>CM077351.1:50220015-51458857 GCA_039655645.1 Ammopiptanthus mongolicus | reverse complement strand
AAACTTAACCATGGCTTTCTATGGTTGTGTAGGGCATTCCTACCTGCTCGAACAAAATATAAGTTCATAAATACTGAATAATTAGGAAAACTCGAAAATTGAGGTGTTACATTTCTTATACTCATAAGTTTCGACCATGAAGAGAAAATTGGCTAGGAATTGATTTGGTTTTCCATCACTTGGATTCAAAGACAATAGGAAAGGTAAGTATGGAATCAAGAGTCAGAAATCAAAAATTGAACAAAAATACTATTCATTCATCTCCCCTAGGGTTCGGCCATCTTTAGAAGAATAGCCTAGGATGAGAGTTTGATCATATGCTCTTGGATTTAGGTAGAGGATGATGAAGCTAGCTCAAAGAAAATGGTTTCCCATTAAAAGGATTTTTCTACAATTTCCTATGATTTTTTGAAGTTTTGGATCATAAACTCTTGAAAACTATGAAATCAAGATTTAAAATTGAAATAGGAAGAGATTCATGAAGATTAGAGATCATAGAAGTGATCTTAACTAAGAAATGATGAAGATTGGTCAAGGATTCAAGTTTTTCTTCAAGGATTTCAAGCTTTTCTCTAAGAAAAATGGAAGCTTTGTTCAAGGAAGAAGATGAAGTCTTGGAGACTCATTTTGGGGCTGTTCTATGCATTGGTTAGGGGGCTGGAATGTCCTTAAATTAACTCACTTAAAGGCATTTTGATCATTTCCTTCAAGGAGCAAAATGTCATTAAAGAAAAGGTTAGGGGTATTTTGGTCATTTCGCGTCCAGATATTTTTGAGCTTCATGATGACTCTAGAACGCTTTCCCAAGTGATTTGACATGATGTGACATCAAGATTATCCGTTTGCGAGTCCCGGTAAATCCATATGCGGCTCCGTTCGTCACCCAATTGTGGATTTCGCTCGAAAAAAAGTCAGGAAGTGATATTGGGAAATTTAACCAAAACGTAGAGAATCGAATTCTAAGACTTACTGTCTCGTTTACGGGTCAATCTGAGGTCCCATGAGCAGTAAAATCTTATTGGCAATGGAAAAACGCAGACTTGGCTCCGTCTGAGTTTTCAGCTCAAAATTTAATCGCAACTTCGTACGATAGAGTTGAGCATGAATATGGTCTCGATTATTTTATTTCCCTCTCTAGACCCTTTGATAAAATACAAACATATAAATACTGATTAATTAGTATTGGGGAGTTTGAAAAATCGGGGTGTTACAGTTACTCTGATATACACGTACTTTAGCAGAGCCTTAATATCAGTTTGTTTTCGCGTTTTATTCTTTCCATTGCGTTTCGTCTTAATAAAGCGCGTTAACGTTGATAATACGGTTTAAGGCTTAGTTAAATATCTTAGGTTCTTCAATGGGACGGCGGGTCGTCTCATTTAGTGGTATCAGACCAGTTCGATTCTAATATCGAACTGTGGTATAGGAAATGTACTGGCTTGATAAATTGGATCCACATTGGATACCGACTGTGTTAGAAGTTGAGTAGAGTGTCCGATACGTGAGTTATCTTCTGTGATGACTGTTTCCATTGTGGCGAGATGGGCCACTATGATAGTGATTATCGGTGAGGAGGTACTGGGAGAAGTCAAGTTCAACGGCGAGACGAGAGTCTCAAAATGCGGGAGCGAGACAACAAGTGGCAAGACAGCATAGCAGGCCGCAGATGACGGGAAGAGTGTTTGCTGTGAGAGGATCTTAAGCCTCTCGATGTTCCGATTTAATACGAGGTAAGTGCCTAGTAGCTGTGAGACTCTTATATGTTTTGTACCCATTCCTTTATATCATTAGCGTTTATGGATCATTTGAATTTTCCTGTTTCATCCTTACCATATGATTTGACTGTTTCTACACCTACGGGTGATTCCCTGATAACCGTATTTATCTGTTTAAAATGCACGGTTGTTTTAGAGAACCGATCTTTTCTTGTAGACATAGTCTGTCTGCCTATGCAGCAGATTGATGCTATCCTAGGCATGGACTAGCTTTTGGGCAACCATGTGGTATTAGACTGTTCAAATAAAACCCTCTGCTTTTTCGAGCAATCTGGATCATTGCCTGCCAGTTATGGTGTACCGGGTGGTGTACAATCAAGAGAGTGCATGGTGCTATTTTCTTTGGAAGCCGAGGAGACTCCGAGTCTACATGCTTTGCCGGTAGTGCGTGAGTTTCCAGATGTTTTCCCAGATGATGTGCCAGGATTACCACCCAAGAGGGAGATAGAGTTCGTGATCGATCTTGCACCTGGATTCGGAACGATTTCGATAGCGCCCTATCGAATGTCCCTAACGAAGGCAGAGCTGAAGAAGCAATTAGACGACATGCTGAAGAAGCAGTTTATAAGACCAAGTGTTTCCTCGTGGGGAGCACCTGTATTGGTCATCAAGAAGAAGGACGGTAATTCAAGGTTATGTGTGGACTACCGACAGCTCAACAAAATGACGATCAAGAATAAATACCCGTTGCCAATGATTGACGATCTTATGAACCAGTTGAGGGGAGCAAGAGTATTCTGTAAGATTGATCTGAGATCCGGTTATCATCAGATAAGGGTGAAAGAAGATGATATACTGAAGACGGCTTTCAGGAGTCGGTACGGGCACTACGAGTATCTAGTTATGCTTTTTGGTGTGACTAATGCTCCTACAGTGTTCATGGACTATATGAATAGAATCTTCAGATCGTACCTTGATAAATTTATTGTTATTTTTATCGATGACGTCCTTGTCTACTCCTCAGACAAGGAAGAGCATCAAGAACATTTGAGGGTTGTACTTCAAGTTCTTAAGGACCGACAACTCTATGCCAAGTTTTCTAAGTGCGAGTTCTGGCTAAAGGAGGTACAATTCCTTGGACATGTGATCAACAAAGATGGTATAGCAGTAGATCCTACAAAAGTAGAAGTTGTGGTTAAGTGGGAAAGCCCTAAGAGGATAAGCGAGATCAGAAGCTTTCTTGGGCTTGCGGGATACTACAGGAGGTTTATCAAGGGATTCTCGAAGATTACGTTACCTCTCACGCAGTTAAAAAGGAAAGGAAAAGCATATGCATGGACAAAAGAGTGTGAGGCTAGTTTCCCAGAGCTGAAAAGGAGGCTAACTACATCTTCGCCGCTAGTCTTGCCAGATCCATCAATGTTGTTCGATGTGTACTGTGACGCATCGCATCAAGGTTTGGGTTGCCTGCTCATGCAAGAGAGGAAAGTAGTGGCCTATGCTTCCAAACAGGTAAAAGTGCACGAACGGAATTACCCAACCCATGACCTGGAGTTGGCGGCAATAGTGTTTGCATTGAAAATATGGAGACACTATTTCTATGGCGCTAAATTTAGTGTATTTAGCGACCATAAAAGTTTAAAGTATTTGTTCGACCAAAAGGCGTTGAACATGCAGCAGAGGAGATGGATGGAATTCATAAAGGATTATGTATTTGATCTATAGTACCAGTGAGGAAAGGCCAACGTGGTAGCAGATGGATTGAGTCGGAAATATTTGCATATGTCGGCTCTGATAGTGAAAGAGCCGAATTGTAAAAGCAATTCAGAGATCTGAACTTGGACGTGCAGTGGTGTAAGGATAAGATAAGTTTAGGAATGGTCACTATCATTAGTGATTTTCTGAACTTGATCAGGAAAATGCAAGGGGAAGATCAGTACCTACAAGAAAGGAACCAGATGGTAGAAGAAGGAAAGATTTCAGAGTTCAAGATAGGTGCTGATGGAATCCTGAAGTTTGGAGACAGGATATGCGTGCCTAAGGATAGCAAAGTTAGGAACATGATCTTGGAACAGGCACACAAGAGTAAGCTAAGTTTCATCCCGGATCTACAAAGATATACCAGGACCTAAAGGGATGTTTTGATGGCCTGGGATGAAGAAGGAAGTAGCGGAGTATGTCCAATCCTGTCTGGTGTGTCAAAAGGAAAATTGAGCACCAGAAATCAGCAAGGTTATTGCAATCACTGGACGTCCCAGAATGGAAATAGGATAGCATTGCAATAGATTTTGTTTCCAGACTACCAAGGATGTAGAGGAAGTGTGATGCAATTTGGGCAATCATTGACAGGCTTACGAAATGTGCTCATTTCTTGCCGATCAACCAAATATATTCTTTGGAAAGGTTAACCCAAATTTACATCAAGCAAGTGGAGAAATTACATGGGGTACTTTTAAGTATAATTTCGGACAGGGACTCGAGATTTACTTCAAGATTTTGGCAGAGTTTAAACAGTGCTTTGGGAACAAAGCTAAGGATGAGTTCAGCCTATCATCCGCAGACGGATGATCAGTCTGAAAGGACAATTTAATCGTTGGAGGATCTTTTAAGAGCATGTGTTTTGGAAAACACAGGAAATTGGGACGAGTTCCTTCCACTGATTGAGTTCACGTACAACAATAGTTTCCACTAGAGTATTAGCATGGCGTCATACGAGGCACTGTATGGACGAAAGTGCAGAACACACTCTATTGGTATGAAACCAGGTAGAATCAGTTGATAGGACCAGAAATGGTGCAGCGAACGACGGAGCAAGTTAAGAAAATTCGGGAAAGGATGAAAGTCGCACGGGATCGGCAAAAAAGTTATAGTGACAAGAGGAGGAGGTCTTTGGAGTTCTAGGAAGGCGATCATGTCTTTATGAGAGTCACTCCAAGAACCGGAATCGGTAGGGCAATCAAATCCATAAAGCTTACACCTAGATTCATTGGACCATTTCAAATTCTTCGCTGAATTGGTCCAGTTGCCTACCAAATTGCCTTACCTCCCAACCTATCCAATATTCATAACGTATTTCATGTATGCCGACTTAGTAAAAACCATCCTGATCCATCACAAGTGATAGAGCCTGAATAAATCTAGATAACGGAGAACCTGGAATATGAAGCACTGCCTGTACGAATCGAGGACAAGAGGGTGAATGAACTCCGTGGAAAGCGGATTCCCTTAGTCAAGGTCATATGGGATGCTACAACAGGAGGTGCCACTTGGGAACGTGAAGAAGATATGCAGCCGCGATATCCATATTTATTCTGAGATACGTCGAATTTTGAGGACGAAATTCTTTTAAGGGGGTAGTAATGTAACGCCCCGTTTTTTTAAAAAATTTTTTAATATTAATTAAACAGTATTTATGTGTTTGTATTTTATTAGAGGGTCTAGAGAGTGAAATAAAATAAACTGAGGGCGTAGTCAAGGTCTACGCTATAGTAGGAAGCTACGGTTAAATTTTGGGTCGAAAACTCGGACGGAGCCCGGTCTGCGTTTTTCACTGACTGTAGTGTTTTACTACTATAAAGACCTAATTTTGACCCGTGAATGAGACAGTTAGTCTTATAATCACGTTTCCTATCTTTTTGCTAAAATTGGTTTCGCGCTTTCAAAATCAGAATTATAATAAACTATTCAGGCCAATTCTCAATCGGGTGACCAACGGAGCCGAATAACGATTTAACGGGACCCACTAATGGATAAATTGATGTCACATCAAGTCACATCACCTAGGAATGTGTGCCTATATCATGATGGTTTTCAGAAAATATCTGGACGCGAAATGACCAAAATGCCCTTGAACTTCCATGAAATCACCATAAAACCTATGATGAAATGACACAATTGCCCTTAAGTGAATTTTTAACCTCCTTATCTCTCCTTTCCCTCTTCCTCAAGCCCCCCTCCTTCCTTCTTTCTCTCTTCATCTTCTTCTTCTTCTTCTTCATTTCCTCCACCATTTTCTCCAAAACTTCTTCCAAACATTCAAGATTTTGGTGAAAGCAAGTTGATTTCTCACCTAGCTTTGTCATTGTTGCTATAAAAATGGTTGATGAGCTTGTGCAAGTATACACAATCGTTAACAAGTAATATAGTGTAAGAGAGATCGTTCCCACGAGGATTATATGGTGATTCAAGTACAAGTTTTTGTATTAATGGTTCTATTAATCAAGATTAACAAAGAGTAACAGATAATTTGTGTGTGTATCCAGGACAGTTTCGGTAAAAACAAATGCTAGAGCAATAAAAACGGATTTGATAACAGAATGGGTAAAACAGCTACGGGGAAGTATCCCTTGCAACTTCAGTCTAGTTCAGTTATGCGTTTGCAAGGCTACGGCAATTTGGCTTCAGGAAATGAAAGTTTGTTTTCCAACAGTCTGAGATGAACTTCACTAAACGTCTTCTATTCCTAGGTCCATATTAGTTACATTCACGCCTCACTTAAGCTCGTTCCAGCTAGCCTAAGAGTTAGAATGTTCATTCCTAATTTATTCTTCATCATAATTTTCCAATTAATGATTTTACTCTTATCTATAAAACAGTTCTGCTACACTTAGCTTTTCCAAGCAGCCGTGAGCTCAAGTTTTAACTAAGGTGATCAAGCTCAATTAAAACACAACCAAATCAGATTTATAGAAAATGCAATAGCAAAGCATAACATAACATTCACTAGAAATCCATTACAAGTTCAACATCCCATAGCTACAAAAGGTTTAGCTCATATTGAGCTTACAGAAACAAAGAGACAAATAAAAAATGGAAGAAGAAGAAGCCATTACAAGAGAGGAGAGAGAGAGAGGGGGGCGCAGCTCTGTCCTTGCTCCAGTAGGGAAGATTTTTCTGTGTACCCTTTTTCTCGCCTCTTGTCCCCTTTTTAGGGTTCTTTTTCCAGCCTGTCTCAAGGCCCCTTTCCTCTCTCATCCTTTTTGGGCTATAAACTGATTAGGACAAGTGTCCTTGGCCCAATTCCCTAACTTTAATGCACCAAACACCAGCCCCACGTGTAGGACATTGTCCTCATCAGTTAAGGATCACTCAATGTGTAAGAGAATGTTTTGAGCCTTTGTCCCTGTGCACCGTCAGCTTCAGCTACAATTGCTATAGCAAATCCCAGAGCAACGTCTCCAGTTCAGCACCTGATTCTCCAAAAACTGCCCTGAACAGAAACTCTCAATTAACTACCCAAAAACAGTTCTAAACGACACCAAAACATTAAAACTCGCAAAAGACTCTTACAAAACACACTTTACACAAAATCACACTAAAATACTAAAAACATAAACTCCAAAGTACTCAAAGACCACAAAAACACGAGCCAAAAAGGTATAAATAAGTCTTCATAACAAGAGTTATCACACCCCCAAACTTGAATCATTGCTTGCCCTCAAGTAATGGAAACAAAAGAAACTAAAAAGAAAAGACACAAAATATTTTATTTTTTTATTTTTTATTTTTTATTTTTTTTATTTATTTTTTAACCTCGACACATGTGCTCAAATTAGCTCAAACACAAAACTTTCTTCTTTGAAAACCAATTTCTTCATAAGGCATACATGACAATGCATCGACATTCATGAAGTTCAATCAAGCAAGCATTCATGGTTGTTCTCGTTTTCACTCTCAGCAACATGCTACAGCACTAAGCTCTCATAACAGTGTATTCTTCCTCTCTTCTCACGCTAAGATAGGTGCTCTCAATCATCATTCAAATGCATACGCAAACACGACCTTGACAAGCTTCTAAACACACCACTCACAATCAAAGTTGCACACTGCTAGAGGACTTTATTTGGTTGCAATGGGGCTTGGGTTCAGGTAGGAACAGTTCTGGGAAGGTGGCTACACTAGATGGAGCTTAGGTATGCTTCCTCTTTTTGCTTCTCAACTATTTCTTTCATGGCCCAACTCACACAAGTCAGGGAGGACTTTTTGATCTTGTTCATTTTGTTTACCTCTTTGAATTCGGTTTCCTCCTTTGTACCCTCAGAGCAGTTGTTGCAACATTTTAGCATTTTTTTTTCTTGCAACTGCTCTGCTGTTTTTTTTTTTTTATAACAAACCATTGCTTTTTACCAGCAACAGTTCAATTTCTGATATTCTGGCACATAACAACTGCATGGCACCCCCAAACTTAAAATTGTGCTAGCCCGCGAGCACCCCCAAACTTATGGTACAGCATGGAAACTCAGGAAGCACACCAGCCACTCCAACTAGTGAGGACAGTGGTTTTCCATAATATGGCTTGTAATGTGGGTTCAGTAGAAACAAAGGGCTTGCAGGCTCAAAGGGGTTCACACAAAGGTAGTATCCAAGGGTAGGCTATTTAGGCAATACTAGGCTCAAGAAAACAAAATGTGCCTCTAGCAAAAGTGTGTGCAGCAGAGATGTGTACATGTATGAAAGCAGCAAGGCAAAATCAGAGAATGATGCATGAGAATGGTATTCACAGAGAAAGAAGGATAAAGATGTTCTGGCCCAAAAGCTCACAAGGTAGATCAAAAATTCTAAAGCATGTGCCGCGAGTGTCAAACAATTACATCCAAGCATACAGGCTAGAAAGACAACAATGAAGCCAAAATTGCCATAGAGATGCACTAGTGAAATATTAAAACAGAAAAGCTGCATTAAGCAAAACCCCAGGATGGGGATGGTGGAGCACATGGTGGAGGAAAGCAGACAGGATGTTAAGCTGACAAAAATGGCAACTGCATGCTATAAGGGGAACAAAATAAAACAACAACAACAACATAAACCACAAACCAGAAAAAAAAAAAAACCAAAAAGGGAAACAAGGAAACTCCTGATAGGGTTGCTGCAACAGGTTGCAGCAACAGGCTGTGATGTGCTCAAATGCTCAACTTCCTGATGCGGGAGCTCTTCCTGCTCCCTGTTGCAGTGGTCGTTTTCTTGCTTGCGGGGGTTGAAGTCCCCAATTCTTTCACAAAAACCAAGTCTTCTTGGTTCTCTTCATCAGCAGCTGAGGCTACTGTATCCTCTGCACTTCCCCCTGCCCCCTCACTCTCTGCCGTAGATGGCTGGTGACCCTTGCCCTTGATAGCACGTTGTTCAGGCAGCCTACGCTGTCTTGTGGCAAGAGGGACATTGTCCTCCTCATCCTCATCAGAGGCAGGGTAATCAGCGGCTACTTTGGTGATCAAATCTCGAAGAAGGGTGGCTAGAATTTTCTTCTTAGGAGTGCGAGAGGGGGTAAGGGTTGTTGTTATTGCGTCGGGCTCAGTTTCTTCAGGCTCTGCTGCAGTCGCAGCCCCCAGTCCGGCAAGGGGCTTGCACTTCGCTTTCTCTTGTTACGGCTGATTGCTTCAGTGGTGGTGGTGGGTTTGTGCTGTTGTGAAGGAGCTGGTGGCATCCAGTCAGAAGAGTCTGAGTCATCCGGGACTGCTGTGGCACTGGGACTATTATGCTGCCCAGAGGTGTGATGCAGATCAGGTAGAATATTTAGTGGAAACTGTGGAATGGGGTGCACCTTCTTCCATTGGTTAAGCTCCAGCACCCGTTGCTGCCATTTAAACTGATCCAGAGCAAATTGCCAATATAACTGCTGCTGTAGCATTTGTTGCTGCAGCAGTTGAGTCAGTGATTCCATCTTTTGTTCTAGCCCTGCAGAGCGGTCCTGCTGCTTTGAGGGCTCCCCTGGTTCCATAATCCGCTCTTTGTCTTTGGCCTGGCTTGCTTTAGCTGAGTTGGAGATGAATTGATTGATTAAGGCAATATCAATGCTTCCTGCATTTCTCTCCTCCACTTCCCCTTTTCGAAGCTCGACGCCACATCGCTTGCATAGGTCAGTGATAAAGCAGGGGAAAACCAATTGGCCTTTCGTGCTCATGGCACAAGTGGAGATCTCCTGCTGAATCAACCTCCCCACATTTATTTCCTTCCCTCCATTATGCAGTAGAGGAGCACCAAACGTTCCTTCTTAACAGTTTCCGTGTGCGCAGTGGGGGAGAGCTTATGCAGAAGGAAGTGATACCAAACCTTGGCAAAGGGCTGCAACGCAGACCTTGCTACTTTCAGCTGGTTTCCGGAAGTTGGGAGCCATTGCGTCCCTGGGACCGTCACAGCGTCCTTCATAGCAGTTAGTTGCTCTACAATGGCCTTTGTCAGTAAAGGTTGGTACTCATCGTCCTCTTCAGCCAAGTTCAGCTTTAAGTTGATGGTCTTAGCAGAGAAACTGACCTTGCACCCTCTTACCATGGAGTGGGTTTGTTCGGCACCTCCAATGTTCGCATAGAACTCGCGAACAAAAGATGTGCAGAACCCAGTTGGGTGGCCAGCAAAACGTTTCCACTTGTGCTGGTCAATCACTACAGCAATTTCGGCAGGGAGGCCATAAGAAGCCTTGGAGGAGATGGCGAAACCTTTCTCTGCATGAGGTTCTCTGAGCGCAGTAACATTACTGTACCGAGCTGCAGCTTCGGCGTAAACAAACACTTCATACCCCTCAGACTCATCACTTGCGGTGGGTTTGCTCTGCTTCACAGCGGTATGCTTGATGCGAGGCATGGTTTGGGCGAAGATGAGGGGAAGAGAGGAAGGTAGGGCAACAGAAGAGATTTGGGGGAGGACTGAAGGCGTTAGGGTTCGGGTGGTGAAGGCAGTGGGTTGCGTGTGGGAAGGAAGGAGAAGGTGGGGGCTTTATGAAAAGATTTGACGGCAGAGTGTGGTGATTGATGCGGGTGGTTAGGAGTGTGTGGCTAGGGAGAGGCGCGAATACCCAGGGAGAATAAGTGGTCTGCGGGTTCCCCTCTAACTTTTTCGGATGTGTTGCACCTGGTTTGAGCGTGACATGACCTCTTCCCCCAAAACCCAACACAATCCCGAATCAGCTACATGGGCCCCCAACCTTTTTCAACCCAATATACAATCATGGCACCACCGGGACAGTTTTACCACCTTCAGCCACATCTCCAATTTCTTTGTGTTCTGCTAACATAGTTAGTGCTAAAGAAAACGAAAACAAAAAACAATAACAAAATAACATCTAAAATTAAGGAAAATGAAAATTGGCTGGGCTGCCTCCCAGTAGCGCTTGGTTTATAAGTCCTCAGCCTGACTCAGTGCATGTTGAACATTCAAGGATCAGCCATTACTGTGGTGGCCAGTGCCTTAGCAAATGGCTCACCCCAGTAATGTTTGACCCTTTGCCCGTTTACCTTGAAGGTCCTACCAGAGGCTATGTCAAGCAGTTCCATAGCCCTATGAGAGTAGGCATGAACTATTGTGAAGGGTCCAGACCATCTAGATTTGAGTTTTCCTGGAAACAGCTTCAATCTGGAATTAAAGAGCAATACTTGCTCTCCTGGTGCAAAGTCTCTCTTCTGGATCTTTCGATCATGCCAAGCTTTTGTCTTAGCCTTGTAGAGTTTTGCCCCCTCATACGAAAACATCCTATGTTCTTCAAGCTCATTGAGCTGCAGCATTCAAGCTGCCCCAGCCGGGCTAGCTCCAGATTTAGTTTTTTTACTGCCCAGAAGGCTTTATGCTGCAGCTCAATGGGCAAATGGCATGCCTTTCCATAGAACAACTTATAGGGTGACATTCCTAAGGGGGTTTTGTAGGCAGTCCTATATGCCGAAAGAGCATCTTCCAAGTGCAGGGACCAATCTTTTCTAGTTGGATTCACCACTTTTTCCAAAATTCTTTTTATTTCCCTGTTGGACAGCTCTGCCTGCCCATTTGTCTGCGGATGGTATGCTGTAGCCACTTTATGTCTCACCCCATATTTTGTGAGGACTCCATTAAAAAGCTTGTTGCAGAAGTGTGTACCTTCATCACTGATAAATGCCCTTGGTGTGCCAAATCTTGTAAAAATATGCTTTTGAACAAACTTCACAACAGATCTAGCATCATTTGTAGGGAGAGCTACAGCTTCCACCCATTTTGACACGTAGTCTACAGTTACCAGAATATATAAATTTCCAAAGGAAGGGGGAAAGGGACCCATGAAGTCTATGCCCCACACATCAAACAACTCTACTTCCAAGATGGAATTGAGGGGCATCTCGTGTCTATCTGAAATATTTCCCACCCTTTGGCATTTGTCGCAGCCCTTGGCAAAGCAGTAGGCATCTTTAAATAATGTAGGCCAAAGTATCCGGCCTGGAGGACTTTGGCAGCCGTCCTCATTCCTCCAAAATGTCCCCCACATGGGGATGAATGACAATGTAAGAGAATAACCGGGACTTCTGTCTCTGCTACACACCTTCTAAGCAAATTGTCAGCACAGTGCTTATACAAGTATGGCTCGTCCCAGTAGAACTGCTTTGCCAGATGGAAGAACTGTTTTCTTTGTTGTGGACTGAAATCTGTAGGGACAATTCCACTGGCCAGGTAGTTCACCAGGTCAGCATACCATGGTGTTTCAGCATCTTCCATGGACAGCAACTACTCATCAGGGAACAGTTCATTGATCTCAGAATTCTTTGTGGCTCCATTCCCCTCAGACAGTCTTGACAAATAGTCGGCCACCTGATTTTCAACTCCCTTCTTATCCCTAATTTCCAAGTCAAACTCTTACAGCAAGAGCACCCACCTAATCAGTCTTGGCTTTGCATCTTTCTTGGCAATCAAGTATTTGATGGCAGCATGATCAGTATAAACAATCACCTTTGTTCCAACAAGGTAGGGTCTGAACTTGTCAAAGGCAAACACAACAGCCAACAACTCTTTTTCTGTAATGGTATAGTTCAATTGAGCTTCAACCAATGTTTTGCTGGCATAATATATAGAGTGAAACACCTTATCCTTCCTTTGGCCTAGAACTGCTCCCACTGCGAAATCACTAGCATCACACATCAACTCAAATGGCATAGACCAATCAGGAGCAGTTATGACCGGTGCAGTAATGAGGGCCTTCTTCAGGATTTCAAATGCTTCCAAACAGGTTGGAGCAAAATCAAAGATTCTATCATGCTCTAGCAACTGGCATAGAGGCTTGGAGATTTTGGAGAAATCCTTAATGAATCTTCTATAGAACCCAACATGTGCTAAAAAACTTCCCACTCCTTTAACTGAGGTAGGTGGTGGCAGCTTTTCAATGACCTCTATCTTGGCTTTGTCTACCTCCATACCCTTCTTAGACACCTTGTGACCCAACACAATTCCTTCCTGAACCATAAAGTGATATTTTTCCCAGTTTAGCACCAAATTAGTTTCCTCACAACGAGCCAAGACCTGTTCCAGATTTTCAAGGCATTCCCGGAATGACTCTCCAAACACTGAGAAGTCATCCATAAAAATTTCCACAGATTTTTCAATAACATCCGAGAAAATGGCCATCATGCATAGTTGGAACGTTGCTGGGGCATTACAGAGGCCAAAAGGCATTCTTCGAAAGGCAAAAGTGCCATAGGGACAAGTAAAGGTAGTTTTTTCTTGATCTTCAGGTGCTACAGCAATTTGATTGTAACCCGAGTATTCGTCCAAAAAGTAATAGAACTCTTTCCCAGAAAGTCTATCCAACATTTGATCAATAAAGGGCAAGGGGAAGTGATCTTTTCTGGTGGATTTATTCAATTTTCTATAATCCATGCAAATCCTCCATCCTGTGACTGTTCTGGTGGGGATTAGTTCATTTTTCTTGTTAGCCACAACTGTTATTCCCCCTTTCTTTGGTACACACTGGATTGGACTTACCCACACACTGTCAGAGATGGGATATATAATCCCAGCATCCAGCCATTTGATGATCTCCTTCTTTACCACCTCCTTCATTATAGGATTCAGTCTCCTCTGGCTTTCTATACTATTCTTGGCTTCAGACTCTAGCAATATTCGATGCATACACACAGTAAAACTAATGCCTTTGATATCTGCCATTTGCCAACCGATTGCTTTCTTGTGTCGTCTCAAGGTTTCTATCAAACTGTTCTCTTAATTAGTAGTTAGGAAGGAGGAACACAGGCAAGGTTTCCATAGCTCCCAAATAAACATATTTCAAATGAGCTGGGAGCTGTTTCAGCTCCAAAACAGGTGGCTTTACAACTGAAGGTATGTTGTCCTTGAAAGTCTCATCAGTGACTTCCAATGATTCAAATTTTCTAGCCCACATAGGTTGCCTTGCAGTGCAATCCTTTTTTTCAGAAAGTTCTTCCAACAAGGGATCATCAGTACCTGATTCATACTCATCATCACTCAATTCTGTTCTTCCTATCAGGAACTGTCGTTGCAACAAATCATCGAATGACTGCACAAACGAAAATTCTTCTACTCCTTCTTCAGGATACCTTAAGGCATTGAACACATTGAAAGTCACATGTTGATCATTAACCCTCATGGTCAACTCTCCCTTTTGTACGTCAATGAGAGTTCTTCCTGTAGCAAGGAAGGGCCTACCCAGAATAATAGGAACTTCCCTATCTGCTTCACAGTCCACTGGGAACACAAATTATCTACTTTTATCAGTACATCATTGATCTTTCCTTCTGGATATGCAATAGATCTGTCTGCTAGTTGAAGTGTCACAGTGGTTGGCCTGGCATCCCCAATGTCCAATCGTTTAAAAATCGACATAGGCATTAAGTTGATGCTAGCACCTAAATCACACAGTGCTCTGCCAAAGTAGGTATCTCCAATAGAACAGGGAATGGTGAAACTTCCCGGGTCCTTCAACTTGGGAGGTACTTTGGCTTGGAGCATCAGGCTGCATTCCTTTGTCATGGCAACTGTTTCAAACTCCCCCAGCCTTCTCCTCTTTGTTAACACATCTTTCATGAACTTGGTATAGTTAGGCATCTGCTGCAAAGCTTCAACCAAAGGTATATTGATGTGCAACTGCTTTAGAATCTCCATGAACTTGCTAAACTGCTTGTCTTGTTGTACTTTCCTCAACCTTTGAGGAAAAGGGGGGTGGTCTTTCTGGACTGAATTTAGGCAAGGGTTTAGCTTCTGGAATATCCTCAGGCTTCCTAGCAGTTCTCTCAGTTGTTTTCTCAACAATTTCACCTGTTGTTGGAATAGTCTCAGTGTCTCCAATTTGCACCTTGCTCTTTTTCTCTACCATGGCTGGTAATTCAGTTCCACTTCTCAATTGTATTGCCTTGCAGTGCTCCTTACCAAGAGGGCTTGAGGATGAAGGAGTTTCTGTAGAAGATGGCAGAGATCCACTGGGTCTGCTGTTCAGTGCATTGGCCAGCTGGCCTACCTGATTCTCAAGATTCCTCATGGATACTCCTTGATTCTGGAACTGTGCCTTAGTTTCTGACATGAATGCTTTTAAGACAGCTTCCAGGGACATTTCTTGAGCTGCCGGTTGTGCTTGCTGTTGTGGCCTTGGTTGCTGACTTGTGAATCCAGAGGGAGCGGTTGTGGACCGAGCAGGAAAGTTTGAGTTCCATGGCGGAGCGTTAGCATTGTTATTCCACGAAAAACTTTGAGGTTGCCTGTTCCCTGGATTATTGAAATAGGGTTTATCTCCCTTGCTGTCCCTGTAGCTAACATAATTAGCAGATGCTGGATTGCTGAAACAGTCTTCAAACAAATGTTCTCCTCCACAACACACACAAGAAACAGTTTCATCTTGGTGCACCTGTTGTTCATTTACCACTGCTTCAGTTACAGCTGCTTGAGATGTCTGGTTGTTCTTGTTTGTAATCGCTAGGTTTTTCACCATGTTAGTTAAGGAAGCCAACTGAGCAGTAAGTGCTGTAACGCTACTCGCTTCATGCATTCCTGCAGCAGTTGTGCTTTTTCCAGAGGTCAGCCTAGCAGTAGGCCACTGATAACTGTTAGCAGCAATACTTTCAATCAATTCATATGCTTCATTATAGGACTTGTTAAGAAGAGTGCCTCCTACAGAAGCATCAAGCATCATTCTTGCAGATGGCAACACTCCATTGTAGAAGTGCTCCATCTGAATGCATATTGGAATGCTGTGATGGGGGCATCTCTTTAAAAGCTCCTTAAATCTCTCCCATGCTTCATATAAAGGTTCATCATCAAGTTGCTTGAAGGAGGTTATATCATTTCTCAGCTTCGCATTCTTCATGGGAGGAAAGAATTTGGTCAAAAACTTCTCAGCCATCCTATTCCATGTATTAACAGAATTGGGTTCCATAGAATTTAGCCAATTCTTAGCCTTGACAGCCAAAGAAAATGGGAACAGTCTTAATCTGAAGGAATCGTCAGTGACTCCTGGATTTCTGAAATTATTAGCCACAGTTAGGAACTGCTTCAGGTGCAAATGAGGGTCCTCGGTTGCAGCACCACTGTACTGCCCAATTGCTTGCAGCATCTGGAACATAACCGGCTTGAACTCAAAATGCCCAGCTGTTATTTCGGGCACCACTATGCCTGTGTTCATTGTTGCCGGATCAAATAGGGCATAACCTCTGATAGAACTGGTTCAATCATTGGCTAACGCCATGCTATTAGGTTCATCACCCATTTCAGAGTTGTTAGAACTAGTGGCAGTGGAGGAGTAGTCAGGGGTATCAGGAACCGATCGCCCCAACTCGACTAAGCCCTGGTTCTGCCTGTTCAACCTTCTGAATGTTCTTTCAATTTCTGGGTCTAGTTGGAACTCGGGAGCGCTATGCCTACGCATACAGAGTAAAGTACCTGTTGCTATAGCGAAACACTCCACAGATCAGTAGTCTCAACTAATAGAACTATCAATTTAAAACTTTTTAATTAAACACCATTACAAATCCCCGGCAACGGCGCCAAAAACTTGTTGCTATAAAAATGGTTGATGAGCTTGTGCAAGTATACACAATCGTTAACAAGTAATAAAGTGTAAGAGAGATCGTTCCCACGAGGATTATATGGTGATTCAAGTACAAGTTTTTGTATTAATGGTTCTATTAATCAAGATTAACAAAGAGTAACAGATAATTTGTGTGTGTGTATCCAGGACAGTTTCGGTAAAAACAAATGCTAGAGCAATAAAAACGGATTTGATAACAGAATGGGTAAAACAGCTACGAGGAAATATCCCTTGCAACTTCAGTCTAGTTCAGTTATGCGTTTGCAATGCTACGGCAATTTGGCTTCAGGAAATGAAAGTTTGTTTTCCAACAGTCTGAGATGAACTTCACTAAACGTCTTCTATTCCTAGGTCCATATTAGTTACATTCACGCCTCACTTAAGCTCGTTCCAGCTAGCCTAAGAGTTAGAATGTTCATTCCTAATTCATTCTTCATCATAATTTTCCAATTAATGCTTTTACTCTTATCTATAAAACAGTTCTGCTACACTTAGCTTTTCCAAGCAGCCGTGAGCTCAAGTTTTAACTAAGGTGATCAAGCTCAATTAAAACACAACCAAATCAGATTTATAGAAAATGCAATAGCAAAGCATAACATAACATTCACTAGAAATCCATTACAAGTTCAACATCCCATAGCTACAAAAGGTTTAGCTCATATTGAGCTTACAGAAACAAAGAGACAAATAAGAAATGGAAGAAGAAGAAGCCATTACAAGAGAGGAGGGAGAGAGAAAGGGGCGCAGCTCTGTCCTTGCTCCAGTAGGGAAGATTTTTTCTGTGTACCCTTTTTCTCGCCTCTTGTCCCCTTTTTAGGGTTCTTTTTCCAGCCTGTCTAAAGGTCCTTTCCTCTCTCATCCTTTTTGGGCTATAAACTGATTAGGACAAGTGTCCTTGGCCCAGTTCCCTGACTTTAATGCACCAAACACTAGCCCCACGTGTAGGACATTGTCCTCATCAGTTAAGGATCACTCAATGTGTAAGAGAATGTTTTGAGCCTTTGTCCCTGTGCACCGTCAGCTTCAGCTACAATTGCTATAGCAAATCCCAGAGCAACGTCTCCAGTTCAGCACCTGATTCTCCAAAAACTGCCCTGCACAGAAACTCTCAATTAACTACCCAAAAATAGTTCTAAATGACACCAAAACATTAAAACTCACAAAAGACTCTTACAAAACACACTTTACACAAAATCACACTAAAATACTAAAAACATAAACTCCAAAGTACTCAAAGACCACAAAAACATGAGCCAAAAAGGTATAAATAACTCTTCATAACAAGAGTTATCAGTCATCAAGGAGGTATAATTTCCATCCTTGAACTCTTAATCTCTCTATTTCTCCATTCAATTTCATGATCCATGGGATCTTAGGTTTTGAACCTTAAACTTCAAAAATCCATGAAAAATTGTAGAAAAATCCATTTAATGTCAAACCAATTTCCTTGAGCTAGTTTCATTGCTCTCTTTCGTTATCCAAGACCATGTAATCAAAGGAAACTTCCTCCCTATTTTTCTAGCAAGTGGCCGAAACCTTTTGGAAGAAAAAACTTAAGTTTTGCTTCAAGTTTTTGAGTAAAAAGACTTACTCTAGTGTTGTGCATGCTTAAGGATCATTGATCCAAGAGTTGGTAGAATTTCAACACCTGTAGCCTATTTTAAAAATTAGAGGCCGAACCCTAGTGTGTAGGAATTAGATAAATTTGTTGGATTTTGATTGATTTCTTGTTGTGATCTGCTGTGAAGGATCAGACGGCATTCGATCGTTCGAAAGCGTGTACGACTGACAGTTGCAGCGCCGCAGTCAGAGTTGCACCAGGAAATTATTCAGGTAGGGAGAAAGAACTGCTTTCGTTGGGAAGGCAAGCTTAGTATAGAATGTATACATGTGTAGGGGAATCTTAAACCCTACTAGAGGTTGAGCCCTGGACAAAGTGCCTGGACCCTAGGTGTAGGTACCTTTGGTCTATCACCACTAAGACAATAATCTAGATGATGTGATTGATTGAGGTTGATGTGTTGAACTGTTTATGTGCTTATCTGTTAAGCTGTTATGTTGAAATACCTGTGTGATTAGTTGTTTCTCTGTCATCATGATGATATCTGTGTTGGCGTAATTACTGTTGTGATATTTTATTGTGATTGGCTGGATGATTTTTCATGAGAGTATGGTGAGTTGTGATGTTGTTCGGGTTGATACTGTCGTGGTCCTGACCATGGAGCTGTGACTCATAGACGTAAGGAGTTGCGATTTTGATGTTGATGATGATGATGATGTTGATGTTGATGTTGATATTGATGTGGATGCAGTGCATCGTGGTCGTGGCCGAGTGCTTAGGTGTGAGGTCCCGGTATCAACCTGTGAAGGATGTGTGTTGCATATCATAGCATTTCATACCACAACATATTTGTCCCAAAAGGGAATGTCCAATTGGTGACGTGATGTTTTTAATCCCGAGGCGGGATGTCCAGTTGGGGACGTGATGTTATCTCGATGGGGATGTCCAACTGGGGACGTGATGTATCGGCCGACATGCATATAGGGAAGTCATCATATACATAGGGACTATTATCCTTCTTATAGGTTTATCTAAGAGATTGAAATTTGAGATGGTTGTGCTGTATGACTCAAGAGATGGGTGTCGTTGTGTTGTATGTTTTCTAAGTGTTGTGTGCTGCATGTACATATATATGGTACTGATGCCCCTCATTTGATGATGCATGTTTCTTATCTCCCTGTACTTTCCCTGTGTGTTTATTTTATTTATGGGAAGACCCTGAGAAGGAACCAGTTGCTGAGGAGCTAGATGGCACTCCCTACGTGCCTGATGCCGGTGGACGAGTCACGGACCCTAGCCTCGAGAGGTTGGGAAGTGATCGTGGTTAGCTAGAGAGTTTTCTCTCGGCCCTTTTACGTATTTTGATTTTAGTATGTACAAATGCACTTTGAATGTATACATTATTACTGTAGCCCTACTGACAGGGCAACCGATGCATCTATGTATACTTCACGTTTGAACTGCATTACTCTAATATACGCATATTTTGGCAGAGCCTTAATATCAGTTTGTTTTCCCGTTTTATTCTTTCCGCTGCGTTTCGTCTTATTAAAGTGCATTAACGTTGATAATACGGTTTAAGGCTTAGTTAAATATCTTATGTTCTTCAATAGGACGACGGGTCGTGTGAAGCCTGTGTAATACTTTAAAACATATATATAATACTTTAATTTACCTGAAACTCTCTCCACCACAACTTCTTCACATCATCATCAACCTCGCCATAAGTGGCCCCTGGAGACTCGAACTTCTCTTTGATTATTTTTGAATTCTCATCAGTCGTAACCTTCGGTGGATACAACCCATGTATTTAAATAATATTATAATAATTTGTATTTCAACAATCATGCAATTGTGTATTTAAGTAATGATATAAAATTTAACTATTATATAGAAAATAACTTACTCCAGTCTGGATCTCTGGCATCTGCCCGTGGCGATGATGGTCCAACTGATGGTGGTGATGGCAATGGTGTAGATGTTGGCGCTCCAGGTGACGTCTCGACATCATGGACTGGGGTAGCAGCCTCAGCCATTTGCTAGTCAGAAGTGGGCATATCGATCGTGCGAGAAACTCTCCTACCACGACCTCTGCCACGACCATTACGACCGGCATCCCGACCACCTCTACCCCTAGTCGAGTCTGCCATCTGTATGAAAGAAATTGTTACATATCACAATTAACTAACTTTAAGAAAACGATCAATATAAAATTGCATATTTAAGAAAACAAACAACATAATTTACCTAATTAGACATATATGTATCATTAAATTCACCATCACTATCACTTGATGTATATATTCCCCTATCCAATTCTTTCAAGTCAAACTGATTCATAAACGTAGTATGAACTTCTTCTCTGTCGCCCCCAACATCCACAAGAGGATCATCAATGATGTCTGGCTCAATATGCTGTAACACGTTAAGCCCTTCATGAAGGACCCTATTGGAAACACAAAAAAGGGGTTGAATTGTGTTTCTTAAGTTTTTTTAAAAGCTTTTTGTCAAGCAGATATGTTTTCACAAAGGTTTGGACGCAAATACGTTGACAAACGCAGAGAGCGTGAACAATCAAAGGTTGGACGCTAGCTGTAATTGTTTACTTTTAATGATAAACGTTTTAAGAAAACATTTCAATATCAAATGTTAGTTATAAGCAAACTAAAGATGGAGATAATTAATGGAAACAAGAATAACACAGAGATATTATCTTGATTCACTCTTAACCCAAGAGCTATGTCCTGTCCCCTCTACGTGATAGCTTTTTCCACTATAACAAATCCTTGTTATAAGCATTCAACACCACTTCAGACAAGTATTCTGCACCTCTTCAAGCAGCCCTAAGTATTCTTTTACAGACAAGCCTTTTCAAGCTCAAGTATTCTTTTTCAGACAAGCCTCCCCAGGCTTAACCAAGATTGGTTTGAAAGAATTTTATGTTCAACTAACTCACTATGTGTGAGGATAAGAAACTTAAGAACAGAACTCCGAAAGATCTGCTCTACGCAAAAAGTGATATGAAAATGTAAACTCAGAGAAAGATTTTAAGCTTTTGTATGCTTTTGATTGCTTGAATATCAGTTGCTTCTATGCTCGTGTAAGTCTCTCTCTTAATTTGCTTCTTCAAAGATGAAGGTATTTATAGCCTTCAAGACTTGTGCAACTTGAATCTTCAATGAATGGAAAAAGAGTCATTCTGATGGGTATTAAATGCATTATCCCGTTGAGTCTGATAGCTTGTATGAGAGCTTCTGAAAAGCATGATAGACTATTAGGTTGATAGATGAAAATGGTGCTGACAGGTTTTCCTTGTACTCGAAAGTTGCCTTTTGTTTTTCCTTTTGGAGATAGTGAAATCTTGTGCCAGGAACAGACTGGCTTCTATGTGTTCGATAGTACAAAGATTACAAAGAATGTTTGCCTTAGGGATATTACCCTTTTACACATTGGATAAAAAATAATTTAAACTACACTAGTACACGTTCGCGCTAATATAGAGTCCAGATATTTAATTCTGATGGACTGTTATATTGGACTATGTACAAAAGAAACTTCTACAATAAAGAGTCTTTGGACTCAGATAAAACGATAAGAACTCTTAGTCCAGCGTGGACTTAGCAAACATAAGACTGAGGGTATGGACGAACGATAAGTCTTTGGACTTAGAAAGTCTTTGGACTTAACTTAATCTACACACTGAAGATAAACGTGTTAGTCCATAACAAATCTTTGTTCACTTAAATTTAGTCTTTTGTTAGCATCAAAATCTTAAGGATTTTATGGACCATAATCACTTTGGTTCCCACAGTCTCCCCCTTTTTGATGATGACAAAACATACTAAATTTATGAACAAAGTTTTTCTAAAGAGCCAGAAGGCTCCCCCTAAGAAATAGGCTTCTATCAAGGATAACATTTATGAGCAAATCAGAATTGGACTAAGACAAAGAATCAGATCAAATATAGAGTCCAATAATAGCAAACATGTAAAAATGCACAAGACTTAAGCAAATTCATATATGCAAACAAATAATATCAAACTTAGATATATGCAATCAAAATATGAAATGAATTATCTTGTCTTTCACATATATATAATCAATCAAATTCCCTTGTCTTTCTCCCTTTTTTTGTCATCAGACAAAAGGTGAAGTCAAACCATCATAGTTAGAAAAAGAAAAGTAAAGACTAAAAGAAAACTAAGAAATTTGTAGAGAAAAAAGTGAAAGAAAATAAGTTTTAAGACGAAGGAGGAGGTGGTTTCTGAAGAAAGTTCTTAAACATGGCTGTCATCTACTTCAACAACTTAGTATTATTGGCTTGAAAGGCAACAGAAATTGATTGTTGGACGAACTCTTAAAATTCAGGAGGGACCATTGACACTGAGCTTTATGTTGTGGCTCTAGTTGCCTCAGCATTGTGTTGTCCATGGATCACACTGAGAGCATTGGATAGAGATGGGTCAGTAGAATGTACAAGGCATAGGTTGAGACTTAGAGATTTCCTTCTCAGAGTCTGCAACTTGCTCAGCAAGATTTGCAACTTGCTCTTCTGGGTATGGATCCTCATAAACTATCTCTGTATTTCCAGACTCTTCAGATGGTTACTGGTTGGGTTCCTATTGTTGTTCCGCAGGATTGGAGTTCTCTGGTGGTGGCAGCACCTCCAGAATGATCTCACCATCCTCATATCTGTTGGGTTATCTCCATCTAGGGTTGAAAACTTCAAGCACATCCGTGCAGTACAAAGGAATGCCAAAGATGTCATCCAAGATCATGTAATCAACATCTGATATCCTGTACTGTTTTCGGACGGTTGGAGTCTCAGCCTTATCCTTTTCTGATATACCAAATGAAGAAGCTTCTTTGGTACACTTCTAGATATGGCTTTCCCAATAGATTTTGGCATCCAAGTCATTTCGTTGCCAAGGAGCCTTAGCCATTATGCATGAGAGTTCAAGATGGTCATCTCTAGGCTTCTTCCAGAACTGAGGATCAAATCTGATCTTGTAAGGCTGCGTCCAAGTCTCCAGCCTTTTTCTCCCATCCTTGTCTTTATTCATATCCAACATTAGGATCCTTGGGCAAGCCCTTGGAGGAACAACTCCAAGTCATGTTTTAGCAGTCCTTTTCCAAAAACTCTTAGGCAAATTGTGATGGATCTTTGCTTCCCTGGGCATTTCATTCTCCTTCAGACAAGCATAATAGGGAAGAAAATCCCTTACATCTGAGTATTCCTTCCAGACAGGAGGATGGCATGGAATGAATTTCATATCTCGATCCAAGATGAATTGTTCCATTCTAAAGGTTCTTGATCTTTTTTGCTCAGTTGTTTTCCATCCTTTCTTCTGTTCATGAGGAGGAATAATGTGGAGAGTCAAATTGTAGTGGCACCATTGGAATGCTTTATCCTTAATAAGACTAGGATAGAGCTTTCTTGGTGGAAACTTCTTCCGCTCCAGATGGACTAAGAGAGGTATATGAGCGTTCAAGAGTTCACTGGGCAAACGTCCATCAGGTTGGTAGGGAATGGGATGGTAAAATCCAACTGTAGGGGGTGGAGAAGGAGGTTCATATTGGTATTCCGGTGGAGGGATTGGACCTTTAGAATGTTGGGAAGTAGAGGGGGTGAGTGTTTGAGCAATAAAGCAGGCAACCTTTTTTTGACCATTACCCATTTTGAGCTTTGGTTTTCAATGGTGATTCTAGGAATGCGTTTGAATTTTCTTTTGGGGTATCTGGGGTTAGGGTAAGGAGCCCCATAAGGTGTGAAAGGTTCATTTCGTGGTGGTGAGGTTAGTAGTGTCTAGATTGGTGTTTGTGTTTGGGTTTGTGTTTGGGGAGGAGAAGGAGGGGTGATGTCCAATGATTGTTGTATTTCTCTTACAACACTTATAACCACATCGGGTTGACTAACAACAGGAGTAATAACTGAACGAGACAAAGGTTCAGTATTACCTTGAGGATTGGACCTTGTTGACCTTGGTCTTTTAGCAGCAGGCTTTGATCGAGGTGCCTCAGAAGCTGACTACTTCTTCTGTACCATGATCACCTTAGAGATAGGTTGATCATCATCTTCATCTTCGTCCACATATGAAAACCAATTTCTTTTTCTTGAAGGTTGGGCGGATGGATGGTTGTCTCACTGTTGGACGAACAGGCTCCACTAAGCGTCCAACAGAAGTTGCTTGTTGAGAAGCTTCTTCGGTATCTTGCGTCTGGCCCTTCTGAGCACATTTCTTCTTTTCTTGCCCTTTCTAAGATTCCGTTACAGAATCTAGCTTCATCTTCATCAAGTTTTGTTTCCCGAACTCCGGTTAAACTAGACGTTCAATCCCATGAACTCCAAAGTATTTGTTCCTTTGTTCTAGAGTTAGAGTCTTGAAATCATTGTAGACCAAATGCTTTTCAAAGATCTTTGAAAGAGGAGCAACATATGGAATAGATGTGTTCTTCCCTGGCCCTTGAATAGAAATTTTGAAGTAGCCAAAGAGAATATAAGGCAAGTTGATTTGTTTGTCCAGCAGGAGATGAACAAGTCAAAACTGATGTGCCTTGGAGACTGAATCCTTTGAACCAGTTTAGTGAATGATAAACTTGTTGAGGATTTGATGAAGAAACCTAGCCTTGTTATTCATCTTTGACCCAATCAGCTTGTCAGAGATGTTTTTCAGTAGGCATTCTTTGATGGTTTCCATTCCTCCCAAATCCTTTTCCCACTCATCTTCATACGTGATTCCATATTGAGCGCAACCAATGACATTTGAGATGGTTGCCTCATATACAATCACCTCAGTGTTTAGAACTTTGTTTCTGATTTCCCTTGCAGTAATGGTAGGGTTTGTCCAGAACTCCCTTATCAGCGCTGGATAAATCACTGGAGTTCCTTCAAAGAAGCTCACCTAACCAGTAGCTTGAATGTGAGCTGAGACATCAAACTCCATGATTAGCGAAGAACTTCAGGTTGAACTTGGACTAAACTATGATTTCAGCATTCTAAAGTAAACTATGATTTCAGAGAAGAGGTTTTTCGCAAAAGAGTTTCAAAGAGAAAAGTTGAAGATGAAAGAGTTTGTAAAAAAGCTTCACCTTTAAGCAATAGCTTATATAGATGAAAAATGTTTCATATTTTCAAATAAAATTTTAAAAGAAAAAGAAAAGAAGTGAGGTGACGTGCGCATTTAATGTCTGACACACGTTCCAGTTTTGAAGCCATAAAAATCAGTTTTGCAATTATGAAAACGAAACTGACTCAGTTAGGGAATGTGAATTAAATTTGTCTCTCGACAAAGATTCCGTTCAATTAATGTATTGGACGACCCAAATAAGCACATAGAGCAAACACATTGGACTCACATACATTGGACGCATGCATTGGACTCATGATCAGTCAATAAAATGCATGTTCAAATACTTTTTTATGAATGCAAACCTATCCTCTGTTAAAGGTTTAGTGAAGATATTTGCCCATTGATGATCAGTGTCAACAAACATGATATCTATCACACCTTTTTGCACATAATCTCTAATAAAATGATGCTTAATTTCTATATGCTTTGCTCTTGAATGTAATATAAGATTCTTTGAAATATTAATAGCAGAAGTATTATCACACATTATTGGAATGTTACTCATAAATACATTGTAGTCTTCCAACTAATGCTTGATCCATAGAAGTTGTGAGCAGCAGCTTGTAGCAGCAATATACTTAGCTTCAGCAGTTGATAAAGCAATAGTGCTTTGCCTTTTGCTTGAACATGAGACTAAGTTAGCTCCAATGAAGTGGCAACCTCCATTGGTATTTTTTCTCTCTATGTTGTCTCCAGCATAGTCAACATCACAAAATCCAACTAACTTGTACTCATCATATTTCTTATACAACAAACCAAGATTAGTAGAACCTTTAAGGTATCTAAAGATTTGTTTAACTACTGAGAGATGAGACTATCTTGGATCAGACTTAAAGCGAGCACATAAACAAAAACTGAACATGATATCAGGTCTAGACGCAGTTAGATACAAGAGGGACCCAATCATACCTCTGTATACCTTTTGGTCTACCTTTTTGTCTTTATCATCTTTGTTCAGTATGGACGTTGGATGCATTGAAGTATTCATTGGTTTGCAATCATCCATTTTGAAGCGCTTCAGAAGCTCCTTTGTGTACTTCGTCTGATAGGGGTACACTTCGTCCAATGTTTGTTTCACTTGCAATCCGAGCAAGAATTTAAGTTCTGTGACACCCCCAAAACTATGCCTTCCTAGATCTGATACCATAAACATACAGATAAGACTTAATTAAAACTTAAGCAGATAAGCAATTATTACAACTTGAAAAATCTTCGTCAGAGCTCCACTTGGAAGCCATGGCGTAAACACAAGATACTCACATGCAAACGCCCCATTGGTCGTGGTACAAACTTACAAGAGACTCAATGATGCCTCTGAGGCCTCTCTTTCTCTACTCAAGAAGCGCCTATGACAAACTTGTCGCAAGAGATGGATCCCGCCTCGACTCAGCATCACCCGCTGCAGCACTTCCGACAGCCCACCAGCACCTCCGCCTTCAGATCACGACCCAAACAACCACATACATGTAAAAAACAGGGAAGCATGCATAAGAGGTAAGAAACTCTACAATTATCAGCAAAGGGAGATCACGTAAAATATAACACATCCACATACACAACCAACAAGAATAAAACATCTCTCGAGATCATTGCAACAGTCAACCTCCAGGTTATCACAACTAGGCCTATTCTACATGCACAACTAAATCTACATGATTAGCAAATCTGCAACATCATTATCCTTGCCCTTGGGAATGCTGTCCTTCAACTGTTAGAGTAGTCATTTCCTAAGGTAGGAAGGTTACTCTCCAACTGTAAGGGCATCAAGTTGATAGTCCAGGTTACTGGTTTCCCTTGCTCCCAAGAAAGTGCAACAATGGTTCCCCCAACTATGAGAAGCACTGCCTCCCCGAGCCCTTCCAGCTGTGAGGAAGCCCGAGAGGTTCTCCAACTCTGAGAAAGCACTTGCGTCCCTCCAACTGTGAGTTCAGCGATCTTGGTCATTCTAAAACGCCCACTTCGACCTCGTGTGACAGTTGTTCAAACTATTGTTTCAGCCATACACACGGCTCCCTGTACACAACCACTCAAACGGCTATTGCAGCTGTATACAGGTACCCGCTTATATGATAGCCACTCAAATGGCTATTGCAGCTATCATACAGTCCCTTGTGACAACTACTCGAACAGCTGGTGTAGTTGTCCACAAGTCCCAACCACGCTTGATAACTGCTCAAACGGTTGTTGCAGTTAATCCCGCGGCTTTTCACCATAATAATGCAAATGCTATGATTATGCATCTGTCACCTCAGCAACGCTCTAACAACAACTTAACCAATGCCTCAAGATCCATATCCTCAAACAGCGAGGATATCACTCTCCAATTATGAGAGCCACCTTCAACTAAAATCAACTTCTTTATCCTACTAGTCTGATACCATCAATAATCATTCTATCATCCTAACTGCATACCAATCGTCTCCAAAGGCAACCAAGATCATATCAATCACAATCACGTAAACGGGTTCACTAGTGCAAAATATGGATTCTACAACAGGTTTCTAGATCGGTTGAAAAGGAACCAATTTAAAAAAAGAGGCGGTGGCAATTTTGAAAATAAGTTCAAAATTATTTACATCGGTTCATAAAGAAACCGATGTATAAAACATTTAACATCGGTTAAATATTTCAACCGATGAATACAATTTAAATAAAAAACTATTTATTTATTCTCGCCAAGTATATACATCGGTTATTACACAACCGATCTCATTAGTAAACTTTCAAACTCGGTTATTTTACAACCGATCTCATTATTAAACTTTCAACATCGGTTCTATTAACTAACCGATTTCAAATCTTCATTAAACCCATTTCTCCAACGTTAATCTTTCATATCTTTCCCTCCTCACTGTTTGCCCTCTCTCTCGTTTGCTCCTTCTCCTTCATCCTTCACCACCGTAACCTAGCACCATCCTTCATCCTTCTCCTTCTCCTCACATTTCGTTGCTGCTCCTTCATCGCTGATACACTGCCCACGGCTCCTTCATCCTTCATCCTTCATCACCTCTCTCTCGTTTGCTCCTTCTCCTTCATCCTTCACCCTCTCCTCTGAACCTTTGTACCAAACTTTGCCCACGGCTTCACCTCTGAGGTGAGTTTGTTTACATTTATTTTTTCGTTTTTGGCTTTAGGTTTTATGATATTATAGTTTATTCGTAATGGCTTTATTTTTTCATTTCGTTTTTGGCTTATAGTTTATTTTCAATTCTACTTAGGACAAGGCAGCACCTGTTGCTACTCCAGAAAAGCCACCTGAAGAAGATCTGAATCCATTCTTGATATTCCCTAACCTGAGGAAAATTTGAAGGTACGTATCTAATATCCTTATTTTGATTATTAATTGCTTCCCCATTCTATTCTGTTGAACCCAATGCTTCACTCTGTTAGTGTGCTCATGTCATATGGAGTCGTTTCCAGTCTTGCTCATGACATTTATATGAGTGTTTCCATGCAGTGGTCTGCTTAGTAAACTGAGTGAAACTTCCATATAGTTCTCTTTCTTTCTCTCTACATTTTTGTTGTTGTCTGCTACCTGTTACTTTGGTTTTGCTATGTAACTTGATTAGTTTTACAGTATGCATATGGCATGTAACTTGATTAGTTTTACAATATCGCATGTAACTTGGCAGGAAATCCATACGTGACATTCTAATGAAGAAAAACACTTCTCCTTCTGATTAGATTTTCTTATGAAATTAAAGGGAGAAAGGAAGAGAAAAAGTATTAATGTATTAGTTTTACTATTTGCTGCTTTAACTTAGGGATTAATTGGACTGTTGGATTATCTTTTAGTGTTAATAAATTAGCAAAACCTTAGTTTCCCGTTTGAGATTCAATATTAATGAGCATATGTGTACTTTATTAAGGTACTACTCATTGTATTGAATCTTGAATTGTCCAAGTTGGACAGTTTGGGGAAAAACTTATTCTTCATTTGGTTAATACTTATTCCTTAATTCTCATATCTTATACTTGAAGAAATTTCTGTCTGCTGCATTTCCTTTTGTTCTCCGGGTGCACACTTTGTCGCGGTGGATGTCACCGCGGTCAAGTCGTGTACGTCGGAGACCAATGGGAAATGCTGCCGAAATTTCGTTAAGTATGGGCATGAAAGTTAAGGACTAATTGTTAACTGAGTGTTGAAGAAGTTTCTTCTCGAATGGGATAGGGCCATACCCTGTGATAAAAAGGAGTTGAAGATCTTGGACTAAGTGAAGTTGGTGTTGTTGTAGTTATGGATCGTAATTGGATCGATGCTAGACGCACAAGTCATGAGTATGAGAATGGAGTGGAAGAGTTTTTAGAATTTACTAAAAGAAATGTTCCCGATAGTAATGGAAGGTTTTATTGTCCTTGTGTTAATTGTTTGAATGAGAGACGACTGGAAGCTGAGAAAATACGAGAGCATCTTATTTGTGAAGGGATATGTAAGAGTTATACAAGATGGATATGGCATGGTGAATTGTTAGACAAACCAAGTGTGTCCCAAAGAGAGGAGGTTGATGACGTAGATATGGACGATCGACTAGAGGACATGATCCGCGATATTGGACAAGAGTCATTTCAACGAGCAAATGTGTATGATACTTTGTGCAGTGATGCAGATAAGCCTTTGTATCCTGGGTGCTCTAATTTCACACGGTTGTAAGCGGTGTTAAGATTGGTAGTTGTGAAGGCGAGAAATGGGTGGAGTGATAAAAGCTTCACCGAATTGCTTGAGTTGTTGAAAGAGATGCTTCCAGAAGGTAACACATTGCCGAACCGTAACTATGAGGCGAAGAAGATATTGTGTCCGATGGGTATGGAGTATAAGAAAATACATGCATGTCCTAATGATTGCATATTGTATAGGAATGACTTTGAAAAGATGCACGAGTGTCCAAGGTGTGGGGTATCACGCTACAAAGTGAACGATGGTGATTCAAATTGTGATGTGATCACAAAGGGTCCTCCTGCGAAGGTGTTATGGTATCTTCCATGCATTCCAAGGTTCAAGCGATTGTTCGCTAATGTAAATGACGCAAAAAACATTAGGTGGCATGCAGATGAGAGAAAATGTGATGGACAGCTTCGCCATCCGGCTGATTCTTTGCAATGGAAGAGAATTGATAGTTTATTTCCGGATTTCGCCAATGAGAAAAGAAACCTTAGGCTTGGACTTGCTACCGATGGCATGAATCCGTATGGCACCTTAAGTAGTATTCATAGTTCATGGCCTGTTCTCCTGGTAATTTATAACCTATCTCCTTGGTTGTGCATGAAGCGCAAATACATTATGTTATCTATGATGATTTCGGGCCCAAAACAACCAGGAAATGACTTAGATGTTTATCTAAGTCCCTTGATTGAAGACTTGAGAAAGCTGTGGGTGGAAGGTGTTGATCTGTTTGACGGGTATTGCAATGAGACTTTCAAGATGCGTGCCATGTTATTTTGCACCATCAATGACTTTCCAGCATACGGGAACTTGTCCGGATATAGTGTTAAGGGCCATAAAGCATGCCCTGTATGTGAAGAAGGCACATGCTACCATCAACTACAACATGGAAGGAAGACAGTTTACCTTGGGCATCGAAGATTTCTCACACCTGATCACCCGTATCGTAGATTGAGAAAAGCTTTTAATGGATGCCAGGAGAATGAAATTGCTCCGACGGCCTTAACCGGAGATCAAGTTTATCAACGGGTTAAGGACATGGATATTATCTTTGGAAAGACCCATAAGAAGGCTACTGAGAAAAACATATGGAAGAAGCGGTCGATCTTCTTTGATCTTCCATACTGGTGCAAACTTGATGTAAGACATTGTATTGATGTGATGCATGTGGAGAAAAATGTGTGTGATAGTGTAGTCGGGACGCTTCTTAACATTCAAGGCAAGACAAAGGATGGTGTCAATGCTCGTTTAGATCAAGTTGCGATGGGCATACGAGAGCAGTTAGCTCCACAATCAGTAGGGGTTAAGCGGACTTATTTGCCCCCAGCATGTCATACTTTATCAAAAAAAGAGAAAAAAAGTTTTTGTGAGTGTCTGCGGGGCGTCAAAGTGCCACAGGGTTACTCTTCAAATGTTAAGAGGCTTGTCTCAATGAAAGATCTCAAATTAGTTGGTTTAAAGTCTCATGATTGCCATGTCTTGATGCAACAACTACTACCAGTGGCTATTCGTGACATCTTGCCTAAAAAAGTGAGACATGCCATAACAAGGTTGTGCTTATTCTTCAATGCTATATGTAGCAAAGTCATTGACCTTCAAAAACTGGATGAGTTGGAAACTGAGGCTGCTATTATCTTGTGTCAGTTGGAGATGTATTTTCCTCCTTCATTTTTTGACATCATGGTTCATTTAATTGTTCATCTAGTGAGGGAGATTAGATTGTGTGGCCCCGTTCATTTAAGGTGGATGTACCCAGTTGAGCGATACATGAAGATACTAAAAGGGTATGTGAAGAATCCACACCGTCCTGAAGCATCTATTGTTGAAAGGTATGTTGCAGAAGAAGCTATTGAGTTTTGTACAGACTACATGTCAGAAGCGGAACCTGTAGGGCTTCCTAAGTCTCGTCATGAGGGAAGATGTGATGGTAAGGGTACACGAGGTATTACTGTTAAGAGCATGGGTCGAGAGGAAGTGCTTCAAGCACATTTGTATATATTGAATAACACCGATGAGGTTAATCCTTACTTATGTGATCACAAAACCATTGTCAAGCAAAATTACCCTCGAATGAACGAAAAATGGTTGTTGAACAAGCATAATAAGACTTTCTTAAACTGGTTTAAAGATCAAATTGCGGAGGATAATACTGCTTCTAATACATTAAAATGGTTAGCACACGGGCCTAACTTTGATGTCATATGTTGGAGTGGATACGATATCAATAAGTTTTCCTTCTATACAAAGTCCCAGGATGACAATGATTGTAGCCGAGTCTATGCACTTCTCTAGTTCAAAAGATACAAACCCCGTTATGGCATCCATATCTTACTTTGGAGTCATTGAAGAGATTTGGGAGGTCGATTACACTAAATTTAGAGTACCTGTTTTTAAATGTAAGTGGGTTGACAGTAACAGTGGTGTACAAACCGATGAGTTAGGATTTACATTGGTAGACCTTGACAAGGTAGGTCATACAGAAGAGCCTTTTATCATGGCTTTCCAAGCAAGACAAGTGTTTTATATCCATGATCCTTCTAACAAAAGGTGGTCGGTGGTTCTCCAAGGAAAAAACATGCATAATGGTAGTGAGGAAAATCAAGATTCAACTCTCGATATTTCCGATACTCCTTCTTTCTCAACACGGATGCCTACTTTCAATGAGGAAAATGAAGCGGACGATGTACATGCCATTCGTGATGATCATCATGAAGGGATATGGGAGAACATTACTACTTGACCATGGTGTAAGTTATGTTTAAAGTTATATTTATTAGTTAAGTTATGTTTATCTTGATAAATATAAGTTAAGTTTTTTTTGTTATTTAATTTGATATTTATATGTTAAGTTATTGTGTAAGTTATGTTTAAAGTGATATTTGTTATTTATCCATCTTTACTGACATAGTTTATTATTTTTTGTATAAACAGGCATACATGGCAGATCCCTCGGGCATCCCTCCTACACGCAGCGGGTCGGATACCCCATTGACAGGAAAAAAAGGTAGACGCGCCACACGATTAAAAAAATTGGCCATCAACCGTAGTGGTAATCAAAGGTTGAGGGTTGAGTTTGATGGAGATTGCTTACCTATAGGGCCAATGGAAGATCAGTTTAAGAGTTTTGTGGCCGTCCTTGCCAAAAGCAAGGCTAGTATACTTATTGAGGATTGGGACCATGTACCGACGAACGTGAAGGATCAGATATGGGATAGTATCATGGTATTTTACTTTTACCCTCTTTGGTTGTATATATTTTATTTCACCATATTATTTTCATATACACTAATTTCTCCATTCTGTTTTGTAAATATAGCTCACCTTTGAAGTGCCGGATACCGAGCGTATGAAGAAAAAATGGATTTCGTATGCGGGTGAGCGTTGGAGAGCATTTAAAACACAACTAAGCGGGAAATACATACATGGGCGTGCAGACAAATCTCCACTTGAGATGTACCCGTTCCTTGATCAAGAGACATGGGATAGATTTGTTCAGATCCGATTGGATCCCGCCTTTCAGGTTAACTTGAGTTATATTGTTTAACTTTACCAACCAAATTGATTTTATTAATATACTGAATTCAGTTGATGTTATTTATATTAGGAGAAAAGGAAAAAGGCGCAGGAGATCCAGAGTAAGAATCTCTACCCCCATCGTTTGTCTCGTGGGGGATATAAAAAGCTGAGGAGGAAGATGATTGAAGAGAAGAAGAAACAACTTTTGGAACAAGCATCCCAAGCTGATCCTACGGCTGATCCACCTCCAGAAGTTGTTGATCCACCTCCACCCCCACGCCACCATACATGGAAGAGAGCCCGACAAGGACCATCGGGACAATATACATCTGAGGAGGCACGTCTTGTTGCCGAAAAGATTGTAAGTATATATTCAATTCTAATTGTAATTGTAACATGCTTATCCATCATCTTACACAAATTAATATGACAATTGTATGTTGTAGGATTCCTTGGACGAACAAAGCACACAAGGAACCTTTGTGTCTACTGGACGCAAAGATGTCTTGGCTGTTGCGATTGGTAAAGAGGACCACCCAGGCCGTGTCCTTGGTGTTGGATGGGGTGTTGGCATTACCCAATACCATGGACCATCTTCACATCATTGGAAGAGGGATGATATTGAGTCCATCAAGGCGCAGCTTCGAGAAGAAATAAAACGAGGTCTTCTCTCAGAGTTGGCATCTATGGGTTTTTCCCAGCAAAACACAAGTGCCCAACCGTCTGTACCTGTGAGCACTATGGGTTCATGTGATCATTCACATCAGCCTGATAAGGAGGACGATCAATGTGAGTTGTATGTTGATGATCATCATGATCGCCGGGTAGTGGCATTTGGGAGGGTACACAACTTGGGAAATACCTTACACCACCAGACATTAGAGGATGATCATGTGAGGGTGGTGGTGGAAGATGTTCTAGATGTTGATGCTCTAGTCCCTGTGCCCACTGAGGAGGTTATTACAGTTGGCCAGGCCCCCGGTAATTTCATCCCTTGGCCGAGAAGACTTGTGAGGTTTTTTGTTTCAGCCAAGGTATTCATGTAATTGTTCACTTACATATGTTTTTCTATATTTACAATTGAAATAACTTAATTGTGTTTACTTGTGTACTAATGCTTTACCTCTATTGTTTAGGATGATGGAAAAGATCATCGACCCAAAAGGCCTAGGTCGGATCCGAGAAAACTTGTGGCGTCTGGTTCATCGAAGGTATTCATATAATCATTCAATAAGTTAAGTTTTTTTTTTATTTACAATTGAAATAACCTAACCGTGTTTACTAATGTTCTATATTTGCTGTTTAGGGTATTGACAAGGATGTTGAACTTGATGCTCTGGAACGTCTCGCATTAGCTGCCGTGAAACTTGGGAAGGAGTCTGCTTTTATAAATTTGGAACATGATGGCAAGCCCGACACTTTCTATATCCCCCAGAGGGACATTATGGAGATATGCATTGATAGTGAAATGCTTTGCATGACAGTTGTCTCATTATGGTGCACGTAAGTTATGTTATTTCAACTAATTAATTTGTAAGTTAACTAATTAAGTTTTTAACTATTATAACTAATATTTATTTCAATATCTTAGGTATCTGCATCGCCTGTGTATTGATAGGGGTAACCTCCATCTTTATGGATTCCTTGACCCTCAACTAATTCAGGGTGAGACACTTAGGTCAGATGAGATTACTGCGTACATGCGACGTGTGCTTGATGAAGGCAAAAAACAGTTCTACCTAGCACCTTACCTCCATCTGTAAGTACAAGTTTTACTAGTGATTTATAATTATCTGTGACTTGTCTCTAACTGTTTCCAAATGTAGTAAACATTGGCAATTATTGATCATTTGTCGTGGTATAAGTGTTGTGGTCTTCTTTTGTTCGTTGGGAAGGAAGCCGACAAAAGAAATCAAGTTTATTGTTGAAACGTAAGCTTTTAATTAATTTAATTTGTACTACATTTGCTTTATTAATTACTCTGAAATATATAACATACTTTAAATTCATATTTTCTTAATTATGATAGAGCTATGAACGCAAGTCGTGTTTTGGATGGTGGTAGGCCTAGGCCTATTAGGTGGATTTACCCTAATGTAAGTAGTTTATTAATTAGTACCCGAGATTCAATTGCAGTGTAAAATAGTTACTATTATGTTTTTACTCATTATATATTCAAATTGTGTATTCATTTGTAGTGTCATAGGCAACGTGGCGGCTGGGAGTGCGGATATTATGTCATGAAGTGGATGTTCAACATTGTCTCCGCGAGTATTACAGATCGATGGAAGGAGGTAATTAACTAATAACATTTGTAAATAGTTATAGATTAATTATGTATAGTTATAGTTGATTAGTTATAATTAATGTGCAGATTTTCGACAATCCGGAAGCATTTTCTGAAGAGGACATTAAGGACATCAAGGAGCGTTGGGCAAACTTCTTTCTTGAGATGACTTCTGAACATTAATTTATATATGGATGACATTTTATTTCTTTAATTTGTTATATTTCTTTGTTGTTTCTTTGTTATGTATTAATTTAATTAATTAGTTTGAATTTATTACATTATATAATTAGTTGAGTTTGTTGAATCAAAAGCTGACTTTTGCATAATCAATAAAGTATAGTTTGGCTTATTACTTAGTATATATAGTGATTTGGATTCTGTTATTGTTGGGATTCTATTTTGGCTGGGATTGTTCTGGTTGTACATATATGAAACAGGGTTAAGGATTGTCACTGGTTTAAAACAAAGTATTAAAAAAAAAAAATGGACTATCAACATCGGTTACAATAGAGAACCGATGTTGAAATATCAATTTCAATCGGTTCTGAGTTACAACCGATGTGAAAATATACTTTCAACATCGGTTACACTACCAAACCGATGTTGACTTTTAACTTTCAACATCGGTTCTATATTATAACCGATGTTAAAAGATCTTTTTCAATAATTATTAATCTGTTGAATGAGAACTTTCAAAATCGGTTTTGTTTATAACCGATGTTGAAAGTTAACTTTCAACATCGGTTTAAAACCGATGTTAAAAGGTCTTACATTCTACATCATCTGTTTCTACATCGGTTCCATAACCGATTTAGAATGATATTTTTAACCGATGTTAAACATGTTTATTGCACTGGTGGTTATAGCATAACAATATATCATCATTGCGGGCATATCAGGATACCAATTGATAATGTTATCACAACAAGCGTCTTGTCTAGCATGTTATCATATATGACATCATCACATGAATAGGGTAGCAAGTACAACACATAGGCATGAATCCTCGATCAACAAGCATCATAGATTTTCTTGACGGCGATAAACCTACAATGCCTTATACTACATTGGTACCACAATCTGGTAGTAGGGATGGCAATGGATAGGGTCTGCGTACGGTACTATAGTATCTGTCCCCATACCCACGTTTGAAAAAAATACCCGGACCCGTACCCGCGTGGATAGCGACTTAAGTACCCTTACCCGTACCCTGTGGGTACCTAAGTACCCATACAGCTGCTGCTGTTAGTGCTTATGTTAGTAGGTGATTAAGTCTGAAAGGGAAAAATAGTTAAGAAACTATTAAATTAATTTTATTTTTAAAATTTGATGTATAATTATAATTATATGTATTAATATAATTAAATAAATAAATATATATACATATATATATATATATATATATATATATATATATATATGCTGGTGCAGGGCGGGATGGGTACTAGAGTACCCATACCCACACTTATACCCTCTCTTATTTGCGGGTATTTACCTTATCCATCATGAGTATTTTTTGCGGGTACCCAGCAGGTAGGTGTCCAAATTGCCACCCTTATCTAGTAGTCCCCAATGTGAGTTAGGTATTGTCGGTTACTCAACCACTAGTAGGGTTTGAGGAACCCTACACATGTTGATAGGTATACCCTACGTCTACGTTTCTCAGATATTTGTGGTTTCTTCCTCCTCACCTGGTGATTCGTTCAGTATGCTCCCGTACCAACGGACAGCCTTGACCCTCGATCTCACAAGCACCACGAATGTGACACCTACTACCCCACATATAATAAAACATAAATAAAATCATACATGTCTTTAAAAATAATATAACAATTATAAATAAAATCAAATTCTCAAGGGTAATGTGCATCACATCATCTATAATTTAAACGTAGGAATCTGAAATAATCAAAATCCTTTAAAAACAAACTGCGGAAAACATAAATAATAAACATAACCCAAATCCCGATGTCACATATCAGAGCTGGTATACATATACCGATAATACATCGGAATAAAACTAAACAACTGAACGTAAATCCTAACTACTACTACTAAGGGAGATCTCCACGGGATCACTCCTTGTCGGCATGCTCACCCTCCTCTGCACATGCAACATCATATGCACAAGAACAACAAAAGATAGGGGTGAGAAACACGATCATAAATATATGTAAATGGAATGGAATAGTAATTAAGATGACATACAACATACATCAGTCACATAGATATAATCAATATATATATATATATATATATATATATATATATATATATGTATATATATGTATATATATCAAAGATGCATGTCAATGCGAATGCAACATCACTACTCCTTATGCATGTGGCCAACAACTCTAACTCTGGAAAGACGATTAGGAGTACATGTCCGGTTATCGACGTCGATGATATGTCAGACCATGGGCCATCCCCGAACACTCTCACTGATCCTGATAACGTGTAGTGGCTTGTCAGGGTACTCAAGCCTATTCATTAGGTCACTCCGACAATAGGTAGCTAGCCCATGTCACCTGGAACTGCCATACTCAATATACCCGCAAGGCCGGGATAACATCCATCGTGGCCTCCACTATCGCGATTCATCATTTGCTTTCCACCCAACATATCAACTTCAACGTATGATGCGTGCAATGTTCATCAATATGCAAACACATGCCAACCATCCACCACCATAAACAATCACATTGATTATTAACTATGACCATCCACGATGGTCATCAACAATCATCACTAATAATAACTTATCGTTACTATTATCAACAGCATCTTCGTTATCATCTTTATTATTTCATGACGTTCTTCTCTAACTCCTTCTAATTTAAACCATGGGGTTACATCCTAGTGTTAAGTAAGATCAAAGATCAAGTATTCTTAAGCTCCTAAGGGTAACTTAAAGTCCTTAGATCATAACAAGCCTACATAACACTATCCATCAAGCATAAGGGGTCAAAATTGCTTTTGGCACGTGAGAATCGATTTCCAATCTCTGGAATCGATTTCTCAAGTCTTCAAATCGATTTTCCATTACATGGAAGTCGATTTCAACATGTTCAAATCGATTTCCCCAATCGATTTTGAACAAGGAAAATTGATTCTAGAAATCAATTTCTACAAGGCCAAATCGATTTGCACATCTTGGAAGTCGATTCTTGGAAGATTCAAATCGATTTCCATGTGCTGGAAATCGATTTCTGGGTGTCAGATCATACAGCAGCAGGTTTTCTCCACTATTGGACCAGTCTACATTCTCTAATTAACATATCATTCGAGCCTAAGCTATTTATCACCAATTTGATTAGTCCAACACTCATAAATCATAACCTAAGGGTTCTCAAACTAATCCTTGGTCATCAATCTCACATTACCTTTTTTTTTTCTCCCTATAACTATGTTCTGATAACATAAGGTTAACAAAACATCATATCATGGCATAAACAACATGCTCATCATCATCAATTCATCAACAATCATATAAATCATGAACTCATAGTTATAAACATGTTATAACATTAGATTTTTCATCAATCAATACTCATATAGCCAGAAAACAACACAACAACATTCATAGGCATACGCAGGCATACATAGGGGTCATGGGTTAACCCCTTCAGTTTAACCTATCCCAAAACCCACATATTCATGACCAATTTTCTCCCCCCATACCTGGTATGACGATTCACAGCCTAAGGGAAAGAGAACAGAGCCAAGTTCTGTTACGGTTCCTTCTTACGGGTTCAGCACTTGATAATGATTGCAACACTGGAAAGCAGAGTCGATCTTTAAAGGATTGAAAGGAAAAACAAATCTAGGATTAGAAACTCACCTTGATTTCTAACTTAGGAGATTAAATCTAGCAGCAGGGATAGACTAGCCAAACAACGGTGTGTTCTTGACGAAGAACACCAAAACAGGATTCGTCTTTTTGGGTTTTCTAGAGTAAGAGATCAGTGCGAGCTCTTAGGGATGAGAGGAGGCAACTTGTGAGTGTAATCAGGTATTGAAACTAGGTTTAGGTCATACGCTCTGTATATATAACTGTTAGGGACATTTTTGGACGAATGGGCTGTACACAGCATAGCCTGATAACACAAACGCGTACACAAGCTCTGACACGCATGGGAATCGATTCCACCACCATGGAAATCGATTTTACATTGACCAAATCGATTTTCTTATCGAAGAAATCAATTTTACCCTTTAAGCAATCGATTTCCACTTGCTGGAAATCGATTTCTTCATCTGGAAATCGATTTCCCAAATCGATTTCCCCTTCAAAAAGCGTGTTTTTGGCCTTGCACCTGAATGAGACTTGTAGATAACTATCTAAGTTTTCCAACGCATCCAAGATCACCCTAATCGTATGTCTAGAACTCAAGATATGGCCAAAACCATGAAACAGGTTATTTGAGCTCGAATGGATCGATTATCCTCAAGGCTGAACTACTACAACTATGAACTTATGCATCAAAACCAGACATAAACAACATATGCAAACATCAATAATTAAGTATTAACACATATAGACATAGAAGTGAAAAGCAGGGTGTTACAACGAACACGACCACGACCACCATGAGCTCGCCGCCACCACCACCACCACCACCACCAACACGCGGCTGCCACAACCATCAACTCTCAACCATGACTCCTTCTTCACCCACGAGCACCACCGCGTCCTTGAACTTTTCCCTTTGAGGAATCGAGAAACCAATCGATGAAACTCGTAGTACTCGAAGCCCCGATCAAAACGGTGTAGTTGGAATCACGATCTGATGTCTCGATCTCCCCCGGCATGGACTTCCTCTCTCTAAAACTCTCTCACTCTCTCTTTGGACTGGGAAGACATAAGAGTTTCGTGCTAGAGAAAATAAAAGAGAAAGTTTAACTGCTTGCTATCAAGCTATCCACGCTTGAGCGTGGGAAAACTCCACGCTTGAGGGTGGGCACGCTCTGACGTGGGAAAACTCCACGCTTGAGTGTGAAGCGCTGATTGCCACGTCTCTGCCACGCGTCGCGTACACGCTGACACGTGCATCTCCACGCATCTCCCTTCCACATGGGGTTTCTCCACGTCTAAACATTGGGTGCTGATCAGACCTGTTCTTTCACATTTTTTCACTTTCTGAGCTCGTTCGATGGTCAAATTCCCTCAAATTTGGACCATAGCTTCCTCAAGCCATAAGGAACATTATCTAACCATCAAACATACTTAACTTAGGTCTTAAACCTTATTCAAGAAAATGGGATGTTACATTACCATCCCCTTATTCATCCTCGAAATTCGGTAGCAGATAGGTGTACAGATTACACTAACTTCATCCAAGATTGAGCAAACAAACTGTACAACTTTCGTTGAAAACATGTACTTGTCACATCAGTTTGGGATATATATACAGATGGCGATGCAGTCATTATACTTGACATTCTAACACTATTGCTTTTCAACACATCCAAACAAAAGATGATCATTCTGACAAGGATGTTACAAACTGTTTCCAAAAAGGTACAGTTATAGCTTCTGATCACTGTTGGAAGTTCCTAGATCCTCGCAGCGCAAACACGCGTCTCGTTGTTGGAAGCCTCTCTGCTCTCTCTTCTTGTCCTTCACAATCATTAGGCTTCGCTGCTGTCCTCTGTCTGCAATCGCGAGCGATGTGTCCTAGCTTTCCACATCGAAAACAAAAGGAGTCTTTTGCTCGACAGTCTCTAATCAAATGTGCCCCTCCACATCTGAAACATTTGAACTTCCTTTGCCTTCCTTCTCCAATTGCCATAGCTTGCGGCCTAGAACAATCATATGGCTTCTGTTTTTGTTGAGGCTTCTCCTTTCTTTCCCTCTGATGGTTTCTCATTGGTCCTGTGTTCTTCTTCTATTGATGAGCTTCCATTCGTTTTTCAAGATTTTCCACAACAGCACATCTTTAGAGCATCTCTGGGAACCTGGAAATCCCCAAAGGTAGCATCGCCCATTGCAGTTCATGCCTTAATCCATCCTCAAACCTTCTATATATCCAGTTCTCGTCTGGGCGAACTTGATAAAACTTGAGTAAGGACTCAAACTTCATTGCCTACTCGCCCACTAATAAGCTTCCTTGCTTCACGCTATCATGTCTGAGTGTTTCAAGGAAGTACTTCTCCATAAAGCTTGCCCTGAACAATTCCCACATGATCACTCTTCAATCTGCCTCCAACATCATCTGCCGATTCTTCCACCATGATTTTGCCCCTCCAACCAACATGAAGGATGCGTAGGTGACTTTCCGGTCTTCCCTACAGCGCATTACCAGAAAGATATTTTCCACTTCTTATATCCATAACTATACTCCTTCTGGATTATACTCTCCATGAAACTGGGGTGGTTTGACTTTCATGAAAGCGCCCAACCCTGCGTCCACCACTCCTTCTTCTCTCCCCTGATTCTGCGTCCTTTGCAGGAACTCTTGTTGTAGTTGCATCAGCTACGTATTCTGTTGCGACTGCTGCAACATAGCTGCCGCCATATCCCTCGGAGTTCTCATGACTTCAGAATCCCCTTCTCTAGTCCTAGGACGTCCAGTCCCCTCTAAGTGAGAACTTTTTTCCACTATAACAAATCCTTGTTACAAGTATTCAACACCTCTTCAGGAAACTATTCTAGACCTCTTCAAGCAACCCTAAGTATTCTTTTACAGACAAGCCTCTTGAGGCTCTGTAACGGCCCGGACTACTTTCAGGATTGTCAATTGTCCCCACAAACTCTCATTCCAATGTGAATTCAGTTCATTCATGTATCCCTTTGCCTAGAAGCCTGCCAGGAGCCGCTCTTTGTTCGTGCCTCAAACACCGATGATCACTCCCCGCCCTCGTCAGCCTCATGCGTCACAGGCTCAAGTATTCTTTTTCAGACAAGCCTCTCCAGGATCAGCCAAGATTGGTTTGAAAGAGTTTTATGTTCAACTAACTCACTATGTGTGAGGATATGAAGCTTAAGAAAAGAACTCTAAAAGATCAACTCTACGCAGAGAGTGATATGAAAATGTAAACTCAGAGAAAGATTGTAACCTTTTGTATGCTTTTAATTGCTTGAATATCAGTTGCTTGTATGCTCGTGTAAGTCTATCTCGTACTTTGCTTCTTCAAAGATAAAGGTATTTATAGCCTTTAAGACTTGAGCAACATGAATCTTCAACGGATGGCAAAAGAGCCATTCTAATGGGCATTAAATGCATTATTCCGTTGAGTCTGATAGCTTGTATGAGAGCTTCTGAAAAGCAGGATAGACTATGAAGTTGATAGTTGAAAATGGTGCTGATAGCTTTTCCTTGTACCCGAAAGTTGCCTTTTGTCTTTCCTTTTGGAGATAGTCAAATCTTGTGTCAGGAATAGATTGGCTTCTATGCGTTCGATGGTACGAAGATTACAAAGAATGTTTACCTTAGGGATATTACCCTTTTACACATTGGATAAAGAATAATTTAAACTACGCTAGTACAAGTATGTGCTAATATAGAGTCCAGATGTTTAATTCTAATGGACTATTATATTGGACTATGTACAAAAGAAACTTTTACAACAAAGAGTGTTTGGACTCAGATAAAATGATAAGAACTCTTAGTCCATCGTGGACTTAACGAACATAAGGCCGAGGGTATTGTCGAACGATAAGTCTTTGGACCTAGAAAGTCTTTGGATTTAACAAACGTGTTTGTCCATAACAAATCTTTGTTCACTTAAATTTAGTCTTTTGTTAGCATCAAAATCTTAAGGAGTTTATGGACCATAACCACTTTGGTTCCAACACTTCAATGATATCATCTTGGTATGGAGACTCCATCTTAGCTTGACTGACTGTAGTATTTGTGATTGTACTGCGGGCCTTTGTCTTGATGACCCTCAGGAAATGGAGTGTAATAAACTTGCTCTGCTTGTTGTGCAAGTATGAACGGGTTGTAAGCCTTATTATATCTCCCCAATTTCTTAAATTTGACAATTCCATACTTATTATCTACTTTTGTCCCTATATTAGGAGTATTATCAAACCAATCATACTTGAAGAGAACTAACATCATCGGCTCCCCGGAATACTCCATTTCAACAATCTCAGTTAGAACTCCGTAAAAATCATCTTCTAATTGACCATTTGTGCCACGTACACACATATACCATAGTTATCTGATAAAATGACTTCACTCGATCCTTGTGTACAAATTTTATATCCATTCACAATGTAAGTGGAAAATGAGGTAACTTTTCTCTTAGGTCCCCACACCAGATTCATCAACAGAGGATCTTCAATATTATTTTCTGAATTTCGAACCTAAGAAGTTTAACAATTTATGTTATACACCATGTTACTGTAAAAAAAAAAAAACAACTATTATAATAACCTACAGGGTGTTAACCCACATATTCTTTGAACCACGCGGTGGCCGGAGATGGAGATGGTGGTTGTACGTGAGAAAGAAGAGAGAAATGAGAAGAGAAGAAGAAATGAGGAAGAAAGGGGGCTATGCGTGTATTAGGGATTTAATAGTTAGCGACCAATACCATTCGGTCGCTATAGTGGTCGCTATTGCTAAAATATAAAACCAGTCGCTATAATGGTCGCTAAAAGGCTCCCACACACTTTATATTGACGCCCTTTAGCAACCAAAATGTATTTGGTCGCTACGTGGCACCTTCTGCCATTTATTTTCGTACTACAGCGACCGCAGTACATTTCGGTGGCCCAATATAACCATTACAAAGCAAATCGGTAGCAAAAGGCGATAGCTATGTGGTCAACCTAGCCGACTTTTAAGATTCTTATTATTGCGACCGCGTTAGTGACCATTATGTTTGTGATTGCATAATTCAGTCTCAAAATCAGTCGCTAAAGTCAGATAATTTACATTTGTTTAAAATGACCTGATCAGTCGCAACTTCGGTCGCTGATTGTACCATAGCGACGGATCAAGTTCAGTCGTTAATATTCGGTCCCTAAATTGATGTTTTTTTTATAGTGCATACTAAACATAGAAAGCATTAATATAATATACAACCAATAAATTTAATTTAATTTGGTTACATGTAAAAATTAGTTGATAAAGTCTTCAATTAAGTTGGTATTAAAATAATTTCTAACATCTTTTGTGACACCCGTTATCTCGCATACGATAAATGTAAAATAAATTATATAATATAAATCGATAAATTAAAAACCAAAGAGATAACAAGTACCACATGATCTAAAACGTTTAACATAATAGCAATTGCAGAAAAATAAACATAAACAACCCAAATCCCTATGTCACATAATCAGTTACCGATATTACATCGGAAAACAACTAACAAAACTAAACTACGCTATGAGTAACCAATCTCCTTGGGATCACTCCTCAGCTGGCTGCTCACCATCCTCTGCATAACCAAAGGTACATGCAAAACAACAGCGACAACAGTAGGGAGTTAGGAACTGTACATATAAACATAAACGGTAATAAAGTAGTTAGCAAGCTGATCATGCAACATATAAAACATCATAATATAACATACATATTATAATGCATACCATCATAGCACAATATAAGCATGCTATGCGATGCATAACTACTCCACTACTCCATATGCAATGTGGATCTAATAACTAACCCAGGAAGATGATTTAGGAGTACATATCCACATTGGCCAATAAGCACCAACGCCAGCAGTTCACCAAACTCACGGATGAATCCCTTGGATAGCCGATCCACCATACTCTCGGATGGACTACCACAGATGCGCTTGATTCACCTAACTCTCGGATGAATCCCAGCAGACGGCCAGTTCGCCATACTCTCGGACGAACTCCCCAGTCATCGTAACTACCTGCAAACTAACAACACTATCTTATGATGCATGCAATGCTAACACACAAACAACATGACAACCACCTCCATCAACACCATTTAACACAGGCTATCGACTTTGACCAATAAGCATCAAAGGTGATTCATCAACATCAATCTTGACCATTGAGCATCAAGAATGATTTAACCAACAACATTAGTAACAGTATGTCGTTACCGATAACATCATCTTCTCATTAATTAATCTTTTTATTGTAACGTCCCTCATTACAATAGTAACCCAAAATAATAATTTAAATAAAACAAGGTAACTAAAAAAAATTCTTAATAAATACTGAATAAGTTCATGATAGAATATTAATCAAAAATAATTGTTATATCAATCTAATAAACAAAATACTTAATAAGTTTTTAAACCACAAAACTGGGCGTCTATTACAACTCGCATACATAGAGAAATAAACGATAATAATAGTCCTCCTTGCATATGCCATGCCACACTAACCCAAGCTACTACTAGAACAAATCTTCAAGCGTCTGGCTGCTCAACAGGGTCGTCCTCAGTCTCTGAAAATAACACTGCTAATGAGATTTATAATCCCAATGAATAGAAATATGTTTACAAAATATTTTCACAAAAGCGTTGTTCTCAGCCGGTGCGGTAACCGAAAAAAACTAACGGTACCCGCTATTTTCAAAATAATTAAATAAATATTATATACTCAAATAATGACCATAAACATTCAGCAGCACATCATAAACAAATACATCATAACTTAATATACATATCAAATATTCTCAACATCATCATATGTCATATGACCATCAAACCGCACATAACAATGGCGTCCCATTACCTGCCTTACTCATTAAGATATTTCGATGTCACCTTCTCTTCAGTGACATTACTCATTTCGATACCAATCATTGTACACTGGTGGTATTACTCATTTCGACATCCCAACATGTGGCGATGTTACTTTCGATACCCTATCATGGCGGTATTTCATATTTCGACACCCCAATTCATTGGCAGTGTTACTCCCCTATCATAGGCGGTATTGCAGCAGACAGCATTCAACATATTAACAGTTATTGAATCATATCAATATCACAAATATAATCAAATAATGCATATATAACATGTCAATTCAACCAAATCACGTATGTATCATTTATATCATGTCACCAATCTCAGTAATATTCATTTAATTGACAGTAGAAACACCTTAGAAGGAAAACCCCCAAATTTGTAAAATCAGGATTTGACCAAAAAAAACATGTTCATAAAGCATAACCCAAACCCCATACAAATTGCACCATGGAAAGGGTGAGAAAGAGTATTTCTACTCACCTCTCGTAGACCTCCAAAAACTCCAAATATTCCAACGAACAAATCCTAATGTTTGCCTTGAATCCTTAATCTTTTCTTGCTAATGTTCTTGAACCAGAATTGTTCGGTGCTGTTCTGTTGCTCTCCTCACTGCACACACAGTCTCGCATGAAACCTTACTATTATTTTCGTTGATGAAGGTGCTATCACGGTAGTCATGATTTGTGTGATACTGGGTATTTCTAAACCCTTATGTGTCTTTTATATGGTGATACTTATGGTTAGAGCTGATAAGTACAACCCATGTATCTTGTTTTTATTCTTATCCTAATATGCTAATGATAGCCTTGCTTCACTATTCAAGAATTTAAACTGAATTCTGTTACATGCAGGATTTGGATTTTACTAAAACCAATTATCTCTTTGATAACCATCTAGTGTCACTCACAGTGCTTTTGAATTTTGGCACCTTGAGTTTGTTAGCAACGTAAACTCTCCATATTTTTTTATCAATTGTAATTGTAAAAAAAAACCAACTCCCTGTAGCTTCATTGTTTCTATTTCAATTATTAATTTTGCATTCTTTTAATCACTAAACAATTCCAATTAATTCCTTTACTAACTGTTTTCCATATTAAACCTCATAATAATTTAATATTTTTATTAAAATAATTATAATGAAATTTTAGGATGTTACATTTTCTCCCCCTCCTTTAAGAATTTCGTCCCCGAAATTAACACCATACTCTGGCAATCCATCTAACATATAGCACAATTAACAACATTAAGAGTTGATGTACCTTAGTTTGCGAGATTAGGATACTATCGCAAAACATCCTCTTCAAGTTCTCAAGTAGCTTCCTCAGGAGTTAATCCTTCCCAAACCACCTTTACCAATGGAATTGTCTTGTTCCGCAGAGTCTTAGTGCTCTTGTCGACGATCTAACTAGGCTTGGGCTTAAAGACCAAGTTATCTCTTAATTGTATTGACTCAGGAGTTATTATATGAGACTGGTCATGTACATATTTTCTGAGTTGCGATACATGGAAAACATCATGAAGGTTGGACAACAAAGGTGGAAGAGCCAATTGGTAAGCAACAGGCCCGACTCTTTTTAGAATTTGAAAAGGACCAATGAATCGCGGATTTAGCTTTCTGACTTTCATGGATCTTCCCACCCCAGTATTAGGAGTGACTCTAAAAAATACATGCTCATCTTCTTGGAATTCTAAAGGTTTTCTCCTCTTATCGGCATAGCTCTTCTACCTGCTCTGCGCAGTGCGCATCCTCTCCCTAATCAATTCAATCTTATCTGTGGTTTGCTGAACTAAATCAGGTCCTATCAAGGTTTTCTCACCTACCTCGCACCAACACAAAGGGGATCTACACTTTCTTCCATAAAGAGCTTCATAGGGTGCCATGCCTATGCTAGCGTGATAACTATTGTTATACGCAAACTCTATGAGAGGTAAAAACTTATCCTAACATCCACCTTCATCTAAAACACACGCTCTAAGCATGTCCTCAAGGGTCTGAACGGTCCTCTCTGACTGACCATCCGTCTGGGGATGATAGGCTATGCTAAAACTCAACTTAGAACCAAAGGCTTGCTGAAAAGCTCTCCAAAATCTAGAGGTAAACCTCGGGTCTCTATCTGACACTATAGAGGTGGGTATACCGTGAAGCTTGACTATCTCCCTGATGTATAAGTCTGCCAACTTATCCAAGCTATATGTTGCCTTAATTGGCAAGAAGTCAGCAAACTTGGTCAATCTATCCACTATTACCCATATGGCATCTAAACCCAATAGGTAACCCCATCACAAAATCCATGGATATTTTCTCCCACTTCCACTCAGGAATTTCTAAAGGTTGCAATAAACCTAGAGGTTTTTGGTGTTCTATCTTAACCTTTTGGCATACTAAACACTTAGACACAAAAATGGCCATATCCTTTTTCATTCCTGACCACCAATAAATCTTTTTAAGGTCCTGGTACATCTTAGTTATCCCTGGATGTATGGTGAATTTTCCTTATGTGCTTCCTTTTACACTTTTTCTCTGAGGCTCCCCTCCTTAGGAACAACGATCCTACCCTTAAACTTTATTAAGCCATCAGCAGACAACTCATAACTCTGTTGTCCCAACAAGGATAACAATTCTTGATTTAAAAGTTGTTCACGCTTAATCTCTTCCCTAATATCGCTATGAATTTCCAATCTATTCAACCTCAAACTCAAAGCACTCAAAGACACATCAAGATTCAAGTCTCTAAACTCCTCTAACAAATTCATCTCTTGCACCATTAAACTAGACATGTGTATGGTCTTCCTACTAAGAACATCGGCCACTACGTTAGCCTTCCCTGGGTGGTACTTCAATTCAAAATCATAGTCTTTAAAGAATTCCATCCACCTCCTCTGCCTTATATTCAATTCCTTTTGGTCAAACAGGTACCTAAGGCTCTTATGGTCACTAAAAACTTCAAACTTAGCACCATATAAATAGTGCCTCCAATTTTAAGAGCAAAAACTACTGCTGCCAACTCAAGGTCATGTGTAGAATAATTTAACTCATGGGTTCTCAGCTGCCTAGATGCATAAGCTACAACCTTGCCTTCTTACATCAAAACACATCCTAAACCATTCTTAGACGCATCGCAATAAATCACAAAACTCACTAAAGGGTCCGGTATGGTCAAGACAGGCGCTGTCACTAATCTCTTCTTAAGCTCTAGGAAGTTTTCCTCACATTCCTGGTCCCACACAAAAGATTTTCCTTTCCTAGTCAACCGGGTTAAAGGTAACGCTAGTCTAGAAAAACCTTCTATAAACTTCCTATAGTTACTGCCAGCTAATCCTAGGAAACTCCTTACTTCAGTTACCGTCTTAGGTGGTTCCCGCTCTAGCACTGCATCCACTTTAGAAGAATCGACTGCTACACCACTCTTAGAAATGGCGTGTCCCAGAAACCTCACCTCATCTAACCAAAACTCACACTTCTCTGGCTTAGCGTACAAACGCTCATCCCTTAAGATTTGTAACACTACCCTCAGATGCTCCTTATGCTCCATAGGTGTTCTAGAGTATATCAAGATATCATCTATGAACACAACCAAAAACTTATCAAAGAAGGGTCTAAAGATCCGATTCATGTAGTCCATGAAAATGGCTGGAGTGTTCGTCACTCCGAAGGGCATCACTACGTACTCATAGTGCCCATACCTTGTTCTAAAGGCTGTCTTAGAGATGTCCTCACTCCTCACTCTAATCTGATGGTACCCCGATCTTAAATCTATTTTGGAAAACACTGCCGCTCCCCTCAGCTGATCTAACAGGTCATCTATCCTAGGTAAAGGATACTTATTCTTTATGGTCACTTTGTTTAGCTGCCTATAGTCAACGCTCAACCTCATACTCCCATCTTTCTTCTTTACCAAAAGAATCGGCACTCCCCAAGGTGACACACTCGGCCTAATGAATCCCTTATCTAACAACTCCTCCATTTGTTTCTTAAGCTCACTCAACTCTAAAGGTGCCATTCTATAGGGTGCTACTGAAACAGGTCCACTACCAGGCATAAGATCTATGTTAAACTCGACCTCCCCTACTCGGTGGTAAACTAGAGACCTCTTTAGAAAATACATCTAAAAATTCGCATACTACAGGCAATGCCGCTATATCACTTTCAGCCTCTATCCTAGCAGAAAAGAGAAGTATGTATCCCTGAGCCCCCTCAACTAAGTTCTTGTGGCAAGATACAGCAGATATAAAACAATCTGACACTAAAGGGTCAACAGACATTGGTTGTGGAAGAAAAGAAATGGTTCGAGAAGAACAATTGATAACAACAATATTATGTGACAACCAACCCAGGCCAAGTATGACATCTAGACCCAACATAGTTAAGCATATCAAATCAATTTCATAAGACGAATTTTGGTATATCAAAGAACATTTCAAACAAGCAATAGAAGTTACCAATTTATCTTTGGCAGGAGTAGAAACACACAAATCAAAAGGTAGTTTAGAAACAGGTAACTCTAAATTCTTAACACAACTAAAAGATATGAAAGAATGGGTTGCTCCTGAATCAAACAATATCATAACTTTTCTATCTTTAATAAAACCCATACCTTGGATCAAACCGTCAAACTCCTTCACTTCCTCTCCTTGGATGGTGAAAACTCTTCCTTGGCTCTGGGGTCTAGTCTGAGATTGTCCTCCTCCCTTGCAGACTCTAGCAAAGTGTCCTATCTTTCCACATTTGTTGCAGGAGACTTGCGCCGCAAGGCATGCGCGATCCCCATGGTGCCAACCACATCTGAAACATCCATCTCCCTTATCTGTTTGAGCTCCTTGGACCTTCTTACCCTTTGAGATGGTAGGCACTGGTCGCAGGCTCTTCAGAAAATTACCCCCTTTTCTATGAAATTTTTTGCCTTCAACAGAACTCTTCTCTTTTGGCTTCTCCATCTCTAAAGCTTGCATCTTCTGCTCAGCTACCCTACACTTGTTTACCAAGGTGGGGTAGTCCCGAATCTCCAAGATCCCAATAAAATGTTGCATATCTGGCTTCAAACCTTGCTCAAATTTGATCGCCTTCCACTCGTCCAAAGGATTGTCCCTCAAGTACCGAGAGAACCTTGCCAAGCTTTCAAATTAGCAACATATTCAGCAATAGACATGTCTCCCTGACGGAGCAGCAAGAACTCTGTTTCCTTCTGAATGCGATCACTATACGGAAAGTACTTCTCCAAGAAAACTTCCTTGAATCTGTCCCACGTGATTTGAGTGTCCAAGGCCAGCAAACCACCCCTAGCATAATTCCACCAGTGCTCCGCATCATACTCCAGCATATAGGTGGCGAAATCTACTTTCTGTGGATCAGCGAACCTCATAACCCGAAAAATCTTCTCTAATTTCAGCAGCCACTCTTCTGCCTCAATCGGATCAGTAGTACCTCGGAAGGTTGGCGGATCGTTCTTCCTAAACTCTGACAGTCCCATGTACTGTGGATCCAGTGCTGTAACTACTCCGACGTTATGCACAATCCCGTTGTCCCTCATCTGATTGAGTGTCTCCGTCTGCTCTTGCATGACTCTGGTCATTTCATCTAGAACTGCTGCAAGTGCATCATTAGTGTTAGCCCCACGCCTGTTAGTAGCCATAAATTTGCACACCACCAATCAAACATTGGGTTGATCAGGTCCAATATCTCAAAGAATAGCATGCAACATATATAACTCTAGCAAGCAGTCCTATGCGCCCATATTTGATTTTTTTGAAAAACAATCCAATACCACAGTCCAATTTTGGATTGAACTGCTCTGATACCAAAAGTATAGCGCCCCTCGTTACAATAGTAACCCAAGATAATAATTTAAATAAAACAAGGTAACTAAAAAAAATTCTTAATAAATACTGAATAAGTTCATGATATAATATTAATCGAAAATAATTGTTTATATCAATCTAATAAACAAACTACTTAATAAGTTTTTAAACCACAAAACTAGGCGTCTATTACAACTCGCATAAATAAATAAATAAACGATAATAATAGTCCTCCTTGCATATGTCATGCTACACTAACCCAAGCTACTACTAGAACAAATCTTCAAGCGTCTGGCTGCTCAACAGGGTCATCCTCAGTCTCTGAAAACAACACTGCTAATGAGATTTATAATCCCAATGAATAGAAATACGTTTACAAAATATTTTCACAAGAGCGTTGTTCTCAGCCGGCGCGGTAACCGGAAAAACTAACCATGGTACCCGCTATTTCCAAAATAATTAAATAAATATTATATACTCAAATAATGACCATAAACATTCAGCAGCACATCATAAACAAATACATCATAAATTAATATACATATCAAATATTCTCAACATCATCATATGCCATATGACCATCAAACCACACATAACAATGGCGTCCCATTGCCTACCTTACTCGTGAAGGTATTTCGATGTCACCTTGTTTTCAGTGACATTACTCATTTCGATACCAACCACTGTACACTGATGGTATTACTCATTTCGACATCCCGACGTGTGGCGAATTTACTTTCGACACCCCATCATGGCGGTATTTCATATTTTGACACCCCAATTCATTAGCAGTGTTACTTTCGATACCCCTATCATAGGCGGTATTGCAGCAGACAACATTCAACATATTAACAGTTATTGAATCATGTCAATATCATAAATATAATCAAATAATGCATATATAACATGTCAATTCAACCAAATCACGTATGTATCATTTATATCATGTCACCAATCTCAGTAATATTCATTTAATTGACAGCAGAAACACCTTAGAAGGAAAACCCCCCAAATTTGTAAAATCAGGATTTGACCAAAAAAAAATGTTCATAAAGCATAACCCAAACCCCATACAAATTGCACCATGGAAAATGTGAGAAATAGTATTTCTACTCACCTCTCGTAGACCTTCAAATATTGCAATGAACAAATCCTAATGTTTGCTGTGAATCCTTAATCTTTTCTTGCTAATGTTCTTGAACCAGAATTGGTCGGTGCAGTTCTATTTCTCTCCTCACTGCACACACAGTCTCGCATAAAACCTTATTATTATTTTCGTTGATGAAGGTGCTGTCACAGTAGTCGTGATTTGTGTGATACTGGGTATTTCTAAACCCTTATGTGTCTTTTATATGGTGATACTTTTGGTTAGAGCTGATAAGTACAACCAATGTATCTTGTGTTAATTCTTATCCTAATATGCTAATGATAGCCTTGCTTCACTATTCAAGAATTCAAACTGAATTCTGTTACACGCAAGATTTGGATTTTACTAAAACCAATTATCTATTTGATAACCATCTAGTGTCACTCACAGTGCTTTTGAATTTTGGCACCTTGAGTTTGTTTGCAACGTAAACTCTCCATATTTTTTTATCAATTGTAATTGTAAAAACAAAACCCAACTCCCTGTAGCTTCATTGTTTCTATTTCAATTATTAATTTTGCATTCTTTTAATCACTAAACAATTCCAATTAATTCCTTTACTAACTGTTTTCCATATTAAACCTCATAACAACTTAATATTTTTATTAAAATAATTATAATGAAATTTTAGGGTGTTACATTTATTAAGTCTCCATTATTACATCTTACCATATTATTATCCTAGTTCATTAATTATCCTCAAGGTCGTGTTTTATAATCTCTTATGTCATATTTTTACTTCAAAAGGTTATTAAATCTCTTTTTATTTAATACAGTGAAGTTTTCTTAATTCTGACAGTGGCACGGCCTAAGCACAGGCGTGCTGGCCAACTGGCACATGCGTGCTGCGCGAGAGCATGGGCGTTCTAAATAGCGTCACTTTTCTCGTTTTTCCAACACAGGCATGCTGCCCGGACTGCTTTTAGGATTGCCGACTGTCCCCACAAACCAACACAAGTCTTTTCAGCGTGTTTTGTCCTCACTCACACGCTTTCTGGAAAACTTCCCAGAAGGTCACCCATCCCACAAGTGCTCTAAGTCAAGCACGCTTAACTATGGAGTTCTTATGTTCTGGACTCCCGAAAAGAAGATGTATTTTGTTGTTATAGGTAGTACCAATCAATTCTTATAAGCCTTCCTTCAACTATACAATCCCATACCTGTACAGCCTCAGGATCCCTCTCATTCCAATGTGAATTCGGTTCATTCATGTGTCCCTTTGCCTAGAAGCCTGCCAGGAGCCGCTCCTTGCCCATGCCTCAAGCACCGGCGATCACTCCCCACCCTCGTCAGCCTCAGGCATCACATGCCCACTAGCTTCCACCTGGTTTGTCCCCGAACCACATCATACTGGGAGAGGTCCGCTCTGATACCAACTTTGTCACGACCCAAAAACCCAAGTCGTACAGGCGCACAGGCTCATACTTCAGGCCTGGCAAGCCTATTAAAAATTACAACATACATAACAAAAAATAAATCATACTCTCATAATTTTACTGAAATTTTGACAGAGTTTTCTCTATAATTTCAACTTCCCAAAAGATAAACACCTGCTTAAACACTCATATTATCATTCCCAGGCAGCTAAGAAGTAGGCTGCTAACCGCTCCAGATTTGCTTTGGACGGGCGTGCCAATATTGAGCACGGGCATGCTCAACAGTGTTACAGCGTCTCAGTTTTGAAAACTTAGCGATTTCTCTAGATTTCAACACTCCAAATCAATCCTACGGTTCTTGACTAATCCATTGGCATTAATCTCAACCCCGTCAACATCTTCATGTTTTATGCACACCAATTAGACTAATCCTAGTTTTAGGTTTAACGCTAACATCCCTATGTCTTTTATTAACATAGTTTTAACAGCAGCATTAACATACCAATTCATACAATCATGACATTTCAACAACAACATAAACATCATACCAAGGTCATATAAATCAATTAAACAATTAACATCATGTATAAACAACGATAACAATCATACATCAACTACGGCATATAGCACACAAATAGGGTCACGATTTAACCCTCATCTTACGCTACCCTAGAACCTATATGTTATACTAATCCCTTCACCCCATACTTGGCGTGATGATTCCAGCCTACGAGCCAACAAGAACTAAATCCACACTTGACTCCTCGAACGGGTTCAACAGGTTCAGCGAGCTTTGACCAAGAACGTCAAAGCAAAAAGGATAAGTTAATTACCCAAACAGGAAAAGGAAAGGAATTAACATAAGGGTTATGAACATACCTCGATTAGATCCTTGGGGAACTAATCTGCTAGTTGCCGTTCACAACACCGGCACACGACCGACGAAGTCTGGTTTGACAGGGAGAAAACAGTTCAACACTAACTCAAAGGACTCAAGGAAAAACGACGAATAGGGTTGGTTACCTTACCTCAGAGTAACACTAAGCTAGCAGCTTATCCCTTAACGTAACGAAGAACTCTACAGGGATGTGTTCTTGACGAAGAACATCCAAACAAGGATTGGGAACGCTCAAGGATTCAATGGGACCCAAGAGAAAGGTTGATGACGGCTTTTTCTAACTCTAGGAATGACGGCTATGAGTTTTAGGTCGAGCAAAAGATGTATAAAAAGGGGTTGGGGCGAAACGGGCTAACCAAAAGCTCAAAACGCGTTTCTGGTGCGCGCATAGAGCACGGGCATGCTAACCATGAGCACAGGCGTTCTGACCAACTAGAACGGGCGTGCCACCCAGTCAGGATTGCTGATTTGACTTGTTTTAAGGTTAACTACCCAAAAACACGTCCCTAAACATCTAACGCAAGCATACAACACATAACATATATATAACAACAATGATAACATATATAGCAACACTTTATAACAAGCAAGCGAAAACGGGGGTGTTACAATTCCATCTCCGTATAAAAATTTCGTCCTTGAATTTCTACAAGCTCGGACTTGGTTGGCAAATAACCAATCCAAAACAAAAACAACATCTAACAAGAAACTAAGGTTCACACAATCTTATATCATCATCCATGATAGGCATAGACAATCATATAAGAGTACACAGAAGATAACACAACAGACACATACCTTGGCCTGTAGGACAAACCGGCTCTGATAACACTAAATGAGATACCCGCTACCCCGCATACGATAAATGTAAAATAAATCATATAATATAAATCCATAAATTAAAAATTAAAGGGGTAACATGTACCATATGATGCAAAACGTTTAACATAATAGCGACAGCATAAAAATAAACTTAAACAACCTAAATCTCGATGTCACATAATCAGAGTTGGTAACCTCTACCGATATTACATCGGAAAACAACTAACAAAACTAAACTACACTATGAGTAAGCGATCTCCTTGGGATCACTCCTCAGCTGGCTGCTCACCATCCTCTGCATAACCAAAGGTACATGCAAAACAACAACGACAACAGTATCAAGTAAGGAACTGTACGTATAAACATAAACGGTAATAGAACAATTAGCAAGATGATCATGCAACATATAAAACATCATAATATAACATACATATTATAACGCATACCATCATATCACAATATAAGCATGCTATGCGATGCATAACTACTCCACTACTCCATATGCAATGTGGATCCAATGACTAACCCGGAAAGACGATTTAGGAGTACATATCCACATTGGCCAATAAGTACCAACGCTGGCAGTTCACCAAACTCACGGATGAACCCCTTGGATAGCTGATCCACCATACTTTCGGATGGACCACCACGGATGCGCTTGATTCACCTAACTCTCGGATGAATTCCAGCGGACGGCCAGTTCGCCATACTCTTGGACGAACTCCCCAATCATCGTAACTTCCCCCAAACTAACAACACCTTATCTCGATGATGCAATGCTAACACACAAACAACATGACAACCACCTCCATCAACATCATTTAACACAGGCTGTCAACTTTGACCTATAAGGATCAAAGGTGATTCATCAACATCAATTTTGACCATTAAGCATCAAGAATGATTTAACTGACAACATCGGTAACAGTATATCGTTACCGATAACATCACCTTCTCATTAATTAATCTCTTTATTAAGTCTCCATTATTACATCTTACCATATTATTATCCTAGCTCATTAACTATCCTCAAGGTCGTGTTCTATAATCTCTTATGTCATATTTTTACTTCAAAAGGTTATTAAATCTCTTTTTATTTAAAACAGTGAAATTTTCTTAATTCTGACAGTGGCACGACCTGAACACGGGGGTGCTGGCCAACTGGCACGGGCGTGCTGCACGAGAGCATAGGCATGCTAAACAGCGTCACTTTTCTCGTTTTTTCCGATATGGGCTTGCTGTTGAGAGCATGGTCATGCTGGCTTTTCTGGGCGTAGAGCACGGGTGTGCCAATATTGAGCACGGGCGAGCTCAATGCTGTTACAGCGTCTTAATTATGGAAACTGATCGATTTCTCCAGATTTCAGCACTCCAAATCAATCCTAAGGTTCTTGACTAATCCATTGGCATTAATCTCACCCCTCATCAACAGCTTCATGTTTTATGCACACAAATTAGACTAATCCTAGTTTCTGGTTCAACGCTAACATCCCTATGTCTTTTATTAACATAGTTTTAATAGCAGAATTAATGTACCAATTCATACAATCATGGCATATCAACAACATCGTCAACAACATCATAAACATCATGCCAATATCATATAAATCAATTAAATAATTAACATCATGTATAAACAACGATAACAATCATACATCAACTACGGCATATAGCACACAAATAGGGTCATGGGTTAACCCTCATCTTATGCTACCCTAGAACCTATATGTTATACTAATCCCTTTCTCCCCATGCTTGGCATGATGATTCCAACCTACGAGCCAACAAGAACAAAGTCCATGCTTGACTCCTCGAACGGGTTCAACAGGTATAGCGAGCTTTGACCAAGAACGCCAAGGAAAAAAAGATAAGTTAATTCCCCAAACATGAAAAGGAATGGAATTAACATAAGGGTTATGCACATACCTCGATTAGATCCTTGGGGAACTAATCTGCCAGTTGCCATTTACAACACCGGCACACGAACAACGAAGTCTGGTTTGACAGGGAGAAAACGGTTCAATACTAACTCAAAGGACTCACAGAAAAAGGACGAACATGGTTGGTTACCTTATCTTAGAGTAACACTAAGCTAGCAGCTTATCCCCAAACGTAACGAAGAACACTACGAGGATGTGTTCTTGACGAAGAACACCCAAACAAGGATTGGGAATGCTCAAGGATTCAATGGGAACCCAAGAGAAAGGTTAATGACGGCTGTTTCTAACTCTAGGAATGACGGCTATGAGTTTTAGGTTGAGCAAAAGAAGTATAAAAAGGGTTGGGACGAAACGGGTTGACCAAAAACCCAAAACGCGTTTCTGGTGCGCGCGTAGAGCACGGACGTGCTGACCATGAGCACGGGCGTGTTGACCAAATGGCACGGGCATGGTGCACGAGAGCACGGGTGTGCCACCCTGTCAAGATTGTTGATCTGACTTGTTTTGAGGTTAACTACCCAAAAATACGTCCCTAAACATCTAACGCAAGTATATAACACATAACATAAATATAGCAACAAGGATAAATATAACAACACTTTATAACAAACAAGGAAAAATTGGGGTGTTACATCTTTTATGGATAATTCATGTGTATTGCTTTCCATAACTCATTTTTTATTATAATATGTTATATAATTTTTAAGATAATTTTAGAAATACTTGTAACATGTTCATATTGGGTAAGCAACACATAAATATCACATAAATATCAGTAAAAAAAAGCAACACATAAATAAAATGACTGTCCATGTGATTTCATAACTATCTAATTTAAAATATATTAATGAAAATACATTACATATATAAACTAAAGTTTTAAAAAGAAATATATTTGGGTAAAAAAAATTAATTTTTAAGTTACTAAATTTTATTAATTTGGTAGAATTGAAAAATAAAAAATCGTACTTAAAGTTTAATCAAAATTAATTAATAAATTAAATAAATATTTAAAGGGGATTGTTAACGCACTCCCACTTATCTATCTTATAATATTTATTTAAAGGTTACCTTTGTTGAGACCAAGGACAGATTCAAAAAAATTTGATTAGTGGGGCTAAGACCATATACTATAAGTATTTTTATTAAAAAACATTTAAATGTATAAGTTATAAAATAATGACATCATTATTATTGACTTAAAAATTGGAGATTACAAAAACAATCCTTGGTATCGCCAAATCCGAATTACACCCAAGTAGCAATATCTCTCGCACATTGTATAGCCAAAAAATTGAAGACACCTCAAGCCCCATAAGCTTCATACAAGAAAATTCTGCGAGGCAAACAAATCAATTTCTCCTTATCAAATACACAAAATGAATCTCTGAATTTTAAATTTGCTACAGGTACAATAAGTGATTCAGTATTAACTTCTGAAAATTTATTATGAAGCTCCAAGATCCGCATTTAGTAAATCTATGTCGTGTAGAATTGTAGGGTAAAGGGGGCAAGATTTATTTTTTTAGTGGGAGCATAATAAAAATAATTTAACATATAATAAAAAAATATTCTAACTTGTGGGGGAGCTGCCCCCATATCGATGGACGTATAGGTCCGTCCTAGTTTGAGACGGGTTGGTAATTTAAAATTTTAAATCATTTTCAAATCAAAATCCAGCAATTAAAATCATTTTGTATTTATTTTTAAAAATTTAAATTAATTTCTTCCGATCATAATTCTCTTTACTTTTTTCAAAACTAAAATCAAATAATCTACAATCAGTTTTTAAAGAACAATGTGATTTTAAGCTTTCCATTGCATTAGAGAAGACATCGAAGCGGAGTCTCTTGTCGAACCAAAATTATTTTCTCAATAATTTATTTTTGTTTTCAAGTAATCTATTTTTAACTTTATATTGCTCATTTTATTTTTATTTTTATTTTACTTTAAGGTTTAAAATAAATATTTCTAAATTTATTAATGTTTTTTAATTTATATTGGGTTCTCTCTGAGTGTTTTTTTTTTTATTTTTGCATTATTCACAATGTATTTTACTTTTGACCAATGCTAGCAACATACTATTCACCACACTTCCTTAAACACATTCTCTATTATTGGATGAAATTCATGTGAGACCTACTGAATAGAGAATGAGTCCGTGTGATTTAGTGGATCTCACATTAAATACACTCATTAATAAAGGGTGTGTTAAGAGTGTGTTTTAAAGAATGTATTGCTATCATTTCTCTTTATTTTTTTATTCTATTTATCAATATTGTTAAAGCCAGACTAGACATCAAACCAGAAAAAGGTCCAGTTTAGGTCCAATCAGTTTAATTGATTCAATCGGAGGGTCTGACCGGAAAATGTCATGTATTCATAAATTTTTATAATAAGTTATAACATATAGTACTAATAAAATGTGTAAGGAAAATAGTCAAAATCAAAGTCTTCTATTTTTTACACTATTTGACAGAAATGTTGTTGTGCATTGGGATTACTTGATCTAGAATTGAAGATTAGCTAGCCGATTAGGTTTTTATCATTTTTGTTTCACATTCCACTTTGTTTTGTTTTAATTTTTAATTTTTTCTCTTTCTAAAAAATCTGTCATAACCGGTTTAACTCGGTTCAACCTGGTTCAATCGGGGTTTTGATTGGTTTAAAGCGGTCTTATCGTAAAAAAAGGTTTTGATCCCTAATCATGACCGGATAAGAGTCTGATTCATGGTTCAACCGGTCTATCCGGCTGGTTCGGTCCGATTTTGAGAACACTTCTATTTATTACATCTCATTTTTACTTAAAGAAGATATATTTTATGTCATTTCACAAATATGTTTTTTCTCTCACTTTCTATACAATCAAAAAAGAGGAGAAAAAAGTTTTAGTTTTCTTTTCTGTCATTTTTTTCTCATATCAAACAACTAAATAATCATATCATTTTCTATAACTTTTTCTCTTCTTCCCCTTTTTTTCCTTCCCTTTTCTTTTCTAAACCAAAGAGAGTGTTAAAGTAACTATAATTTAAAATAATGATGAATTTATATTTATAATCTATACATAAGAAAAGAATTCTATTATTTATACAATATTTTTTTAACAATAATACCATATTATTGTATGCCAACATACTTGTTTATATTCTTTCTTTTTTACTCCAATCATATAATCATATAATAAGAATAAAACAGAAACCGTGTAAAATATTTTACAAATAAACTTTTCCGTAACAACAAGGCCGTGTATAGGAATTTTGCGGCTAGACGAAATTTTTAAAGAGACTTAATATTATATTAATATCAATTCTCATATTAATCTTTTAGCTTTTTGTGTTTCAAAATCATTTATTAAAGTTTTATAATTCAAATATTTCACTCTCAATAACTAAAATGACTAATCCATTCCATCTATCTTGTAACATTGTTGATCTTAGATAGTATTTAAGCAATTTTAATTTTGAAAATCTTCTTTCAGTGGTAGCAACCATTACAAGTATTGTCAATAATATTCCATAAGGAATAGATGCATTTGGAAAAGAATATAATGCTTTGATATATTAATACTTCTACTAATTGGAGTGTTAGTATCTTCTTATCACTTATCCCAATACTTTTAATTCTGAAAATAAATGAAAACCATCAATATATGAATGGTCATTAAATCTTAAAAAAAAATTCAAGATTAATACAATATTTTTTTTCATTTCATCCTCAAGTGAGAGGATCATTTTTATGTGAGAGTGAGAGAAGTAAATCATATCCGTTAGATCAAACCATGAATAGTCAAGATTAAAATATAAAGTCATGTGATTTTTTTAAGTTGTCATGTGACCATGCATGTATGATTGTATGAACAAGATTTATCTCTCTCCTCATATAAAAAAAGCTTTCTCACTAGATATATCTCATATATATATATATATATATATATATATATATATATATGGAATAAGATCAAAAGACACCGGATGCTAAACTTTACTTTTACATCAAATTCTAACCGTTGATTTTAGTTTGATCTAACGACTTAATCTTATCATTTATATTAAGGGGAGACAATAATTAAGAGTGACTTTAGTATGAAGAGAGAAAATAGGATTTGTTTAATGAAGAGAGATATTAAGTATCTTGACTTTTTATTAAAATTACAATATTTATTTATTAGATATTTTATATTTTTGTTTCTAGATATTTATTAATTTATAAATAAAGTATAAATTTTTTTTTTTGACAGCATAAAGTATACAAATTTTTTTTTGAAAAGCAAAGTATACAAATTTTAAAAATCATAAAACAATTATAAGACATTAAATTCATAAAAGAAATTAAAAAAAATTAAGCTTGTATATATTAATAAATAGATCTTTTTAATGCACTAAAGTCAGAAAAATACTACTATACACATTAGAAAATTATAATTGTAAAAATAAAAATTCATTTATCCTATAATTAGTAACACATTTTAGTTAATTTCATTTATATTATAGTTACAGAAAAGTTATAGTTAATTTATTATTTATTAAATTCAACAATAAATAGTAATATTTTAAAATTTTAAAAATAATTATAAATGTTTAAATTCGTGAAATATAGTAAAATTATAATTTTTAAATATTAATACATCTATAATTTTTTTTTTTGGTTACATACATCTATACTTTTTTATATATTAACTATTGAGAAAAAAATAATAAAAATTTAAAATTAATTAATATACATATTACAAATTTTAACTGAAATGTATTTAAGAAATAAAAATATAAATAATTTATGTTTTTTTAAGCAATATTAGGGAATATATAATACTTTCTTCTGTTATTTATTAAATAATTTATATTTTGATTAGCTAATGTGTATATTAGTGAATATGTTAAAATTTATTATTTTTTACTGAATTTAATATATTAAAAATATCTATCTAGTTATATTTATCATTTGAAATTTTATAATATTTCATGAATTTAAATTTTATATATATTGATTGAATTTTTAAAATCAGAGAATTTATTTCTGGATTTAGTCAACATTAAAATTTACTATAATTTTATTTGCATATATGATAAACATAAAATTAAATAAATTGTTTTACTAATAATATGGTAATTTCCACAAGTGGAATTGTTATTATTATAATTAGAATTCTTTAATGTGCATATTAATTGTTTTTAATTTAATGCATTAAAATTATTTTTATTATTATATACAAATTTAAATTTGTTAAAAAATTTATGAATTAATGTCTTATAATTGTATTATGATTTTTAAATTTTTTATAATTAATTGATAAATTTAATAAATAATAAATATCTAGAAACAAAAATATAAAATATCTAATAAATAAATGTTAAAATTTTGATAAAAAGTCAAAATACTTAATACCTTTCTTTATTAAATATATTCTATTTTTTCTCTATATATTAAAGTCACTCTTAATTTATCTCTCTTTAATAAAAATAACGAGCTTAAGTCGTTGGATCAAACTAAAATCAACGATTAGAATTTGATATAAAAATAATATTTGACACCTGATATCATTTGATCCTGTCACATAAATATATATTAAAAAATAAAAAAATAAAAAAATTATGCGCAAGGCCACCGCCTTAATGGCTTTGCACTTAACACAGCCCTGCGTAAGAAAAAGAAACGAATCCATGAAGAGAAAAGTATCCGGCAGGTTGCCACCTATCAAAAGACAAATCTTCGGAAGAACCCCTTGTGCAAACCTTGTCAGATCACTAAATTAGAAATACAAAAAAGAAAGAAAAAGAATTTATTAAGAGAACGTCAAGCTTTAGACCTTTATAGCTCAATTATTACATAACTTTTCTGTAAAGCTTTTAGAAAGTATCAACAGTTTTATGGAAGGAAATTAATGACATTTGATATTACATCTTTTTTCTCTAGGTTTTCTTTTTGTTAATTATCTTTTATAAATAAAAAATAATAAACATTAAATGAAAAGTAAAATTTTTAAAATTTTAATATATTAAAAATTTAGATCAGAAAATATAGTTAATATTTTTTTGTAATTTAATATTTATTATTCTCATTTCTTAACCTGTCAGAGTTAACCAAAATTTAAAGAGAAATAGTAATAACATGTTTGTTTGTGTTTTTTTTTTTTTACAAGAAATGTACTTTTAAAACAAAAACACTTTTAAAGTGCATTTAACTGTTTAGATAAAATACATAAACTAACTAAAACATCAGATGATCATTTTTTCTTGTTTTTTTTTTCGGAGTTCGAATGAGCTTCTTTTGAAAAAAAAAAAGCAAAAAAGCAAAAGAAAAAGAATATTTTAGACGACACCCACCATAGAAAAGCAGAGGGAGTTTAGACGACAAGGATGTCGTTGTCTTGGAGAGTTAGCTTATTAGTTAAGAAACTCAAGCACGTCCCCTTTTTCACCAATTAAGAAAGTTTAAACTTATCGCAACTTTCTTCACTCATAGGCCATCTATAGTATCATAAGAGATCTCCGAAAGATATATCAAACTGCACCAAATTATATATTAAAGACTAAATTATATTTTTGATTCCTTTATTATTTGTTATATGTGATTTTCGTCCATATAATTTTTTTGAGTATATTTGGTCCCCATGTTTTTGTAATATTGCAAATTCGATGTTCCCGTCCAATGTCCGTCAATTTTTTCAACGATCAATAGAGATGAACTACTGTTCTAAGCGTATAGAAACTCTGGTAGAGATTCTCTCTTATCTGCCTCTCCGCTTCAATATGATTCAATGGTTATTTTTTATCATTTATCAGTTTCGTTCCTCCTTTACGGGACCATTTTTTTGTTCTACCACAAGATCCTTTACCATAGAAGCACAAGTTGAGGTTCTATTCTCTTAAAACAATGGTTCCTCTTTATTGATCATTATAAATTTGACGAACATTAGACAAGAGAACCGAATTTGCAACAATGAAAAAATAGGAGGACCAAATGTGCTCAGAAAAAATTATAGGGATTAAAATCGCACATGACCAATAATAGAGGGACCAAAAGTGAAATTAAGCATATATTAAATTACAGTTTTCTTTTTCTTTTTCAAATATATATAAGTCATCCTCTAGTAATTTTTTAAATGTATTTTCAAATCTATTTACTTATTTTTTCATTTAATTCTTTATATTTTAGAAAAAAATATTTCTAATTATTATAATCACAATTACTATGATATCACCAAATAATTGCTATAATTATCAAGTCTGCTTATTTATTTTTTTCATTTTATTTCTACTTCTTTTTAGGATAAATATCACTAATATACCGATACTAATTTCATGATTGCGTACTAATTGTCAAACAGTAATTTCCTAATTTTACTACTAATCAAATACTACATATTAAATTAGATCGGATACTTATATTTGTTAACGCGAGCCAATTTTTACAATCTTTCACCCTCAGTGAATCATGTTGTGTCCCTTACTCTCATCTATAGAATAACAAATATCATTCTTAATTTCTATTTTTTATTATTTAAATTTAAATTTTCGAATTAGTTTCTACTTGAGATAGTTATGTATATATTATTTATAATTTTAAATATTTTCTTATTTTTATTTTATTTTTTAAATTAAAAAAATTCGTGCATTCCACGAAATAATTTTAGAATTGAACTGCATTCGTTAGTCATTATCTGAATTAATATTAGAACAAACTTTATGCACTTTATGATTAAGAATATAATTTAGGAATCATTTATTCATTCTTTAATTGTACGAAATCATTGATAGATAATAAAACTAAAGAAAAAATTGTTAAAAAGTCAAGATTAAAAAAAAGACTATATGTTTACTTAGAAGATCTAACAAATTAGAAGTCATTGGGTACTCTGACTGCGATTTTACATGATGTCAAGATAGCAGTGCTCCCTATCAGTTGGCTACATCTATATGTTGACTAGAGGAGCTATCTCATGGAAGTTTGTTCAACATATTGGTGTAAGTCCTAGTGACCAATCTATTTATCAGATTTACTTTTGTATCATGACTATGATTTATATTATTTATAATATGAGTCATTTCAGTTTATTATGTTATTTCTTTTATACATAATAAAGTCCTTAGAATAGTATGTTCAGTTCAAAAGAATATCAAGTGACTTGAACATTAGAGCACTATTCTTAAATCATTCGTAAAAAAAGTCAAGTATTATTGTTATTTAGGACAACAATAATACATCAAGACTATTATGTGAGTAGATTGATAGCCACATCTCACGGGTTATGGATATCAGATATCAAGTCTACACATACATATAAATATTAGAGTAATAATTATATTGTATTGACCCACTATAAGAACACTGCATAAAAGTTATGTAAGTATGATAAACGTTTCTCATGGCAATCATAGTGAAGTAGTCATTTGACTTGAAGTCTTCTTACATGTGAAGCTGTAGGTTTTAATGCTATCAAACGTCTTAATGCTATCAAAAGTCATCGGTAACACGATGATCATAAAGGTACTTATTGGGTCTACAATGAATCATGTTGAGGGATGTGAGTGATGTAGATAGGATAGGTCCCGCCTACATAATAGGAGTAATGTCATGGGCCTCTCGATAGAGTGAGATGTGAAAATGCATAACCATGCTAAAATGGACCAATATGAGATATTAGGTCTGTTTGTGATTACACATCTACTCGGAGATCGATTAACATATAAGTGGACTTAACAAGGATGACACATTTATGTCTTGTGTTCAATTATGACATTTGGACAAAATGGCATTTACTAAATGGTCATTTGGTTGCAGTAAGCTTAAAATAGAATCACCCATTTTCTTATAAATTATGTAGAAATGATGCATTGCTGGATGCCACTCATTGTTTATAATATTGGATTTTATAATTAATATTTGATATTATTATAATATTTAATATTATTTCCAATTTAGTGGGAACCTCTAGGGTCATACGCATAGAGCAAATAGTTGGAGATGAATAATCTATTAAATATGATTTAACAAATAATAAATAATTGCATTTTTGGCTTGTAGTGTACAAGCTCATCAGGGTTATAGCAAGTAGGGTGAAGGAGCACTACAACTTAAATAGAAAGCAGGCGACTAACTCACCACTATACTGGTGACACACTAGTCTCATATGTGAGACAATTGTTAGTGAGTCACACTTTTAACTCTTTATATCGCGCCAAACCCTCTAGCCGTCAGCCAGCACAAGACGCATTCCTCTAACGTACGTTTGCTCGAGTGGACTAAGTTTCGCGGTACTGGTGATTTGAAAAGCATGTTACAAGAGTTAAAGACTATAGCCCTTATGTGATTCATGTTTTGTAATGCGCGATCCATGGGTATATGATTTTCTTCCGCCTTGAGACATGATTTTAAAAGTGGATTGTTTCATGAAAAATCCAACAAAACAGACTCTTATAGCTTCTTCGACCATGGCTACAGAGTTCATAGCTTGTTATGAGTCGTCCAACCACGGTATATGGCTGTGAAACTTGGTCACTAGTCTACGTATGGTTGATAACATTGGCAGGCTATTGAAGATTTATTATGACAATAACTCAACAGTTCTTTACTCCAACAATAGGTGCTCAATGAAGTCAAAGTTTAGCGACACTACGCCAGATCCTAGATTTAATAACATACACTTTATAGCGGTTTCTGGAGGAAACACTTTAAAAATACGTGGATTTTTCAATGGCGCTTATCCAAGAAAATGATATTAAAAGGTATACCTTTAATAGCGTTTAACCAACGAAAAGTTATCTTCACACCATCCTTGTTTTAAAAAAAAAATGCGTTTAAATTTTAATAGCGTGTTTACGGAGAAACACTATTTAAATTTATAGGTTTAATAGTGTTGCCTCGAACAAGCACTATTAAAATCATCCCTATGATAGCGTTTGCTTTAGGAAATACTATCTTTACCCGTATTACAAACAAAACAATCTAGGTGACCAAACTCTTTGCCAGTTAGTTGACACAGAAAACCTGATATTCAAGCTCCAATTGTCCATAATCAATTCTACCTTAACTCTATTGAACCAAACTTTCTTATAAATAACTATCCTTTGTGTTCTTATCATTCACACTTCAAATTTATAAACTTACTGTCTTCTCTGTGTTCTTCATATCTTGATTCTTTCCGTAACACTGCTGTGAAAGGGGAAGACTTTGGCGTTTTAGCCTTAACCTTCTCGGAATGCCCAGAAGAGGGGAGTCTCTCGTAAAATAACATCCTAGACGACAAAAAGATATGGGAATGCCGACGTCTCTCAGGATGTTCAGTCTATTGATTCTCCATTCTCATATTTCTCTCCCATAGATGAGATGAAGGCTCCCAAGAATGAAAGGGGAAGGCTCAAACACGGCTGAGGATTGAACAGATGAGTCTCTCTACATTCTGTCAACAATTACTTGCCTAAAGGAGCACTGACTGAAGACTGAATTTCAAGTAGCAAATCCTTCTGTTGGTGCCGTCTTTATTCCTTAACATCCTTATTTTCGTCACCTTAATTAATGTATGGAGGTATATGTGCCTTATTGGATAAGTGTTTTTATGCTTGATTGTATGCTTAGGAGATGTGGCGAAAGCTAGGTTGGATATGCTAAGAAAAACATGAAGAACGCGAGATTCTGAGCAGGACACTCAATCGTGGCCTAGGAGAACGCTCAAGCGTGCTAACGCTCTAGCGTGGAGAAGGGTGGACGCTCAAGCGTGGCCACTCTGACCAGTTGACTGGCAGTGATGGGACATAAAGTAACATGTGTCAGTTACGTGTTGAAGCTGGCACGTGAGAGGCGGTGCCTTGGCGGTGAGGAAATGTCAACGCTCAAGCGTTGAGGAAGCCAACGCTCAAGCGTTGGAACACTACATCGTGGAGATTCTGAACGGTAAAGTGTTATCAGTAGAGTGTTACCTCTATAAATAGCCTTCATTTTCACCATGGGAGAGTTTTCTCACTTTCACCAAAACAGAGAGCTCGAGGCTGAGAGATACAGAGGTGAGGTTGAGAACTTTGATTTGAGGTGGTGATCCGTTCGTTGATCCGAGTGCAGTTCCGTTGGTGTTTTCGTGATCAGCTCTACATCTACTTCAATTCTACCGATTTACTTCTTTGATTTGTCGAGGGTAAACTGAGGTTCCGTCACTAGGTCTATAGGGGCATTCTGTGTTCGAAACTCCACAAGTGGCCGGAGGCCTCGCGACCCCGTGCCGTGGTTAATCGGTTGTCCAACACGAATGAACTCAATTAGAGACTAGACTATTCATGATATGGTTGGACGTGGTACCCCGGAACAATTGGAGTTCGAACCGAAATTGAGAGGCCAACTCATGAGAACAATTATGTTATGGGATTATTCGCGGCCTATCACTCGAGGAAGGGAAGTTAGGAATCTCCAGAGAACATGAATTAGAAATTTGAATTGAAGTCTCATGCATTCTTTTGACATATCTTGATGAATGGGTGTGATCCCACTGAGTGAAATTATCTCATTATGATATTATGATTGAATATTGATATTTTATCGCATGATTGTGATTAATGCATTGTTTGTATGTTGATTTGCTTGTGTGGTTATCATGATAAACTTGTAAACAAGTATCTTACCCTTGGCTGTACATGTTGGACACCTTGTTGTGTTTTTTGAACACATGTACAGATATTTTCCAATGGTCCTCTGGGCCACTGCGGGACCCTGTAGCTGAGTTCCCTGGTGTCGACGACGAAGACGGGTGGACTGTTGATGATGAGGCCCGGTATCATTGGGGCGAAGCATGCTAGGTAGTATGCTTTATTGTTCTTAGAGTTCTTATTAGACCAGCTCTTAAGATTGTTTAACGTTTAAGTTAGGTCTCTTGACCGTGACTCGGTATGATATGTATTAAGAGATTGAAGTGATGTACGCCTTATAGCAAAGTTGAATGAGTTTTATAGATGATGAGTTTGAATTTGTTTTTCAGCTGTTATTAAAATTTTCAATTGGTATCAGATTTCTACAACTAGTCTAATGAGTATTTTCGAAAAAGTTTTAATTTACCGAAAAAGAAAATTTAGGGTACGAACTGTGACACCGAGAGGGGGTGTTACACAACAACTCACCACTTCTTCACATCTTAACCCTTCATTGTCTTACACATTTTATGACCAAAATTGAATAAGGATTTGGAGTGCCCAAGGCCAAGGCATTCGGCCATTCAAGTTAGAAATACCTTAACATTACACTATTCCATTCATTTCTCACTAAAACACCAAAGTTCAAGTTCTCTCTTTTCTCACCTCTCCTCTAGAGTTCGGCGAGCCTTGGTATTTACTCAAAGATATTCAAGAATCATTCAAGATGGTTCAAGCTTCTTGAACTTGCTTTTGAACCCTTACTCAAGAGCCACAGTTTTGGGGTTGTAGTTAGTGACCAAGTTTCTCTTCATTTTCTTCTAAGGAAGCTTCACAAAGGTAATGGGGAGTGAACCATATCACACCTTAAATGCTGGTGATAAAGGCCTCCTAGTGTTGGTGAAGGAAAACCCTAGATCTAGGGTTTCCTTATAAAGTTCTTTACTTTATTTTCAGATAATGTTATGTTGTTGTGTTGATATGATGATTTGTGTTGATGTATGCTAGAAGAAAATCATTTTGGTATGGTGAAAAACTATTCTTAGGTCCAAAGACCTAAGGATAGGACTTTGATGATGAACTTATGAATGTTCTAGGTTGCCTTGATAACGTGCTTATATGTTAACATGATTTTCTAGCTACTTTGGATGTTGTTGAATGGCTTCATTTTGGTTGAAAATGAATGTGCAAGGTTCGGCCTTATGGTGTTGATGAGGGAAGTAAAAGCTTCCATGTTTAAGTAATGGTTCAATGAACTTAATATGGTTCTAACAATGCTTATAAAACAAAGAAAACCTATCCTACTTCTATAGGGCATTCGGCCTTGACATAGATAGTAGGGTTAGGATGTTAAAATGTTGATGTTAAGGGGTTTTATATGTTCATACTAAAGTATAAGAGGTATATAAATTGAAAGGTTTCCAAAGAAACCAAGTTTTGGTTCCAAAGAACCATGTGTTGTGAAATAAGTGTTTTTGATTTCATGTAGGAACTATTTTAAGAATATGTTGGTTTGATGTTGGTCGACCACTTATTTTAATAAGTTGTTTTGAAGAAAAGATTTTCAAAAACCAAGAGTTTCATAGCTAGTCAAGATGGTTTTCAAGGATTTTTTGTTAGTAAGTCTTCTTTGAGAAGATAGGATTCTTACAAAGCTTTTCTTTAGAAACAAGAGTTGTATACTACTACTACCTTTTGAACTTTCCAATATTATATAAGTTATAGCTCATTTGAAAACAAAATGGTGATTTCAAATAAGAAGTATATTTCCTTTTACACTAAGTAATAGAACTAGGAAACCAAATTCAAAAGAGCTTAACACTAAATGAGACACCTTTGGACACTTGAATAGAGTTTTTCAAGCTATTCTTAAGTAAGGAGATTCTATCAACTACCTTGCTATAAGGATAGTACTTTGAAGCTTTTTACTATAATAGTATAAACGGGTGTTATCTCCTAAGAGAATCTATATGAGCTCCATAATGGACTCATAAATATTTTAGTAAAAGACATATACAAAATACCTAGTGGTCATGACAAAATCATGTTCCACACCCTTGATGATTTAGATCATCTAAGGAATCCATAATGTTTAATCACTAATAGTTACTTATAAAGCATATGTAATGTTCCTTTGATAGACAAGTGAGAAGATTGGTGAAGAGGATCCTTGTGGATCCTATCCTCCATAATACATTTAGGTTTGGACTAATATATCATAAGATGTGAACATCGTGTTACGAACGACGAGGTGGTCCTTGATTGCAAGGAACAGAACCAAGGACGGGCGACTGATGGGAAGTCGTGTAAAAGTGGGTCCCGTAAGGGTATCCCGTGGTTTATCAAGAGATAAACGTGGTACTAGAGTGATAAGGTAATATGTGGTTGTATTGTGGCATTTTCTTGACCTACATCTGCATCTGTGCATGAGTTGGGAGTTATGCCTAGGAGTTGAGGTTACATTTGGTGCTGGTGCGATTGTCTGAGGTGTCGATCATGAGGATCTTGGGGACGTCGGGGGTTGGGGAAGACACATGTGGCCAGAGAGTAGCTCCTCCGTGTTGTGGATATCCATCAAAAAACACTGACATCCTGACTGAAACATCGAGCAAGTCATGATTTGGGTAAAGAACGTCTGGCGTGAGCCGTTATGATGATTGCAATCATTGGATGTGGCACTGTGAGCTGAGATAATGCAGACAATGTTCTCCCAATCACTCACTCTTGTTATGTTTAGTTCCATGGATTGGGGTCTGAGTCATGTTGCATTGGTTTCATTGCATACTTGAGTTGACATTTGACCCATATTATTGTTGATTGATATATCAACTGTGACGCCATGTAATTAATTGTTATGCTGTGAAAGCCCATGCGCTATATGCCGATTGGGTGCGTGCGTGACTTTTATCACTGCTGTTCTGGTTGTGCGATATGCGAAATCTCACCTCATTCCTTATTGTTACGCTGTTCGCGTGGCTTTTCATCTTGCTTTGGGGAGTAGTTATGGCGAGCGGCCCATCATCTCACTTGACGTTGGACTTGATACTACTCGATGGAGAGGACGCATGGACGATCCACCTATCTATACCGGAGCTGTCAGCCTCACGAGTAGGAGGGAGTCACCATTCCACATGACAAGCCTGTCAGAGAGAGCCTGTATTTTTCGTGTCAGTTGCGGAGGTAGCACGGGGATTTCTCAGCCACCACCACCTCCACCACCACCTATTGACTGTCCACGCCTGCCTAGTGCCCGGCTCGCAATTCATAGGGAGGAGCCTAGGGATGTATATGTTGACCCTTCTTCCATGCCACCCCCACCCACTGCACTGTCTACTTCTGCCTTGCCTGTGCCTGCTGCCAGACCGTCCGTTCCCATAGCCCCACCCTCGGGACCTACCTATGCGCCTTCCGAGCTACACCCTCCGATTCCTAGCCAGCGGGTGAATTGGACGATGACTGCTCGTAAGAGCACACCGGCTCACTCCAGGGTATTCTTCTCCACTCCACTCATTATCCTCTCGTCTGACGATGAGGAGATGGCATAGGAAGAGGAGGTACCAGTGTATGTATTGGAGGTCGTACCTGAGGTAGCTCCTGCCAGCATAAGTCAGGACGCATGGTGGACGAGGACTAATGAGGAGATGCTCCGGTATGCGGAACAGATCATGAGTAGATATGACATGCAGGTCTTAGAGGACGAGGATGAGAAGGACAATGACAAGGAGGAGGACCCAGAGGAGTACTACTCTGATGAGTAGTGCAGTGTCAGCTTTTGGCCAGCCTCTAGTGTTTTTCCCAGTGTATGTACTTTTATGATGTACCCCCTTCCCCTTTATATTGTGGAGCTGCATCTCCCAGTAGTGTAGGTTGAGTTGTCTTTATGTTGGTTACTTTCTTTTGTAGTCAGATGTTGGAAACTGGGAGTTTGATATATATATATATATATATATATATATATGTTTTATGGAAAGCTTTTGTTTGTTTCAATGTTGTTTATGATTACATATATTTGTTCTTATGAGTATATACACACTTATCTGTTTTCGAAACTTGAGTAAAGAAAAAAAGAAAAAGAAAACCTATATTTTCGGTAAGCTCTTTATATTTTAATATATTTCCGCATTTCTTTCGTCTTGTGTTAAATAATCGTGACCCCTAAAGTGGGGTGTTACATCATGCATATGTTTTAAAAATAACGAAGACTATTGGGTATGAGATCCTTGCCTTATCTTCATTGTTATGATATTCTCATCATGTTTATGAATTGTATTTGAAATATATATATATATATATATATATATATATATATATATATATATATATATATATATATATATATATATATATATATATATATGAATCTGCTGTTTTATATGTGGTGTATATAGTTGTCTTATTTTGAGTTCATATATTGGTTTCTCACCCTTGTTGTATTTCTGGGCTGTGCTGTTTCCTTTTTGGCATATATTATTATCTGTATACAGATGGGACTGGAAAAAGAAAGCTTAGCCCATTTGGGCATTCGCTCCATATTATTTGAGCAATGTGAGGACCCTACTGCTTGGGCCATACATTCGGGGGGACTTTCCAACAAGTTCCACTAGTTTTGTCGGACCAGCTTAGGGTTTCTTTTGATGTAGTGATTTTTGGGTAGTCTATTATCGGCTACTGATGGCCATGATTTTAGAGATATGATTATTAGACTATCGCTACCTAGTTTTTAGACTTATAGCGTTTTACTTCTGTTAGTGTGTCTTTTGGAAATGGAAGAGTTTTGTCCAAGGTTCCACTATGTATAAGGTTAACTGATGATGCATATATATGTATATGAGTAGTGTTGATGATCATCTTGAGTAGATGTAGCTTAACGTTGTAAGAAGAAAATTTTGTATCATGATTTCCAAAGTAAGTAAGATCTAAGTAAAGAAAATCTGCTTTCCGAAAGTAAGCCAGCAAACTTTTATTTCGGGTTTTATGTAGTTTTTGGGTCATCATGTGATGCCAGATTAGGGTGTCACACTCACAATTAGAGAAACTCTCAAATTTTGAAAAATCTTCAAAATCTGATTTGTGTAGTACAGGAGTTCCCTATTTATAGGCTGAACTTGAAATACAAGAAATAAATTTCAACTGCCATGCATTTACCAAATATACATTGATAAGTGCATGTACACTAAATTCCCACTATCATGCATTTACCAAGTATATTGATAAATGCATGTATATTAAATAGAAAATAAGCATAAACATGATAATAAATTTCCAATAGGCACTATAATGACTTTGAGCACTACTCAGGGCCGACCCTGATATTTTGGGTGTCCTGTGCGAATTGAGAAATTGGTACCCTATTTTTTTTATAAGCCAGATATATATATATATATATATATATATATATATATTGATTATCAAAAACGCACAAAAAGGTACAAAAAACTAGCCATTAATTGTTTTAATACAACCTCAAGTGAAACAAAATATCAGATAAGTTCTACAAATAAAATTTCACCATCAAGATCATAAGAATCACCACGTTTTTTTGCAACATAATTTCAAATCTTTATTAGAGAATGACCTAAGCCTTTCAATACTAAACAAAAACCCAAAAAACTCCTTATATGTGCTATATTGCTCAAATCTTCTATTAAGTAAATCAATTGCTTGATCTACAATATATAAAAAATAGTGAAATCTAAAACACTTCTCAACAGACTCAACGTTAGATTGTGAATGAAACAATGCACCCACTAGTAGAAAATATGGATTTTATGACCAGATTTAACGTCGGTTAAAAAAAACTAGACGTTAACAAATGCGCGGTGGCAGAATTGTAAATAATTAACTCATTTAAATCATATTTAACGTCGGTTGATTTTATAATTGACGCTAAAAATTTATTAACGTCGTTTGTAAAATAAACAGACATTAAAATTAAGGTTTTAACATTGGTTTTTGGAAACGCAGACGTTAAAAGTTTTAATCAAATTTGAGTAAGACTATTAACGTCAGTTATTTAAATAACCGACGTTAAAAAATTAATTTTAACGTCTGTTTATATTTTAACCGACGTTAATAGTTTTCTCAAATTTTTTTAATGTTATGTCGCGCCCTAGGTATCAGTTCTACGCGCACTCACTACAGTTTCTCTTCTCCGTTTGAAAAACTCTTGTCTGAGTCTGTCTCTTCTCCGTCGAACCACCACCATCGCAGCACCACCGTCGCGCCCTAGGTATGCTTCTTTTCCCTTTCTCTTATTCCTTCCTATTCTCCCTTTCTCTTCTACATTTCTCATTGAGCTTCTCTTCGCATTAGGTTTCCCACTGCTGCTGCCGCCCTTCTCTTTTCTATTCTCCATTCTCTTCTCCTTTCTCTTCTTCAAGCTGCTGCTGCTCCTGCAACAGGTAACCCTCATTAGATTTTCAACTCTTATTATCATTTTCTTTATCTTGCTATTCCTTTCATTAGATTTTCCCACTGCTTGGGTCTTTGTTGCTGCTTATGATACTTTGTTTAGATTATTTTTCTGGCTCATTGGCATGCTCTCTTATAGTAGAGCAAGTTGTATAGCTGTCAGGTTAAGATGCTGAAAGTATTAGAGGGTATATGATGCTGAAAGTATTTGAGGGTATATATAGGGTATATGATGCTGAAGGTATTAGAGGGTATAAGGTATTTGAAATTTAATGCACATATAGGGTATGTTAGGTTATAGGGTATATATATGGTTGTTAGGTTTTCAAATACTAGTGCTTTTTCAATCTCCCCTATTATCCTTATATTGGATATTTGTGTGTATATATCTACAGAACCACTCTAGTTATGGATCGTAGTTGGATGGTTAGTAAACGCACAAGTGATGAGTATTTGAAAGGAGTGGAAGAGTTTATAGAATTTTTTCAAAGAAATCTTCCTGATAGTGATGGAAAATTTTGTTGTCCTTGTGTCAAATGTTTGAATTTAAGGCAATGTGAAGTGAAAGATCTACGTACTCATCTTATTTGTAATGGGATTTGCATGAATTATACAAGATGGATATGGCATGGTGATGTGTTGTTAAACAACAAGCCAAGTATGTCCCAAAGTGAGGAAGTTGACGTAGATATGGAGGATGATCGACTAGAGTATATGATCCGTGATATTGGACAAGAGCTTTTCAGCGAGCACATGTGTATGAAACTTTGTGCAGTGATTCGGATAAACCTTTGTATCCGGGGTGCACTAAGTATACACGATTGTCAGCGGTGTGAAAATTGGTCACTATGAAGGCGAAATATGGTTGGAGTGATAAAAGCTTCACTGAATTGCTTGAGTTGTTGAAAGAAATGTTTCCCGAAGAAGGTACTGTGTCCGATGGGTATGGAGTATAAGAAGATACATGCATGCCCTAGGGGTGACTATGAAGAGTTGCACAACTGCCCCAAGTGTAGGGTATCACGGTACAAAGTGAAGGATGGTGATGATGATTCTAGTTGTGATGTGAACAAAAAGGGTACTCCTACGAAGATGTTGTGGTATCTTCCAATAATTCCAAGGTTCAAGCGATTGTTTGCTAATGCAAATGACGCAAAAAACAATAGATGGCATGCAGATGAGAGAAAATGTGATGGACAGCTTCGCCATCCGGCTGTTTCGTTGCAATGGAAGAGAATTGATAGTTTGTTTCCGGATTTCGGAAGTGAGCCAAGAAACCTTAGGCTTGGACTTGCAACGGATGGAATGAATCCGTATGATACCTTAAGTAGTATTCATAGTTCATGGCCCGTTCTCCTGGTAATTTACAACCTACCTCCTTGGTTCTGCATGAAGCGCAAATACATGATGTTGTCTATGATGATTTCGGGCCCAAAACAGCCAGGAAATGACTTAGATGTTTATCTAAGCCCCTTGATTGACGACTTGAAAAGGCTGTGGGTGGAAGGCGTTGATATGTTTGACGTCCATTACAAAGAGACTTTTAAGTTGCATGCCATGTTATTTTGCACCATCAATGACTTTACAGCATACGGAAACTTGTCCGGCTACAGTGTTAAGGGGCATAAAGCATGCCCTATATGTGAAGAAGGCACATGTTTCACTCAATTGTAACATGGAAGGAAGACAGTTTACCTTGGGCATCGAAGATTTCTCAGACATGATCACCCATATCGTAGATTGAAGAAACCTTTTAACGGATGCCAGAAGAGTGAAATTGCTCTGATGGCCTTAACTGGAGAGCAAGTTTATCAACGGGTGAAGGACATCAATGTTATTTTTGGAAAGGCCCAAAAGAAGGCTACTGATAAAAACATATGGAAGAAGAGGTCCATCTTCTTTGATCTTCCATATTGGTGCAAACTTGATGTTAGACACTGTATTGATGTGATGCATGTTGAGAAAAATGTGTGTGATAGTGTAATCGGAACGCTTCTGAACATTCAAGGCAAGACAAAGGATGGTGTGAATGCTCGTCTAGATCTGGTTGCAATGGGTATACGAGAGCAGTTAGCTCCACAGCCAAAGGACGGTAAGCGGACATATTTGCCTCCAGATGTCATACTTTGTCAAAAAAAGAGAGAACAAGTTTTTGTGATTGTCAATGGGGCGTCAAAGTGCCACATGGTTGCTCTTCAAATGTCAAGAGGCTTGTCTCAAATGATCTCAAATTAGTTGGCTTAAAGTCTCATGATTGCCACGTGTTGATGCAACAACTACTACCACTGGCTAAACGTGTTAGACATGTCATAACTAGGTTGTGCTCATTCTTTAATGCTATATGTAACAAAGTGATTGACCCCCAGAAGTTGGATCAGTTGGAAGATGAGGCTGCTATTATCTTGTGCCAATTGGAGATGTCTTTTTCCTCTTTCATTTTTTGACATCATGGTTCACTTAATTGTTCATCTGGTGAAGGAGATTAGATTGTGTGGCCCTGTTTATTTAAGGTGGATGTACCCAGTTGAGCGATACATGAAGATCTTGAAAGGGTATGTGAAGAATGCACACCGTCCGGAAGCATCTATTGTTCAAAGGTATGTTGCAGACGAAGCTATTGAGTTTTGTTCAGACTACATTTCTAAAATTGATCCTATAAGGGTTTCTAAGCCTCGTCATGATGAGGCAAGATGTGAAGGCAAGGGTACACATGGTGTAATGGTTAAGAGCAAAGGTCGGGAGGAAGTGCTTCAAGCACATTTGCATATATTGAATAACACTGATGAAGTTCAGCCTTACTTATGTGATCACAAAAGAGACGTCAAGGTAAGAAACCCTCGAATGAGTGAAAAGTGGTTGTTGAATATGCATAACAAGACTTTCTTAAAATGGTTTAACGAAGAAATTTTGAAGGATGATAGTACTGCTTCTGATACATTAAAATGGCTAGCACGTGGGCCTTACTTTAATGTCATATGTTGGAGTGGATACGACATCAATATGTGTTCCTTTTATACAAAGGAACAAGATAACAAGAGTACCGTGCAAAATAGTGGAGTTATGATAGTGGCTGAGGCCATGCACTTCTCTAGTTCAAAAGATACAAATCCAATTATGGCACCGATTTCTTACTTTGGAGTCTTTGAAGAGATCTGGTTGGTCGATTACATTGAGTTTACAGTGCCTATTTTTAAATGTAAGTGGGTTGACAGTAAAAGTGGTGTACAAATCGATGAATTACGATTTACATTGGCAGATCTTGGCAAGGTAGGTCACACGGAAGAGCCTTTCATCATGGCTTCCCAAGCAAAACAAGTGTTTATATAAATGATCCTTCTAACAAAAGGTGGTCAGTGGTTCTCCAAGGAAAAAGCATGCATCGTAATGATGAAAATCAAGATTCAACTCTTGATATTCCTGAGACTCCTTCTTTCTCAATACACATATCTACTTTCATTGAGGAAAATGAGGTGGACGATGTACATGCCACTCGTGATGATCATCATGAAGGGATATTGATCTAGCTAAAATCTGATATTATAGTATAAGTTATCTTTATCCATGATGTGAGTTTTGTATTTTAGGGTTATATCGTTATGTTTAAAAGAAAGGAATGTCCCTTATGCAATTTTAGTTACAATTTTAGTTACTATATGTGTCATAGATGGGTGGTCATAGACGGGTGGTCATAAAAGGGTGATCATAGATGGCTGGTTATTCATAGACGGCTTAGATGGCTGGTTATTCATAGACGGGTGTCATAGACAGGTGGTTATAAACGGGTGGTCATAGACGGGTGGTTATAGACGGGTGCTCATAGACGGGTGGTGATAGACGGGTAATTATAGACGGGTGGTCATAGATGGGTTCCTTCACTCCCCCTCAAGTTGCTTCAAATGTTATACATTTATACTAACCTTATTTATTACTTTTTTGTCTAAACAAGCATACACATGACTAATTCAGCAGACATCCCTCATTCACAGGATGAGTCGTTCATGGCTCCGCTGACTGATAGTGCAAGTTTTATTTATACATATAATGTTAATTAAGTAGGCCAATTATATTTTTATTTATCCATGTTAATCTAAGGTTAATTTATTATTTTTTTTTTTTGTCTAAACAGGCATCACACAGGGCTGATTCAGCAGCGTCGGGTAGTTGGCCTACCCAAAAAAGGGGTAGGAAAGCCACAACTTTGAAAAGTTTGTCCAGATCTAGGATTAATAACCAGAGGCTTGAGATCGAGTTTGATAGTCGCCTGGAGCCCATGGGACCCTATGCTAAGAAATTCACCAGTTTTGTGGCTTTGGAAGCTAAAACTCATACTAGCATTTTGTTTGATGATTGGGATCATGTACCGTAGACTGTAAAGGATCAGATTTGGGAGTCAATCACGGTATTTTTTAATGATCTCTTTGTTTGTATTTACATTATTTCAGCATATAATATATGATCCATGCATTACTAATTCCTCCTTCTTTTTCTATAATTAATGTAGATCACATGGACTGTGCCGAATACTCCTGAACATCAGACAAAATGGCTTCAACTTGCGGTTAAGCGTTGGACGGGGTTTAAGTCTTTTCTGGGTAATAAGTACATATTTGGAGAGAAGATCGATAAATCTCCTCTTGATGTTTACTCGTTCCTTGATAAGGATACGTGGGATAGATTTGTTTTGAGCCGAGCCAGTCCTGAGTTTTTGGTTAAAAGGGAAAAGGGTAAGGTGAGTCAGGCGAAGAATGTCCACCCCCACACCATGTCTCAAGGTGGGTATAGATTGGTGAAGAAGAAGTTGATGGATGAAAAGTTGAGAAAGAGGGAGGAGAAGTTGAAAGAACGGGTAGAAGCAGGAGAAGAAGTATGAGAAATTGTTGATCCTCCGTCTCCACCCCCACGCGAGGACACATGGGTGGAAGGACGAAAGACGAAATCTGGAAATTTTGAAGCCACACGCGTTGTTGCTGAAAAGATTGTGAGTAACAAATTAAACATACTACATTTCTACTTGTAATTGTAACACATTGTCTTACAAATTTTTTAAAAATTGTGTCTTTGTAGAAGGAGCTGAAGGAACAAAGCTCGCAAGGGTCCTTCGTTCCACAGGGACGATCAGATATCTTCGTCGTTGCTCTAGGGAAAGAAAATCACCCTGGCGGTGTTCATGGTGTTCCAGGGACGGTGGGCATTAAGAAATTTCATTGAACATGCGGGTCACGTAGGTGGGTCGAGCAGCAGATCAATAAGGAGGAGCTTAAAGAAGAGGTTAAACCGGATGTTATCTCCGACCCAACTTTTAGACAAGAGCTAATGTTTTCACTTCTAAAGGACCCCACCTTCACTCAAACGCTTTTGAAGGAGTTTTCATCAAGGCAATCAAAAGAAGTTGCCCAACCTTCACATATGGAGGTGGAGTTGTCGAAGCGGGAGTTGGAGTTGGAAAAGCGGGAGTTGGAGTTGTCGCGGCGGGAGTTGGAGTTATCCCTGGTATTCATAATCATTCTCAGTTACTTATGTTTTCTTTATTCTCAATCTCAATTACTTATGTTTACGGTATTCTCAATTACTTATGTTTTCTTTATTTACAATTGAAGCCGAAGTCGAAGCCGGTAATGCATCTTCGGTCTCCGTTAGCTCGTCTGTTTGCATTTGGTTTGGATCATGGTAATGATATTTTTTTAATTCCGATGGAACACGATGGCTTTGAGGTAGAACCTCATCTATGCATCACTGGTGACGATATTGGTCAATTTTGCACTGATGGTGAATGGATAGCCAACACAATTCTAAGTATTTGGTGCACGTAAGTACATTTTGTGACCTTATATATATTGCATAAGGTATTACAATTTTATAATTTATTTCAATATATTACGTAATTAACATCAACTTATTGCATATCTTAGATATCTGCATCGCCAATTACTTGAGAGGGGCAGCGATCATGTTTATGGATTCTTAGACCCCACCGTCACTCTTGGTAATTTCATGACTGATCACGCTAAAGTCAGTGCATACATGCAAACCCTAATGGAAAGAAGTCGGAAACAAATATATATAACACCATTTGTAAGGAATGGCCATTGGCAGATGCTCCTACTTATTCCTAGCAAGCATATTGTTGTTTTCTTCTACTCATGTCACTTTGATCCGGCGAAGGAGGTGGTGGCCACAATCAATATTTACGTAAACTTTTAGTTAATGTAATTTAATTTATAACATTTGCTTTTATTTTATAAACATATAATTGACAAGAATATTTTGTTTATCATAGAGCTATGAAGGCATGTAGCATTTATTGTGCAAATGGGAAAAGTTGGTCTTCCAAGTCAAAATCAAATCCTGATTGGTATATCGTAAAGGTGAGCAGTTTATTAATAGTAATTATTATTACTATTATTACTATCATCATCATTACTATCTATACATTAACTTGATATCCAATTTCATATTCATTTATTGTCTCGTAGACAAATACAAAGTTGGGAGTGTGCTTACTATGTGATGTTTCATATATTGAACATTGTCTCAGCATCTATTACTGACGGATGGACGCAGGTAATTAATTTTCAGGTTCATATCTTAGGTATTTTGTTTTTGTTGATAACTTAATTTAATGTTGAGTTTATTTGAACTTGTGTAGGCTTTCAGTAATCAGTCTCCTATCACTAAACAAGAAATCAAAGACTTGAGAGTGCATTTTGCAACCTTCTTTTTTAAGTATACTGCAGAGAAAGGAGTAGAAAATATAGATCTTGCATACTTAGTAGAGAATGATGATTAGTTTATATATGTATGAATTGAGCATTATAGAATTCTGACTGAATTAAACTAACTAGTAGCTTAGAGAGAATTCTGAATTGTAGTCTGGACTAGTGATGTTGAGTAAATAATGTTGCAAAATCTATATATTCTGGAATAGTATTGAGTAATTATGCAAAATTCTGTATTCTGGAAATTCTGGTTGCAATTTGTAGAATTCTGCAAGGAGTTGGGAACTAAATATAAGCAGTATTTAAAAAAAAAAATTTAACTTTTAACGTCGGTTTTTAATATAACCGACGTTAATATAAATTTTAACGTCGGTGATTTAAAAAACCGACGTTAAAAGTTAAATTTTAACGTCGGTTATTTATAAAACCGATGTTAAAATATCTTTAATTTTACAAATATATATACTTTGAACGTCCAGTGTATAGTTAACAGACGTTAAAAGTTTAACGTCTGTTTTTTTCATTAATCGATGTTAAAATAGTATATTTAACATCCGTTCATAACCGATGTTAAATATCACACTTTTAATATCTGCTGTATTAACGTCTAGATGGAAACCGACGTTAAAAGTCGATTTTAACAGACGTTAAAAGTGCTTCGTGCACTAGTGACCACTGCCAATAGAGATACGTGGGGCACAAGGGCTGTCTGACCGAGGTCTATGGTCAAAGCATCAGACAAAGAGAGAGACGCAGACCTAAGTCAATGAGTGAAGGAGAATGAGTCTTTTGGTTTTTTTTTAATAAAAAATTGTTAACCTAAGTGAGGGGAAAATGGATAGAGATACATGATTGAGGAAACAATGGAGTCTTTTGTGTAGCTGTCAATTTTCTTTTTTAAATTTTTTTTTTTTTACTAAAATAAGTAGTAAAATGATTGGGCCCTAAATTTTAAAAAACAGTTGGGCCCTCAAGTTTCAAATATATAAAAATTTTATTTTATTATATACATATATACTAAGTAAAAAAAAAATTTGGTACCCCCTAAAAAATGGGACCCAGTGCGGTCGCACCACCAAATCATGCTCAAGGCCACCACTAGCACTACTAGAAAGCATTTAGTGAGGCTAAGAGAATGAAAAAGGTCCCCAGAAAATTCAGCCCAAAAAATAGTACGAAAATTAAAATAAAAAATGACAAAAATTGGACTTAATTATTATGTAATCAGCCCACTAATAACAGTCTACAACTAGACCATGAATGCTTCTTGTCATGTGAATTGGGCTTTCCAATGTGTTGCATTTAAGTTGGACTCAGCATCTTCATCAAATTGAGAGAATGTGACCCAATTTGGTGTAGCCTCTAATTCTTGTTGGTCTTCTCTTTCTTTGATCTATATGATTAGGCCTTGTAAAGCTTGCTTCATCCTCTTAATCTTGGACCTAGTCATAGGACCTCCAATTAAAACAACTCCTGATGCAAATATTTGTTTGAGTTCTTTCTTGTGGGTTTCCCTCCACATGCTTAATGAACTCATGATCATATCATTCTCCCCTTCTTCAAAAGGATTTGTCCTCAAATCCTCATAGTACTCTTCATAAAAAACTTGGAATTTGGACACCTCTTATTGCAACGCAACCACACCCAAATTTCAGGGTCAAAGACAAGTCTTGCTTCCTTAATTTTCGCTTCGGTCACCTTATCATGAGACTTAACATTTGAATCAATAAATAATTCAGCAACTTTGGGATCACAAAAATATTTTAAGCAAGCTCTCGGAACTATAATATTGGAAATTCGAGCACAATCTGAATATGCTTCTTTTCACGTATTCAAGTCACTCATCTTTATTCCCCTCCTCTTGAAAGGGATTTGCTTTCAAATCCGAATCTGCATCAAAAGATAGCAGGTTATGTAGAAATGTTTCTCCTTTTTGTTCTCCACCTTCAAATGACATGACAATATACAAGCTTGTAAGCAATCAAGAAAGCAATGCAAGCAAAAGCTCTTAAGCTTTCTCTGAGTTTAATTTTCATACTACTTTCTGCGAAGAGTTGTCTTTTAGAGTTTTAGATCTTAAGTGTCATAGTCTCTCAACATAGTGAGTTAGACTTAGTCTAATAATCTTATTTCACAACCATCTTGGTTGAGCCTGGAGAAGCTTGTTTGTAAAAGAATACTTGTTGTTGCATGAAGAGGTGCTGAATACTTGTGCCTGAAAAGGTGTAGAATACTTATGGCAACAAGGTTTTTGTTATAGTGGATAAAGCTCTCACATAAAGGGGACTGGACGAAGCTCTTGGGGTTTAGAGTGAGCCAGGATAATTTCCTTGTGTTACCTCCTCTCCCTTATCTCTGTCTTTAGTTTATTTATAACTAATGGTTGGGATTGAATTTGTTTTCTTAACAATCGTCTTTCAAAAAAACGTTTTTAGCATACATCCAAAGTTTAGTGTATATACTTTCAGCGTCCGTTTAACATATTTGCATCCAATCTCTTGTGAAAAGATATTTGCTTGCGAAAAGGTTTTCAAAAACTTAAGAAACACAATTCAACCCCCTTCTTGTGTTTCCAACGGGTTCTTTCAGTAACTCCTTCTATCGACGACGAAATCACATGCCTTGTCCTTCACATAGCAACTAGTATGGAAAAGATCCTCCCTTTGCTTGGCTTCACTTTCCTTCACTTCCTTTTCCTTCGACGAATGACTCATGATTAAAAATGCTACGAGAATTGTGATAGAAGGGATTGCAAATGGAGAATGATATATCCTCACATAAACACTCTCTCACTTGTTTTCACTTGTGTTTCACTCTTTCTGGCTTTTCCCTTATGATAGTCTCACCACTCTTGTCTAATACCACTCAACTTCTCCTTATGAGATGTTAAGCAAGAACCTTCAGATTGATTCTACACAACATGAAATAGCAAGGGATCGATGAGATGAGAACTTTAGTGAATAAGAACTAGCAAGAATAATCAAATAGAAACAACAAGAAATTCAAAAAGTTTTGAAATAAGGATAATATGAATGGAAGTTATATAATAACAAAGAAATAAGACCAATGCTCAAACTTTTTTAGATTTTTTTTTTGTGCAGCTTGTAATTGGAAGCAAATCTGCCCAAAATTTTGTTTTTCACATCTTTTCTCCTGTTTTTTTCTAGAATATAAAAGAGTAGTGATATTGATGCTAGACACAATTCAGAAAATAGAACAGACTCAATGAAGTAGAACAAGAAAAACGACACAATAATATAGAGTTAAACAACAGCGGGAATAAAATGTTTTTTTTTTTTTTAATTCGAACAAGATAAATACACAAAGGATAGATAACACCTGATTTCAAAAGTCGAAGCTCTGATGTCAAATGATAGGAGATAACTTAGGACCGTCTTGAAAACAGGTAAAGAAAAGAGGAACTTGACCCTAACCGCGACTTGCCGGTAGAACCAACACCATAAAGTTCTTAACCCAAGAACAAAGGAAAAACTCTCACAATTAGAGAAACTCTCAAATTTTCATTAATCTTCAAAATCTGATTTGTGTAGTACAAGAGTTCCCTATTTATAGGCTAAACTTGAAATACAGGAAATAAATTTTCACTAACATGCATTTACCAAGTACATTGATAATTGCATGTACATTAAATTTCCACTATCATGCATTTACCAAGTATATTGATAAGAGAATGTATATTACCTAGAAAATAATCATAAACATGATAATAAATTTCCCCTAACCACTATAATGACATAGAGCACTACTAGAAAGCATTTAGTGAGGCTAGACGAATACAAAAGGTCACCAGAAAAATCAGCCCAATTAAAAATAGTAGGAAAATTAAAATAAAAAAGGCAAAAATTGGACTTAATTATTAGGCTAAATTACTCTTTTAGTCCCTCATTTTTTTTAATTTATTCAAGTTTATCCCTCTATTTTAAAAATGTTCAAATTGGTCCCATACTTGCCAAACGTTAAGTAATTTGGTCCTTTATATTAAGTTTCGCCGTTAAGTTTTGGCTAAATTACTCTTTTGGTCCCTCATTTGTTTTAATTTATTCGACTTGGTCTCTCAATTGTTTTAATTTATTCAACTTGGTCCCCTTATTTGTTTTAATTTATTCAACTTAACAGTGAAACTTAATGAAAAGGACCAAATTGTTTAACGTTTGACAAGTAAGGGACCAACTTGAACATTTTTAAAATAGAGGGACCGAGTTGAATAAATTAAAACAAATGAGGGATCAGAAAAGTAATTTAGCCTAATTATTATCAAATCAGCCCACTAATAATAGTCCACTAATCAGGCCGTGGATGCTTCTTGTCATGTGAATTGGGCTTCCCAACTCAAAGCATCTTCATCAAATTGAAAGAATGTGACCCAATTTGGTGCTGTAAGAATATGCTATGCCCTTTTTGAGGTTTTGATATATGACAAACAAATATGAACTTTTCAATTTGATTGTGCACTAATAAAGCGTTTGCAAATTTACTCATGAAGAAGAAATTCAAACGATCAAAAGTATAAAGATCAAAGCATATCATGAGATTCAAAGATTTAAAGAAGATCATATGGAATAAAGCATCAAGACAAAGTCAATTGAAGATCTCAAGTTCTTAGATGTTTTTGTAAGAATATTACACTTAATCTCTTGATAAACTCTTGGGAAACAAATGAAAAACTAAGTTTTCAAATGAATAATTAATTAAGTTTTTCATGAAAAAGGGTTTTCTCAAAAGATGTTAAATGAAAAAGGAAATTAAGTGAAGTTGTACACCTGTGTATTACACATGTGTCTCTTTAGTTAATTTACCTACTGAAAGTGAAAATCTTACTATACACCTATATACGCGAAGTGCACACATATGTGTATTAAAATTGGTTCTTGAGAAAAATAAAGTATACATCGAGGTATCAGATCCTACACCTGTGTATAATACAAAACATAAGCTTCAATATTTGAGTTTGTGAACTCAATCGATGTACACAGTTTGTGTATATGTTTGTGGGTTGATTATTCATTTATACATCGATGTATGCAAGATAGTGATCTGTGTATTCAAGAGCAAAGCAAGATGGGGGAAATCGATGTACACAAGAACGAAGTCTGTCTATACGTGTGTTATAGTTTAGAAACCTTATAATACACATGTGTACTACACAAATTATCTCATGTCAGTGTTATGATCCTAACTGAATTTCTTACTTGTCCAACGAATCTATCTTATCAAATTACTATAAAAGGACAGTTCAGAAACACTTTTCAACATCTATGCATTCAGAATTTTCAAATCATGAATTCTAAGTTTCCTATTGAGCTTCATCTTTGAGAGAAAAGTGTGATATTTTCAAAGCTCTTCAAGTTGTAAAATCTGACTTCTAATGTCATATTCTATCATTCAATTTATGAATTACTGAGTTAAGGGAGGGTATCTCTTAGTTGATTTACAGGGATAGAAGGGATCCTTGTGTGAAAAAAGCAAGTGTGTTTTTGGTGAGTTTTTAAAGGGAGTGAGGCCTTGATGTGAATGTCATCGGATATTTTAATATTTCTGATTATAGTGGCAAAAACCCACAATAGAGTGGGAACTGAATGTAGACTTACCATGTGGAGGTAGCTGAACCAGGATAAATTGGTTTGAGCATTCTTCTAACCCTCAAACTAAATATATTTGTCATATACATGCTTTCTTGGTTAGATGTGTTGAAATGCCTTTTGTAAATGAATCTTTATGCTAAAATCTTCTGTTAAACGTTGCTAGAATTGTTTGTGCATTACTGTAATAATCATTAAACAAGTTATAACTTGAATCTTGGAAAAAAAATTTTCTAAAATTGTGTGAAAACTATTTTAAAGAAAGTTATATTTTTGACAAAGTGCTTAGAAGTTTTAGCACTCAATTCACCCCCTCTTGAGTGTGTAGCCACAACCAACAAGTGGCATCAGAGCTAAAACTCTTGTGTCAAGCCTAATCGCTTCAAGAGAATGGCTACAAATGATATCCTGGGTGTTGGGGATTCCCTAACTCGACCCCCTTCCTTTAATGGCAATGCATACATGTATTAGAAAGAAATGATGTTGATCTTTCTTGAGGCTAGTGGTCTTGATGTTTTAGATGCTGCAGAAAATGCACCTCATGCCCTTTTACTCTTGATGAAAATGGAAGCAAAAAGGTAAAACCAAAAGACCAATGGAATGATGATGGAAAGGAGTAGGCTATAACTCTAAGGCTAAAAATATAATAACTACTACTTTGAGTTATGATGAGTTTTTCAGGATCTCTAATTGCAAGATAGCCAAGCAAATGTGGGACACTCTACAAGTAACTCATGAAGGCACAAGTGATGTCACGAGAGAAATAATGAATACTCTTGTACATGAATATGAGCTATTTCAAATGAATCATGGAGAACCAATTGATGAGCTACAAAAACGGTTCACACACATAGTGAATCAACTTGATTGTCTTGGACAAACCATTATGGATGAAAAGCAAATTAACAAGATTATGAGATGCTTGAGCAGAGAATGGCAACCCAAAATTACTGCCATAGCTGAATCCAAAGATCTTGACACAATGACCATTGCAACACTCTTTGGAAAGTTGAAGGAGCATGAATTGGAGGTCAATAGATTGAAGTGTCATGAAGAAAAGGAGAAAAAGAAAAGAGGACTCTCCCTTAAAGCTCAAGTCTCTAAAGAACCGATTGAGAGTAATGAAGATGAGAACCTTGATGAAGATGATGAATCTGAGGAAGAGGATATCGAATTGCTTGTAAGAAAATTTAGAAGATTCATCAAAAAGAAAGGTAACAAAAAGCAATTTAGCTTTCCTACAAAGAAGAACACATCCAAAGGTGAAAGCTTTTCTTCTACAATCAAATGCTTTGAATGTGGAAAGGTTGGACACTACAAGAATGAATGTCCAAAGCTGTAAAAGAATAAAAAGTATGAGAAGAATGACAACAACGAAAAGAGAGGAAGAAAGCCTAGAAGAGCATACATAGCTTGGGAAGAAAATGACATAGACTCCATTAGTGAATCTGAAAATGAAGAAGCTAATCTATGCCTCATGGCAAGCCACCAAAGTGATAGTGAAACTGAGGTAAACGATATTCCCTCTACCTGTGATGAATTGCAAGACGCCTTTGATGAATTGGATGAAGAATATCTTAAAATTGCCAAACAACTTATATCTTCTAGAAAGATTATTGCTAGACAATGTAGTGACAATGAATCTTTACAAATAAAGCAAAAAAAATTAGAAGCTAAGAATGTCAAATTGCTAGCATCTAACACAACTTATACAAAGTGCATTTCACTTGAAAAGGAAGTGGAAAAACTAAAAACTACCTTATCCAAGTTTACACTAGGTAGAGAAAATCTTAATGCCATATTAGGACAGCAAAAAAGAGTTTATGATAGAGCTGAAATTGGATATAAGCCTCAGAAACATGAAAAGTCTTTCAAGAAATTGTATGTTGCATCTCGTTCCTCAACTAGCCCTATTGTTAAATGCTATTATTGTGCTAGAAAAGGTCATATAGCCTCTACTTGTAACTTTAGAAAGAATTCACATGTTGGTACTAAATTCATTTGGGTTCCAAAAAGAACATATGTTATGATTAACTCCAAAGGACCCAACAAGATTTGGATACCTAAAGAAAAAGCATGAAAATTTGTTTTGTAGGTGTGTTTGAAGGCCAAGAGCTCAAGTTGGTATCTAGATAGTGACTGCTCCAAACACATGACCGGAGACATCACAAAGTTTACTTCCTTCACTCCCAAAGAAGGTGGAAATGTCACCTATGGTTATGACAATAAAGGAAGAATCCTTGGTGTTGTCACAATTGGCAGAAGTCCAGCAACTACGATTGAAGGTGTTCTCTACGTGGAAGGACTCAAACATAACCTACTAAGCATTAGTCAACTATGTGCTAGTAACATGAAATTGATGGGAAATAGAATCAATAACATCTATATGCTAGACATAGACAATTTATCCTCAAATGATGCATGTTGCTTAATGACTAAAGAAGCGAAAAATTGGCTTTGGCATAGAAGAATGGCCCATATACACATGGACCACTTAAACAAATTAATTTCGGAGGAACTTGTAATAGGTTTACCTAAGAAGAAGTTTATGTGATGCTTGTCAAAAAAGTAAACAAGTGAAAACTTCTTTTAAGGCCAAGAACTTTGTTTCAAGTAGTAGACCTTTACAACTATTGCATATGGTTTTATTTGGACCTTCTAGAACAAAAAGTTTTGGTGGAAATCTTTATGGTCTTGTTATTGTTGATGACTATTCTAGATAATACTTGGACATACTTCTTAGCTCATAAGAATGAAGCCTTTAAAGCTTTTAAGAAAATGGCTAAGTTAGTTCAAAATGAAGAAGATATGAAAATTGTCTCAATAAGGAGTGATCATGGAGGTGAATTCCAAAATGAGGAATTTGACAATTTTTGTGATGAACATGGTCTACAACATAATTTTTCAGCTCCTAGAACTCCACAACAAAATGGAGTAGTTGAAACGAAAAATATATCTCTTGAGGAGATTGCTACAACAATGTTAAATGACTCTAATGTGCCAAAATATTTTTGGGCAGATGCTGTAAGTACAACTTGTTATATGCTAAAAAGAGTCTTAGTAAGACAAATTTTAAAGAAAACTCCTTATGAATTGTATAAAGGAAGGAAACTAAACATTGCTCACTTTCATGTCTTTGGTTGTAAGTGTTTTGTGTTAAATAATTGTAAGGATAATCTTGGAAAGTTGGATCCTAAAGTTGATGAAGCAATTTTCTAGGCTATTCACTTACTAGTAAAGCATATAGGGTGTATAATAAACGTACTTTGACAATTGAAGAATCTGTACATATTATATTTAATGAGTCCAACCCCAAAAAGTTGGGAAAGAATGTTTTTGATGATGATGCAGAACCTCTTGAAGAGGAAGAGAAACATGATGAAGAAAAACACAGCAATGAAGATAAAGATTTGGAAAAGGAAGTCATGGAGAACCTCAAGCTGAAATTCAACATGACAACCTACCAAAAGAGTGGCAAGTCTCAAAGAATCATCCTCTAGACAATAATATTGGTCAGATCACTAGTGCACGAAGCACTTTTAACGTCTGTTAAAATCGACTTTTAACATCGGTTTCCATCTAGACGTTAATACAGCAGACGTTAAAAGTGTGATATTTAACGTCGGTTATGAATTGACGTTAAATATACTATTTTAACGTCGGTTAATGAAAAAACAGACATTAAAAGTTAACTTTTAACGTCTGTTAACTATACACTGGACGTTCAAAGTATATATATATATTTGTAAAATTAAAAATCTTTTAACGTCGGTTTTATAAATAACCGACGTTAAAATTTAACTTTTAACGTCGGTTTTTTAAATAACCGACGTTAAATTTATATTAACGTCGGTCATATTAAAAATCGACATTAAAAGTTAAATTTTTTTTTTTTAAATACTGCTCATATTTAGTTCCCAGCTCCTTACAGAATTCTACAAATTACAACCAGAATTTCCAGAATATAGAATTTTGCATAATTACTCAACATTATTCCAGAATATACAGATTTGTAACATTATTTACTCAACATCACTAGTCCAGACTACAATTCAGAATTCTCTCTAAGCTACTAGTCAGTACAATTTAGAATTCTCTTTAAGCTAGTCAGTACAATTCATAATTCTATACATGCTCAATTCATACATATATAAACTAATCATCATTCTCTACTAAGAATGCAGGATCTATATTTTCTACTCTTTCTCTGCAGCATACTTAAAAAAGAAGGTTGCAAAACGCACTCTCAAGTCTTTGATTTCTTGTTTAGTGACAGGAGACTGATCACTGAAAGCCTGCACAAGTTCAAATAAACTCAACATTAAATTAAGTTATCAACAAAAACAAAATACCTAAGATATGAACCTGAAAATTAATTACCTGCATCCATCCGTCAGTAATAGATGCTGAGACAATGTCCAAAATATAAAACATCACATAGTAAGCACACTCCCAACTTTGTATTTGTCTACGAGACTACAAATGAATATGAAATTGGATATCAAGTTATTGTATAGATAGTAATGATGATGATTGTAATAATAGTTATAATAATTACTATTAATAAACTGCTTACCTTTATGATATACCAATCAGGATTTGATTTTGACTTGGAAGACCTACTTTTCCCATTTGCACAAGAAATGCTACATGCCTTCATAGCTCTATGATAAACAAAATATTCTTGTCAATTATATGTTTATAAAATAAAAGAAAATGTTATAAATTAAATTACATTAAATAAAATTTTACGTATGTATTGATTGTGGCCACCACCTCCTTCGTCTGATCAAAGTGACATGAGCAGAAGAAGACAACAATATGCTTGCTAGGAATAAGTAGGAGCATCTGCTAATGGCCATTCCTTACAAATGGTGTTATATATATATATATATATATATATATATATATATATATATATATATATATATATATATATTTGTTTCCGACTTCTTTCCATTAGGGTCTGCATGTATGCACTGACTTTAGCGTGATCAGTCATGAAATTACCAAGAGTGACGGTGGGGTCTAAGAATCCGTAAACATGAACGCTCCCCCTCTCAAGTAATTGGCAATGCAGATACCTAAGATATGCAATAAGTTGATGTTAATTACGTAATATATTGAAATAAATTATAAAATTGTAATACCTTATGCAATATATATATAAGGTCACAAAATGTACTTACATGCACCAAATACTTAGAATTGTGTTGGCTATCCATTCACCATCAGTGCAAAATTGACCAATATCTTCACCATCGATGCATAGATGAGGTTCTACCACAAAGCCATCGTGTTCCATCGGAATTACAAAAATATCATTACCATGATCCAAACCAAATGCAAACAGACGAGCTAACGGAGACTGAAGATGCATTACCGGCTTCGACTTCGGCTTCAATTGTAAATAAAGAAAACATAAGTCGTTGAGAATACCGTAAACATAAGTAATTGAGATTGAGAATAAAGAAAACATAAGTAACTGAGAATGATTATGAACACCAGGGACAACTCCAACTCCCGCTTTTCCAACTCCAACTCCCGCTTCGACAACTCCACCTCCATATGTGAAGGTTGGGCAACTTCTTGGGATTGCCTTGATGAAAACTCCTTCAAAAGCTTTTGCGTGAAGGTGGGGTCCTTTAGAAGTGAAAACATAAGCTCTTGTCTAAAAGTTGGGTCGGAGATAACATCCTGTTTAACCTCTTTTTTAAGCTCCTCCTTATTGATCTGCTGCTCGACCCGCCTATGTGACCCGCATGTTTCATGAAATTTCTTAATGCCCACCGTCCCTGGAACACCACGAACACCGCCAGGGTGATCTTCTTTCCCTAGAGCAACGACCAAGAAATCTGATCGTCCCTGTGGAACGAAGCACCCTTTCGAGCTTTGTTCCTTCAGCTCCTCCTACAAAGACACAATTTTTAAAAAATGTGTAAGACAATGTGTTACAATTACATGTAGAAATGTAGTATGTTTAATTTGTTACTTACAATCTTTTCAGCAACAACGCGTGTGGCTTCAACTTTAAAATTTCCAGATTTCGTCTTTCGTCCTTCAACCCATGTATCCTTGCGTGGGGGTGGAGACGGAGGATCAACAATTTCTCATACTTCTTCTCCTGCTTCTACCCGCTCTTTCAACTTCTCTTCCCTCTTTCTCAACTTCTCATCCATCAACTTCTTCTCCACCAATCTATACCCACCTTGAGACATGGTGTGAGGGTGGACATTCTTCGCCTGACTCGCCTTACCCTTTTCCCTTTTAACCAAAAACTCAGGACTGGCTCGGCTCAAAACAAATCTATCCCACATATCCTTATCAAGGAACGAGTAAACATGAAGAGGAGATTTATCGATCTTCTCTCCAAATATGTACTTATTACCCAGAAAAGACTTAAACCCCATCCAACGATTAGCCGCAAGTTGAAGCCATTTTGTCTGATGTTCAGGAGTATTCGGCACGGTCCATGTGATCTACATTAATTATAGAACAAGCAGGGGAAATTAGTAATGCATGGATCATATATTATATGTTGAAATAATGTAAATACAAACAAAGAGATCAATGAAAAATACCGTGATTGACTCCCAAATCTGATCCTTCACAGTCTGCGGTACGTGATCCCAATTATCAAACAAAACGCTAGTATGAGTTTTAGCTTCCAAAGCCACAAAACTGGTGAATTTCTTAGCATAGGGTCCCATGGGCTCTAGGCGACTATCAAACTCGATCTCAAGCCTTTGGTTATTAATCCTGGATCTAGACAAAATTTTCAAAGTTGTGGCTTTCCTACCCCTTTTTTGGGTAGGCCGACTACCCGACGCTGCTGAATCAGCCCTATGTGATGCCTGTTTAGACAAAAAAAATAAATAAATTAACCTTAGCTTAACATGGATAAATAAAAATAAAATTGGCCTACTTAATTAACATTATATGTATAAATAAAACTTACACTATCAGTCAGTGGAGCCATGACCGACTCATCCTGTGAATGAGGGATGTCTGCCGAATTAGTCATGTGTATGCCTGTTTAGACAAAAAAGTAATAAATTAGGTAAGTATAACATGTATAAATAAATTAGTTTAATATAACATGTATAAATAAATTAGGTTAGTATAACATGTATAACATGTGAAGCAACTTGAGGGAGAGTGAAGGAACCCGTCTATGACCACCCGTTTATAATTACCCGTCTATCACCACCCGTCTATGAGCACCCGTCTATGACCACCTGTCTATGACACCCGTCTATGACCACCCGTCTATGACACATATAGTAACTAAAATGGTAACTAAAATTGCATAAGGGACATTCCTTTCTTGTAAACATAACAATATAACCCTAAAAAACAAAACTCACATCATGGATAAAGATAACTTACACTATGGTATCAGATTTTAGCTAGATCAATATCCCTTCATGATGATCATCATGAGTGGCATGCACATCGTCCACCTCATTTTCCTCAATGAAAGTAGGCATGTGCATTGAGAAAGAAGGAGTCTCAGGAATATCAAGAGTTGAATCTTGATTTTCATCATTACGATGCATGCTTTTTCCTTGGAGAACCACTGACCACCTTTTGTTAGAAGGATCATTGATATAAAACACTTGTTTTTCTTGGGAAGCCATGATGAAAGGCTCTTCCATTTGACCTACCTTGCCAAGATCTACCAATGTAAATCCTAATTCATCGATTTGTACACCACTTTTACTATCAACCCACTTACATTTAAAAACAGGCACTGTAAACTTAGTGTAATCGACCAACCAGATCTCTTCAATGACGCCAAAGTAAGAAATCGGTGCCATAATTGGATTTGTATCTTTTGAACCAGAGAAGTGCATGGCCTCAGCCACTATCATAACCCCACTATTTTGCATGGTACTCTTGTTATCTTGTTCCTTTGTATAAAAGGAACATATATTCATGTCGTATCCGCTCCAACATATGACATTAAAGCAAGGCCCATGTACTAGCCATTTTAATGTATCAGAAGCAATACTATCATCCTTCAAAATTTCTTCCTTAAACCATTTTAAGAAAGTCTTGTTATGCATGTTCAACAACCACTTTTCACTCATTCGAGGGTTTCTTACCTTGACGTCTCTTTTGTGATCACATAAGTAAGGTTGAACTTCATCAGTGTTATTAAATATATACAAATGTGCTTGAAGCACTTCCTCCTGACCCTTGCTCTTAACCATTACATCATGTGTACCTTTGCCTTCACATCTTGCCTCATCATGACGAGGCTTAGGAACCCCTATAGGATCAATTTTAGAAATGTAGTCTGAACAAAACTCAGTAGCTTCTTCTGCAACATACCTTTGAACAATAGATGCTTCCGGACGGTGTGGATTCTTCACATACCCTTTCAAGATCTTCATGTATCGCTCAACTGGGTACATCCACCTTAAATAAACAGGGCCACACAATCTAATCTCCCTCACCAGATGAACAATTAAGTGAACCATGATGTCAAAAAATGAAGGAAGAAAATACATCTCCAATTGGCACAAGATAATAGCAGCCTCATCTTCCAACTGATCCAACTTCTGGGGGTCAATCACTGTGTTACATATAGCATTAAAGAATGAGCACAACCTAGTTATGACATGTCTAACACTTTTAGGAGCAATACCACGAATAGCCACTGGTAGTAGTTGTTGCATCAACACGTGGCAATCATGAGACTTTAAGCCAACTAATTTGAGATCATTTGAGACAAGCCTCTTGACATTTGAAGAGTAACCATGTGGCACTTTGACGCCCCGTAGACAATCACAAAAACTTGTTCTCTCTTTTTTTGGCAAAGTCTGACATGCTAGAGGCAAATATGTCCGGTTACCATCCTTTGGCTATAGAGCTAACTCCTCTCCTAGAACCATCGCAACCAGATCTAGACGAGCATTCACACCATTCTTTGTCTTGCCCTGAATGTTGAGAAGCGTTCCGATTACACTATCACACACATTTTTCTCAACATGCATCACATCAATACAGTGTCTAACATCAAGTTTGCACCAGTATGAAAGATCAAAGAAGATGGACCTCTTCTTCCATATGTTTTTATCAGTACCCTTCTTTTGGGCCTTTCCGAAGATAACATTGATGTCCTTCACCCGTTGATAAACTTGCTCTCCAGTTAAGGCCATCGGAGCAATTTCACTCTCTTGGAATACATTAAAAGGTTTCTTCAATCTACGGTATGGGTGATCACGTCTGAGAAATCGTCGATGCCCAAGGTAAACTGTCTTCCTTCCATGTTGCAATTGAGTGAAACATGTGCCTTCTTCACATATAAGGCATGCTTTATGCCCCTTAACACTGTAGCCGGACAAGTTTCCGTATGTTGGAAAGTCATTGATAGTGCAAAATAACATGGCATGCATCTTAAAAGTCTCTTTGTAATGGATGTCAAACATATCAACGCCTTCCACCCACAGCTTATTCAAGTCATCAATCAAGGGGCTTAGATAAACATCTAAGTCATTTCCTGGCTGTTTTGGGCCCGAAATCATCATAGACAACATCATGTATTTGCGCTTCATGCACAACCAATGAGGTAGGTTGTAAATTACCAGGAGAACGGGCCATGAACTATGAATACTACTTAAGGTATCATACGGATTCATTCCATCCGTTGCAAGTCCAAGCCTAAGGTTTCTTGGCTTACTTCCGAAATCCGGAAACAAACTATCAATTCTCTTCCATTGCAACGAAACAGCCGGATGGCGAAGCTGCCCATCACATTTTCTCTCATCTGCATGCCATCTAATGTTCTTTGCATCATTTGCATTAGCGAACAATCGCTTGAACCTTGGAATTATTGGAAGATATTACAACACCTTTGCAGGAGGACCCATTTTGTTCACATCACAACTAGAATCATCATCACCATCCTCACTTTGTATCGTGATACCCTACCCTTGGGGCAGTTGGGCAACTCTTCATAGTCACCCCAATACAGTATGCAATCATTAGGGCATGCATGTATCTTCTTATACTCTATACCCATCGGACACAGTACCTTCTTCGCCTCATAGTTACGGTCCGGCAATGTGTTGCCTTCAAGAAACATTTCTTTCAAAACTCAAGCAATTCAATGAAGCTTTTATCGCTCCAACCATTTCTCGCCTTCACAGTGACCAATTTTAACACCGCTGACAATCGTATATACTTAGTGTACCCCGGATTCAAAGGCTTATCTGAATCACTGCACAAAGTTTCATACACATGTGCTCGCTGAAAAGACTCTTGTCTAATATCACGGATCATATCCTCTAGTCGATAATCCTCCATATCTACGTCAACTTCCTCACTTTGGGAAATACTTGGCTTGTTATTTAACAACACGTCACCATGCCATATCCATCTTGTATAATTCATGCAAATCCAATTACAAATAAGATGAGTACGTAGATCCTTCACTTCACATTTCCTTAAATTCAAACATTTGACACAAGGACAACAAAACTTTCCATCACTATGAGGAAGATTTCTTTGACAAAATTCTATAAACTCTTCCACTCCTTTCAAATACTCATCACTTGTGCGTTTACTAACCATCCAACTACGATCCATAACTAGAGCGGTTCTGTAGATATATACACACAAATATCCAATATAAGGACAATAGGGGAGATTGAAAAAGCACTAGTATTTGAAAACCTAACAACCATATATATACCCTATAACGTAACATACCCTATATGTGCATTAAATTTCAAATACCCTATACCCTCTAATACCTTCAGCATCATATACCCTATATATACCATCTAATACTTGCAGCATCATATACCCTCTAATACTTTCAGCATCTTAACCTGACAGCTATACAACTTGCTCTACTATAAGAGAGCATGCCAATGAGCCAGAAAAATAATCTAAACAAAGTATCATAAGCAGCAACGGAGACCCAAGCAGTGGAAAATCTAATGAGAGGAACAGCAAGATAAAGAAAATGATAATAAGAGTTGAAAATCTAATGAGGGTTACCTGTTACAGGAGCAGCAGCAGCTTGAAGAAGAGAAAGGAGAAGAGAATGGAGAATAGAAAGGAGAAGAATAGTAGCAGCAGTGGGAAACCTAATGCGAAGAGAAGCTCAATGAGAAATGTAGAAGAGAAAGGGAGAATAGAAAGGAAGAAGAGAAAGGGAGAAGAAGCAAACCTAGGACGCGACAGTGGTGCTGCGACGGTGATGGTTCGATGGAGAAGTGACAGACTCAGACAAGAGTTTTTCAAATGGAGAAGAGAAACTGTAGTGAGTGCGCGTAGAACTGATACCTAGGGCGCGACATAATGTTAAAAAAATTTGAGTAAAACTATTAACGTCGGTTAAAATATAAACAGACGTTAAAATTAATTTTTTAACGTCGGTTATTTAAATAACCGACGTTAATAGTCTTACTCAAATTTGATTAAAACTTTTAACGTCTACGTTATCAAAAATCGATGTTAAAACCTTAATTTTAATGTCTTTTTATTTTACAACTGACGTTAATAAATTTTTAACGTCAGTTATAAAATCAACCAACGTTAAGTATGATTTAAATGGGTTAATTATTTACAATTCTGCCACCACTTATTTGTTAACGTCTAGTTTTTTTTAACCGATGTTAAATCTGGTCGTAAAATCCATACTTTCTACTAGTGGATCACTAAAGGGATAATTACTAAACACTCTTTAAGAAACATTTGTAATCGCATGGCTTTTGTATCACAAATAGGACCAAAGTCAGTAGATGATGTAATAAATGATGAGCATTGGATGATTACAATGCATTAAGAATTAAATCAATTTAAATGGAACCAAGTGTGGAATTTAGTTTCAAAACCAAAGAGTAGTCAAATTATTGGAACAAAATGGGTGTTTAGAAATTAAATGGACGAAAATGGAATCATAGTAAGAAATAAGGCTAGACTAGTTACAAATGGGTACAATCAAGAAGAAGGAATTGACTCTGATGAGACGTGTGCCCCTGTTGCTAGATTAGAAGCAATAAGAATGCTATTAGCCTATGCTTGTATTATGAACTTTAAGTTGTACCAAATGGATGTGAAAAGTGCCTTTCTAGATGGATTAATTCAATAAGAAGTATAAGTGAGTCAACCCCTGGGCTTCATTGATAGTGAGTTCCCGAATCATGTTTATAAACTCACTAAAGCCCGCTATGGACTCAAACAAGCTCCTAGAGCTTGGTATGAGAGGTTAAGCAATTTTCTCCTAGAGAAAGGCTTTACAAGAGGTAAGGTTGATACTTCACTTTTCACTAAAATAAAAGCACACAACATATTACTTGTTCAAATATATGTAGATGACATTATTTTTTGTGCTACTAACAAATCTTTATGTAAGGAATTTGGTAAACTAATGCAAAGTGAAGTTGAAATGTCCATTATGGGTGACCTTACATTCTTTCTTGGACTTCAATTAAAACAATGTCATGATGGAACTTTCATAAGCCAAACAAAGTATTGCAAAGAATTACTAAAGAAGTTAGGAATGGAGAACGCAAAGGAGATGGCAAAACCAATGAGTCTAGCATGCTACTTGGACAAGGATGAACATGGTAAATCAGTAGATGTATCCAAGTACAGAGGTATGATTGGATTTTTACTTTATCTCACTGCAAGTAGACCAGACGTAATGTTTAGTGTGTGTATTTGTGCCAGATATCAATCCAATCCTAAAGAATCACACCTAACTGTTGTTAAGAGAATCATTAAATATCTTTTAGGAACAAAAGAAATGGGTTTTTGGTATCCTAAAGGATCCACTTGTACATTGATAGGATATTCTGACTCAGATTTTGCTGGTTACAAGTTAGATAGGAATAGCACAAGTGGGACATGCCATTCATTAGGAAATTCATTAATGTCTTGGTATACTAAAAAGAAAACTAGTGTGGCATTGTCTACAACTGAAGCAAAATATGTGGCAGCTGGGAGTTGTTGTGCTCAGATCCTATGGATGAAACAACAATTAATTGACTATGGTGTTCATCTAGATCATGTACCAATCAAATGTGATAACACAAGTGCAATTAATCTAACAACGAATCCCATAATGCATTCAATAACTAAACATATTGAGATTAGACATCATTTTATAAGAGATCACATCCAAAGTGGTGATGTTGTGATGAACTTATTGATACTATTAAGAAATTAGCTAATATATTCACTAAACCACTTAATAAGGAAAGTTTCTTCTGTATAAGAAGAGAATTTGACATAATTGATCTCTCAAATAATTGATATATGGTATTATTGAATGATTGTAGTTCTTAAAAGTGTTTTAATATGTGTTTAATATTTTAAAAATCAATTAATTCGTGCTATACATTGATGATTATGTATCCTTGATTGAACTTTTATCTTTGTTTTATCAATACATAGATTGAGTACATAGGTGTATTAAACAAATTTAAGGTTGAAGTGTCTGTACACAGCATGCGTACATACGTGTACTTTGTGTTTTTAGTTTATTGAATATCAGTACACAAGTTAAGTACACAGATGTATAGCCTAAATAGAATACTGGATTATTAGTACACAGGATATGTACATAGATGTATATATCAGGTCGGGAACTTATTTTTCCTTCTGATGCGCTATACACAGATGAACACAATCGATTTTGTGAGAGAACCGAGATATCAACTCTCTGTCTACCTCACATACACAGATTGACACTTTCATACACCGATGTACAACCAACAAAAATGTTTAAATACATAGATTGTATAAATCGAATCTGATCGAAAAATGAGAAATCAACTCTCTGTCCCCCCTTGTGTACACAGATTACTACTTCTATACATAGATGTACACTTATCTGAAATGATTAAATACATAGATGTACAAATCGGTGTAAAAAAATCCAGAGTTAATCCCTAGTCTAAATTTTTGAGCACGAAACTGATTTCTCCCAAAATCCCCTTCTTCAACCTCCAAACTAAACCCTAGTAGAATGTCACATTCTCTAAACAATGGTGCGTTGCAAGATTCGTGGACCCTCACGTCCAACTCCCATGTCATCTCTTTCTTCTACAACACCAGCATCTTCTTCTCCCCCTTCTCCAACTCAAGTTTCTTCGTCAAGACCCAAACGAAAACAAACTGAGAAATCCCTACAAACGATGAGAAGGGTTGAAAAGCTTCCAACAAAGAGCAAGAAGAAGAAACAACTTGAAGTTCAAAAGGTGGTTAAGGAAACACCCAAGAAGAAGAACAAAAAGAAGCAAAAGATTGCGAATGAACAAAATTCTGAAGCTGAACTTATAAAGAGGTATTTCTCTGATGAAGAGCAGATTGACTCTTTTCTTCGCAATTTCAAGTCCAGAAATATCCACAAATCTTTGACTATTTTGAGGAGAATAATTTCACATTTCATACAATTCTGGAAGAAAACAATTTGAAGGAGTTTCTTAAAATTTCAACTGATATGTACCCAGTTCTCATTCAAGCCTTTTACTGTAACTTGATTATGGATCATGAGATGATCACATCTGAGGTTAAGGGACTTAAGATTGAAATGAGTTTAAGAGAGTTTTCTAATTTGGCTGGTTTGGATTACAATGGAGCATTCACAACTGGAAATGGTAAAGAGGCTGAATGGATCAAGACCTTTGATAAGGAAGCTGCACGATTAACACTGCTGGAGGATCATTCATCCGAGGGCAGGTTGACACACATGAGTTCTATGCATGTGCAGTATAGACTTCTCCAATATGCATTGAGTAGAATTCTAGTTCTAAGGAGTGCAAATCATGCCATACTCTAAAACAATGATATTCTTCTACTGTGGGCAATGATTCAGAAAAAGCAACTCAGTTAGGGCTATATTATTGCAAAGAACACATATAAAAGCAAGCTTTCTGGGGGAGTTTTGCCATATGCTGGTTTGAAGTTGTGAACAATGATTGAAGTTTCTTTTGATATTGTAATATTTATGATTGAAGTTTCTTTTGATATTGTAATATTTCTGATTATAGTGGCAAAAACCCACAGTGGAGTAGGGACTAGATGTAGGCTTACGAGGTGGAGGTAGTTGAACTAGGATAAATTGGTTTGCGCATTTTTCTAACCCTCAAACTTGATATATTTGCCATAAACATGCTTTCTTGGTTAGATGTGTTGAAATGCCTTTTGTAAATGAATCTTTATGCCGAAATCTTTGGTTAAATGTTACAAGAATTGTTTGTGCATTACTTTAATAATCATTAAACAAGTTATAACCTAAATTTTGGAAACCAAATTTCTAAAATTGTGTGAAAACTATTTTAAAGAAAGTTATATTTTTGACAAAGTGCTTAAAAGTTTTAGAACTCAATTCACCCCCCTCTTGAGTGTGTAGCCACAACCAACAAGTAGCATCAGAGCTAAAACTCTTATGTCAAGCCTACTCACTTCAAGAGAATGACTGCAGATGATATTCTGGGTGACGAGCCTTCCCTAACTCGACGCCTTGCCTTTAATGGTAATGCATACATGTATTGGAAAGAAAGGATGTTGATCTTTCTTGAGATTGCTAGTTTTGATGTTTAGATGCTATAGAAAATGGACCTTATGTCCTTTTTACTCTTGATGAAAATGGCAGCAAATAGGTAAAACCAAAATACCAATGGAATGATGATGATAATTAAAGAGTAGGCTATAACTCTAAGGGGGCAAGAAGAAGGGGCGGATTTATGGAGCTAGACACCTCGCTCGTGGTTTCCGACGAGGAGATCCCAACCTTAAGCAGCCGTCACATTCATTCTCCAGTTGCTCCCAGGATTTAGAGGAGTTGGACGCGCTGAGACAAAGGTTGCCTGCCACCGAGGATACTGCCTATCAAGCTAGGGAGGACAGTTGAGGGGTCAAGTCGAGTCAGTGCACCAGATCTTACAGGCTATCCTCCAAGTATTCCCACCTGAAATGAGATGACCCGTCGTCCCAGTAATGAACCTAAGATATTAACTAACCTTAAACCGTATTATAAACTTTAGCGCCCTTTATTAGCACCAAGTAGAGCGGAAAGATAAAAGCAAAAAGAACTAAAAACTAAACTTAACTAAAGCATGCAACTTATCATAATAACGCAGACAAAAACATAAAAATATATACATATGCGTCGGCTGCCCCGTCAGTAGGGCTAGAGTAGTAATATATACACACAAAGTACCTCGGTACTGACTATAAGCAAGAATCATCAAAAGACAAACAAAAAACTCTCAGACTGACAACGCTCACCATCCCCACTCAAAATACATTAGAATCCACACAGCACACTTCTAGCACAGACGCATTGGCGGAAATCCCGTCACCGACGATGACAATATCCTGAATTACCCTGTCTTTCACCATAAATGCACCTATAGACCCGGAGGGGCACACAATCTAATGAGGAACTCGCATCCTCCTATGGTATAGAAATTCAAAGCCTCTCGAGGCTGGGGTTCGTAGCTCGTCCACTGGCATCAGGCTCGTAAGGAGTGTCATCCAACTCCTCAGCGACTGGTTCCTCCACAGGGTCTTCCCGCAAAAAAAAAAAAGAAACACACAAAGAAAAGACAGGGAGATAAGAAACATGCATACCATCAAACATGGGAGAGAGGCAATAGTATAGTATATACATATGTAGCACACAACACATAGAAAACATTCAACACTCAAACATTCACTTCTCGACTCATATATGACATCCATCTCAATGATCATTCTCTCAGATCAAACCTCTACGAGGGATACTAATCCTTATATGCATGTCGGCCGATTTCATCACGTCCCCAGTTGGACATCTCCGTCAGGATCAATAACGTCACCAATTGGACATCCTCATCGGGATCAATGAATCACGTCCCCAATTGGACATCCCCGTATGGATCAATAAATCACGTCCCCACTTGAACATCCCCGTAAGGATCGATCACGTCCCCAATTGGACATCCCGCCTTGGGATCGGTGGTACACATCTCGCCGCCATTGGGATCAAATATGCTATGATATGCAACAAACATCCATCACAGGTTGATACCGGAATCTCACGCATAAGCACTCGGCCATAGCCACGATGCATTGCATCCACATCACATCATCATCAACATCAACACGACGCTTGGCATCCACGAGCCGCAGATCCACAGTCATAACCATGACAGTGTCAACCCGTTTAACATATCCACCTCATCATACTCTCATCAACATCAACATCGACCAATCAACAATAATAACATCATCATAGCAATAAGCATGCTAATACACATACCATCATATAGGCAGATAAAAAAATAATCACATAGGCAAAGTAGCATGCATTTCACATCAACCTCAACAACAACATCGTCTAGCCTAGGGTATTATCTTAGTGGTGATAGCTCCAAAGATACCTACACCTAGGGTTTAGGTACTTTGTCTAGGACTCAACCTCTGGTAGGGTTTAAGGCTCCCCTACACATGCATACATTCTACACTACGCTTGCCTTCCCGATGATAACAGTTTCTTTCTCCCCACCTGAAGGATTGCAGAACCGCGACCACGAACGCAACCACGACTCAACTCCACCACCAACACAGCCACCACCTCGCGGCCAAACTCCACCACAACCTCTAGCAGTTGCGGCTTCCTTGCTCCCACAAGCACTATCACGACCTCAACTTTGCCCTAATCACCGCAACCACGAAACAATCATCGTTAACCCTAGGGCAATACCAAAACCACAGAGATTCAAGGGGAGAAGCTCGAAGAACACGAAGAACATGAAGAACGTACAGTCGACATGTTAGAGATTTGAGCTTACCTTCGAGAAATCAAGAATTCAATCAGTGAAGCTTGAAGTACTCGAAGCCCTGATCGCATTGGTGTAGTCAAAATCATCTGATGCTCCAAACTCCTCCTATCTCAACTTTCTTTCCCTAAGAATCCTCTCTCTCTCTCTCTACGTTCTCTGGACCTGAAAAACACACAAGTTTCGTGCCAAGAGAAATGAAAGAAGAAAACTTAAGTGATGCTGTCAGGCTATCCATGCTTGAGCGTGGGAAAACTCCACGCTTTAGCGTGGGCATGCTCTGACATGAGAAAACTCCACGCTTGAGCGTGGAGCGCTAATTGCCACGTCTCTGCCATGCGTCACGTGGGAGCTAACACATGTACCCCCACGCGTCCACTCTCCACGTTTTGATATGCAAATACCCACTCTCAAGCATCAACGGTCAACGTTTAAGCGTGGAATTTTTCCACGTCTAAGCGTTGGATGATGATCAGAACTGTTCATTCATGTTTTTGCACGTTCTGAGCTCGTTCCAAGGCCAAATTATCCCAAATTTGAACCATGGCTTCCTCAACATATAAAGAACATAGTTAAGCCATTAAAAATTCTTAATTAATGTCCCACACCTTAATCGAGAAAACGAGGTGTTACATTACTACCCCCTTAAAAGAATCTTGTCCCTGAAATTTGTTGTACCTTTAAAATAGATTCAGGTACTATTGTCGCATGTCCTCTTCTCTTTCCCATGTAGCATCTCCTGTGGTTGCATCCCAGATAACCTTGACTAAGGGAATCTACTTTCCGCGGAGTTCTTTCACCCTCTTGTTCGCTACCCGTATAGGCAGGGCCTCATATTCCAAGTTCTCTCTTCTCTGTATTGATTCAGGCTCTATCACGTGTGATGGATCGGGATGGTATTTACTGAGTTGGGGAGCATGGAATACATCACGAAAAATGGATAGGGTGGGAGGTAAAGCAATTTGGTAGGCAACTGGACTAATTTGACGAAGGATTTGAAATGGTCCAATGAATCTAGGGATAAGCTTTCTAGATTTGATTGCCCTGCTAATTCTAGTTCTTCGAGTGACTCTCATAAAGACATGGTCGCCTTCCTAGAATTCCAAGGGTCTCCTCCTCTTGTCACTGTAGCGTTTCTTCCGATCCCGTGCGACTTTCATCTTTTCCAGAATCTTCTGCACTTGCTCCGTTGTTTGCTGCACCATCTTTGGGCCTATCAACCGATTCTCCCCTGCTTCATATCCACAGGTAGGTGTTCTGCACTTTCGTCCATACAGTGCCTCATATGGTGTCATGCCAATACTCGAGTGGAAACTATTGTTGTACGTGAATTCAATCAGTGGAAGGAAATCGTCCCAACTTCCTGTGTTTGCCAAAACACATGCTCTTAACAGGTTCTCCAAAGATTGAATCGTACTTTCAGACTAGCCATCCGTCTACGGATGATAAGCTGAACTCATCCGTAGCTTAGTTCCCAAAGCACTGTTCAAGCTCTGCCAAAACGTAGATGTAAACCTTGGATCTCGATCCGAAATTATACTTGATGGAACTCTGTGCAACCTTGTGGTTGATCGTCAAGAAATGAGCACATTTCGTAAGCCTGTCAAAGATCACCCAAATTGCATCGCACCTCTTTTGCGTCCTTGGTAGTCCGGAAACAAAATCCATTACAATACTATCTCATTTCCATTCTGGGACTTCTAGTGATTGCAATAGCCTTGCTGGTTTCTAATGTTCAATCTTTGCCTTTTGACACACCTAACAGAATTGGACATACTCTACTACCTCTTTCTTCATCCCTGGCCACCAGAATATCCTCTTCTGGCCTTGATACATCTTTGTAGCCCCTGGATGAAAATTAGTTTGCTTTTATGTGCCTCTTCCAAGATCATCTTCCTAATCTCTTTATCCTTTGGCACACATATCCTTTCTTCAAACTTTAGGATTCCATCAGTACCCCTTTTAAACTCTGAAGTCCTATCTTTTTCCACCATCTGGTTCATCTCGTGCAGGTATTGATCTTCTCCTTGCTTCTTCCAGATTAAGTTCAGGAAATCACTGGTGATAGTGACCATTTCTAGACTTATCTTATCTCTGGATAGCTTCACATCTAGATTCAAATCTCTGAACTATTCCAGCAGTTCCAATTCCTTCACCATCATAGCGGACATATGCAAAGATTTCCGACTTAATGCATCCACTACCACGTTGACCTTCCCTGGATGGTACTGTAGATCAAATTCATAATCTTTTATGAATTTTATCCATCTCACTACCGCATGTTCAACTTCTTTTGGTCGAACAAATACCTTAAACTTTTATGGTCGCTAAACTCATTGAATTTAGCACCATAGAGATAGTGTCTCCATATCTTCAATGCAAACACTGTCGCTACCAACTCTAGGTCATGGGTTGGGCAGTTCCGTTCATGCACTCTTAGTAGTCTGGAAGCATAGGCTACAACTTTCCTCTCTTGCATGCGTAAGCAACCCAAGCCTTGATACGATGCATCACAATACACATCGAACGACGTTGACGGATCTGGCAAGACTAGTACCAGAGATGTAGTTAGCCTCCTTTTCAGCTCTTGGAAACTAGTCTCACACTCTTTTGTCCATTCAAACGTTTTTCTTTCTCTCGTTAATTGCATCAGAGGTAACGCAATCTTTGAGAATCCCTCGATAAACCTCCTGTAGTATCCTGCTAGCCCAAGAAAGCTTCTGATCTCGCTTACCGTCTTAGGGATTTCCCACTTAACTACAGCTTTTACCTTTGCAGGATCTACTGTTGTGCCATCTTGTTGATCACATGCCTATGGAATTGTACCTCTTCTAACAGGAACTCACACTTAGACAACTTGGCATAGAGTCGCCTGTCCTTAAGAAATTGAAATACAACCCTCAAATGCTCTTGATGCTCTTCCTTGTCTGGGGAGTAGATATGTCAGGACCCAACTCAGGTGTTCCTGACCGGCCAGAATGAGACCTCACTGTCTCATTCCCAAGGCCTTCCAAGCACACTCAAGTCGCATAGTAACATGACATATAACGAACAAAAGATACTATCAGAGTAAATGATTATTCCAAACCGAAAAGCCAAGGTAGACCTGAGTTCACTTACAGAGTTTTAAAAACAAAGAAGAAAAATGTTTACAACCAAAAGGGGAAATGGTCCCAAAATCCATAACAAAGGAGAGATGTCTCATATGACTAATCAGAAACAAAAGAAATAACGAACTACAACGATTGCCCACATTACTCATGAGCATGGGCTCCCGGAGATGGCTCCCCACGTGGTGTCCCTGAAGCTGAACCAACAAAGGCGGGGGTGAGTCCCAGAACTCAGTGAGGGTATACAAACATAACAAGTATATCACCTTGAACATATAATTAGGAAGGTAAATGTGTCCATGTCCTTTACCATATTGTACAATACCACATGCATAAATTGGATTAACCATAGCAACTCTCTCAAGTTTGCTTCCAAAAATCGTTCCGCCATTGAGTAAGATGCTTGTATCCCGTTTGGAGTTGTTCACTAGAGTCTCCCACTCCGACGGCCACATTTATACCCCGGTCGGACACGCTGACCGGTAAGCGACCGTAGCCACTACATAATCACCCTCCAAACTCCGAGGTTCTTTCACTAGAGTCCCCTTCTCCGGCGATCGCATTTATATACCGGTCGAGTCCGCTAACCGGTCAGACCTACCAAGTCTTACTCAATGTTCAATGACATAACGGGTATTGCCATCATTATCAAACCACAATATCTCCTTAAACACATCTTTCATATCTTTTAAAACAACGAGGCTCATAGAGTACATACATTACCATCATCCATATAACAAGATATCATTCACCCGTGGTCTTCTCACATGAATATAACCACATTAGAACATGTATAACAAAATATATCATCCATTGGAGCAAGCCATTCATGTTTACTATATTAATAAAATAAGTTTTCTGCCTGTACCCCAGCGCTCAGCACAGCATTAGTAGCGCTCAGCGCTGGGGTTAAGTTTCAGGGTTAGCTCTCTGCCACCCTAGAGCTCAACGCACGCTCTATGGTGTTCAGCGTTGGACACTAGCACTCAGCGCTAATTATCTGGCGCTCAGCGCTACGAAGCATTTATCAGGGGTGCTCTCGGGCTGAGCGCAGGAATTATGGCGCCCAGCGCCAGTGCGAATTCTGCAAAATCGCAGAAACGTGATTTCTACAGAAGTTCCACCCATTCCAAGTCCCAAAACAGTTTCTAAATCATACAGGAACGTGTACACATGATGTTTAACAACATATGTAACAATTCAAACATAGTTATTCATATATCAACATTACCCAAACATTTTAACCACAATTTCATGCCAAAATCACACCTTTGCATAACCTAGAAACCTATATTATCATACCTCCGAATTTCCCTAAATTCAAACCACAATCCCACCTAAAATCTAAACCCCTCACCTGATTCGACGCCAAAATAAGTAAAGGAATGGAAGAGAAGGTTCCTCGCACCACGAACACGCTCCTCCAATCTTGGGTTGACGTTCTTCCTCCTTTTCTATTTTCTCTGGAGAATGATTTAGGGATTTTAGGGTTCGCCCCAACTTTGTGAACCTTTCCCCCTTTTTCTTAACTCTTGGGCTTACCAAGAGGCCCTTAGTGCTAAGTTACCCCTATCTTGGCACTAGGGGTAAAAAAACAACCTACCACATAACTTACCATCAAACTCTATTTCCCCACTTTGATTATATACATTTTATTGAATAATTTTAACTTAAACAAATTTGCACCAAAAAGACCATTTTAGCGGGTATTGCACTCTTCCCCCCTTCAAAGGAATTCGTCTCGAATTCCATAAGTGAAAGAAACCGAGTTCGTACTTTGCATGAAAAGATGTGGATACTTCCTCATCATAATCTGTTATGACTCCCAGGTGAATTCCTCACCCCGAGGATGTCCCCACGCCACTTTCACTGATGGTACTTCCTTCGATCTCAACTTCCACACTTGCCTCTCCACAATCCTCAGTGGAGCCTCCTCAAACACTAGTCGTTGATCTACCTCGACCGATTGTGGTTGTAGCACATGAGTATTGTCTCGAAGGTATCTCCTCAACATGGAGACATGAAACACTGGATGCACCTGAGCTAACTCATGTGGTAACGGCAACTCATATGCCAACCTTCCCACCCTCCGAGTGATCTGAAACGGTCCCACGTACCTTGGGATCAACTTGCCCTTCTGACCAAACCGTAGAGTGCCTTTAAAGGGTGACACTCTGAGGAATACATGTTCCCCTTCTTGAAACTCCAATTCTCGCCATCTGATGTCGGTATACTTCTTTTGTCGTTCTTGTGCCAAACAAAGCCTCTCCCTGATCATCCTAACTCTCTCTATCGAGTCCTGAACCAGATCCGGGCCCAAAAGCTGATGGTCACCCGTCTCAAACCATCCCAGTGGGGTCCTACACTTCCTGCCATAAAGGGCCTCAAACGGTGCCATTTGAATGCTACTATGGTAGCTATTATTATACGCAAACTCTATCAACGGCAAATGTACATCCCAAGTGCCCTCAAACTCAGGTACACATGCACGAAGCATGTCCTCCAAAGTCTGTATAGTCCTCTCCGACTGACCATCCGTTTGTGGATGAAACGCTGTGCTAAAATGTACCTGAGTTCCTAAAGTCTGCTGAAACGACTTCCAGAAATAGGAGGTAAACTGTGAACCCCTATCCGAAACAATAGATTCAGGAATTCCATGCAAGGATACAATCTCCCAAAGATACAACTTCGCATATTGTTCCGCCGTGAAAGTGGTTTTTATAGGTAGGAAGTGCGCGGACTTGGTTAAACGGTCTACCATAACCCAAATGGAATCATAACTCGCCTTGGTCTTGGGCAGACCTACCACAAAATCCACGGTGATGTGATCCCACTTCCATTCCGGAATCTCCAAACTCTGAAGAAGCCCTGCGGGCTTCTGGTGCTCCGCCTTCACCTGTTGACACGTCAAGCATGTGGCAACGAAATCAGCTATGTCTCGCTTCATAGCAGTCCACTAATAAAATTGTTTCATGTCCTGATACATTTTTCTGGATCCAGGGTGCATCATATATGAAGAAGAGTGGGCAAATTCCATGAGCTTCCTTCTAGCTTCTATAGGAACTACCACTCGTCCACTAAACCGAAGCATCCCCTCACCATCCACTGTATAACCCTTACCACTCTCTGAGTCAACAGCATCCCACAACATAACTAGGTCAGAATCACGCTCCTGACACGCTTTAATATCCTCTAAGACATTAGACTTGATCCCAAGTTGCGCTAACAAGATACTGTCCTCCTTTGGCTCAAAAGCTACCGTAGCATTGGCACTCATTCGCTATTCCTCGCCTTTCAACATTCAAATGTGCCAAACTGCCCATTGACTTGTGGCTTAAAGCATCCGCCACCACATTAGCCTTTCCAGGATGATAGATAATTGTGCAGTCATAGTCTTTCAACAACTCTAACCACCTTCTCTGCCTTAAATTCAGCTCTTTCTGATCAAAAATGTACTTGAGGCTCTTGTGATCCGTGTATATTTCACAAGTCTCGCCATACAAGAAATGCCTCCAGATTTTTAAGGCAAAAACCACATCTGCTAGTTCCAGATCATTAGTCGGGTAGTTAAGTTCATGTTTCTTTAGCTGACGCGAAGCATAAGCAATTACTTTTCCATTCTGCATTAGCACACATCCCAAACCCACTAGAGATGCGTCACAAAACACTACAAATTCACCTGTACCTGATGGAAGAGTCAATACTGGAGCGGTAGTCAACTTATCTTTCAATGTTTGGAAGCTTTCTTCGCATTTCGAACTCCACTCAAACTTAACCCCTTTCTGAGTCAAGCGCGTCAAAGGAGCTGCTATCTTAGAAAAGTTCTCAATGAACCTCCGATAATATCCGGCTAGACCCAAGAAACTACGTATCTCCGTGATACTGGTAGGCCTTGGCCAATCTTGTACCGCCTCCACCTTTTTCGGATCCACTGAAATCCCTTCTGAAGTAACAACATGCCTAAGAAAAGATACCTCTGAGAGTCAAAATTCGCATTTGGAAAATTTGGCGTAAAGCTGGTGATTCCTTAGGGTTTCCAACACAACCCTCAAATGTTGCTCATGCTCGTCTTTGGTCTTAGAATATATCAAACTGTCGTCGATGAACACAATCACAAACTGATCCATAAACGGCTTAAACACCCGATTCATCAAATCCATGAAAGTTGCTGGGGCGTTTGTCAACCCAAAGGACATTACAAGATACTCATAATGACCATATCTGGTTCTGAAAGCTGTCTTCGAAATGTCACTTTCCCTGATTCTCAACTGGTGGTAGCCTGATCTTAAGTCGATCTTTGAGAAAAATTGTTCCCCTTGAAATTGATCAAATAAATCGTCGATTCTCGGCAACAGATACTTATTCTTTATCGTGACCTTGTTAAGTTGACGATAGTCAACGCACATCCTCCATGATCCATCTTTCTTTTTCACAAACAACACTGGAGCCCCCCAAGGTGATGAACTAGGGCGTATGAACCCCTTGTTGAACAAATCCTCTAACTGATCCTTGAGCTCCTTCAGCTCAGTTGGGGCCATTCTAGATGGAGGTATAGATATAGGTCATGTCCTTGGTACTAAGTCGATCGAAAATTCAATCTCACGAGGCGGTGATACTCCCGGCAAGTCATCGGGGAATACATCAGCATAGTCCCTGACTATCGGAACCATCGACATGTCACCACCTTCGGACTCGTTCACTACATTAACCGTGGCTAAGAAACATAGGCATCCGCGTCTTTGCAACTTTTGTGCTTTAAGAGTGGACAACACATTTTGGTACACCAAGCTGCGGTCTCCTTGAAACTTTATGGTGTCTGAAATTGTTGGCTGCAAAGTTATTAGTTTATCTCTGCAGTCTACCTTCGCCCCATACCTAGACAACCAATCCATGCCTAAGATGACATCCATCTAAAGCATGCCCAACAAAATTAAGTCGGTCGAAAGATTCAAACCGTTGACTCTGACGTCACAATCTCGAACATAGATGTTCTTTATATGATTACCCTCAAGTGGGGTAGAAACAATCAAAGGGTGTGGAAGTGCCTCCAAAGGCATCCTCGTAACCCGCACATAATGTTCGGCCACAAATGACCGAGTAGCACCAAAATCAAATATCACTCTAGCATGTGAAGGACCAACTGGTAGAATACCTGTGACCATGTCTGGATCAGCCTGAGCCTCCTGCTGGCTAAGAGCGAACACCCGGGCGGTAGAGCGGTTGCCACCTCCACGACCCTGTCCTGGCAAAGGTCCTCCTCTCCCCCCTGACCTTTGGTTCTCGCTTGGTGCTGATGACCCGGCCGGAGTACTATGAACTGGTGCAGGCTCCGCTGTCATAGGACACTCCCTTTTGAAATGTCCAGGATGTCCACAAGAAAAGCAAACCCGCTCTCCCCTTTTTGTACACAGGCCGACATGTCGCTTCCCACAATGATTGCAAGTGGGGTAACTAGTTGCTCTATAGGAAACACCGCGACCTTCTGCCGACACCCCTGGAAATTGTTGAGGGGTGCGACGAGTAGGCGCACTGTTTGCCCTACCAAAATGAGCCCACTGGTTACCCTGATGATGTCCTGACTTCATCCCTGAAGCCTCACCTCTATGTTCTGTCTTCCTCTTTTTCGGTTGTTGTTTGAATTCAGCTTTTGCCTCATTTAAAACACTTTCAGCTCTAATGGCTAAGCTGACTACCTGCTCAAATGTGGCATTGTCCAGAATCGGCACGGACCTTGTAATGTTAAACTGGAGGCCGTAAGCAAACCGTGACACCCGTTGCTGGGGGTCACTCACCAAATGCGGCGCATACCTGGACAACCGCAAGAACTCATTTCGGTAGTCCATTACAGTCCTCTCTCCCTGTTTCAGCACTTCAAACTCTCGAGCCTTCCTCTCCCGCTCACCTTTGGGTAAGAAAGTCTCCATGAAAGCAGTGGCAAAATGCCTCCATTCGAGATTCTCAGCATCCAAATCTCTCTGTGCCCTGTATTCAGTATACCACTCCCGAGCGGCACCGTTCAACTGAAAACTAGCCAACTCCACGGATCTCTCAGATGAGCATCCCATGGCCTCAACAATCTCTCCACTCCTCCAGGAAGAAGGATGGGTCCTGATCCGAACCAGTTCCTGCAAAGGTGGGCGGCTTCATCTTACGGAACTCAGTCAATGAAGCAAAAAGGTTGGCCTCTTGATTTGGCCTTGGTGTTGCATTCCTTCTACTTACAGCATCTGTGCTCGTAGAGGACTCAAGAGAGGTCCTCGTCACCGGAGGTGATGGGGGAGGAACCCCACCTTGTGATGGAATCGAAGTCCTTCCACGACCACCGCCTGCTAAAGCTCCCTGTATCACAACAATCCCTTGCGCTATCTTTTGCAGGGTTGCTCGAAGAGCCTCAGGAATCACCACTTCCTGCTGTGGTGGGTTCTGATCTCCGTCTTGAGGAGGCCTTGACACGCCTCCGCGGGGTCGAGCTGCTCCCCTTCCCCTAGGTCTGCCATCCTTCAAAAGGAAAGCAAATATCATATTTTAAGTTTCAAATTTCTACTAATAAATTCTCTACATCAACCCCCTAATCGATAGAATAAATACACTATCCATCTCAGGTCGCTGCTCTTGGTAGTCATATGAGAACATCTCCTTTTTAATGATTCACTTTGATCAAAACCATATTAATTACTAATGACTTCTGGCACAACTCCCGCCCGGGCTCGGGAACTATCACAAAACTCATTAGTTTCTAATCTTGCTCAGAACCTATAACCATTGGCTCTAATATCACTTTGTCAGGATCCAACTCAGGTGTTCCTGACCGGCCAGAATGAGACCTCACTGTCTCATTCCCAAGGCCTTCCAAGCACACTCAAGTCGTATCGTAATAAGACATATAACGAACAAAAGATACTATCAGAGTAAATGATTATTCCAAACCAAAAAGCCAAGGTGGCCCTGAGTTCACTTACAGAGTTTTAAAAACAAAGAAGAAAACTGTTTACAACCAAAAGGGGAAATGGTCCCAAAATCCACAACAAAAGAGAGATGTATCATATGACAAATTAGAAACAAAAGAGATAAAGAATTGCAGCGACTACCCACATTACTCGTGAGCATGGGCTCCCTGAGATGGCTCCCCACGTGGTGTACCTGAAGCTGAACCAACAAAGGCGGGGGTGAGTCCCAGAACTCAGTGAGGGTATACAAACATAACAAGTATATCACCTTGAACATATAATTAGGAAGGTAAATGTGTCCATGTCCTTTACCATACTGTACAATACCACATGCATAAATTGGATTAACCATAGCAACTCTCTCAAGTTTGCTTCCAAAAATCGTTCCACCATTAAGTAAGATGCTTGTATCCCGTTTCGAGTTGTTCACAAGAGTCTCCCACTCCGACCGCCACATTTATACCCCGGTCGGACCCGCTAACAGATAAGTGACCTTAGCCACTACATAATCACCCTCCAAACTTCGAGGTTCTTTCACTAGAGTCCCCTTCTCCGGCGATCGTATTTATATACCGGTTGAGTCCGCTGACCGGTCGGACCTACCAAGTCTTACTCAATGTTCAATGACATAACGGGTATTGCCATCATTATCAAACCACAATATCTCCTCAAACACCGTTTTCATATATTTTAAAACAACGAGGCTCATTGAGAAACATACATTACCATCATCCATATAACAAGATATCATTCACCCGTGGTCTTCTTACATGAATATAACCACATTAGAACATAAATAACAAAATATATCATCCATTGGAGCAAGCCATTCATGTTTACTATATTAATAAAAGAAGTTTTCTTCCTGTACCCCAGCGCTCAGCGCAGCCTTGGTAGCGCTCAGCACTGGGGTTAAGTTTCAGGGTTAGCTCTCTGTCACCCCAACGCTCAATGCACGCTCTATGGCGTTCAGCGCTGGACACTAGCGCTCAGCGCTAATTATCTGGCACTCAGCGCTACGAAGCAGTTATCAGGGGTGCTCTTGGGCACCCCTGCGCTCAGCGCAGGAATTATGGCGCCCAGCCCCGGTGCGAATTCTGCAGAATCGCAGAAACGTGATTTCTGCAGAAGTTCCACCCAATCCAAGTCCCAAAACAGTTTCTAAATCATACAAGAACGTGCACACATGATGTTTAACAACATATGTAACAATTCAAACATAGTTATTCATATATCAACGTTACCCAAACATTTTAACCACAATTTCATGCCAAAAATCACACCTTTGCATAACCTAAAAACCTATATTATCATACCTCCGAATTTTCCTAAATTCAAACCACAATCCCACCGAAAATCTAAACCCTTCACCTGATTCGACGCCAAAAGAAGTAAAGGAATGGAAGAGAAGGCTCCTCGCACCACGAACACGCTCCTCCAATCTTGGGTTGACGTTCTTCCTCCTTTTCTATTTTCTTTGGAGAATGGTTTAGGGATCTTAGGGTTCTCCCCAACTTTGTGAACCTTTCCCCCTTTTTCTTAACTCTTGGGCTTACCAAGAGGCCCTTAGTGCTAAGTTACTCCTATCTTGGCACTAGGGGTAAAAAAAACAACCTACCACATAACTTACCATCAAACTCTATTTCCCCACTTTGATTATATACATTTTATTGGATAATTTTAACTTAAACAAATTTGCACCAAAAAGACCATTTTAGCGGGTATTACAAGATAAGGATGTCATCGATGAAAACAACGACAAACTTATCAAGGTACGGTCTGAATATTCTGTTCATATAGTCCATGAACACTGCAGGAGCATTAGTCACACCAAAAGGCATAACTGTGAATATATGCCTTGACAGGATTAATCTAGTTTTTGATGATTGACAAAAGGAACCGGAAAGTCAAGTATACAAAAAGCGGAAAAGAAGATCAAGGAGATCAAGTGCTTCAAGACTGGGTTATGGGAATTTTTATTTCTTGTAATTGGTGTTTATTAGGATCTTTTTGTAAATGGTTCTAAAGCTCTCATATTTAAAATCAATCACACACACACATTACGTTAACTTAAAAGGCTTTTACTAAAAATAATAGAAATTTCATTATAGCCGTTAAGTTTTCAAGCAAAATAATGTACACAATCGATTATGAATATGTCATAATCGATTACACTCAAAACAGAGAAGTCATAATCGATTATCCTAATCGATTATGCTGTGAAAGTAAATCAGCGCGTTTTTTTCTCAAGGGATAATCGATTATGGACATACAATAATCGATTATGAAGCGACTGCTTTGTTTTTTAAATGGGCTTAACCTAATTCCTATGGGCTTAAAAGTTTTTCTATAAATAGGAATGCCAAGGCAACTCTAAAACACACGAATCCTATTGCGCTCTGAAACTCTGTTTATGTTATTACTTACTCTCACATATTCACTTTTGATTATTTTTTGAATAGAGAGCTTTACATATCATATAGTTTGAATTGTACTTTGAGCTTCAATTTGTAATCTTTATCTGCACTACTTGAGTGCTACATTCTTCTTCTACTTCTTCTTGCTCTTGGGTGTGAATCCTTTTTCTTTAAAGAGAAACAATATCTCTTGAACTTGAGGCTCTTGCACAAAGGGAGGTGATATCCCATTATTTTGTGTGGAGAGTGCTCTTGGTTTGTAAAGGTTTCTAGCTGCACCTGATTTAAAAGCTAGTTATTGAGTGAAAACCCTTGGTGTTTGATCTTGGGGACTGGACGTAGGCCACAGGGTATTTAGTGGCCGAACCAGGATAAATCTGTGGCTCTCTCTCTATCCTTTCATTATTGTCTTCTACCTTACAGCAATTTAATTTATCGCATTTATTTTATTGCAATTTAATTTATCGCATTTACTTTATTGCAATTTAATTTAAGCGATTTATTTTATTGCTATTTACTTTCTAGAATTTATTATTCAAGCAATTTACTTTATAGCGCTTCTAATTTCAGTCATTTATCTTCAAGCGCCGTAATTGCAAAAAGTTTTTTAAAAACACATATCACACACAATTCACCCCCCTCTTGTGTTTGAAGTCACTTGTCAACAAGTGGTATCAGAGCTTAACTCTTGTCTAAAGGGCTAAATCGCCTCAAGAGGTAACATGACTTCAAACGGTTTTAAAAATGAGGGCAATTCCACAAACAGACCCCCATTGTTCAATGGTGAAGAGTATGGTTATTGGAAGGAAAGGATGCAAATCTTTCTTGAGGCAGTAGACCTCGATGTTTGGGACGCTGTGGAAAATGGTCCATTTGTTCCCACTCATTCAGTTAATGATGCAGTGGTGAATAAACCAAGAAATCTTTGGACCGACGAGGAAAAGAAAAAGGTCCAATATAATTTGAAAGCTAGGAACATCATCACTGCAGCTCTAAGCTACGATGAGTTCTATAGGGTCTCAAATTGTAAGACCGCCAAGGAAATGTGGGACACCCTTCAATTGACCCATGAAGGTACTACCGAGGTCGAAAGGGCTTGAATGAACACATTAACCCATGAGTATGAGCTATTTAGGATGAAACAGGGTGAAAGCATACATGATATGCAAAAACGATTTACCCATATAATTAATCATCTTAGAGCTCTTGGGAAGTCCTTCAATAATGAAGATTTAATTAATAAGGTTCTTAGATGTTTAAATAGAAGTTGGCAACCTAAAGTTACAGCTATATCTGAATCTAGAGATCTATCTTCTATGTCCTTGGCAACTCTGTTTGGAAAATTGCAAGAACATGAGCTCGAACTAAATCGACTCATTGAGAATGAGGAAACCGATAAGAAAAAGAAAAGTATTGCTCTCAAAGCAAGTATCAATAAAACAGAAGAAGAAGACGACCTTGATGAATGTGATAGCCTCGATGAAAACGAGGAAAATATGAGCCTAATGGTTCGAAGGTTCAAAAAATTCATGAGACAGAAAGGCAAGGCAAAACAATTCTTCAATCCTCAAAAGAAAAATGAGGGGGAAGGAACTTCCTTCAATCCAACATGCTACAACTGTGGTAAAAAGGGTCATATTAAACCCGACTGTCCTCAAGGCCAAAAGAAACATGAAAAATCAGATAAAAGGCCACAGAAGGATAGAAAAGCAAGAAGAGCTTATATTGCGTGGGATGAGAACGACATGGACTCCTCCGACGAATCGGATAATGAAGAAGCAAATTTATGTCTCATGGCCAACCATGAGGAAGATGAGGTAAACAATTTTGAGCTTGAAACTGATTTAACTTATGATGATTTACTTATTGCCTGAGAGGAGTTAAATGATGAAAATGTTAGACTGCGCAAAAGCATTTCTTCATCTAAGAAAAACATTTCTTTTTTTGAAACAAAAATAAGTATTTTGAACAACGAAATGGAAGCTCTTAAAGAAAAACAAGTCGTTCCAATCGAAACCTCCTCATGTACTTCTTGTGAAAACAAAAAGAATGAAGTTTTTAAGTGTGATGAATGTAGCGTTTTGAAAAATAAAATCGAGGATTTATACAACACGCTTGCAAAATTTACTATGGGAAGAGATAATCTAAATGTTCTTTTAGGAAATCAAAAAGGTACTTATGACAAAGCTGGTTTGGGCTTTCGCCCGAAAATTCATGAAAAATCTTTCAAAAAATTCTTTTGTTTAAACAACACATCAAGTAGCCCCTTTGTCAAATGTTTTCACTGTGGTAGGAAAGGACACACTGCTTCTATTTGCAATGTTAGGAAAAATAAAGAGGTGAATGGCATAAAGAAATGGGTTCCAAAGGGCGTATTACCCAAAGCTAACTCTCAAGGACCCAAAATGATTTGGGTACCAAAGGTTAAAACTTGATTCTGTGTTGTAGGTGTGCTTGAAGGCCAAGAACTCTAATTGGTATCTTGACAGTGGTTGTTCAAAGCACATGACGGGAGACAAAACCAAGTTCTCCTCTATATCATCCGAAAAGGGTGGCTATGTTTTCTATGGTGACAACAATAAAGGTAGAATTCTTGGTATTGGTACTATTGGTAGAAGTCCTAATCCCATCATAGAAAATGTTTTGTATGTCGATGGCCTCAAACATAATTTACTAAGTATAAGCCAACTTTGTGATAAAGGTTTTGAGGTAGTGTTCAATTCGTCTAAATGTATGGTCATGGATTCTCATAACAAACAAACTAAATTAATTGGACAAAGAATTGGAAATATCTACATGGTTAACTTGGATGAATTACCTTCAAATGATGCATGCTGTCTTATTAGCAAAGAGGATGAAACATGGTTATGGCATAGGAGAATAGCTCACATTCACATGGATCATCTAAATAAGTTGGTTCGCAAGGACTTAGTAATTGGTCTACCAAAGATTCGTTTTGAAAAGGATAAGTTGTGTGACGCTTGTCAAAAAGGAAAACAAGTAAAGGCCTCTTTCAAATCTAAAAACGTTGTTTCAACAAATCGACCTTTATAGCTTTTACATATGGACTTGTTTGGTCCATCTAGAACTATGAGCTTTGGTGGTAATTACTATGCGCTTGTTATTGTGGATGACTACTCTCACTATACATGGACATTGTTTATTTCTCATAAAAATGACGCTTTTGCTGCCTTTCGGAAACTTGCTAAGGTTATTCAAAATGAAAAAGGTTTAAACATTGTATCTATCCGAAGTGATCATGGTGGTGAGTTCCAAAATGAGGCATTTGAGGCCTTTTGTACTGAAAATGGAATTGAGCATAATTTTTCCGCACCAAGAACTCCACAACAAAATGGAGTGGTGGAAAGGAAAAATCGATCTCTCGAAGAGCTAGCGAGGACGATGCTCAATGAGACCAACCTTCCCAAGTATTTCTGGGCAGATGCGGTAAGTACCGCATGCTATGTCATGAATAGAGTCCTTATAAGACCTATTCTAAAACAAACGCCCTATGAAATTTACAAGGGAAGGAAGCCCAACATCTCTCACCTTCACGTATTCGGATGTAAATGCTTTGTTTTAAATAATGGTAAAGATAACCTTGGCAAATTCGATGCTAAAGCTGATGAAGGTATCTTTCTTGGATACTCAGTTTCTAGTAAATCTTTTAGAATTTATAATAAAAGAACTATGACCATAGAAGAATCTGTGCATGTTTCTTTTGATGAGACTAACCCAAAATCTATGGTAGAAGAAAGTGTTGATGAGCTTGCAGAACTTTTGGGAAATAACCACCTTGAGGAACAAATAAGTCAAGAGAAAAAGGATGAAGATCAACCACCTCTTAGTATCGATGATTCACCTCACTCAAATCTTCCAAGAGAATGGAGAACATCAAGACACCATCCTCTTGACAACATAATAGGTGATATTTCAAAAGGGGTAAACTCGAAACTCTCTTAAACATGCATGTCATTACATGGCTTTCGTATCTCAAATTGAACCTAAAGATATTGATGATGCTATCATTGATGAACATTGGACTCTTGCCATGCAAGAAGAGTTGAACCAATTTGAAAGAAACAATGTTTGGGAACTTGTTCCCAAACCTAAGGATCAGTTAATCATTGGGACTAAATGGGTCTTTCGTAACAAGCTTGATGAAAACGGTATAATTGTTAGGAATAAAGCTAGGCTTGTCACTAAAGGATATAATCAACAAGAGGGCATAGATTTCGACGAAACCTATGCTCCAGTGGCTAGATTAGAAGCCATCCGCATGCTTCTTGCATTTGCATGCATTATGGATTTCAAACTCTTTCAAATGGATGTAAAAAGTGCTTTTCTTAATGGTTATATTCAAGAAGAAGTCTATGTGGACCAATCCCCTGGTTTTTCAAATTTCGAATTTCCTAATCATGTCTTCAAACTAAAAAAGGCTCTATATGGTTTGAAACAAGCTCCTAGAGCTTGGTATGATCGTCTAAGCAAGTTTTTACTTGAAAATGATTTTGAAAGAGGAAAAGTGGACACCACTCTTTTTATCAAAAATAAAAAGCATGACATTTTACTTGTTCAAATTTATGTGGACGATATTATATTTGGTGCAACTAACGAATCTTTGTGTAAGGACTTTTCTAACATAATGCAAAATGAGTTTGAAATGTCAATGATGGGCGAGCTCAACTACTTCCTTGGGCTTCAAATCAAGCAATCAAAAGAAGGAATATTCATAAATCAAGCAAAATATTGCAAGGAGCTACTCAAGAAATTTGGAATGAACAATGCCAAAGAAATATCCACACTAATGAGCACCTCTTGCTACCTTGATAAAGATGAGGAAAGTAAGTCGGTTGAAGTAAGTAAGTATAGAGGTATGATAGGTTCACTTCTTTATCTTACAGCAAGTCGCCCCGATATAATGTTTAGTGTTTGCATGTGTGCACGTTTTCAATTTAACCCTAAGGAATCACATCTCACAGCAGTAAAACGCATTATGAGATATCTCATTGGCACACAAAATATGGGTTTATGGTACCCTAAAGGTGTTGATTGCACTTTAATTGGGTACTCGGATTCAGATTTTGCGGGATGCAAAATGGATCGAAAAAGCACCAGTGGGACTTGTCACTTGTTAGGAAACGTATTAGTTTCTTGGCATAGTAAGAAGCAAGCCAATGTGGCTTTGTCCACTGCCGAAGCGGAATACGTAGCGGCAGGTAGTTGTTGTGCACAAATAATTTGGATGAAGCAACAGTTAAATGACTATGGAATAAATCTTAGAACTGTTCCAATTAAATGTGACAACAGAAGTGCCATAAACCTCACTAAAAATCCGGTTTATCACTCTTGAACCAAGCACATTGAAATTAGGCATCACTTCATAAGAGATCATGTACAAAAAGGTGATTGCATGATTGAGTTTGTGGAAACATCTAAGCAACTCGCAGACATTTTTACTAAACCATTGCCTAAAGAAAATTTCTTCTTCATAAGAACGGAATTAGGTATTCTTAATGAATCATGCATTGAATGAAATATCTTATGTGCATCATACTATTTTTTCCCTTGTTATCCTTAACTTGTGTGTTGAAGTGTGTAAACAGGATACATGCTCTATGTGCTAAAATTCAAATTTCTTTAGCCATAATCGATTATAGCATAGGCATAATCCATTATTCACAAGTCAGAGGACCAGGAATCGATTACAATAATCGATTACAATTGAAAGGGGGAGAAAAAGAACAAAAGTCAGACGCACCATAATCGATTAGGCTAATCGATTATAAATGCAAGAACAAGGAAGGAGAATCGATTACATAATCGATTATATATTCATCTCAACAATCTCAAATAACCGATTAGATAATCGATTATTCGAAGACCTAGACCTAGACTATAATCGATTACATAATCGATTTCGCGAATACCAAAAGTTGCCACTAAAGGAATAATCGATTATGAGGCACTTAATAATCGATTATGGGTCATGGATGAGCCAATCAGGAGCCAACACGGTAAGACATAATCGATTATGCTCAATTACATAATCGATTATGAAACCGATTAAAAGGTCAGTAACGTTCATTTTGGTCATTTCTCTCAGCTCAAACTCCGTTTTTCTTTCCTCTTTTCTCTGTTCTCTCACTTGTTCATCTTGCAAGCTTAAAATGGCTTCCAAACACCAACGAAGCTCCATTGTGAATCCCGGGCAGCTGAGCTCAATCCAAGTAGAGAAATATTTCTCAAATGCCGGTCAATCTGCTGAATTTGTCAGTAGCTTCCAGAATAGGGAGATTCAAAAACCCCGCTTTCTGGATTTGGAGTTTCTCCGAGGGGAAGGACTCCAATTTCTTGGGCTCCTTGATGAAGCTCTTCTCACTGAATTTCTCTCCACCACAGAGAACATCTATCCTGAATTGGTACGAGTCTTCTACTGCAATCTTCGGTTAGTTGATGATGTGCTCATCTCTGAGGTATGCCATAAACCCATTCGTTTATCTTCTGCTGATTTTGGGAGGATTGTTGGGGTGCCATCTATTGGCACTACGGTCACTGCTGAGGGTCCTGCTGCACCCTTGGATTCTGAGTTTGCTCGGCTTGACGCCACTAGAGCACTTTTGAGAAATCCCAGTGAGGCTAATGATAGAGAGATTACTGCTAGGCAAATGATTGTAGAAAGTAGATTGCTGCATTATACTATTGCTAGGTTGCTCTTTCCTCGAAGAAGCAATTTTTCTCAGTTATTAAAAATTGATGTTGTGTTGATGTGGCTACTGCAAAATAAAAAATCTGCGAACTGGGCTGGTTTAGTTATGCAACATATGTATGATAATAGAGCTGGAGGCTCTCTGCCATATGCTCATCTTATTACTCGTATTATGCAACATGTTCGGGTAAATTTTTTTGGTGAGGTAAAACTGGATGGAGTAAAATATCAGGCCATGTTCAATCAAGAAACACTTAATCAGATGCAGCTGAATTTTTATGACAATGCGTGGGTGCATAAGCCCAAGAGTTTGAAGCAGGCTCAATCTAGGACAGCCGATGGGCCATCTTCTCATGGTGCTGGGACTTCCTCTCAGGCTCCTCCTCCTCCTCCTCCTGCTACCTCCTCGGAGATGATGGACATGCTTCAGAATATTCTTATGGAGGTCCGAGCTAACACCGCTGGTATTAACCAGTTATCTCTTCGGATGGAGAACTTGGAGCATCGCTTTACGGAGGCCCAGATCATCTTTGATAGCCCCATTCGAGCACTGCCACAGCCTACTCCTGCACATGATGCATCCATCAGCAGCAGCGATGATGATGAGGATGATGATGGTGATGAGGAGGAATAGTTCCTCTTTCTCTTTTTTGGACTTTTTATTATGGGCTGTTTCTAACTTTCCTGAATATATGCCTTGTTCTTGTTTGCACTTTTCCCGCTTTTTTTTTATAATGCCAAAAGGGGGAGAGTTATATGATTGCATAGTTCAGGGAGAGTTTGCATGCTTTAGGGGGAGTTGCTATTTTTACATTTTGCATAAAAATAAGGTGTAGAGTATTTTATCTGTGCATTAACTCTGATTTCTTAAAATTCAAATACTCTATCTCGTCTCTAGAACAAATCCCTCCATGAGATGTTTGTCATCATCAAAAAGGGGGAGAATGTGAATATATGCCTTGACAGGATTAATCTAGTTTTTGATGATTGACAAAAGGAACCGGAAAGTCAAGTATACAAAAAGCGGAAAAGAAGATCAAGGAGTTCAAGTGCTTCAAGACTGGGTTATGGGAATTTTTATTTCTTGTAATCGGTGTTTATTAGGATCTTTTTGTAAATGGTTCTAAAGCTCTCATATTTAAAATCAATCACACACACACATTACGTTAACTTAAAAGGCTTTTACTAAAAATAATAGAAATTTCATTATAGCCGTTAAGTTTTCAAACAAAATAATGTACACAATCGATTATGAATATGTCATAATCGATTACACTCAAAACAGAGAAGTCATAATCGATTATCCTAATCGATTATGCTGCGAAAGTAAATCAGCGCGTTTTTTTCTCAAAGGATAATCGATTATGGACATACCATAATCGATTATGAAGCGACTGCCTTGTTTTTTAAATGGGCTTAACCTAATTCCTATGGGCTTAAAAGTTTTTCTATAAATAGGAATGCCAAGGCAACTCTAAAACACACGAATCCTATTGCGCTCTGAAACTCTGTTTATTTTATTACTTACTCTTACATATTCACTTTTGATTATTTTTTGAATAGAGAGCTTTACATATCATATAGTTTGAATTGTACTTTGAGCTTCAATTTGTAATCTTTATCTGCACTACTTGAGTGCTACATTCTTCTTCTACTTCTTCTTGCTCTTGGGTGTGAATCCCTTTTTCTTTAAAGAGAAACAATATCTCTTGAACTTGAGGCTCTTGCACAAAGGGAGGTGATATCCCATTATTTTGTGTGGAGAGTGCTCTTGGTTTGTAAAGGTTTCTAGCTGCACCTGATTTAAAAGCTAGTTATTGAGTGAAAACCCTTGGTGTTTGACCTTGGGGACTGGACGTAGGCCACAGGGTATTTAGTGGCCGAACCAGGATAAATCTGCGGCTCTCTCTCTATCCTTTCATTATTGTCTTCTACCTTACAGCAATTTAATTTATCGTATTTATTTTATTGCAATTTAATTTATCGCATTTCCTTTATTGCAATTTAATTTAAGCGATTTATTTTATTGCTATTTACTTTCTAGAATTTATTATTCAAGCAATTTACTTTATAGCGCTTCTAATTTCAGTCATTTATCTTCAAGCGCCGTAATTGCAAAAAGTTTTTTAAAAACACATATCACACACAATTCACCCCCCTCTTGTGTTTGAAGTCACTTGTCAACAATAACTAGATACTTGTAGTGTCCATACCGACTCCTGAAAGCTATCTTCGGTATATCATCTTCTTTCACCCTTATCTGATGATAACCGGATCTCAGATCTATCTTTGAGAACACCGTTTCTCCCCTCATCTGGTCCATAAGGTCATCTATCCTTGGCAATGGATACTTGTTCTTGATCGTTACCTTGTTAAGCTGTCGGTAGTCCACACACAACCTTGAACTACCATCCTTCTTCTTGATGAACAACACATGTGCTCCCCACAGTGAAACACTTGGTCTTATAAACTGCTTCTTCATTATGTCATCCAGTTGCTTCTTCAGCTCTGCCAACTCTGTTGAGGACATTCGATAGGGTGCTATCAAAATCCGTCCGGCTCCAAGTACAAGATCGATGGCAAACTCTATCTCCCTCTTGGGTGGCAATCCTGGCACATCATCCGGGAAATCGTCCGGAAATTCACACACCACCGGCAAAGCATCTAAACTCGGAGCCTCCTTGGCTTCCAAAGAAAACAGCACCATGCACTCTCCTGATCTTATGCCTCCCAAAACACCATCACTGGCAGATAATGATCTAGATTGCTCGGAAAAACGGAGGGTTTTATATTAACAGTCTAGTACAACATGGTTGGCCGAAAGCCAGTCCATGCCTAGGATAACATCAATCTACTGCATAGGCAGACAGACTAGGTCCACAAGAAAAGATCGATTCTCTATAACAACCGGGCATTGTAAACAGACAAATAGGGTTGTTAGGGAATCACCCATCGGTGTAGAGACAGTCAAATCATACGGTAAGGATGAAACAGGTAAATTCAAATGATCCATACACGTTAATGATATAAAAGAGTGTGTAGCCCCTGAATCAAATAAAACAGATAAGAGTCTCCCAGCTACTAGGCACTTAGCTTGTATCAGATCGAGACATTGAGAGGCTTCAGATCCTCTCACAGTAAACACTTTTCTCATTGTCTGTGGCTTGCCCTACTGGCTCACCACTGTTTGTCTTGTTCTCGCATCCTGAGTTCTTCTGCCTTGTTGTTGAACTTGACCCCAACTAGTATCCCCTTGTCGATATTCGTTGGCGTAGTGGCCCCACTTGCCACAACGGAAACAATTGACTCCAAGTGCTCGAGGACAATCCTTCACTAACTCGCTGGTTGTTGATTCGGGCGACTGTAAGGCTTCGCCCTCTGTTGAAAGTTCCTCCACGACCCTTCTGGCCAAAGCTTCCGACTGGTCCACCACTCCTCACTTGAACTTCTGTAACTCCCTCTTGATCATGCCCTTCCAATACTGTACACTTTTATATCAACTCAGGGAATTATCGGATGCTTAACGGTAGCATAGCCCTCTTCAACTCGGGCCTGAGCCCGTCTTCAAACCTTCTACACATCCAATTTTCGTCTGGGTGCACCTGATAGAATTGGGAGAATTTTAGTAGTGCCTCAAATCACATGGCATATTCTCCCACTGACATTTGTTCCTGTTTCAAGTTCAGGAACTCCTTTTCTTTCTCTTGACAAACACTCCATGGAAAATATTTCTCCAAGAAGCTCTCACGGAACACTTCCCAAGTTACCAGTCTTCCTTCAATCTTTAGCAGTCTCTGTTTGTTCCTCCACCATGCTTCTGCTGCTCCAACTAACATGAAGACCGCATAGGTGACCTTTCTGTCATCTCTGTAGTGGATGACGACAAAGACTTTCTCGATCTCTTGCAGCTGCCATAGCTCAGCAGCTTCCGAATTGTAATCTCCGTGGAATTGGGGAGGATTTCATTTCATGATAGCACTTAGTCCGGTGTCCACCATCTCATCTCCTCTTACCAGATGCAGTTGTTGTTGTCTAGCATCCCTCTTTTCCTGGCGCTGCATAAACTGGGCATTCTGCTGCTTCTGTTGCAGCATTGCAGTGGCCAAATCCCTCATGGCCCTCATCGCTTCATTCTGATCTCCCCCGGTAGTAATATATACACACAAGGTACCTCGGTACTGACTATAAGCAAGAATACATCAAAAGACAAAGAGAAATATCTCAGACTGACAGCGCTCACCATCCCCACTCAAAATACATTAGAATCCTCATAGCACATTCCTAGCACAGACGTACTGGCGGTAATCCTGTCACCGATGACAACGATATCCTGAACTACTCTGTACTTCACCATAAATGCACCTATAGACCCGCAAGGGCGCATAGTCTAATGAGGAACTCGCATCCTCCTCTGGTACATAAATTCAAAGCCTCTCGAGGCTGGGGTTCATAGCTCGTCCACCGACATCAGGCTCGTAAGCTACTAAGGAGTGCCATCCAACTCCTTAGCAACTAGTTCCTCCACAGGGTCTTCCAACAAAATAAAAGAAACACACAGAGAAAAGACAGGGAGATAAGAAACATGCATACCATCATACATGGGAGAGGGGCAATAGTATAGTATATACACATGTAGCTCACAACATATAGAAAACAGTCAACACTCAAACATTCATCTCTCGAGTCATACATCACATCCATCTCAAAGATCATTCTCTTAGATCAAACCTCAACGAGGGATACTAATCCCTATATGCATGTTGGCCGATTTCATCACGTCTCCAGTTGGACATCCCCGTCGGGATCAATAACGTCCCCAATTGGACATCCCCGTCAGGATCAATGAATCATGTCCCCACTTGGACATCCCCTAAGGATCAATAAATCACGTCCCCACTTGGACATCCCCGTAAGGATCGATAACGTCCCAAATTGGACAGCCCGCCTTGGGATCGGTGGTACACATCTCGCCCCCATTTGAGCATCCCCCATTGGGATCAAATATGATATGATATGCAATAAACATCCATCACAGGTTGATACCCGAACCTCACGCCTAAACACTCGGCCACAACCACGATGCATTGCATCCACATCACATTATCATCAACATCAACACGACATCTGGCGTCCGCGAGCCGCAGATCCACGGTCATAACCACGACGGTATCAACCCGTTCAATACATCCACCTCACCATACTCTCATCAACATCAAAATCGACCAATCAACAATAATAACATCATCATAGCAATAAGCATGCTAATACACATACCATCATACAGGCAGATAAACAAATAATCACACAGGCAAAGTAGCATGCATTTCACATCAACCTCAACAACAATGTCGTCTAGCCTAGGGTATTATCTTAGCGATGATAGCCCCAAAGATATCTACACCTAGGGTTTAGGTACTTTGTCCAGGGCTCAACGTCTAGTAGGGTTTAAGGATCCCCTACACATGCATACATTCTACACTACGCTTGCTTTTCCGACGATAACAGGTTCTTTCTCCTTATCTAAAGGATTGCAGAACCGCGGCCACGAATGCAACCACGACTCAACTCCACCACCAACACAGCTACCACCTCATAGCCAAACTCCACCACCACCTCTAGCAGCTGCGGCTGCCTTGCTCCCACGAGCATCATCACGACCTCAACTTTGCCCTAATCACGGGAACAACGTGTAAACAATCATCGTTACCCTTGAGCAATACCAAAACCACAAAGATTCAAGGGGAAAAGCTCGAAGAACACGAAGAACATAAAGTCGACGTGTTAGAGATTCGAGCTTACCTTCGAGAAATCAAGAATTCAATCGGTGAAGCTTGAAGTACTCGAAGCCCTGATCGCAGTGGCGCAGTCGGAATCACGATCCAATGCTCCAAACTCCTCCTATGTGAACTTTTTCTCAACTTTGCCCTAATCACGGGAATGTGTAAACAATGATCGTTATTCTTGAACAATACCAAAACCACAGAGATTCAAGGGAAAAAGCTCGAAGAACACGAAGAACATAAAGTCGACGTGTTAGAGATTCGAGCTTACCTTCGAGAAATCAAGAATTCAATCGGTGAAGCTTGAAGTACTCAAAGCCCTTATCGCAGTGGTGCAGCCGGAATCACGATCCAATGCTCCAAACACACAAGTTTTGTCCCAAGGGAAATGAGAGAAGAAAACTTAAGTGATACTGTTAGGCTGTCCACGCTTAAGCAGGGGAAAACTCCACGCTTCTGCGTAGGCATGCTCTGACGAGGGAAAACTCCAAGCTTGAGTGTGGAGCGCTGATTGCCACATTTCTTCCACGCGTCGCGTGCACGCTGACACGTGTAACCCCATGCGTACACTCTCGGTTTTGACGTGCAACTACCCACGCTCGAGCGTCAACGGTCAACGTTTAAGAGAGGGATTTCTCCAGGTCTAAGCGTCGGAGGCTTATCAGAACTGTTCTTTCATGTTTTTGCACGTTCTGAGCTCGTTCCAAGGCCAAATTGTCCCAAATTTGAACCATGACTTCTTCAACACATAAGGAGCATAATCAAGCCATTAAACATGCTTAATTAATGTCCCACACCTTAATCAAGAAAATGGGGTGTTATATGTAACACCCTTTCCGAAGGCATCAGATTTACGGACATTTTATAAAACTCTAAGGCCGAAAAACGGGTTAATTAAAAACATTTAAGGAAGATAGGGTTGAAATTTTCCTCTTCACAAGACATAACTGTAAAAGCTTGTAACCGTTTACGCGTGCAAGGTAAATAGAAACATTTCACATTATAATTTCATAAGTTCATAAAGGTTTACATAAGAACCCAACCCGACTATAGAAATAAAATAGAAAGATACGGACTCAACATAAAAGATTGGAGACGCAGCTACTAAACACAGGATACTTGGGGATGCAGCTCCACATAAGATAAAAGGAAGTTATAGACACTCTGATGTCCTACACTGGCCGACAACAGACTACACGGGAAGACAATATCCCTCGGATCAACCGCTGAATGCTTCCACCGACTCCTCTTTTTATGAAGAGACAAGCAAAATGAATAGGATGGCGTAGATAGATCACCCATGCTGATTGCCATATCTCTACCACGCATCGCGTGTGCGCTGACACGTGTAACCCCACGCGTACACTCTCAAGGTTTTGACGTGCAACTACCCACGCTCGAGCGTCAACGGTCAACGTTTAAGAGAGGGATTTCTCCACGTCTAAGCGTCGGAGGCTTATCAGAACTGTTCTTTCACGTTTTTGCACGTTTTGAGCTCGTTCCAAGGCCAAATTGTCCCAAATTTGAACCATGACTTCTTCAACACATAAGGAACATAATCAAGCCATTAAACATGCTTAATTAATGTCCCACATCTGAATCAATAAAACGGGTGTTATATGTAACACCCTTTCCGGGGGCATCAGATTTACGGACATTTTATAAAACTCTAAGGCTGAAAAACAGGTTAATTAAAAACATTTAAGGAAGATGGGGTTGAACTTTTCCTCTTCACAAGACATAACTGTAAAAGCTTCTAACCGTTTACGCGTGTAAGGTAAATAGAAACATTTCATATTATAATTTCATAAGTTCATACAGGTTTACATAAGAACCCAAACCGACTACAGAAATAAAACAGAAAGATACGGACTCAACATAAAAGATTGGAGACGCAGCTCCTAAACACAGGATACTTGGAGATGCAGCTCCACATAAGATAAAAGGAAGTTATAGACACTCTGATGTCCTACACTGGCCGACAACAGACTACACGGGAAGACAATATCCCTCGGATCAACCGCTAAATGCTTTCATCGACTCCTCTTTTTATGGAGAGACAAGCAAAATGAATAGGGTGGCGTAGATAGATCACCCACCTTCTAATCTCCTCGCTTCTTGCCTTCCAACTAGGACCAGTCTAATGAGGGCTAACATGAATCCTAGGGACTACTGCTGGCGTTCCTTTGGAAGACATCGCAAAAGTTTACTTAGAAGCAACTTTGCTAACGAGCGGCCTATCCCTAACAAAGGGAGAAGGCACTGAACACTCAGGTGAAAAAGTCCACCTAGTGTTCCACTGACGACCACAGCCTTGATGGCAAACGATAGAAGACAAGCAATGAAGCGGTTAATAACCCTTCCTCTGCGACAAATGCGGATGGTGAGTGTGGCTCTCCATATGTACGTTGCTAGAAGCTCATCATGACTAGATGTCCAAATGCCGAAACCACTGGGAAGCTCAATAGAGATATGCATCTGAAGCGCCGGGTGGAGTCTCGGTATCACGACCTTCTCAGGAGACCACCAGAGAAGCACACAACGATGCAATACAAAGTAATGAGGTGAGATTCCCATTCATCAACACAACACATGGCAGCAGTAAAAACAGTACAACACGCAAGATAACAGTATACTAATCATGTATATCATACATCTCAAAATCTCGTATTATTCAATCAATAACATAAGACAATCATCAACACAGGATAATAATGCATAACAATATAAATATATCCATCAGCAGTCATGCAATATAATGAGATGTATCTGACTCAATGCCATATGCCACAAGGGTAAGACATTGACCCCCTACTCCATAGAGCTAAACATAACTGGAGTGATTGATTGGGAGAACATTGTCTGCGTTATCTCAGCCCCACAGTGCCACATCAACAATTGCAATTGCTATAATGGCTCACGCCAGACGTTCTTTACCCAAATCATGATTTTCCCGGTATTAAGTCAAGATTTCAGTGTTTTCGATGGGTAACCACGATACAGAGGAGCTACTCTCTGGCCACATGTGTCTTCCCCAACCCCCAACGTCCCCAAGATCCTCAAGATCGCAACCTCAGACAATTGCACCTGCACCAAGGTGTAAGCTCAACTTTTAGGCATAACGCCCAACTCATGTACAGATGCGTATGCATGTCAAGACAATGTCACCAGACGAAAACAAGTAATTCATCATTACTGTAGCACCACATTTATCTCTTGATAAATCACAGGGCACCCATACGGGACCCACTTTCACACGACTCGCCATCAGTCGGCCATTCTTGGTTCCGTTCCTTGCATCCACGTACAACTCTATCATTCGGAAAACAATGTTCAAGTCTTATGACATATTATTCCATATCCTAAGCGTATTATGGAAAACATAATCCACAAGGATTCCTTCATAATATTTTCTCACTTATCTATCAAAGGAAGCATTACTTATTTCGTATAAGTAACTCTTTGTGGTTAGGTATTATGGATCCTTAGATGAGCTAAATCATCAAGGGTGTGGGACATGGTTTTCCATGACCACAAGGTATAGGTGCATATCTTTTATTTAGTCTTTGTGAGTCCATTATGGAAATCATTGAATTTCCTTTTTGAAGATAATACATAATTACACTACTATAATAAGATCTTCAAAATACTTTCCTTGGTGGTAAACTAGTTCATGAAAGCATCTTTATCAAACATAATTTAAAAACTCTTTACAAGATGTTCATAAGATATCCAAAACCGCAAGATACGTAGTATCTTGTCTTTTATAAATTTAGTGTAAAACTCTTTTTGGAAAATGATTCATATTCCTTTTACTAAGCGTAAGAAGAAAATGTATCTTACTTTAAATCACCCTTTTCATTTTCAAATGAAAATTATAACTCAATTATTTTGTAAGATTCTAAATTGATAATAGTAGTGTGAAAGACTCATTGTTTTAAAGGAAACACTTACAAGCATTCTTATTTCTCTTTAAAATAGGTTTACTAACCAATATCTTTGAGAAACAACATGGACCATCTAGAAAGCTCTTTGTTCTTGAAAATCTTTTCCTTAAAACTACATGTTAGAATGGATGGTTGATCACCATCAACTTCCCTATCCTTAAAATACTTTTCATATATATAACTCTAAAGATACTCATTTTTGAACACTTGGTTCTTTAGAGCCAAAACTTGATTTCTTAGAAAACTTTTTTAATTTCTATTTCCTTTATACCTTAGTATGAACACATTAAACCTCTTAAAATCAACATTTTAGGTGCCTAGCCTTAATTACTATGGTATGGCCGAATGCCTCCATGCAAGCAATGTAGGTATTTTTAATTTTTTTTGCCTTCTTGGAACCATTTAAGTCCATTACACCATTACTTGAACATAGAAGCTTTGGCTTCCCTTTTTAACTCAACAAGGCCGAACCATACATGGTAGTTTTCATACAAATATATATCATCCAACAACATTCTAGCATCATGAAAATCATCTCAACATATAGTCATCTCATCAAGTATTAAAAGCATGAACAAGTTCATCATTCAAAAATCTTATCCTTAGGTCTTGAACCTAAGAATATTTTTTCACCATGTCAAAATGATTTTCAACACTAACACTCAATCACGAATAGTCACACCAACACCATAACATACAATTCCAACAATCAACACCAAAACCCGTATACAGAATTTTTAGCATTTCAAGTATCAACTTGTGACACACATTTGATTGACCAAACGAACTCGGATTTGAGCAAATGAGGACTCATATGAAAGCTTAGGATGTCTACGTTTTGGTTATGAAATTCATTTTCACAAACTGTAACCGAGTTAGCACAGTTTTACTAAATAAGCTACTGTAGTCAGAATCCAAGACAGAAATTTATGATTAGATTGAAACAGGTTTTCAAGGGTCAAATCTTCATGAAACCACATAACATTTGTGCTCAAAATGAAGCCCAATATGTCTAGTTTTAGGATCAAAAACAAGTTTTGAAATCCAAGGTCTAGGTTGAGAGACAAACCGAAATGACTTATACAAGATCAGATCCGAAAATCACATTTTCACAAATTCTTTTCAACAAAAAGATGGAGGAACCCTAGGTTAGGATTTTTCCCACATATAAAAGTTATTTTCATCCATTCAAACACATCAATGAACACAAATCAAGCCACAAATAAATATTACAATATTGTTATCATAGAGAACGAAATAGATAAAGTGCCAAAACCCTTGGATTAGGGTTTTCCCCAAACCAAACCCCTAAACCATTTCCACCACCACCAATGTGGTGTGATGTGATTCACTCCCCCATTACCTCTTGTAGATCCTTTGTGGATGAGAGAACTCCAAGCACCAAGAACAAAAGGGAAGGCCGAACCTACTAGGAACAAAACAACAAGGTATTGAAACTTGTTTCTCAACAATCATGAACTAGAAGATGTTGCTTCATGATTTAATGAAAGGAAATGAAGAGAAAAGTAAGATTAGAGACTTACTTAGTGAAGAACACTTGATGAACAAGGTTGGTGTTCTTGAGGATCAAGAACAAAGGTGCTCCAAATTAAAAACTTTCTTCATCAAAGATGATTAGAAGACTAAGACTAGTTGAACTGTGGTCATAGAATTAAGAAAAGGAAATTGGATGATGATCTTAGAGTGAAAACCGAATATGAGGAGGTAGGAGAGAGAAGAGAGAAAATGCTAAGTTCTTGAAGAAGATGAGTCGTTGATCTTTTGGAATTGATGAACAAAGTGGAGGAAGTGTTATTTCTAACACTTGACCATGAGGCCTACTCCAAATGGACACAATTTTAATTCAAAAGCTAATGACAACTTGATGGAAATTGTGTAAGAAAAGGGATGGTTAGGATTTAATCAAGTAAATAGGTGTTGAGCTCTTATTAAAAGTGGTAGAGATTAACCATAAATAGGTTAATTAGCTTTCTCCATAACATGTAAGGTTGATAGGTTATTAACCAAGAGTCATAAGAGATTAATCCATTGGTTAAAGGAATGAAAAGGTGATGGATGGTTGACATAAAGGTGACAACATCTAGTGAAGCATGAGATGCAGTCATGAACTACTCTCGGCTTTGGGCCAATACAACTTCCCCGACCCTGGCACGCATCCCAAGGTAAAGCAGTCCCAATTAAAATAAAAATATTTTTATCGATTCGGACTCAGAACAGCATACAGGGTTCAAAACAACATTTTATGATTATTAAGCTCTTAATTGAAATTCAAATATGAATTTTCAATCATCAACTATTATTATGATTATGATTAATCAAATTGTGTTCTCAATCAAGTTATTCACATAAACAGTTAAAAGACAGACATAGGATTTTGGGATGTTACATTACATGAGACACGTACTGCTTTGTTGCTGCAGCTCCCACCGAATGACCAGTAGCAGGAGGGACAGCAACAACACGAGGGACAACAGCGAGTGCCATCAAATGACACCTCTCCAGGAGACTATATAGATTATTAGGATTATTGTATTAGTTGAAGAGTTTTGTCTGATTAAACTTGTTAATGACAACGTTGTTGACTATATATAATTTATATTTTTAATTTATATATTTTTCATTAAATTTTGTTTAATTTAAGTTATTATGATTTATAATTATTATAATTAATTTTTTTATAAATAATTTTATATTTATTTTAATTTAATTTAATTAAAAAAATTATGTTGCCGACCGCAGTATTCGTCGGTAAAGGTTCAACTCCATTACCGACAGAAAAATTCGTCGGTAAATCTTTTCAGAACCTGCCACCAATTACCGACGGACGTCGGTAATCCAAACCACAACGTATCGACGATTTTATCCATTGGTAAATTACTCATTTACTCACGGGTCTTACCGATCGACGATTAAAGTCATCGATAATTACGGACGGATACCCCGATCTGTGGGTAAAGTTTAGCGACGAGTATATTACTGACGGTTTTTGGACCGTCACAAGACAGTCGGTAATCATACTTTACCGACAGTTTTAGACGATTACCGATGGATAGTGACCGTCTGTAATCTGCGATTTTCTTGTAGTGGTTGAAATGCCTTTTGTAAATGAATCATTATGCTGAAATCTTTTGTTAAACGTTGCTAGAATTGTTTATGCATTACTGTAATAATCATTAAACAAGTTATAACCTAAATATTGGATAACAAATTTCTAAAATTGTGTGGAAACTATTTTAAAGAAAGTTATATTTTTGACAAAGTGCTTAAGAGTTTTAGAACTCAATTCACCTCCCTCTTGAGTGTGTAGCCACAACCAACAGGTGCAGCCTCTAATTCTTGTTGGTCTTCTCTTTCTTTAATCTTTATGACTAGGCCTTGTATAGCTTGCTTCATCCTCTTAGTCTTGGACCTAGTCATAGGACCTCCAATTAAAACAACTTTTGATGCAAGTATTTGTTTGAGTGCTTTCTTGTAGGTTTCCCTCCACATGCTTAATGAACTCATGATCAGATTAGGCCCATTGCCATCTCTACGAAGGAAACTTCTCATGACCTTACAATGTCCCACATTGCCTTCTCCCTAAGTTAGGCTCTTTACGAGCGCCTCACATTAGGCCAAATCTATCATCGCTACGAGTTAGGTCCTTTCCCATAGCCTCGATGGAGGTATCTCAACCAAACATACCCATTACATGGGGTTCTCATACATCAATATAATTCCAAGTCAAACACTAAATACAACAATTAACTCATGTTAAAGCTTCAAGCCAAGGATTCCAAGCAACAATATCATATTGATTCACCAATCATGAAAAAAACCCCAATTTCCAAATAACGTTCATACCCACATGAACCCTAACATAAACATATCCACAATTACATAAAATTGACTTTATCAAATCACATAAACCATCAAGAACAGTGACAAAACAGAAATACAAACATATATAATCATTTCAATTATAAATCAAAAACCCCAATTTTCTCCTTTTGAAAACCCAACCCATAAATCATTGTTTTCAATATAAGGATTAACCCCTTTTAAACCATATCATATAAGTTTAGGAAAAGGCATTTACTTATCTATTGAAGACCTTCAAAGCACCAAACGTCTTCAAGAATCAATCCTTGCTTGACTTGTTACCTTCTTCTCCTTCATAATCCTCATTTTCTTCACAAAATCGTTCTCCCAAGCGTTGGAACTCACCACGATCGTTGTCAAAGTGTTTAGGTGATATTAGGGTTCTATATTCGCACCCTAATGGTGTCCATAAACTATTTATAGGTTTCCCTAGGTTCTATCACTTAATGCTCGTAATTTTACGTTTTGGACAAGGAGCACGGACGTGCTCATTGCACTAAGCACGGTTGTGCTCATGCTGCAGTACGATCTTTAGAGTAAAAAACCTCCTTTAAGCTTTTTAACTCTTGTAAATATCCAACTAAAACATCCTAAGCTCCCAAATTAATTTAGTTTCGAGCACTTAATTGATGCAAGTTTTAGGATGTTGCATTGTATATTTGATGACTTATGAGATAAATTTGTGTTTGATAGATGTGTGTGTGTATATAATTATATATTATATATATAACGTCAGATGATTAGTTCATTTGGTCTAATCGATTGAACTGATTGAACCTGGGCCAATACTTTTTCTAATCAGTCCTACTTTAACAATATTGATACTTAATAACAAAAATAAGTACCCTGTGCATTTTAAAGTTTCTGTTTATCATTATAGACAAAAAATAATAATAATAGTTAATATTTAAATTAATTTAAAAAGATAATAATAGCAACTAATTTGAAAATGGAAAAGAATTAAATAACTAGCGAATTTGATAGAAAATTAATTCAAAAATGATTTGAATAGAAATAAGTAAATAATTAGAGATTTCGATACTTATAAGTTATAACAATCAATTAGCATATTTAAATATTTATTTACAAAATATAATTTAAAAATATGATTAACCCATGTGGCTCTGTTTTTTGACCCGTATCTCACGTTTATGAATGAATTATCTAAACTAATATACAGTGATTGATTATACGAATCATTGACATTGAGCGACATACCAGAAAAATAACATCAGATGAGGAAGTAGAGAGGAAAAAGGAATAGAAACTAGACTAAGAAGACTAAAGCAGATGCCCCTTTCTAACAGCATCCAGTGGGCAATGCTGGAAGGAGCAGCCAGCTAATTCCTTCGACGTTGACTTCGCACCAACCTCCCATTTTTTACAACAACAACAGCACGTTAACAGACACTTACTCACAAAACTCACTCACTCACACACACACTCTCTCTCCACACTCTTTAAAGCACCGCCATTTGTATAAAAGTCTATCCTTTCCTCATAATAGAAACCAGTAACTGCCTCTCTCTCTCTCTCTCTCTCTCTCTCTCATACAAACTCATTCACTCCCAACCTCACAGAGACAATGGACATGGAAAGATTGGGACCCTCCGATCCAGGTGGCTCCTCCCGTCGCTCCACCGCACCACTCACCAAACCAAACACCACTTCCTCCCCAGGAAACAATAAGAAGAAGCTCATCATGCTCATCGTCCTAGCCGCCGTCTTAATAGTCGCCTCAGCCATCTCCGCCGTTCTCGTCACCGTCATCCGCTCCCGCGCTACAGCTGGAAATCAAAACGCACCGTACCTCCGCGGCAAACCCACCCAAGCAATCTCCAAAACCTGCAGCAAGACCCTATTCCCCACACTCTGCATAAACTCCCTCCTCGACTTCCCTGGCTCCACTACCGCCTCAGAACAGGACCTCGTTCACATCTCCCTCAACATGACCCTGCGCCACGTCAGCAGAGCATTCTATGCTTCCACCGGCATCTTGTTTTCTGAGATAGACCCACGCGTGCGTGCCGCCTACGATGACTGCCTCGAGCTCCTAGAGGAGTCAGTGGACACACTCGCGCGGGCACTCACTTATGTCCTGCCGCTGTCGGCATCCTCCGATGACGACAGGACGATAAGACCTGCTGCCGCGGGATCCAACGAGGATGTGCTGACGTGGCTCAGTGCTGCGCTAACTAACCAAGACACGTGTGCAGAGGGGTTGGAGGGCACGACCGGGACCGTTAAGGATCAGATGGTTAATAATTTGAGGGACCTGTCGGAACTCGTGAGCAACAGTCTGGCGATATTCTCAGCGAGCGGAAGTGATGACTTCTCTGGCGTTCCGATACAGAACAAGAGACGATTAATGGGAATGGGAGAAGGAGAGAATTATGTTGATGGCGATATATCAGGAAATTTCCCGAGATGGTTGAATAAACGAGATAGGAAATTGTTGAGTTTACCGGTATCGGCTATGCAAGCTGATATAATCGTGTCCAAAAAGGGTAATGGTAATGGAACGGCGAAGACAATTGCTGAAGCGATCAAGAAGGCGCCAGAGCATAGTAGCCGCCGGTTCATAATCTACGTAATGGCAGGAAGGTAAATAAGTAAACTTTTTAGTTTTGTTTTAGTAATTTAATTATGATTATATTAGAGTTGTTTTCTATTTCTATATTGTTTTACTATAATTATTATCATTAGTTCATTGTTTATTAATTTTTTTCTCTTTAAATTAGTCTTTAAACTTATAAAAAAATTAAAATAGTTCTTATGGTTCTTTTAGATAATTTTTCTTTTAAAAACTGTTTCTTTTTTTCAGTAGGAATTTATTAATTTCTTTTGAGTGAATATTTCTTTTATAAGAAGAATAAGAATTGCTTTAGATGCTATTTTTTTCCAAATATAATTCTTAGTAAGAACTAAACTAACATTGTTGATCTCATAAAAAGTATAATTGAATATCTCACCAAGAAAAACTAACATTAATTGTTAATTAAAACGAGCATTGAAAATATGAACTATTTCAAAAACTTTTATAACTATCATGACAAATTTTAAAAAGTTATAAAACTAAATTAGACATAAATATTCCCTCCGTTACAGTTTATAAGCAAAATTTCACTCATGTATAATGAAACAAAATATAAGCAAAATTCATGTATTTAATAATTATATGTCCAAAATATCCTTATTCCATTTATTAAGAGCAACACCACCACTTTTCACTCACGTAGTCTATTTCCAATGAACACCCTCATTTATTAAGAACAACTCCACCACTTCACCACTTCCCATGTTTTCTTTCCTAGGGGTAATTTAGGTATCTTGGTTGAACTTTTAAGTAAAATCACAAAAATTAAATGTCAATAAGTAATTATCTTAATAAGTGTGAAAATGGTTGACTTTGTTTATAAACTGTGACGGAGGGAATATCAATTAAAAGATTAATTTAACTATTAATTAATAAATTTTAATAACAAACGCCCTAAATTAAAAAGTTTGCATAAAAAGTAAAACTTTTTTTTTAACTTCTAGTACAAGTGCTTTATTTCTTTTAAAAAGTTTCATATTCTAAATTTTTAATAAATTGTTTTTAATTATATACAATATACTTTTTTTGGGAAAGGCGAACTTTTTATTTCCTTTTTCGAGATAACGAACATCGCACTTTTTAATCATCTTATTGTTTTTATTTAACTGAATACATAATTGACGGTGATATGATTTGCACCAAGAAAAAGGAAGCAAGGTCGGTGATGAGTTATTATCGTTTAAAAATGTTTCCCTCTGCATGGATTCGCAGCTGTAATCATGGGAATGTTTTCATGAAGAAATTTTATTTTCCGTTATGATTTCTATACAATATTTATGACTCCATACCGGCCCGTTAATGTGTTTTAATATTAAATAAAAATATCTTGGCCCCTTTATCTTGAATATTGTAGCATTTTTTGTTGCTAAATTGAAAGAAATATAGTTGATTTATAAATCATATTGGTCATACGAAATCAAGTTTTATTATGAGATACTTGATAACTAATCCTGTCTTATGTACTGATTAAGGAATTAATAAATTCAACAATTTTTTATAAAAATATCCTTTGGAATTTCTCCAGCACTATCATTAAGGTATTGGTTAACATTTTTCTTATTATAATGTGATTTGTTTAACCAAATAAACAAAATTAATAATTTATTTAATACTTATGGATGACTGCAATTTATAAAAGCTATGAAAAGTATGCGCACTAACATTTGGATATGATGGAATTTTTAGATACGAAGAGAATAACTTAAAGGTTGGGAGAAAGAAAACCAATCTGATGTTCATAGGCGACGGGAAGGGCAAAACGATCATCACAGGGCGAAAAAATGTTGTGGATGGCATGACGACATTCCACACCGCATCCTTTGGTAAAATCCGTGAACCTTCTTGCATATTGCTTGTGTGCGCCCCTGTCTAAAGAAAATGGTTAGCAAAACCTTTTTTTTACAGCTAAAAGTCTGAAACATATATAATACTTTTGGGACATTAGATATGTGAATATGTTGTACATAAATTAAAATAAATATACTATTATTATCATATATAGATCTAAATAAAGTATAATTTGAGTTTCATATTTTAAATATGTGTAAATAATAGAATTATACTTTTTTATTATAATAAAATCTATAATTTTACTATATTAATTTTAACATCAGGCTGAAGAGTTATGATATTTAAATATTTATTATCTAGTATTTAGATAACACTCAGTTTATATCTACATAGAGTATAATAATTCTGAACCAAAAAACGTACAGTATAATAGTTAGGCTAAATGATCAAACTAGCCCAATTTTAAAAACTATTTACCAATATAATCTTGTTTTGAAACTATTTACCAAACTAACCCACTTTTCGCCAACGTGGCATTTTTTATTAATTTTTTCTCTGACACCAAAGACGCTACTTTGACTAGCGTTTTTGGAAAACGCTAGTTGCAGTAGCGTCTTCACCATGCAGGGGACAGCCACTGCCCAGGCTGCCACGTGGCGAGCTCTGGGCAAAGGCGCTACTGCAAGTAGCGCCTTTATGGCTGATCAGATGGGTGAACATTAATTAGACGAGTGAAGAAATGTTCACCCGTCTGATGACTATCAGTGAAGAACTTCACTGATGGTCATCAGATGGGTGAACGTTTCTTTACTAACTGTCATCAGACGTGTGAAGAAATGATCACCCGTCTGATGACTATCAGTGATAATGTCTTCACTGATAGTCATCAGACGGGTGATCATTTCTTCACCTGTCTGATGACTATCACAGTGAAGATGATAGTCATCAGACGAGTGATCAAACGAGTGAAGAAATGATCACCCGTCTGATGACTATCACTGAAGAAATGTCTTCACTGATAGTCATCAGACGGGTGATCATTTCTTTACCCGTCTATATCACAGTGAAGATGATAGTCATTAGACGAGTGATCAAACGAGTGAAGAAATGATCACCCGTCTGATGACTATCAGTGAAGACATTTCTTCAGTGATAGTCATCAGACGAGTGAACATTTCTTTACCCGTCTGATGACTATCAGTGAAGAACATTTCTTCACTGTGATAGTCATCAGACGGGTGATCAAACGGGTGATGAAATGATCACCCATCTGATGACTATCTGTGAAGTTCTTCACTGATAGTCATCAGACGGGTGATCATTTCTTCACCTGTCTGATGACTATCACAGTGAAGATGATAGTCATCAGACGAGTGATCAAACGAGTAAAGAAATGATCACCCGTCTGATGACTATCAGTGAAGAAATGTCTTCACTGATAGTCATCAGACGGGTGATCATTTCTTTACCCGTCTATATCACAGTGAAGATGATAGTCATCAGACGAGTGATCAAACGAGTGAAGAAATGATCATCCGTCTGATGACTATCAGTGAAGACATTTCTTCACTAGTAGTCATCAGACGGGTAAACATTTCTTCACCCGTCTGATGACTATCAGTGAAGAACATTTCTTCACTGTGATAGTTATCAGACGGGTGATCAAACGGGTGACGAAATGATCACCCGTCTGATGACTATCTGTGAAGAAACGTTCACCTGTCTAATAACCATCAGTGAAGTTCTTCACTGATGGTCATCAGACGGGTGAACATATCTTCACTTGTCTGATGTTCACCCGTCTGATCAGCCACTAAAGGCGCTATTGCAAGTAGTGCCTTTGCCCAGAGCGCGCCACGTGGTGGCCTGGGCACTGGTTGTCTGGTGCAGGGGGAAGATGGGGAAGACGCTACTGCAACTAGCGTTTTCCAAAAACGCTAGTCAAAGTAGCGTCTTTGGTGTCAGAAAAAAAATAATAAAAAATGTCAGGTTGACAAAAAGTGTGTTAGTTTGGTAAATAGTTTCAAAACAAGATTATATTGATAAATAGTTTCTAAAAACGGATTAGTTTGGTCAATTAGATATAATATATAATAATATTTAATAGTAGTTACAATGAATAAGATGTTCCACGAGAAGTTATTTTTTGAAATATATAAAATATATAATATTCCTATATGCAACTAACAGTAAAATCTACTCGGCGAAAAAAACAGTAAAATCCATGAACCTAAACCATGCATGAGATAGAACAGCGCAAGTTGCACGTGGCATGCCAATCTAGGTTGTCATATTTTTTAATAATATTCCTAGTTGTCTAGTCGCATGTCTATTCCATGTCCTACTCAGTGTTTACTTGGACGAGATTACCCCCACCGTTTCTGTTTTTGCTATGATGGAACAAAACACGACTCCTTGTTTTTTTATTCCAATTATTCCAATAAACAAACTAGCATGTTGATCGTGTCATTAGTGCATGCATTATTGTGCAGTAGAATGCGTTTGCATTCGTTGGTCCACTCTTTACTACTACAAACCTTCTAAATTACAAAAGTAAAAAGGTGAATCCTATCCTACCTTAAAAGATAATTTTATCTTATCGGCATGATTTAATCAGATGGTAAGATTTATTTGATTTGATCTATTAATATAATTTATTTAATTGATGTGATATATTTTGATTAAACAGGATAATTTTTATCCCAAAATTAAACAAAATAGGTTGATTGATCATATACGTTTATTTAAATTTTTCAAATCGATCTTATAAGTTTCATTTTTTTCAAATTGATCCTATACGTTAGGTTTCGTTTTGACGTTAGTCTTTTTCGTCAATTTTGACTTTACAACGTCAGATCAAAAGTCAGGTGTAGCACTAATATCATAGCCACGTCAGGTCAAAACTAACGGCGTTAGATCGAAATTGACAGAAAGGACTAATATGAAAACAAAATATAACATGTAGGACCAATTTGAAAAAAAATAAAACTTATGGGACCGATGGGAAAATTTAAATAAACGTATAGAACCAATCAACCTATTTTTCTAATTTATTAGGGGTACCGGCGAATGCATCATTATATATGACCTTTAAAGTAATTATTTTAAAAGAATGTGATAATATATAATTAGTTGAAAGTATAAAATATTTTATTCTAAAAATGCATTATAATCAAATCTTTTAATTAAAAACTCGTTGCATTAATTAACTTTCGAGTTAATATAATATGAATAATGTGATTGACATATTATTTTAATAAAAATTTTCGTCAATTGATTTTTATTAATAAAATAAGAGATATTTACTTCCATATACACACTTTATTTGATTTTTTGTCAAAATTAATAAAATGTAAAGTAGTATGGAAAAAATTGATATTTAATAAACATTTTCCTTTTATTATTTGTTGAAGTCTAAGTTATCTTGTTTGAAATTTTATTATTTCGATAAGTAGAATATGATATATTCATTTTAATTTGAGATACAATATACGAAAATAATAAACTACATTGTACAACAATATCAAAGGCAAGTTTCGTATTATGTTTAAAATTTTTTTTTGATAATAGTTGGTTGTTGGAGTTTAAAGTAATCGAGCTCAACTGCCATTAGTGTTTCGTATGTTATACTTTAATTAAAGCGGTCCCCTGCAGGAATCGCACGCATTCTCCGCCTTCATCAAATTAAATGATCATTCATTTCTTGACTTTTATTATCATCGTGAATTTTACTGTGGTCAGCTAACGCTCGAGCATTCTAACCATTGGATGAATTAAATTATCATGGAATTTGTGCTTTGCTACAAAAGAAATACAACCACTGAATGTTAAAACCCAAGTGCTCAGGCGTTAGATAGCAGATCCCTCAGGATTTTGCTATGATCAGTTTGAAAATTTATGCATTCGAGCACGGTAATCAATAGATAAATTAAAATATCACAGTATTAGATTTAGAGAAGGTGAGGAATATTTAAGCTTTAGAAGCTCTTATTAGACACTATCTCTAGTCAATATGGGACTTGAGTTTTTCTCACTATATAAAATTTATGCTTTGGAAAAAAAACATTTACAAACCCTGAGTCTTAAAAACACAACCATAATCATAATTATTGGTGGATAGCTTTTCTCTATATTTCAACGTATAATAAATGAATGGCTCCAAGTCAAAATCAAATTATTGGTTGTGGCTCCATTGTAAGCCAAACTTATCAACAATACCATATTCTTCATGTCCACAATTATCACAATTTTCCAAAATTTGCTCCATTTAGTTCATACTTCTCACTACACTTGTCTTGCAGCTGCTAGTGGTGCTGGTTTCATTGCACGAGACATCACATTCGAAAACGATGCTGGACCGGCAAAGCACCAAGCGGTGGCGCTCCGTGTTGGAGCTGACCATGCAGTGGTGTACCGCTGCAGCATCATCGGGTACCAAGACTCGTGCTATGTGCACTCCAACCGTCAGTTCTTCCGCGAATGTGACATTTACGGTACCGTGGACTTCATATTTGGAAACGCTGCAGTGGTTTTCCAAAAGTGCAACCTTTATGCTCGGAAGCCCATGGCCCAACAGAAAAACACCATCACGGCCCAAAACAGGAAAGACCCAAATCAGAACACGGGCATATCCATTCACAACTGTCGGATCCTACCAAGCCCGGATCTTGCGGCAATGAAGGGCAGTATCCCTACCTATTTGGGCCGTCCATGGAAGTTATACTCTAGAACCGTATACTTGTTATCCTACATGGGTGATCACATACATCCCAGTGGATGGTTGGAATGGAATGGGGACTTTGCATTAGACACATTGTACTACGGTGAGTACATGAATTATGGGCCAGGTGCAGCTATTGGACAACGGGTTAAATGGCCTGGATATCGGGTCATCACGTCCACCGTGGAGGCGAACCGATTCACAGTGGCCCAATTCATATCGGGTTCAGCATGGTTGCCCTCCACCGGAGTGGCGTTTGCGGCCGGGTTATCCACCTGAGTTATAGTACAGGTATATTGGGAAGGCTCAACATTGATAGAAAGTCCAGACCTACCCAACTGGGGATATGGCTTATATTTTGTAGTTATGATTTTATTTTAACTGTGCCAAAGATATAGCTTTTGGGGCTTCATTTTTTTCTCAATGATGCTAATAATAAATATAAGCTGTAAGCAGTGCTTCATGTACTAGCCTCGTTTACTTTTCGTCCCTCAATATCAAAGGTGTTGTAGTCGAGTCAAGAAGTAAAGTAGAATTTTGATTTCATTGACATAAATAAGAAAATAAGGGTACCATTACAATTTTAGCATAATGACTATCTATCTCACTTGGTCTACATGTGACATGCGCGTCGTGTTCTGTCCTCTCTCCCTCGTTTTTAAGACTCTTGAAGCTCATACTTGTTAATCGAGATTTGTTATATTTTTTTTATAAATTCTTCTACCAATGCTCCTAATATTAAAAAAGATAATATTAAATAAAAAAAATATTGCATCTAATGTCTTTGAAATGTATATATTAATATTTTATTTATTTAGTAAGTCCGAGGTTTAGTAGGAGGATTGAATAGCATGATTTAAAATTATTCTTGTTAATCCTCTTTATATGACATTGAAAGCTGTTAGGAGGAACTGAAGTATTGGAAGACCATTTAAGAAATGGAAAGTGACCCACTATTGTTGATATTAATTAGACACTACAATGGATCTCACTAGTACATGGAGTCTATGGCCAACCAAATTAATTAGACACCATTATGATTCATCAATATGCTTTTAACTATTTGATGTATTGATGAATTAAATTTTGAGTAAATATCTAATTTAAAATTTCAGCTCTTAATTTAATTTTTAATAAATGAAAATTCTTAGCTTGGTCTCTAAGAGTCTCAAATGTTAATCAAGGACTAATTTTACGATACATTAGTCTCCGTTAGAGACTATTTTGACCAAAATTTAAATATTTTTAATAATCAAGTTGAGAGTGTTAATTTCTCAAAGACTAAATTGAAGACCAATTTTTTTTCTCAAAAATAAAATTGAGTATTCATGCTTAAATTTATTTTCTAGTCACATTACACCAAACAAATAATTTGTTGTATTGTGGCACATGAAATCTATTGGAATCAATCCACATGCTTATAACTTCTCCTTATATGGTATCATTTTAAATATACTAACTTATCTCGTCAATGGAATTAGGCATCGAAAAATTTCTCTGTGAGCTTCTCTCTTTTAACGAGCTCGTGTGTAAGCAAATTTGTTGAATCTGCAAATAAATTAATGTGGCTTTATGTCTTTGACTGTTGGAAATTGGAGAAATTAAATTAAGATTCATGTATACGTTGGTTCATGCGCATAGAAAATAAGATTCATGTACTTAGGAAATAGTACTCTCGTTTATTGTCTTATAAATATAAATTGTAATTAGTTCCAAGTATGTATAAATATTCAGCCTTCTAAGTGTTATTCATTTAAGCCACTCATCAGTAGAAAATATACAGTTTTCAAGTTGGCATCAGAGTAGGTTCTCGTAACACCGCTGCCTCTAATTTCATGCCATGGCTGATAGTTCCTTAGCCATCCAACACACTCTGAGTGAGGAGTGGAATGGTAAACAAAGCACTAGCACTATGCCTGCAGAAGCCCCACTAAATCTGGGGCAAAAGACACTTTTTGAAGCCTCCCACTCTTTTCAAATCACCACCATTCGTCTCAACGGGGCGTGTTGAGTCTATAAGCATTCAATATACACTACAAAAAAAGAGTTGTTTAGTGACCACCAACTTCGGTCACTAAATATGGAAATTCGATCGCTAAATGGTTTAGCAGCAACCGAATTTGGTGGTCGCAGATTGCCTAGTCGCTAAACCATTTGGTGGTCGCTAAATCGGTTGCTAAATGGTTTAGTGACCAAATTAGCGACCAAACACTAGTGAAAAATATAGATTTTACGACCTGCTTTAACGTCGTTTAAATAAAACTAGACGTTAAAAAAGACGCGGTGGCAGAATGGTAAATAATTAATTCTTTTAAATCATCTTTAACGTCGGTTGTCTTAATACCAGACGTTAAAATTTTGAGTAAAACTTTTAACGTCTGTTGTTTTAACAACAGAAGTTAAAAGTCAACTTTTAGCGTCAATTCTTGAAACGACCGACGTTAAAAGTTTTACTCAAATTGAATAAAAAATTTAACGTCGGTTGTTTCAAGAGCCGCCGTTAAAAGGTGACTTTTAACGCTTGTTTTTTGAACAACTGACGTTAAAAGTTTTACTCAAATTTTTTTAACATTACGTCGCGCCCTAGGTATCAGTTCTGCGCGCACTCACTACACTTTCTCTTCTCTGTTTGAACAACTCTACACTTTCTTGTCTGAGTCTGTCTCTTCTCCGTCGCACCACTATCGTCGCGCCCTAGGTATGCTTCTTCTCCTTTTGTCTTCTCCCTTTCTCATTAAGCTTCTCCACTCATTAGGTTTCCCATTGCACCATTGCACCACCAATCGTCGAGCTCCTCCTTTCTCTTCCTCAAGCCGCTGGTCCTCCAACAAGTGACCCCTACTCCATTATCATTTTCATGCTCTCTTATAGTAGAGCAAGTTGTATAGTTGTCAGGTTAAGATGATGAAAGTATTAGCGGGTATATATAGGATATATGATGCTGAAAGTATTACAAGGTATAGGGTATATGACGCTGAAAATATTAGAGGGTATAGGGTATTTGAAATTGAATGCACATAGAGTTTCTCAATTATGTGTACTATTTGGATATGTTAGGTTAAGTATTAGAGGGTATATATAGGGTATATGATGTTGAAAGTATTACAGGGTATAGGGTATATGATGCTGAAAGTATTAGAGGGTATAGGGTATTTGAAATTGAATGCACATATAGTTTCTCAACTATATGCACTATTTGGATATGTTAGGTTAGAGGGTATCTATGGTTGTTAGGTTTTCAAATACTAGTGCTTTTTCAATCTCCCCTATTGTGCTTATATTGGATATATATGTGTATATATCTACAGAACCTCTCTAGTTATGGATCGTAGTTGGATGGTTAGTAAACGCACAAGTGATGAGTATTTGAAGGGAATGGAAGAGTTTATAGAATTTGCTCAAAGAAATCTTCCTGATAGTGATGGAAAGTTTTGTTGTCCTTGTGTCAAATGTTTGAATTTAAGGAAATATGCAGTGAAGGATATACGTACTCATCTTATTTGTAATGGGATTTGCAAGAATTATACAAGATGGATATGGCATGGTGATGTCTTATTAAATAACAAGCTAAGTGTGTTCCAAAGTGAGGAAATTGATGTAGATATGGAGGATGATCGACTAGAGAACATGATCTGTGATATTGGACGAGTCTTTTCAGCGAGCACATGTGTATGAAACTTTGTGCAGTGATTCGGATAAGCCTTTGTATCCGGGGTGCACTAAGTATACATGGTTGTTAGCGGTGTTAAAATTGGTCACTATGAAGGCAAGAAATGATTGGAGCGATAAAAGCTTCACTAAATTTCTTGAGTTGTTGAAAGAAATGCTTCTCGAAGACAACACATTGCCGGACCGTAACTATGAGGCGAAGAAGGTACTGTGTCCGATAGGTATGGAGTATAAGAAGATACACGCATGCCCTAATGATTGCATATTGTACATGGGTGAATATGAAAAGATGCATAACTTCCCCAAGTGTATGGTATCATGGTACAAAGTGAAGGATGGTGATGATGATTCTAGTTGTGATGCGAAAAAAAAGCGGTCCTCCTTTGAAGGTGTTGTGGCATCTTCCAATAATTCCAAGGTTCAAGCGATTGTTCGCTAATGCAAATGACTCAAAGAACAGTAGATGGCATGCAGATGAGATAAAATGTGATGAACAGCTTCGCCATCCAGATGATTCGTTGTAATAGAAGAGAATTAATAGTTTGTTTCCGGATTTCAGAAGTGAGCCAAGAAACCTTAGGCTTGGACTTGCAACGGATGGAATGAATCCGTATGGTACCTTAAGTAATATTCATAGTTTATGGCCTGTTCTCCTGGTACAACCTACCTCCTTGGTTGTGCATGAAGCGCAAATACATGATGTTATCTATGATGATTTCGGGCCCAAAACAGCTAGGAAATGACTTAGATGTTTATCTAAGTCCCTTGATTGAAGACTTGAAAAAGCTGTGGATGGAAGGCGTTGATATGTTTGATGTCCATTACAAAGAGACTTTTAAGATGCGTGTCATGTTATTTTGCACCATCAATGACTTTCCAACATACGGGAACTTGTCCGGCTACAGTGTTAAGGGGCATAAAGCATGCCCTATATGTGAAGAAGGCACATGCTTCACTCAATTTCAACATAGAAGGAACATAGTTTACCTTGGGCATCGGAGATTTCTCAAACATGATCACCCATATCGTAGATTGAAGAAAGCTTTTAACGGATGCCAAGAGAGTGAAATTGCTCCGATAGCCTTAACTGGAGAGCAAGTTTATCAACGGGTGAAGGACATCAATGTTATCTTCGGAAAGGCCCAAAAGAAGGCTACTGATAAAAACATATGGAAGAAAGGTTGATCTTCTTTGATCTTCCATACTGGTGCAAACTTGATGTTAGACACTGTATTGATGTGATGCTTGTGGAGAAAAATGTGTGTGATAGTGTAATCAGAACGCTTCTCAACATTCAAGGCAAGACAAAGGACGGTGTGAATGCTTGTCTAGATCTGGTTGTGATGGTTATACGAGAGCAATTAGGTCCACAGCCAAAGGATGGTAAGCGGATATATTTGCCTCCAGCATGTCATACTTTGTCAAAAAAAAAGAGAACAAGTTTTTGTGATTGTCTACGGGGCATCAAAGTGCCACATGGTTACTCTTCAAATGTCAAGAGGCTTGTCTCAAATGATCTCAAGTTAGTTGGCTTAAAGTCTCATGATTGCCACGTGTTGATGTAACAACTACTACCAGTGGCTATTCGTGGTATTGCTCCTAAAAATGTTAGACATGCCATAACTAGGTTGTGCTCATTCTTTAATGCTATATGTAGCAAAGTCATTGACCCCCAGAAGTTGGATCAGTTGGAAGATGAGGCTGCTATTATCTTGTGCCAATTGAAGATGTATTTTCCTCCTTCATTTTTTGACATCATGGTTCACTTAGTTATTCATCTGGAGAGGGAAAATACATTGTGTGGCCCAGTTTATTTAAGGTGGATGTACCAATTTGAGCGATACATGAAGATCTTGAAAGAGTATGTGAAGAATCCACACCATCTTGAAGCATCTATTGTTCAAAGGTACGTTGCAGAAGAAGCTATTGAGTTTTGTTCAAACTACATTTCTAAAACGGATCCTATAAGGGTTCTTAAGCCTTGTCATGATGAAGCAAGATGTGAAGGCAAGGGTACACATGGTGTAATGGTTAAGAGCAAGGGTCGAGAAGAAGTGCTTCAAGAACATTTGTATATATTGAATAACGCTGATGAAGTTCAACCTTACTTATGTGATCACAAAAGAGACGTTAAGGAAAGAAACCCTCGAATGAGCGAAAAGTGGTTGTTGAACATGCATAACAAGTCTTTCTTAAAATGGTTTAAAGAAGTTTTGAAGGATGATAGTACTGCTTCTGATACATTAAAATGGCTAGCACGTGAGCCTAGCTGTAATGTCATGTGTTGGAGCGGATACGACATCAATATGTTTTCCTTTTATACAAAGGAACAAGATAACAAGAGTACCATGAAAAATAGTGGGGTTATGATAGTGATTGAGGCCATGCACTTCTCTAGTTGAAAAGATACAAACCCCATTATAGCAACGATTCCTTACTTTGGAGTCATTGAAGAGATCTGGTTGGTCGATTACACTAAGTTTACGGTGCCTGTTTTTAAATGTAAGTGGGTTGACAGTAAAAGTGATGTACAAATTGATGAATTAGGATTTACATTGGTAGATCTTGGCAAGGTAGGTCATGAGACAGCCCCTTCCTAGGAGGTCCCATTGGTGACCCCACTTATAATTATTAGAGTTATAGCGTAGCGTAGTAGTATGAAATTTGCGGAAATATTAAAACATACAATACATACAGATACCATAATATATATATATATATATATATATATATATATATATATATATATATATATATATATATACACACACATAATAGTATTGGCTCCATCAGTAGAGCCTGCAATACTAATACCAAATATAAAATACTTCCGAGTACAAAATAAATAAAAACTAAGAACATAACATCAGAACAAAATGCACCCCGACTTCGTCTCTTGGCGCTCAAGGTCCCCCAGCATTGGGATCCGAGGCTCTTCCACCGGCATCAGGCTCAACAGGTATTCCGTCAATCTCCTCTGGAAACTTCTCATCAGGGTCTTCTCGTACAGTCGAGAACAAAGAAATACAACATAGAAAAGTACAGGGGATAAGAAATAGTAATATGTCATACATGGAAAAACAGCGATATAAATAATGTATATAGATAGCAACACACCAAATCACAACAGTGACAACCAAACAACTCCCGAGTAATTTTTCCCTTAACTACTGTCTCTCACACTCATGTAACTAACGACGATATGGACGCGATCACGACGCGACATCCCCAACGGATCAAGGTGTCCCAATCATCACTATGCCACCCCCATAAAGGTAGGGTTCGGTCTAAAGCCCGCAGGCCCAAATCGTCTCATGGATACGACATATTCCCCCGCCCGCAGGCCAGGTCGGAATATTCGTCCGTCAACAACGCAACTTACGGTAACGACATGTTCCCCCGCCCGCAGGCTAGGTCGGAGCATTCGCCCATTCGTTAACAACTCAACTTTCGGTAACGACATATCCCCCCGCCCGCAGGCTAGGTCGAGATATGCGCCCGTCCGTCTACAATTCGACTAACGGGTACGACCACCTTCCCGCAGGTAAGATCGAAATCGCCCCTACGCCAAACTAATCGGTACGACCATCTCCCCGCAGGTAAGATCGAAATCGCCCGTATGCCAACACAGTGATGAATAACAACTATGCAACATGAATCTCACTGACTCATCTCAGGATTAACACTTAGTGCCTCAACCACGACTTATATGCAACCACAACCAACTTTCAACTGGCTTAACCGGGTATCAACTCACATCACGACATCGACAGATTAACTATATCACTCGGTTGAGCACTACAACATATATATATATATATATATATATATATATATATATATATATATATATATATATATATATAACCTCGACTTTCTCACCACACATTCATCACCCGATTTATCAGAAATCAATGCCTAGTTCTACTCAGACATTAGCAGTCACAACAGACATCAACAACAGTCAGAATATATATTCAACAGTAAAATCAACTTCCAAATAAATAACATTTAATCAATTATAGCATATAATAGACATCATACACATATCACATATAATATATCAAATATCCAATCATAGCACAAACAACCTCAATATGTAGTAAAATCAACCTAACGGTCAAACGATCTCTAGTAGGGTTTGGGTCGCCCTACGTGATGACAACATATCACTACGCATATCAATATATATTATTTAAAGCTTGCCTCCCCGAAGATATTGTGGTTCTTTCCCCCACCTTTGTGATTTTCCCGAGAGATTCCGACTGTGGCTCCGCAGCAGTCAATCGAGTGCGCGGTCGAGCGTTCGAGTCTTGTCAGATTCTATACAGTAAAACACAACCAGAAATTAAGATAATGAAACCATAATCTACCTAATCTCTATGATTAGCTACTGCCCTTAATTGATTAAATAGGCTAGGGATATTGAAATTCTACCAACTCTTGGATCATTGATCCTTAAGCATACCTAATGTATAATCAATGATCAATTATCAAAAATTTGAATCAAAACCCCTTAAACTCACAAGGTAGGGTTTCAGCCATCACCATGAAAAATAGGTGAGAGTTTGATTTGGCCTCCTAATCCCTTGGATTACATGATGAGGGATGAAATAGGTGAAATCAAGAACAATGAACAGCAAAAACCCATTTTCCCCTTAAGCACCCATTCGGCCCCTTTTAGATAAATAGGCTAGAGATTTTATTTCATTACAAGCTCTTGGATTGTGATATTAGGGGATGATACTAACTCATAGGAATTGGTTTGGTCTCAAAATGATTTTTCTATAATTTTCTAGAGATTTTTGAAGTTTAGATCTAGAAATTACAATTCATGAAAATAAATGGAGAAACTAAATATTGAGAGCTCAAGGATGAAATCCATACCTTCTAGGTGATAGAGGAGGATGAGAGGAGCAACTTTGCTTCACAAACTTGGTTGAAAATCCTTGAGGAAGTTGGAGAAAAATGGAGGTGAAGGTTACAGGAAAAATGGTGGAAATGGAGAAATGGAAGAAAGAAAGGAAGAAGAAGAAGATGGAGGTGAGAAGGAGAGAGAGAGAGCTCGAAATTTTGAGGAGAGAGAGAGTGAGTTATGACACCTTTTTAGATATTTTAGGGACATGGATGTCCTTTTGGAAAAAGACTAGGGGCATTTTGATCTTTTCGCGTTCAGATATTTTCTAATTTCATAAATATCTAGATATTTTCCAGAAAAGTAATGATGACGGTAATGAGTCATAGGCACGCCTTCCTAGGCGATGTGACTTCATGTTCATCCGTTTTAGTCCTGTTACTTTCACGATTTAGTATTTCGCCCCAAGAAAATCGTGAAAACTTATATATTTTGAAATTTTACAAAATCGCCGATAACGTTCGCAATTTAGTTTAAAACCTAATGGTTTCGTTCACGAGTCGAAATTAGGTCATCTGAGCAGTAAAATAATACTGTCAGTGTAAAATGCAGACCGGGCTCCGTTTGAGTTTTTGACCAAAATTTAACCATAACCTCCTACGATAGCGTAGAGCATAACTATGGTCTCGGAATAATTTATTTCATTTTCTAGACCCTCCAATAAAATATAATTAATTAAATACTGATTAATTAAAAGAATAAGAAAATCGGGGTGTTACAGGTCATACGAAAGAGCCTTTCATCATGGCTTCCCAAGCAAAACAAGTGTTTTATATCAATGATCCTTCTAACAAAAGGTGGTCAGTGGTTCTCCAAGGAAAAAGCATGCATAATGGTAGTGATGAAAATCAAGATCCAACTCTTGATATTCCTGAGACTCCTTTTTTCTCAATACACATGCCTACTTTCATTGAGGAAAATGAGGTGGACGATGTACATGCCACCCCATGATGATCATCATGAAGGGATATTGATCTGGCTAAATTAAAGTTGACCATAGTGTAAGTTATGTTTATCCATAGTGTGATTTTTGTTTTTTTAGGGTTATATTTTTATTTATCAATACTTGTTTATTACTAACCTAATTTTTAGGGTATTTTTATTTATACATGTTATACTAACCTAGTTTATTACTTTTTTTTGTCTAAACAGGCATACAAATAGCTAATTCAGTAGACATCCCTCATTCACAGGACGGGTCGGTCACGGCTCCACTCACTGATAGTGTAAGTTTTATTTATACATATAATGTTAATTAAGTTGGCAAATTATATTTTTATTTATCCATGTTAAGCTAAGGTTAAGTTATTATTATTTTTTTGTCTAAACAGGCATCACACAGGGCTGATTCAGTAGTGTTGGGCAGTCGACCTGCCCAAAAAAGGGGTAGGAAAGCCACAACTTTGAAAAGTTTGTCCAGATCCAGGATTAATAACCAGAGGCTTGAGATCAAGTCGCCTGGAGCCCATGGGACCCCTTGCTAAGAAATTCACCAGTTTTGTGGCTTTGGAAGCTAAAACCTGTACTAGCATTCTATTTGATGATTGAGATCACGTACCGCAGAACGTGAAGGATCAGATTTGGGAATCAATCACGGTATTTTCTAATGATCTCTTTGTTTGTATTTACATTATTTAAGCATATTATGATCCATTACTAATTCCTCTTTCTTGTTCTATAAGTAATGTAGATCACATGGACCGTGCCGAATACTCCTGAACATCAGACAAAATGGCTTCAACTTGTGGCTAAGCGTTGGACGGTTTAAGTCTTTTCTGGGTAGTAAGTACATATTTGGAGAGAAGATCGATGAATCTCCTCTTGATGTTTACTTGTTCCTTGATAAGGATATGTGGGATAAATATGTTTTGAGCCGAGCCAGTCTTGAGTTTTTGGTTAAAAGGTAAAAGGGTAAGGCGAGTCAGGCGAAGAATGCCCACCCTCACACCATGTCTCAAGCTGGGTATAGATTGGTGGAGAAGAAGTTGAGAAAGAGGGAGGAGAAGTTGAAAGAGCGGGTAGAAGCAGGAGAAGAAGTATATGAAATTGTTGATCCTCCGTCTCCACCCCCACAGGAGGACAAATGGGTGGAAGGCCGAAAGACTAAATCTGGAAATTTTAAAGTTGAAGCCACACTCGTTATTGCTAAAAAGATTGTAAGTAACAAATTAAACATACTACATTTCTACTTGTAATTGTAACACATTGTCTTACACATTTTTTTTTAAACTTTGCCTTTGTAGGAGGAGCTAAAGGAACAAAGCTCGCAAGGATCCTTCGTTCCACAGGGACGTTCAGATATCTTGGTCATTGCTCTAGGGAAAAACGACCACCCTGATCGTGTTCATGGTGTTCCAGGTACGGGTCATTAAGAAATTTCATGGAACACACGGGTCATGTAGGTGAGTCGAGCAGGAGATCAATAAGGAGGAGCTTAAAGAAGAGGTTAAACAAAATGTTATTTCTGACCCAGTTTTTAGACAAGAGCTTATGTTTTCGCTTCTAAAGGACCCCACCTTCACGCAAACGCTTTTGAAGGAGTTTTCATCCATGCAATCCCAAGAAGTTGCCTAACCTTCACATATGGAGGTGGAGTTGTCGAAGCTGGAGTTGGAGTTGGCAAAGCGGGAGTTGGAGTTGTCCCAAGTATTCATAATCATTCTCAATTACTTATGTTTTCCTTATTCTCAATTACTTATGTTTTCTTTATTTATAATTGAAGCCGAAGCTGATAATGCATCATCAGTCTGCGTTAGCTCGTCTGTTTGCATTTGGTGTGGATTATCCTAATGATATTTTTGAAATTCCGTTGGAACACGATGGCTATGTGGGAGAACCTCATCTTAGCATTGCTGGTGATGATATTGGTCAATTTTGCACCGATGGTGAATGGATAGCTAACACAATTCTAAGTATCTAGTGCACGTAAGTGCATTTTCTGTCCTTATATTGCATCTTAAATTAGGTATTACAATTTTATAATTTATTTCAATATATTACAAAATTAACATCAACTTATTGCATATCTTAGGTATCTGCATCGCCAATTACTTGAGAGGGGCAGCGATACTGTTTACGGATTCTTAGACCCCACTCTCACTCTTGGTAATTTCATGACTGATCACACTAAAGTCAGTGCATACATGCAGACCCTAATGCAAAGAAATCGGAAACAGATATATATAGCATCATTCGTAAGGAATAGCCATTGGCAGTTGCTCATACTCATTCCTAGCAGGCATACTGTTGTCTTCTTCTGCCTGTGTCACTATGATCCGGCGAAGGAGGTGGTGGCCTCAATCAATACGTACGTAAAATTTTATTTAATTTAATTTCTAACATTTGCTTTTATTTTATAAACATATAATTGACATGAATATTTTGTTTATCATAGAGCTATGAAGGCATGTAGCATTTCTTGTACAAATGGGAAAAGTAGGTCTTCCAAGTCAAAATCAAATCCTAATTGGTATATCCTAATGTAAGTAGTTTATTAATAGTAATTATTATTATTATTATTATTATTATTATTATTATTATTATTATTATTATTATTATATATACATTAACTTGATATCTAATTTCATATTCATTTGTAGTCTCTTAGACAATTACGCAGTTGGGAGTGTGCTTTCTATGTAATGTTTCATATGTTGAACATTGTCTCAGCGTCTATTACTGACGGATGGACAAAGGTAATTAATTTAACAAGTTAATTAATTATATTTTGTTTCTGTTGATAACTTAATTTAATGTTGAGTTTATTTGAACTTGTGCAGGCTTTCAGCGATCAGTCTACTCTCACTAATCAAGAATTCAGAGACATGAGGGTTCGCTTTGCAACCTTCTTTTTTAAGTATGCTGCAGAGAAAAGAGTAGAAAAAATAGCTCCTGCATACTTAGAAGATATTAATTAGTTTATATATGTATTAATTGTGTATAGAATTCTGAATTGTACTGATTAGCTTGTTGTAGAATTTTGCATGTATAGAGAATTCTAAATTGTAGTTGGACTTGTTGAGTAAATAATATTGCAAATTTTGTATTCTGGACTTGTTAGTATTATGAGTAAATAATGCAAATTCTGTATTTTGGACTTGTTAGAATTGTGGTTGTATGAGTGTTCTGAATTTGTAGAATTTTGCAGGGAGCTGGGAAAGGGATATATAATGAATAACCAGCATTTAAAAAAAAAAACTTTTAACGTCGGTTTTATAGGGAACAGACGTTAAAAGTATACTTTTAAGGTCTGTTTCCTAGAAAACCGACGTTAAAAGTAGACTTTTAACGTTTGTTCCCTAGAAAATCGACGTTAAAAGTAAACTTTAACGTCGGTTGAGAACAGACGTTAAATGTCACACTTTTAACGTCGGTTGAGAACAGACGTTAAATGTCACACTTTTAAATGTCACACTTTTAACGTCGGCTGTATTAACTTCTGGTCTTAAACCGACGTTAAAAGCCACTTTCAATAGACGTTAAAAGTGCTTCGTGCACTAGTGAAATTTCCATATTTAGCGACCGATTAAGTGTGGTCGCTAAATTCGGTCGCTAAAATATTTTTTTTTTTGTAGTGATAGCTTATTACCCTAAGTTTTGATGAACCCAAATATTTGTGAAATGATTTAAGTGAACCTTATGAAGTCTACTAATCAATTTATTTAGTGTGTAGAAATCTTATTCCATTAGACAAGTTTTATCTTAAGAAGTCAGTTCATGAGTCAAAACCTGAAGTCAAGCGTCTAATGAAGATAAATGTTCAAGCATCTGAACAGTAACCAGAAGCTCCAAGCGTCTAAAGAAGACCAATGACCAAGCGCTTTACATCAAGCGTCTTCTCGTAGTCTACAATCTTGAAGCATCAAATAAAACCGAGCTGTCAAAGTATGAAGAAATGCTTAAATATTAATTTAATTATTTAAAAGCTGACCAAGATGTAGTAGAATTATTTTCTTATCACAAAGTGAAACGTGCTGAAAAATATCTCTGCTTATAATCCTTTTGGTACGCAACAAAAACACTTTATGTCTGAAATACCTCACTATTGCGCAAAAGAAGAAAATTGTGCTGCCCCCGAAGAAAAACAACCCTACTACAACTCCGAACTTGCTACGGCTCTGGTAAAGTCATATATTTTTTAGTAAGAATACAACCAATGTTTCTAAACATTAAATTGTTGAATAGAACGACTATATTGAATTAATCAAGATTCAGTCTATTTGAATAAAAGCATCCATCCGAGGAAGAATGTCTCTAAACGAATTTATAGCTTGAAGGCTATATAAAGAAGACTTTGAAGAATTGATTAGGACACAACAAAACTCACATTCAAAGCTTGCTGTTACTCTGCACAATTAATTATTCATTCTTTCATTCTTTATTCTTCTCTCAATCATTTATATTTAATGGAGAAGTTATTACACAGTCAAACCAATCTTCATATTTACTCCCTCTTTGGGTGTTTTTTGGAAGACTTGCAGTATGTAAAACAAACATTTATTCCCTTACTTTTTCTGAGTGTTAGAGCCTAAATAGAATAGGTGAGAAAAGAATACTTGATGTATGTTTGTTTCAGGTTATAAAAAGTTATTCTTGGGAATAGAGAGGTGGGAATGAATATATTCCCATGTTTCTTACAAGTTATAAAAAAAAAAATCTCGAGAAACCAAGGTTCTCGGGTAAGTCTATTCCCACGTTTTTATGGAATTTTATTCCGATAGAAGGAGGGAAGGTACGATTCCCATCTCATGACAACAACAAAAATACAATACCCCTTTAACCACACACTCTTCCATCTCTCCCATGATCTTCCCCCATTCATATCTCAGTCAGCCTTTCTTACGGACTTGTAGCCTTCCATATGACACCCATAACTTGTACAAATTGAAAAGTGAATTCGGCTTGTCTACAAATTAGACGGTCACATTTTATTTTATTTTTGTCGAAGACCATTGAAAGGCAATGAATCAAATGACAAAACGTCAACGGTTTGGGTCAATTATTTGTAGTATAATATATAATGTGTAATTACTATATATATATATATATATATATATATATATATATATTATGAGCAAGAAGGGTTAAAAACTCCCCAAACAAAACTAAAATATTCTTGGAAATCAAGTACAAGAAGGATCTGTCCTTAATGCATTAGAAACGAAACCAGGGGGAAATCATAAATCTTGAAATGGATATCTAGAGAAAGACCAGCTTTAGCCAAGCCATCAGCCACTTGATTTGCCTCTTGAAGGACATGCTGCCAAGAAATAGTTCCGGCTCCTTTTGATACTTCATGGATGGCCGCTAACAAGGCATAACAGGCATGAGTAGTACAAAACCCATTACTTATTAATCCCAATGCTACTTTAGAATCTGAATAGATCCTAATGCATCGAAAGCCTCTCCTCCAAGAAAGTCTCAAGCCAAATAAAATACCCCAAAGTTCAGCTCCAAGAATGGATCACGAGCCAACTTTGCCTCAAAGCCAACAAGAAAGTTCCCATTCTCATCCCAGATCACTCCTCCACAAGATGCATTCTCACCGGCCAGCACAACCGAATCATCATAGTTGTGACCACCTCATTTTGTTCAGACACTTTTATTTATTTATTTATTTATTTTTATTAAAAGTTGAAAATCATAAAAATGAATAAAAATGTTAAAATAATAAACAAATGATAAAATAAAGAGGGGGTGACGTTTGGGATTTTGTAACAATTTTTAAACTGACATAATGTATCATAAAATGCTACTGTAACTAAAGGGAAATAGAAAGGTGTTGCCTTTTGGTTTTTACCCTTTCTCTGTAACAGCTATGCGAAAATTATGGAGGGCTTTAGTAGGAATTATAATTGCCAATAAATCCAGAGTTCAATCAGTTACACAAAGAATTTAGCATAAAAGGGGAAAGGGACTTGAATTCTTTTTCTGAATAAAAAAAGGAGATTTCATCAGAGTGAATATAGATCATCTTCAATCTCCAGAGTATTGAGAGATAACAGGGATGAGTGCATACCCAACTTTCGACCGTTTTTTCTTTCTTTCATCTCTGTCCTCCATTGTCACCAGCTAACCACAGCTTGTCTGCGAGCCGCTGCAGCATCCAGCACTGTCTTCTGCCACCATCCCCCGTCCAGCCCAGTCGCAAGGTCCGCCGCACGCTGTGTGTCGCCGTCCTTGTTCCCTCTTCCCCTCTATCGCATGTCGCTATCTGCATCACTCACCAATACAGAAGCGGTGCCACTGCGAACAGAGCACTGCCGCTCTCCGGCAAACGTTGCAGGAGCCCCACCACGAACCGGCCGCCGCCCAGCATCGTGAAGTGCGTGTCTTTTTATTCTTCTTCTTTCTTTTTCGCTGCTGCGCAGCGTTTTTTCCCTTTTTTTTCCTGCACTAACGCAGCGTTTCTTCCTTTTCGTTCCTGCACTATGCAGCATTTCACGATGAATCATTTTGAGCCCCCTCCCATTCCTTTACATTTTTTTTTATTGGTTCAAGTACAAATTCTTCATTTACTATCTATACTTAAAAAATTTAAAAATGAGTCGGTACATGTGTAACATTAACAAATTACCTTCTTGTGCTGAAGCAGAAGATAGGGGAAAGCTTTATTTTATTCCTATTTCCTCTCATCTTTCACTCCCGACGTATACAAACGTTAGTAAATTGATCCCTACCATCAGTAAATTAACCATTATACGTAACATAAATTTTTGATTTGGATCCTAAACCTGAAAAAAAAAAATTTAAATTGGTTCTTATATATACAATTGATAATAATTTTGTTCTTGTCGTCTGCCAAGGAGCTCGGACTCAATTAAAGATTCTTTTCGTATTGATTATTTTTTATATATTATATTAATTTATATCTTCTATTGAGAGTAAATTTGGATAATTTCAGAATATAAAACAATTTACAGACCAAATTAAACAATTTTTACTTTCAATAGAAGAAATAGATTGATATAATATATAGAAAATACTCAATACGAAAAGAATTTTTAGCTGAGTCCGGGCTCCTTGATAGACAGCAGAGACAAAATTATTATCGATTGCACATATAAGGAATGACTAAATTTTTTTTTCAGGTTTAGGAACTAAATCAAAAATTTGTGTCACGTATAATGATCAATTTACTGACGACAGGGATGAATTTGCTAACGTTTTCAAATATAGGGACCAAATTTGCTAACGTTTACACATGTAGGGACTCATTTTTAAATATTTTACGTATAGAGACTAAATAAAGAATCTTTATCACGTATAGGGACCAAATTATTACTTTAACCTTTTTTTCTTTTAATATTTTTATTATTGGTGGTTTGGGCTTAAGCCCATTATCTTGTTTTACTTTAGAATTGATTTTGAATTAAAAATAAACATTTAAATGCATTAGCCTAAATTAAAAGATATACACATTTAAAATTAAAATGTTTATTTAAATTTGTTACAATCTCATATCCTTACTTTCAAAATACAAATATTTGTTTACAACAATATATAAAATTTAAAATATTTACTTTATTAAATTATATATATTCCTAACATCAATAAATTGAAAATCATTTAATAACGATTAACTTAATAAAAATGGTTAGTTGAGATGTGACATCTTGTTAATCTTTGTTTTTAGGACACCTGAGTTGTGACAACTTGGTGATCCTAAGACTTTAAAAATAAAATTAATTTCTTCTAATAAAAAGGGTTAGTTGTGATGTGACATCTTGTTAACCCCTGCTTTAAGGACACTTGAGTTGTAACAGCTTGGTGATCTTAAAACTTTAAAAATAAAAATAAAAATAAAAACTAAGATTAATTTATTTTAATAAAAAGGGTTAGCTGAGATGTGATATCTTGTTAACCCCTGATTTTAGGACACTTGAGTTGTTACAGCTTGGTGATCCTAAGCTTTTTAAAAATATAAAAAATAAAATAACTTCTTCTAAATAAAAAGGGTGAACAGAGATGAGACATCTTGTTAACCCTTTGGTTTTAGAACATCTGAGTTGTGATAAGTTGGTGATCCTGAAATTTCTCAATCAAAGTTTATTTCAAAAATAAAATAGACCAAACCAACATATTTTTTAAAAGAACTACGTATAGCTTTGATTTCCTCATCGCACCTGGGGATATGTAGGAGCAGGGACCATCCCTGTCAAGCCCAAAAATAAATTTTAATAAAAGAGGTACTTTCTAATCAATTTTTAATAGAGTAAATAATCATTTTGGCCCAGGAAAGTATGAGTCTCTGTCAGTTTAGTCTCTAGATGCAGTTAAATTATAAAACAGTCCTTCAATGTTAGTTTTGTCAGTCAAGTTAGTCCCTCAATGTTAATTTCGTCAGTCAAATTAGTCCCTATCAAGGACTAACCTTACTAACGAAATTAACATTCAAGGACTTTTTTGTAATTTAACTACTTTCAGGGACTGAACTGATAGCGTCTCACACTTTCAAGGACTAAAATGATGGTTTACTCTTTTTAATAAAAGGAGTAAAATAAATATTTTAAAAGATAACATAAAATTTTGCACAATTAACTTCAAGTAACCATTTTTTTAAATGGATGTTGTGGGGTGCTAATATCTTCCCTACACATAATCGACTCCCGAACTCTCAATCTGGTTACAAGGACCATTCTTTTTAAAAGAATTTTTCCAATGTTTTTCCTAATAAATAAACTTTAGCGGCTACTCCATTTTTGTAACCTATTAATTTTGGTTCTCCGCTCCGGTCGCGATGTGGTTGTGACAGATGGCGACTACACTAGAGACTGTATTTGAGATAGTCAAGCTTGACATAGTTAAATGTTCAAAATTGTTGTTTTTTATTTATTTGTTTCACCCCTTTAACTTTTTTTTAATTTTTTGTACATATTGTTTTTTTTTTATTTGTATATATGATGCTTGTATTGAATTTTAGGGTAGAATACTTTTGTTTATATTTATATTTTTATGTTGTTTGTTTTGCAACTTGGGTAGCATTAACGTTTGCTCCTTTCACACACTACACTTACACTTTTGCACACTTATGAGTGGGACCCTATACCCGTGTCTGAATGAAACTTATGATAGGTGCGAGATTGTTAGTGGTAGCCATTTTTTTATGTATTTCCTGCTTGGTTATCACGAGAATCTCATCTAGAGTGTGACTCTTCCGTGGATGCCCACATTTTTGGATGTACATCCTATTTGTAGTCACATTCCGAAATGGGTACTTAGCTCTAGAGACCATTTACTAGCTTTTTTTAGAGCCACCTAAGAGAGGTATCACAAGTTTAGAAGGTTTATAGACCATCAACTTAGGACACAGGGAGAATTATGTTCATTTATTTTATTTTTATTTCATTCATGTAGTTACTTTTTGCTAGAAAAAACTTTTTAAAAAATTATAGCATTTCATCATTGCATAAAAAACACATGGCATCCATGCATGCATTTTTATTACATTGTTTGTGGTCATTCTTCCCTCCCTCCTTTCAGTCATTATCATATTCTATCATTGTGCATTTGCATACACATTTTTTTTTTATAGAAAAGAAGCAAGAATGATAAGAGGGTAAATAAATAGATAAATAAAGTACTGCATCCTCATTCATCGTTGTTTTTCTTGCATATTCATGTCATTTTTTTATCATCAGCAAAAAATAAAGTGGTAAACCAACTGTTTCATTGCCATACTTATCGAATTCGCTCCCAATCAAGGATCATGGATGAACTATAGCTGATGAAGGATGAAGTTAATCAGTTGAAGGAGCAAATGTCCAAGGTTCTAGAGATCTTACAATCTGAAGATAAGAACAAGAACACAGATGGGGCATCTTTAGCGGTGAACAAGGAGCAACAAGCCAGGCCTTCCCATCCACTTGGTTTCTGTTCAGTGCCTTCGCAATATGGTCTTAATTCTCAAGGGATGACGGTACCACACAACTACCAATCACCAATCCTCAAGATGTCCAAGCATTACAGTTCCTACCAAATAGTCTTCCACCTGGTTATATTCCACTCCAAGTCTCCAATCACAGAATTGACATTCTTGTAGTGACACCCGTGTTGAATCCTCGAAATCCTACCGGACCACAGGTTCTTCACCTTAATGTCCAAGGAATATCATCAACTCCTCATGCAAACCCTGTTGTTGTGCTACCACTTCATCTCCATCAGCTGTAAAACATTGAGGATAGATTAAGAGCCATAGAAGAAGGAAGTTATTATGATCTTGCTGATGCTTCAGATCTTTGGCTTGTTCTGGATGTAGTCATACCACCCAAGTTTAAAGTGCCAGATTTTGATAAATACGAGGGGACTACCTGTCCGAGAAGTCATTTGACCATGTATGTTCGGAAGATGGCATCACATGCCCATGATGATAAGATGTTAATTCACTTCTTCCAGGACAATTCGACTGGGGCAACTTCAAGTTGGTACACACACTTGGAATGAGCCTGTATCCGATCTTTCAAGGATGTAGCTGATGCATTCATGAAACAATATAAGTACAACATTGATATGGCTCCAGACAGGGTGCAACTACAATATATGTCAAAACAGGACACTGAAACTTTTAAGGAATACGCACAACGATGGAGGGAATTGGCAGCTCAAGTAGAGCCCCCATTGGCTGAAAAAGAGATTGTTAGAATTTTCATTGACACACTTCAATCACACTTTTATGACATGCTGATTGGAAGTGTGTCATTGAATTTCATTGACATGGTCATCATTGGAGAAAGGATTGAGAATTGTATGAAGAATGGCAAGATCGTGAGACTTCAGTTGAGGCGACTGACCCAAAAAAAAATTCCATGGTCACCTATAGATTTCGTATAAGGCTAACTGTTCAGTCCATTGAAAAAAGGCAATACTTTGTAGTTTACTTGTTTTGGAAATTTCAGAGTAATTAATTCCAGAGTAGTTTATTAGTGGCTTATCATGAAATATGATTATGTTATACTGATATGAATCATTTGGTTCTTGAACCATGTTCATTTTCTTGAAGCATTAATGTAATGAATTTGCATGCTTACCCTATTCTTTACATCTCTATCCACATCATATCCCCACATCATGATGTTTCTCTCATCATTCTCATATCTTATCTTCTTATATTCTTATCTTGGTACCTTTCTTTGTTTGGTTCATGAGGCTCATGATCTTGAAAACTCTTTGTGGCACATTAATAAAGCTCACATGCGCAAGTGCCTTTTGCCAAAAAAAAAAAAAAGCGAAAAATGAAAGAAAAAAAAGCAAAAAGGGAGCAAATAAATAATCACTTGGTGTGAACAATTTTTTTTTTGTTTCTAATTTTTTTTAAAAAAAATAATAAAAATAAATAAGCAATCATGAATTGAGATGAAGATTGGCCATCTTTCTCTATCCTTCACAAGATATCATTTATCCCTTGCCCCCCTTTTGAGCTTGAAAATTTTCTTCAATGAATCTTGACAAGGATCACCCATGATTAAAGGGGCAAACATGATAGGAATTTATAAAAAAAAAAAAAAGAAGAAAAGAAAAAAGGAAGAACGAGGATGAAGAAGTTCATGAGAAAAGCAAATAAAAAACAGTAGAAAAAGAAGGAAAAAAATTAAGCAAAATGCAAATATTCTTCAAATACAAAGAAAATTTGATCAAGTCTATTTTCGTGAGAAAAGGACATGGATCCTTGTCCCATTCAACCTTAAAATACTTTTTTGAGCTTTATATCCTTTCTTTCATCACCCTCAACCTTGGCCATGCTACAAGCCTCAAAAAGTCCATTCGGATCAATGAATGATTGCTTTTTATTAATCTTAATTTTGAGACAAAAGTACTGTCCTCTTTTGAGTTTTTAATTAATTGCTCCTAAAAGAAAATACAAAAAAATAAAAAAAGAAAAAAGAGAAAGAAAGCCTGTTAGGCTAAAAACCCGCAAGGACAGTCTAAGCAAAAGTTAAGGCAAAATTAACATGGCATTCATTGGGCAAAACTTTGCTTTCAAGAGCCTTAAGTTAGGGCATTTCCATCTCGGGATTTCATTCTTGGAAACCCTACACTGTGACAACTCCATTCTCTAATTCTCCTTATCAGGTGCCCGATATTGGAGCAATTTTAGTCTCAGATGCCCTATGCCGGGGGCAACCCCATTTTCAAGTTTTATTCTCAAAGGCCCTACATTAGGGAAATTCAATTCTCAAGTTTCAATATGAGGTATCCTACACTAGGGCAATTTCATTCTTGGAAACCCTACACTGGGGCAACTTCATTCACAAGTTAGCTGCTCATACTGGGGCAACTCCATTCTCAAAGTCTTATGTTGGGGCAACTTCATTCTCAAGGGCCATCACTAAGATTTGGTAAACAGTAACCATGATATCCAAGATTGAATCAATCCAAACTGGGGCACCACCCTTTGAACTCTATATCATCTCTTTGAATTTTGTTTGTCATCCGAGTTGTCAAACTTCCAATACTAATCAGGAAGTTGTTCAGTCATAATTTCCTTTCCTGTCATACTTTTGAATCCATGCTTGTTTATTACATGGTGCGTCAGGTAAGGTAAACATGAGTTCAACGGTACAATTTACCAATTGATTGTAATTCTTTGATGAACGACTCTGGTTAGAAGAATTCGAGATACAAGAAGGAGAACGACATTATCAATTGGCAATTTAAACAAGAGCATTGATCATCACCTTAAGGTTGGCAAAAAAGTCTTCCAATTCCAAAGAAAAAAATAAAAATTAAAAAAGAATAAAAAGAAAAGAAAAAGGCTCGCTAGGCTGAAAACCCGAAAAGGCAGCCTAGGCAAAAGTTAAAGCGACTCGGTAGGTTGAAAACTCGAAAAGAGCAACCTACACAAAAGTTACGGTCAAATACAAACAAATGACAAGAAAGTTTTCTAAAGCTGATCAACCAGGGCACTTTAAGTTTTGATGGCAAATTCATGGAAAGCACCCAATACATAATTGAAGACTGGGGCATGTCATATCCTTAGCTGCTTAAAGCGGTCTCCAAGATCATACATATGAAAAACCAACACTTATCATCGCAAAGAGTATTGCCTGACGAAGTGTGAACTCCACCCATCATTTTTTAAGAACATCTCAATTGAGAACCTCACATACAATTCTTCCCAGGTTTTAAAAAAGGTATGGAAGTGAGATAACCCCTTCCTTGGAGATCCCATTGGTAACCCAACTTCTATTTCTTAGTCGTAGCGTAACGTGATAGTACAAAATTGCGAAAATATTAAAACAAACAACACATACTGATACCATAATAAATTATATAGACATAAGAGTAGTGGCTCTATCAGTAGAGCCTACAGCAACTGATATTAAATAAACAACCTCAGAGTATGCAACTAGTAAATAAAATGAAAGCATGGTAGCAAAATAAAATACGAATACGTAAATACTGTTTAATTAACAACAACTTGAAAATCGGGGTGTTACATTACTACCCCCCTTAAAAAGAATTTCGTTCTCAAAATTCGACGTACCTTTTTAAAATAAACTCGGATATTGCTGCTACATGTCTTCTTCGCGTTCCCAGGTAGCATCTCCCGTACTTTCGTCCTATACGACTTTGACCAACGAAATATCTGAGTTCCTTCATCCTTCTATCCGCGATCCTTAGAAGCAAAGCCTCATACTCAAGGTTCTCCCTCAATTGTATTGACTCTTGTTCTGAGATGTGTGATGGATCAGGGTAGTATTTTCTCAACTGAGAAACATGAAAAATGTAACGCCCCGATTTTCACGTTTTCTAATTCTTCAGTATTTTAACGTCTTTATTTTATTCGAGGTCTTAGGAATGAAAATAAAATATTCCGAGACTATAGTCATGCTCGACGATATCGTAGGAAGCTATGATTAAGTTTTGAGTCGAAAACTCAAATGGAGTCCGGTCTGCGTTTTTACACTGACAGTATGATTTTACTGCTCAGGAGACCTCAGATGGACCCATGAATGAGACAGTAAGTCTTAGAATTCGATTCTATACGTTTTAGTTAAATTTCACAAAAACTTCAGAAAAATCACTTCCTGACCTCCATTTGAGCAGAATCCTCAATCGAGTGATGAACGAAGCCACATATGGACTTACCAAGACTCGCTAAAAGATAAGCTTAATACCACATCATCCCAGGACACTTAGGAGAGTATGCTAGAGTCGTCATGACGTTCGGAAATATCTGGACGCAAAATGACCAAAATGCCCCTAACCTTAGTCTTTTACACTTTTACCATTTTACCCTTTTGGCAAATGACCATTTTGCCTTTAAGTGAGCTTTTTAAAGGCTGAACTCAGCCCTTCCAGCCTTCATCTCCACGCACACAGCCCTCCCCGTAGAACTCCATAGTTGTTCTTGAGAGAAACTTCATTTTCTTCTTGAAAAAGCTTGATTACTTGTTAGAATCACTTGATTCCTTGAGCAATCTTCCTTCATTTTTAGGTAAGATCACTTCTACGATCTCCTAGCTTCTTAAATCTCTCTTTATTCCAAGATCAAACTTCATTTTCTTGAAAATCATTTCTTAGATCCAAAACTTTGAAAATCCATAGGAATTGGTAGAAAAATCCTTTTGATGTGAAACCAATTTCTTTGAACTCACTTCATCATTCTCTACCTAAACCCAAGAGCTTATGATTCAATTCTCATCATAGCCCTAAATCCCCAATATGGCCGAACCTTACAAGGCGATGATGAATAGTGTTTTTCATCAATTTTTGATTTCTAACACTTGATTTCATCCTTAGCTTACCTATTGCCTTTGATTCCATGAAATGGAAAACCAAAATCAATTCCTAGCTTTATTCTCTTTAGGGTGGCTGAAACCCTTAGGTAGAATTGTTGAGTTTTGTTTTGATTGTTATTTAATGTTTGATTGTTTGGTTGTTTGTAGTTGGTGACGATTATCAGGAGATTCACGAAACGATGAACCGACTTTGATCCGGGAATCTGCTCATCAACAGGTATGGGGGGTGAAACTCATCACACCAAAATGGTGGCGGTGAAGATGGTTGTTTAGTTTATGTGTGGGTGAAACCCTTTGGTATGGGTTCACCATTTAATTTGGTTCTCTTGGAGAACAATGTGCAATAAGTGTAGTTTATGCTTTAGTATGCTCTAGCATATGTTTATGATGATGTGATTGGATGAAAATCATTTTCATATATGTTGAAATACCTACCTTGATCACTAGATCAAGTATGGACTTTTATGCTTGATTATGATGAAATGATATGTAATTGTTGTTTGTCATAATTAGATGAACATTGTGAGTTATAACTTGTCTTGAGGAAGCAATCTTTACATTTGTTCCTACTAAGCTTGTGGCCTTAGTAAGAAGAAACATAAGAACATGTTTTGTTCTTGATCTATCAAAGTCTTGAAGTAAAAATTTTTGAAGTAAGAAAAGCATGATTTCATAACCTATGTTTCAAAGAACAGCAAAAAGTGATTTTGATCCAACGATCAAACGAAGTTTTAACCTTTAAAGTGTCTTACCAAAGTGAAAATTGTCTTTTCTTTAGCCATAGGTCATTAATTTAACCAAGTGCTTCAAAAAGAGAAATAATGAGGAAGATATGGAAGAGGGAAAAACCGGGCATTCGCCTGGCTGAACCATTCTCTCCACGCGAGACAGAAGGCTAAACCGAGCAGTAAGACTTACAGCTCTCGGCCTCGCAACGCCAGACAATTATTGCCTGGCGATGCAGAAGATCGGTATGAAATACAGTTCTCAGACTCGCGACGTGAGACAATCTTCGCCTCGCGATACAGAGGATCTATATAAGGAGCAAATATAGCTCTCAGTCTCGCGACGCGAAACTTATGTTCGCCCCGCGAGAAAGGAATTTCAAATGGGGTATCACCGCTTCAATTTCGCTAAGCGAATGTGCCCTCGCTAAGCGACTTTCACGTTTTAGAAAATGCTAGAAATAAAGTAAGTAGTTCAAATGTTGTTTCAAATCAAACGAGTTTTCAATTGTAAAAGTTGTTTGGTTTACAAAAGGAGTTTTCTAACTCAATCGTAAAAGTTTTACACGTAAAAACCTAAGTTAAATAATTAACTTAGAGTTGAAGACAAGGAATAATTTAAGTGCGGTATGTGGTGGAACAAGACCATGTGCTATACCATTGATGACTTAGTACATCAATGACTTCATATGACTTAAGTGAATCAACACTTATTTTCTTAATTGAAAATCAAGGAGTAATATCTTAGAAAGGGTTAAAGACTTATCTAAGAGGATTCTCAATCCTTATTCATAATGCTTAGTACTTGAGACATAATTCATAAGACGGAAACACAAACACGAAACGTTTTGGGTTTTGGAACAGTAGTTCGATGACGGATCGGTGATTCGGATCCCGGTAAATCGTTTAATTGTTTCAGTCTTGTGATAACCGGAATGAGAGTGAGATCCTACGATTGTGCAGTTATGGGACTGCACAGTGGAAGGAATCCTGAGGCTATGCAGGTATGGGACTGTATAGCAAAGGGAAGGCATATAAGAATTGATTGGTACTACCCATACCAACAAGATTTATCTTCTTTTCGGGAGCTTAAAACATAAGAACTTTATAGTTAAGCGTGCTTGACTTAGAGTAATTATGGGATGGGTGACCTTCGGGGAAGTTTCCTAGAAAGCGTGTGAGTGAGGACAAAACACGCTGAAAAGACTTGTGTTGGTTCGTGGGGACAGTCGGCGATTCTGAAAGCAGTCTGGATCATTCCAAAGGAGTCACGAGATAAATGATTTATCCGATGGATAAATGTTTTATCCGATGGATAAATGTTTTATAAAACAAAGACGTGTGTAGTTCCTAAGAAAGAGAACCTCAGTGAACCTTGAGGTTTATCCAATGGATAGACATTGCTTTATCGCATCTGCTTTGTGTAAGCATTGGCATTTCATGTGCATAGTTGTAAGGCCTTGAGCCTAGAAGTTGAGCTTACACCTTGAAGCGGGTGCGAATCTTACGGTGACAATCTTCAATGGTCTTTTTGGAGGTATCAGGGTTGGAATGGCTGACATGTGACCAGTTGGTGATTCTTCTGTGTCGTGACAAATCCGTGCAATACACTGATATCCTCTACTAGATGCCGTACTTTTCATGTTTGGTCGAGAGTGTTACCGTAAAGCCAGATACGTGCACGTTACGAATGTTGTAGCATCTTGCTCATGGCTGGCAAAAACCGGAACAAGTCCTCCCATTCACTCTCTCCGAGACCTTTGTTAGCTCCATGGAGTAGGGGTCAGAGTTTTACCCTTGTGGCATATGGCATTGAGTTATGTACATTGCACTGCATTGCATGGCTGTTGATGATTTCGTTTATTTGTTGAACATCACTATTATGTTTTTAAGAATGCCTTATATTACGCTGTTAACTATTTAACATTATTTATATTGAGAATTCTAGTAAGTATGTTGGGTATGCTATTACCTGGTGAGTCGTCCCGTTTTTACTACTGCTGTTTTGTTGTGTTGATGAACGGGAATCTCACCCATATCTGTATATTTTTTGCTGGTACTTGCTATTGATGCTTGAACAGATGGATGCGACGATGGTTCGGCTCAGTAGTTTCCTTGAGCCCGAAGGCGGACTCTTTTGCTGTTTTATTTTTTGTTGTCGGCCAGACTATGTCACCTTTTGTAGTACGTTTTGGGAGCTATGACTCCTAGTACTTATTGTGTTTCTTATTATCAGATATACATTAGACCTATGTTTGTATACAGTAATGTTGATGTTTCTGTTTCTGTTTCTATTTTCTGGTTCTGTATCTTATAATACAGTATGTTCTAGAAATGCATGATGAACCTAAGTTCATTTATTAGTATTATTGACAAAAGAAAAAAGAAAACCGTATTTTCCGCATTGATTAATATTTTCGGCCTTATAAACGTTCGGGAATATGACACTCGGGGAAGGGTGTTGCATTATTTGGTATCAGAGCTGGCCGAGTCTTTTTGGGGTTTGTAGGTTATGGTCTGTCTTGTTTGTGTTATGTTTTCTCTGATTGTTTTTCTGTGCTATTGTTTATAAGAGAAAACAATGTTGGAGAGGGTGATGACTTCAGTCTATCTATTTGTGTTGTTTGTTCCTTGTGTTGTGTTCCTGTAAGGAAGACAACAATTGTTTGTTATTCTCTGCATTATTGTTTCTGAAGAGGAATGATATTGGGCAGGATAGTGATGCTTTTGCTTTCTTGTAAGATGTCACTCACAGAGTTCTTCAAAACGAGTATTTTTCCGATGAGTTAAAAGATATGGAGTTCCTGCAGCTACGTCAAAGAGGAATGTCTGTCAAAGAATATGTTGATCGTTTTGAGTCCCTGTTGAAGTGTTCGAGGTATTTTCACCTTCATCCCGATGAGGAGTGGAAGTGCGCAAAGTTCGAAGAGGGTTTAAGGGACGAGATTCGAGGAGCGGTGCTACCTCTCTAGGTCAAAGAGTTCTCGGTGTTGGTTGATGAATGCTTCCTGATCAAAGATCTGATGAAGACTCGTGAAGGAAGGCAAACGTCACTCTGGACCGACTAGGTTCCATAAAGGCACCAATGGTCGTGATGATAGATCTCGATGGAAACCATATTCAAAACAGCGGGGTCAACAACAACGTTCTGTATGAGGAAGCAGTGGGGGTATTAGTCAGTCTGGAAGCGCCCCAAAGAAGTGCATGAAGTGTGGCAAGAACAATCATGTCACCAGAGAATGCTTAATCAAGGGGATAATATGCTTCAGGTGTGGAAAACCAGGGCATACTTCACGCGACTGTGTACAATCAAAAGCTGGACATTCTGTCAACAATGTGCAAGCAGGGAAGCCTAAGGCAATGAGTAGAGTTTATACCGGGGATGATGCTGAGACTTCTCAAAATAAAGATCTGATTCACGATCAGTGCGTCATGGAAGGTAAAACCTTAATTGTGCTGTTTGATTTGGGCACAACGAATCCCTTTATCGTACATGACTGCATGAACCTTTTTAAGATTATCTGTATCTTCTTTACCTTTAGATTTGGTAATTTCTGCACTTACTGCAAAACTTGTTATAACTACGAAAGTTTGTTTGAACTGTTTTATTTCTGTTAAAGATAGAACGTTTTTGATTGATTTAATCAGTTTGCCTCTTTTGCAAATGGATGTAATCTTAGGAATGGATTGGTTATCTTATAACCATATCCTATTAGATGGTGCAAACAAAACCTTAGTTTTCCCTGATTCTGATAATTCTGGATTTGGACTGCCAACCAAGAAAACGCTTCTTTGAGAGAAGGAGCTCAACGAATACATGTTACTAACGAGTTTCCGGAAGTCTTTCCTGAAGACGTACCAGGTTTACTACCAGTTCGGGACATCGAGTTTTCGATTGATCTTGTGCCAGGAATGGGACCATGTCTATGGAACCGTATCGTATGGCACCTGTAGAGTTGGAAACCTTGAAGGAACAGTTGGTGGACTTATTGGGGAAAACAGTTCGTTAGACCCAGCGTGTCGCCGTAGGGAACACCTATGCTGTTGGTAAGAAAGAAAGACGAAACATCTTGCTTATGTGTGGATTATCGTCAGTTGAACGACGTCACCATTAAGAACAAGTATCATCTTCCGAGGATAGATGACTTGATGGATCAGTCGAGGGGAGCGGAAGTTTTCTCCCAGGATGATTTGCGATCGGGTTATTGCCAGATTCGTGTGAAGGCAAAGGATGTACCAAAGACAACGTTTCGAACACGCTATGGGCACTATGAGTACCTTGTAATGCCGTTTGGTATGGCGAATACTCTAGCCATATTCATGGATTACATGAATAGGATCTTTCGTCCATATCTAAATAAGTTTGTCGTTGTTTTCATAGACGACATACTCTTCTATTCGCGAGACCAGGAAGAAAATTCTAAACATCTTAGTGTGGTTCTTCAAGTTCTGAAAGAGAAATAGCTGTATGTAAAGCTGTCCAAGTGTAAGTTTTGGCTCGACAAAGTACATTTTTTGGGGTCACGTGATTTCAAAGGAAGGATAAAGCGTTTGAATGGACTGAAGCCTGTGAGGAAAGTTTGCAAGGATTAGAGAACAGGTTGACTACTTCACCTGTGTTAGTGCTGCCTGATCTCAAGGGAACATTTGTGTTCACACTCCTACATATTCCTCAGTGTATTAGACAATTGAGTGAGTTGGTAAAATGGTGTCCATTGGTCTGGACATTTTCGTGTTATTTCACTGAAAGTTTTGTTATGACTATTTCTTGAGTTATAACATAAACGACTTCTTGATATTGGAAGTTTCTAGATGAAACTTATTCTAATCACTTTTACTTTTGGTGAAGGTGATCTAGTCTGATTTTTTTGGCCAGACTGTTTATCTTTTGATTCCCAAATTTATTGGAAGGTTCTTATGAAAGAAGGAACTTTATTAGAGTCATGGATGTAAACATGTATTAGCTATGCAGTTTTACACTCACGAACCTACTGAAGAATTTTTTTACATACCGAATATTCCTGTATTCATTCCAGATTGGTAAAATTCTTTTGTATACTTTCTCATGAGACCAAGATCACGAAAAATTTCCTTTGTTGAAAATTTATTTCCCTAATCTGATTACGTACGGGGTACAATGTGGATCATGGGGATTCAGAAAATCCTGTTTAGTTTTAAGTCACTAATTTCGAGGACGAAATTCTTTTAAGAGGGGTAGGAATGTAACGCCCCAATTTTCACGTTTTCAAATTCTTTAGTATTTTAACATCTTTATTTTATTCGAGGTCTTAGGAATGGAAATAAAATATTTCGAGACCATAGTCATGCTTGACGATATCGTAGGAAGCTACGATTAAGTTTTGAGTCGAAAACTCAAACGGAGTCCGGTCTGCGCTTTTACACTGACAGTATGATTTTATTGCTCAGGAGACCTCAGATGAACCCGTGAACGAGAGAATAAGTCTTATAATTCGATTCTCTACGTTTTGGTTAAATTTCATAAAAACTTCAGAAAAATCACTTCCTGACTTCTGCTCAAGCGGAATCCTTAATCGAGTGACGAACGGAGCCACATATTGACTTACCGAGACTCGCCAACGGATAAGCTTGATACCACATCATCCCAGGACACTTGGGAGAGTATGCTAGAGTCGTCATGACGTTCAGAAATATATGGACGCAAAATGACCAAAATGCCCCAAACCTTAGTCTTTTACACTTTTACCATTTTACCCTGTTGGAAAATGACCATTTTGCCCTTAAGTGAGATTTTTAAAGGCTGAACTCAGCCCTTCCAGCCTTCATCTCCACGCACACAGCCCTCCCCATAGAACTCCATAGTTGTTCTTGAGAGAAACTTCATTTTCTTCTTGAAAAAGCTTGATTACTTGTTAGAATCGCTTGATTCCTTGAGCAATCTTCCTTCATTTTTAGGTAAGATCACTTCTATGATCTCCTAGCTTCTTGAATCTCTCTTTATTTCAAGATCAAACTTCATTTTCATGAAAATCATTTCTTAGATCCAAAACTTTGAAAATCCATAGGAATTGGTAGAAAAATCCTTTTGATGTGAAACCAATTTCTTTGTACTCACTTCATCATTCTCTACCTAAACCCAAGAGCTTATGATTCAATTCTCATCATAGCCCTAAATCCCCAATATGGCCGAACCCTACAAGGTGATGATGAATAGTGTTTTTCATCAATTTTTGATTTCTAACACTTGATTTCATCCTTAGCTTATCTATTGCCTTTGAATCTGTGAAATGGAAAACCAAAATCAATTCCTAGCTTTATTCTTTTTAGGGTGGTTGAAACCCTTAGGTAGAATTGTTGATTTTTGTTTTCATTGTTGTTTGATGTTTGATTGTTTGGTTGTTTGGTTGTTTGTAGTTGGTGACGATTATCAGGAGATTCACGAACCGATCAACCGACTTTGATCCAGTAATCTGCTCATCAACAGGTATGGGGGGTGAACCTCATCACACCAAAATGGTGGCGGTGAAGATGGTTGTTTAGTTTATGTGTGGGTGAAACCCTTTGGTTTGGGTTCACCATTTCATTTGGTTCTCTTGGAGAACAATGTATAATAAGTGTAGTTTATGCTTTAGTGTGCTCTAGCATATGCTTATGATGATGTGATTGGATGAAAATCATTTTCATATATGTTGAAAAACCTACCTTGATCATTAGATCAAGTATGGACTTTTATGCTTGATTATGATGCAATGATATGTAATTGTTGTTTGTCATAATTAGATGAACATTGTGAGTTATAACTTGTCTTGAGGGTGAAGCAATCTTCACATTTGTTCCTACTAGGCTTGTGGCCTTAATAAGAAGAAACATAAGAACATGTTTTGTTCTTGATCTAACAAAGTCTTGAAGTAAAATGTTTTGAAGTAAGAAAAGCATGATTTCATAACCTATGTTTCAAAGAACAATAAATAGAGATTTTGATCCAAAGATCAGATGAAGTTTTAACCATTAAAGTGTGTCACCCAAGTGAAAAATGTCTTTTCTTTAGCCATAGGTCATTAATTCAACCAAGTGCTTCAAAAAGAGAAATAATGAGGAAGATATGGAAGAGGGAAAAACAGGGTATCCGCCTAGCGGAACCATTCTCGCCACGCGAGACAGAAGGTTAAACCGAGCAGTAAGACTTACAACTCTCGGCCTCGTGACGCGAGACAATTATCGCCTCGCGATGTAGAAGGTCGGTATGAAATACAGTTCTCGGACTCACGACGCGAGACAATCTTCGCCTCGCGATACAGAGTATCTATATAAGGAGCAAATACAGCTCTCAGCCTCGCGACGTGAAACTTATGTTCGCCCCGCGAGAAAGGAATTTCAAATGGGGTATCACTGCTTCAATTTCGCTAGGCGAATGTGCCCTCGCTAAGCGACTTTCATGTTTCAGAAAATGCTAGAAATAAGTAAGTAGTTCAAATGTTGTTTCAAATCAAACGAGTTTTCAATTGTAAAAGTTGTTTGGTTTACAAAAGGAGTTTTCTAACTCAATCATAAAAACCTAAGTTAAGTAATTAACTTAGAGTTGAAGACAAGGAATAATTTAAGTATGGTATGTGGTGGAACAAGACCATGTGCTATACCATTGATAACTTAGTACATCAATGACTTCATAAGACTTAAGTGAATCAACACTTATTTTCTTAATTGAAAATCAAGGAGTAATATCTTAGAAAGGGTTAAAGACTTATCTAAGAGGATTCTCAATCCTTATTCACAATGCTTAGGACTTGAGACATAATTCATAAGACGTAAACACAAACACGAAATGTTTTGGGATTTTAAACAGTAGTTTGATGACGGACCGGTGATTCGGATCCAGGTAAATCGTTCAATTGTTTCAGTCTTGTAATAACCGGAATGAGAGAGAGATTCTAAGATTGTGCAGTTATGGGACTGTATAGTGGAAGGAATCCTGAGGCTATGCAGGTATGGGACTGTATAGCTTAGGGAAGGCATATAAGAATTGATTGGTACTACCCATACCAACAAGATTTATCTTCTTTTCGGAAGCTTAGAACATAAGAACTTTATAGTTAAGCGTGCTTGACTTAAAGTAATTATGGGATGGGTGACCTTCTGGGAAGTTTCCTAGAAAGCGTGTGAGTGAGGATAAAACACGCTGAAAAGACTTGTGTTGGTTTGTGGGGACAGTCGGCGATTCTGAAAGCAGTCTGGATCATTCCAAAGGAGTCACGAGATATTTATCCGATGGATAAATGTTTTATAAAACAAATACGTGTGTAGCTCCTAAGAAAGAGAACCTTAGTGAACCTTGAGGTTTGCTTTATCGCATCTGATTTGTGTAAGCATTGGCATTTCATGTGCATAGTTGTAAGGCCTTGAGCCTAGGAGTTGAGCTTACACCTTGAAGCGGGTGCGAATCTTACGGTGACGATCTTCAATGGTCTTTTGGAGGTATCAGGGTTGAAATTGCTGACATGTGACCAGTTGGTGATTCTTCTGTGTCGTGGCGAATCTGTGCAATACACTGATATCCTCTACTAGATGACGTACTTTTCATGTTTGGTCGAGAGTGTTACCGTAAGGCCATATACGTGCACGTTATGAATGTTATAGCATCTTGCTCATGGCTGGCAGAAACCGGAACATGTCCTCCCATTCACTCTCTCCGACACTTTTGTTAGCTCCATGGAGTAGGGGTCATAGTTTTAACCTTGCGGCATTTGGCATTGAGTCATTTACATTGCACTGCATTGCATTGCTGTTGATGATTTCGTTTATTTGTTGAACATCAATGTTCTGTCTTTAAGAATGCCTTATATTATGCTGTTAACTGTTTAACATGATTTATATTGAGAATTCTAGTAAGCATGTTGGGTACGCTGTTACCTAGCGAGTCGTCCCGTTTTTACTATTGCTATTTTGTTGTGTTGATGAACGGGAATCTCACCCATATCTGTATATTTTCTGCTGGTACTTACTGTTGCTACTTGAACAGATGGACGCGACAATGGTTCGGTTCAGTAGTTTCCTTGAGCCCGAAGGCGGACTCTTTTGCTGTTTTATTTTTGTTGTCGGCCAGACTATGTCAGCTTTTGTAGTACCTTTTTGGAGCTATGACTCCTAGTACTTATTGTATTTCTTTTTATCAGATATACATTAGACCTATGTTTGTATACAGTAATGTTGATGGTTCTGTTTCTGTTTCTATTGCTGTTTTCTGGTTCTGTATCTTATAATACAGTATGCTCTAGAAATGCATGGTGAACCTAAGTTCATTTATTAGTATTATTTATCTTTACTAATCCTATTACATCTTTGTGAAAAGAAAAGAAAAAAGAAAATCGTATTTTCCGCATTAATAAATATTTTCGGCCTTATAAACGTTCGGGAATGTGACACTCGGGAAAGGGTGTTACACATGACATCATGAAGATTGGATAGGTTTGGTGGTAAAGCGATATGATAGGCTACAGGACCAATTTGGCGAAGAATTTGAAATGGTCCAATGAATCTAGGGGTAAGCTTTCTATATTTTATTGCTCTGTCGATTCCAGTTCTCTGAGTTACTCAGAAATACATGGTCTCCTTCCTGGAATTCTAAAGGTCTTCTCCTTTTATCGCTGTGACTCTTCTGTCTATCTTGTGCGATTTTCATCTTTTCCCTTATCCTCTTAATCTGTTCCGTCATTTGTTGTACTACCTCCGGTCCCAACACTTGACTTTCTCCCGTCTCATACCAGCAAAATGGTGTTCTACACTTTCTGCCGTACAACGCTTCGTAAGGTGCTATACTTATACTTGAATGAAAACTATTGTTATAGGCGAACTCAATCAACGGTAAGAACTCATCCCAACTTCCTGTGTGTTCCAACACACAAGCTCTCAAGAGATCTTCCAATGACTGAATCGTTCGTTCCGACTGACCATCCGTCTGAGGATGATAAGCAGAACTCAACCTTAACTTAGTTCCCAAAGCCTTATGTAACTGCTTCCAAAATCTAGATGTAAATCTAGGATCTCTGTCGGAAACAATACTAGAAGGCACTCCTTGCAACCTTACTACTTCCTTGATGTAGATTTGGGTTAACTTCTACGATGTATAACTTTCGCCAATAGGTAAGAAGTGAGCACACTTCGTCAACCTATTACCCAAATGGCATCATGTCTCTTGTTAGTCCTTGGCAACCCAACCACAAAATCCATTGATATGCCGTTCCATTTCCATTCTGGGATATCTAAAGATGGTAGCAGTCCCACTGGCTTTTGGTGTTCTATCTTCGCCTTCTGACACACCAAGCAAGCCAACACATACTCAGCTACCTCCTTCTTCATTCCGAGCCACCAAAACATTTTCTTTAAGTCTTGGTACATCTTGGTAGCCCCTGGATGAAAACTCAACCTACTCTTGTGCGCTTCCTCTAAGATCATTCTTCTTAGTTCTATATCCATTGGCACACAAATTCTATCTCCATACCTCAAGACTCCATCTTGATTCATCCTAAACTCAGATGTTCTGCCTTCCACTACTTGTTCCTTCACTTTCTGAAGATACTGATCAACCTCCTGCCTCTCCTTGATCGTCTTCAAAAAGTCGCTCGTTAATGTGACCATTCCTAGGTGGATCTTATCCCTAGATAATTCCATACCTAGATTCAAATCTCTGAACTGTTCCATCAGGTCCAGTTCCTTTACCATAATAGCAGATACGTGCAAGGATTTCCTACTTAACGCATTTGCTACTACATTCATTCTAAGACGAACTGTCTCGTTCACGAGTCCAAATTAAGTCTAGATAGTAGTAGAACACTACTGCCAGTGAAAAACGCAGACTGGGTTCCGTCTGAGTTCTCGACCCAAAATTTAACCATAGCTTCCTACGATATCGTAGAGCTTGACTATGGTCTTAGTTTGTTTTATTTCGCTCTCTAGACCCTCCAATAAAATACGAATACGTAAATACTGTTTAATTAACAACAACTTGAAATTTGGGGTGTTACAGGAAGCACGATGCTCTCTTGACAAGGGACACTGTTGAAAAGAAAGAACAATCAAGCAACCTCATCCATTGGGATAATCACTCCAAAGAGGGCTTTGAAGCTCATTAAGGCCAGAGATTCAAAGCATTGACTAAGCAAGCAAATTGCAAGCAAATAAGTGAGCTCGTTCTAGTTCATCCTTGAGTCTAATTGTGATCAACGCCTTCGAGGCATAAAAAGAAAAGAGCAAAGAATGGGTGGTTGAAACGGAAGAACTTTAATCAAATCACTTGGTAAAGATTTCTCATGAATCATGCATCATGCATCACATGCATTTACAGAATCATCATCATCATTGCCTTTCTGGGTCCCAGTACCAATTTTCCTGTCAAGCTTCAGCGAATACACAACTTCGCAAGTTTTTTTACTTTCCTGTCAATCTTCAGCGAATACCCGACTCCGCAAGCTACTTTCCTGTCAAGCTTCAGCAGATACCCAACTCCGCAAGCTTTTTTACTTTCCTGCCAAGCTTCAGCGGATACTCGACTCCGCAAGCTTTTTTTCTTTCCTGTCAAGCTTCAGCGGATACCCGACTCCTCAAGTTTTTTTACTTTCCTGTCAAGCTTCAACGGATACCTGGCCCGACTCCGCAAGATTTTTTATTTTTCTGTCAAGCTTCAGCGGATACCCGACTCCGTAAGCTTTTTCACTTTCCTGTCAATCTTCAGCGGATACCCAACTCAGCAAACTTTTTTTTTTCTTTTACGTGAAGCCTCAGCGGATACCCGACTCCGCAAGCTTTTTTTTTTTTTACTTTCCAGTCAAGCTTCAGCGGATACCCAACTCCGCAAGCTTTTTGTCTTTCATGTCAAGCTTCAGCGGATACCTGACTCTGTCTTTGCGAACTACTTAACCCGTAAGCTTTGCTATAATCTTCGCCAGGTATATAATCAGCAAGTTTTTTCTACTTGTTTGGAAAAAATTGGAGCTCATGTCTTTACTCGTTACTTACAACGGTCATATGCAAACTACGGTTATGCCTATTATCTAGTAAGAAATAAGTCAAGAGGGATAACTGTGAACACCTCATTTTGATTGGACATTTTTATTTATTTATTTTTTATTAAAAAATTGAAAATCATAAAAATGAATAAAAATGATAAAATAATAAACAAATGATAAAATAAAGGGGGATGACTTTTGGGATTTTGTAACAGTTTTTAAACTGACATAATGTATCATAAAATGCTAATGATAACTGCAGGAGCCCCACCGCGAACCGGCCGCCGCCCTGCACCATGAAGTGTCTTTTTTTTCCTTGCAGCAGCGTTTTTTCCCTTTTCTTTCCTACAGTGTTTCTTCCTTTTCGTTGCTGCACCATGGAGCATTTCACGATGAATCATTTTGAGGCCCCTCCCGTTCCTTTACATTTTTTTTCTTTTATTATTTTTATTATTGGTGGGTTGGGCTTAAGCCCATTATCTTGTTTTACTTTAGAATTGATTTTGAATTAAAAATAAACATTTAAATGCATCAGCTAAATTAAAAGATATACATTTAAAATTAAAATGTTTATTTAAATTTGTTACAATCTCATATCCTTACTTTCAAAATACAAATATTTTTTTACAACAATATATAAAATTTAAAATATTTAATTTATTAAATTACATATATTCCTAACATCAATAAATTGAAAATCATTTAATAATAAATAAATCAGTTAAAAGGATTAGCTAAGATGTGACATCTTGTTAATCATTGTTTTTAGGACAACCGAGTTGTGACAACTTGGTGATCCTAAGTCTTTAAAAATAAAATAATTTCTTTTACTAAAAAGGGTTAGTTGAAATGTGATATCTTGTTAACCTCTTGTTTAAGGATACCTGAGTTGTACCAACTTGGCGATCCTCAACCTTTAAAAAATAAAAATAAAAACTAAAATTAATTTCTTTTAATAAAAAGGGTTAGCTGAGATGTGACATCTTGTTAACCCCTGATTTTAGGACATTTGAGTTGTAACAGTTTGGTGATTCTAATCTTTCTAAAAATATAAAAACTAAAATAACTTCTTCTAAATAAAAAGGGTGGACTGAGATACGACATCTTGTGAACCCTTTGGTTTTAGGACATATATGTTGTGACAACATGGTGATCCAGAAATTTCTCAATCAAAGTTAATTTCAAAAATAATTAAAATCAACCAAACCAACACATTTTTTTAAAGAACTACGTATAGCTTTGATTTCCTCATCGCATCTAATGATACGTAGGAGCAGGGACCATCCCTGTCAAGCCCAAAAATAAAATTTAATAAAAGAGGTAATTTTTAATCAAAGTGGTAAAATAAATATTTTAAAAGATAACATAAAATTTTGCACAATTAACTACAGGCAATGTAACACCCCGACTTTCACTCTTTTTATATCAGTAATTTATATAATTAATGTTTGTATTTTTATTTGAGGTTTAGAAAATGAATTTAAATAAACTAAGACCACATTCACGCTCTACGCTATCGTAGGGTGTTATGGTTAAATTTTGGATCGAAAACTCAGACGGAGCCCGGTCTGTGTTTTTGCACTGACAGTATGATTTTACTATCCAGACGACCTAATTTTGACTCGTGAACGAGACAGTTAGTGTTAGAATCACATTTCCTACGTTTTCGTTAAATTTGAAAAAATTAGGTTCCTACGCTTTATTCGAGCGAAATCTCTAATCGGGTGATGAACAGAGCTGCATATGGATTTACTGGAACCCGCGAATGGATAATCATGAAATCACATCAAGTCACATCACCTAGGAATGCATGCCAAGTGTCATGATGATTTTCAAAATATCTGGACGCGAAAAGACCGACATGCCCTTGGACTTTTAAGAAAAAGACCATTTGGTCCTTAGGCAAAAAGATCAAACTACCCTTAATGAAATTTTAGTTGGACAACCTTGTCCCTTTTCTCACCCACTCGCCCCCTTGCCCTTCATATCCTCTCCAACCTTTTGTTCTTCTTTTCTTTCTTCTCCATTTTCTCTCCATTTCCTTAAAGATTTTCCAGAAACTTTGTGAAGGAAAATTGATAAGCTCACTCACAATAACATTACAACAGTAATTCATTCCAGTGTAGATATCATCATAAAATCGAATATCAGTAAATCACACAGGCAGTTCAACAAATTAAAGCAACAGATAATCAAATAAATAAATCAACACATCAACCTCAATTAGTTACATCATCCATAATATCAACTTAGTGGTGATAGCCCAAAAGTACCTACACCTAGGGTCCAGGCACTTTATCCAGGGCTCAACCTCTAGTAGGGTTTTAGGGTTCCCCTACACAGAGATATATATATATATATATATATATATATATATATATATATATATATATATATATATATATATATATTCTATACTAAGCTTGTCTTCTCGACGATATTAGTTATTTCTCCCCACCTTAGTGATTTCCACGTGCAGCTCCGGCTACGACTAGCTGTCGATCTACATACACATAACCAATAATGGCATTAACTAAAAAAAAAAAAGATTTCTCCAATTGCACCACCCCTAGGGTTCGGCCCTATTGAATGAAAAATAGCTTGGGAGCTCCAAAAATTCTCATTTCTTGGATAACACCCTAACTAAATGTGATAACCCTAGATATCAACTCAAAACATCAAAAATCAACCAAAAACCTACCTTACACTAAAGGGGGTTTCGGCCTCTCTATGAAAAAAATTGCTAGAGAGATTTCTTGGCTCTAATCTCTTGGATCATGCAAGTATGTCATTAACCTAGGCCATAGAAATTGGTTTGGTATTAAAATGATTTTTCTACAATTTTTCATGGATTTTTCAAGATTTAGGGATAAAAACCCTAACATTTCTAATCATGAAATTTAGAAGAGAAAAATGAGAGATTGAGAGAGATAGAGATGATAAGCTACCTCCTATGATAATCTCCTTCAAATTTGGTGAAGATTGCTTCACAAAATCTCAAGGTTTGAAGCTCCAAAAATGAGCTTCAATGGTGAGAAATTGAAGAAAAGAGAGAAAAAAGAAGATGAGTGTGTGGGCTGCTGCTGTTGCTCGAAATTTTGGGGGAGGAGAGTGAAGAAATTTTGGTATTTATTAAGAAGACTTAGGAGTTAAGTCTTGGTAAAAAAAATGGTAAAAGGTAATTAGTAAAAAAACTAACCAAGGGCAATTTGGTCAATTCACATCCCGACATTTTGAAAATCCTCACAACATTGTTAGGAGTCCCCAAATGATTTAACATAGCTCTGGTATGAAAATCATCGGTACAAGGTTCTCGAAAAACCCTAAGACAACTCGAATCGTCTACCCGATCGATTTTCGGCCCAAATATAAGGGACGTCAGGACACATTTTAGCAAAAATATAGAGAATTGAATTATAAGGCTAATGGTTCTGACCGTTAGTCAAACAGAGGTCTGGATAGTAGAAAAACACTATCATCCGAAAAAAAACATAGATCGGCCTTCGTTTGAGTTTTCGGCCCAAACTTTAACCGTAGGCTCCCACGATTATATGAAGCATAAATATGATTTTAGTTTTCCCAAAATCATTTTCTAAAGCATAGATAAAAATATAAATTCATTAATTGAGTTTATCGTTCTTAGAAAGCACGAAAAATCGAGGTGTTACAGATGGCACCTTACGAGGCGTTGTACGGTAGGAAGTGTAGAACACCATTGTGTTGGTATGAGATAGGAGAAAGTCAAGTGCTAGGACCGGAGATAGTAAAACAGATGATGGAACAAATCAAGAGGATACGGAAAAAGATGAAAATCGCACAGGATAGACAAAAGAGTTACAGCGATAAAAGAAGAAGACCTTTAGAATTCCAGTAAGGAGACCATGTTTTTCTGAGAGTTACTCCAAGAACTGGAATCGGCAGAACAATCAAATCTAGAAAGCTTACTCCTAGATTCATTGGACCATTTCAAATTCTTCGCTGAATTGGTCCTGTAGCCTATCATATTGCTTTACCACCAAACCTATCCAATCTCCATGACATCTTTCATGTTTCTCAGTTGAGAAAATACTACCCTGATCCATCACACATCCTAGAATCAGAGTCGAAACACTTGAGAGAGAACCTTGAGTATGAGGCTTTGCCTATAAGGATTGCGGATAGAAGGACGAAGGAACTCAGAGATAAAGACATTTCGTTGGTGAAAGTCATATGGGATGAACTACAGGAGATGCTACTTGGGAACGCGAAGAAGACATGCGGCAGCAATATACGAACCTATTTTAAAAAGGTACGTCGAATTTCGAGGACGAAATTCTTTTTAAGGAGGGTAGTAATGTAACATCCCGACTTTTACTGTTTTTATATCAATAATTTATATAATTAATTTTTGTATTTTTATTTGAGGTTTAGAAAATGAATTTAAATAAACTAAGACCACATTCACACTCTAATCTATCGTAGGGTGCTATGGTTAAATTTTGGGTCGAAAACTCAGATGGAGCCCGGTCTGTATTTTTGAACTGACAGTATGATTTTACTGCTCAGACGACATAATTTTGACTCGTGAACGAGACAATTAGTCTTAGAATCACATTTCCTATGTTTTCGTTAAATTTGAAAAAATTAGGCCTTTAAGCTTTATTCGAGATAAATCTCCAATTGGGTGACGAACGGAGCCGAGTATGGATTTACCAAGACCCGCGAAGCGGATAATCATGAAGTCACATCAAGTCACATCACCTAGGAATGCGTGCCAAGTGTCATGATGATTTTCAAAATATCTGGACGAGAAAAGATCGAAATGCCCTTGGACTTTTAAGAAAAAGACCATTTGGTCCTTAGGCAAAAAGATCAAACTACCCTTAATGAAATTTTAGTTGGACAACCTTGTCCCTTTTCTCACCCACTCGGCCCCCTGCCCTTCATATCCTCTCCAACCTTTTGTTCTTCATTTCTTTCTTCTCCTTCAACTTTCTTCTCCATTTTCTCTCCATTTCCTTAAAGATTTTCAAGAAACTTTGTGAAGGAAAGTTGATAAGCTCAGTCACCTTCATCATCTAGGAGGTATAGACTTCATTGTTAAGCTCTCAATCTTCATCTTTCTCCATTAAATTTCCATGTTTTAAAGCATTCTTCAAGTTGATGCATGAATTTCATAAATTCATGAAAAATTGTAGAAAAATCCTTTTAATTTCAAACCAATATCCATGATCTAGTTTCATCCTCTTCTTTCATAATCTAAGAGCATGAAATTGAATAAGGTTCCTAGCCTATTTAACTTAAAGGGGACGAACCCTAACATTTTTGAGGGAAATGGGTTTTTGTTCAATTTTTGTGAAATGATTCTTGATTTCACCTCTTTCATTCTATGATCATGTAATCCAAGTGGTTAGAAAACCAAATCAAACTCTCACCTATTTCTAACCATGATGGCCGAAACCCTATCTTGTTGGTTGAAGGGATTTTGGTTCAAAATTTTGAGAATTGATCATAGATTATGTCCTAGTCATGCTTAAGGATCATTGATCCAAGAGTCGGTAGAATTTCAACATCTCTAGCCTATTTAAATAAATTGGGGCGGAACCTTGTTCATAAGGATTAGGGAAATTTTGATTTAACTGTATTGATTTCTGGTTGTGGTTTGTTGTGAAGGAACCGGCGGTGTTCGAACATTTGAAAGCACGCACGAGTGACAGCTGCAGAGCCGCAGTCGGAGTCGCACGGGAACACTATTAAGGTGGGGGAAATAACTACAATATCGTCGGCGAGGCAAGATTTAAAATAATATATATTGATATGCGTAGGGCGACCTAAACCCTACTAGAGGTCGTTTGACCGATAGTTTGATTTTACTGTATGTTGAGGTTGCTTGTTTTGTGATTGGATGTTTATTATAATATATGTGATATGTATGTTGTGCCTATTATATGTTTATAATTACTTGAATTGATCTATGAGTTGATGTTATCATTAAATCTGTTTCTGGTTGCTTTATGATGTGATGTTGTGACTGCTGATGTTTGAGTAGATATAGGCAATAAATTCGGATAAGTTGGGAGATGAATGTGTGGTGAGAAAGTCGAGGATATGTATATGTTGTAGTGCTCGACCTAGAGATCCAGTTGATCTGTTTGTGTTTGTGATATAAAGTTGATACCCATTTACGTCGGAGGAAAGTTGGTCGTGGTTGTTATAAGTCATGGTTGAGACACTAAGTGTTGATCCTGAGATGAGTCGGTGAGATTCATGTTGCATAGTTATTGTTCATCCCTATGTTGGCACAAGGGCGATCGATCTTGCCTATGGGGAGATGATCGTACCCATTAGTCGAGTTGTCGACGGACGGGCGAATGTCCCGACCTGGCCTACGGGCGAGGGGATATGTCATTGCTGTAAGTGGAGTTATCAACAGATGAACGAATGTCCCGACCTGGCCTGCGGGCGGGGGTATATGTCGTTGTCGTAAGTCAAGTTATCGACGGACGGGCGAATGTCCCGACCTGGCCTGCGGACGGGGGGATATGTCGTTGCCATAAATCGAGTTATCAACGGACGGGCGAATGTCCCGACCTGGCTTGCGGGCGGGGGGATATATCGTTGTCGTAAGTTGAGTTGCATTGTTGACGGGCGAATATTCCTACCTGGCCTGCGGGTGAGGCAATATGTCGTACCCATGAGACGAGTTGAGCCTGCGGGCTGTTGACCGAACCTTGCATTACGGGGGGGGGGGGTGGCATAGAGATGAACGAGACATCTTGATCTGTTGGGGATGTCGCGTCGTGATCGCGTCCATATAGTCATTTGTTGTATGAGTGTAAGAGGTAGTATTTAAGAGGGAATCATTTGGGAGTTGATTGATTGACACTGCTGTGTTATTGAGTGTTGCTATCTATATAAATTATTTTAGCTTTTTCCTATTTATGATAAATTGCTGTTTCTTATCCCCTATATTTTCTCGATGTCGTATTTTATTTATTCTCGACCGTACGAGAAGATCCTGTTGAGGAATTTCCAGAGGATATTGATGGCATACCCGTTGAACCTGACGCTGGCGGAAGAGCCTCAGCTCCCAATGCTGGGGGACCTTGAGCTGCTCTATGCAGAGGACGACTGTCTCTGGGAGACTGACTACTCTCAACGAAGAGTAGTGTATATGGGCCTGACTACTGTATACGTTAGAGTCGTGGTTGGGTAGATAGTCTTAGTTTTGTTATGGCCAGTACATGGGTATGAGTGAAATGTATTTTTGGGGTCAGGAGAGCAAGTCTGATGTATTTTATTTTATTACCATGCTTTCAGTTTGTTTAAGTTGTGTACTCTGAAATTAATAGTTGGTTATGATGTCGGTTGTAGGCTCTACTAAGATAGCCGGTACTCTTACTCTTATATCTGTATATATTATTGCCGGTACTCTTACTCTTATGTCTGTATATATTATTATGGTATCAGTGTGTTGGTTGTTTTAATATTTTCGCATTTTTAATCAATCACGCTACGCTGCATTGCTAAGAATTCGAGTTCGGGTTACCAATGGGGCTTCCGAGGAAAGGGTTGTCTCAAGTAACCATTTTTTTAAATGGATGTTGTGGGGTGCTAATACCTTCCCTATACATAATCGACTCCCGAACTCTAAATCTGGTTTCAAAGACCATTATTTTTAAAATGGTTTTTCCAATGTTTTCCCTAATAAATAAACTTTGGCGGCGACTTCATTTTTGTGACCTATGAATTTTGGTTCGCCGCTCCCGTCGTGATGTGGTTGTTACAACAGTTAATCCACAGTTAATCCACCTCCCGTGGATTGGTCCTCAACCACATTACTTGAACATCAGTTGTATTATTTTCACTCTCTCCAAACAGCCTACCATCTTCCTAGACCTGTGCATCAACTCTGTGGGTGACCAAACAACGTTATTTAAAATGGCATCATTTCGCCTCCACCAAATCTTATCCAACATGATACCAAACAAAACACTCCACTGCACACCATGAATAATATCAGGATTCACCAGGTTATCATAAAGCCACTCCTGCCAAATCCAATTTGAGAAAAATAGAGGAAGCTTTGTTCATCCAAGTTTCTCTTTTTTTATCACACTCTCTGAAGACATGAAAATGATCTTCAATCGGACAGTCACATAAACTACATTGGGATGATACAACCAGCCCTTTCATGACAAAGCTTCCAAAGGAACACTCTAATCCTCTCTGGACCCTCCTATTGCCTAGTTGCAATGAAAACCTTCTTAAAGGGATTCACACTATTGCTCTGAATAGCCTCATAAGCTGTAGCATGGTAAAAATTCCATCATTTGCAAGGCCCCAAGCAAGACAATCATCAATATTATTGCTATGAGGAGGAGTCATGGCAACAATTTTATTTGTTATATATACTCGGGAAAAAGATGACTAAACAATTGTAAATTCCTAGAGCCATTTATTGGAACATACTCACTAATAGGCCTGGAAACAGTCATATCAGGCAACCTATCAGTAACATGACCAATGAAGGTCCCCCATTAGGGATCCAACAATTTGTCCAGAATCTAACTAGTCTCCCATTGCCAACTCACCAAACAATATTCTGAAGAAAAGGATCCCTGGCATTACACAAGCCACGCCAAAAGTTACTACCAGATTTTGTTTTATCCACAGCTGGTAAACATTGCCCCCCACATCTATACTTGGACCTGATGACTGAACTCCTAGAGATTGAGGCTGGTTACAAAATTTCCAACTCCCCCTCATCATGTAGGCTAAGTTGGAATCTCTAGTCTTTCTTAGACTAAGACCTCCATTCTTTTTAGAGTGCAAACCTTATCCCAAGAAATCAAATGAATTTTCTTCTTATGATGTGTATCCCCCTAGATAAAACCCCTACAGGCTTTATCCACCTCATCACATATAGCCTTAGGAAGCAAAATAGTTTGCATAACATAAGAAGGGAGAGCTGCAAAACTAATCTGGCTAATGTGACTCTACCAGCAAAAGACAGATTCCTAGCTTTCCAAGATGACACCAGGGTAGGGACTCTTTTATGAAGGATAGGGACACCAGGGTTCAAAATTGCGGACCGCATCACGTATTGCGGCCAATATTGCGGTTGCGGACCGCAGCGCAACCGCATCACACCGCAATTGCGGTGTGATCTACATTCACGTGTAACGGCCGCAACGCAACCGCATCAGACGCCGCAACGGGCCGCATCAGCACAGCAACGGGTCGCAACAGGCAGCATCAGGACCGCAACAGAGTTTTCAGTCCCGTTCCGTTCAATGTTACTTTCAAAAAGATGATGCAATGTCTTACAAAAATTATTTTCACTACAATTAAATTTAAATTATTCATAAAAATGATGTAATGTCTTAAAAATGAATAAAAATGTATATAATATTATTAATAGAAGATATATAAAGAATTAAAATAATTATAGATTTTTTTTTTTATATTTGGTGCGAACATAAAATTATTTCACGCCGAAACGACCGCAATGCGCTTCACAGCGACCGCAATAGCCGCAATCGCAGCGACCGCAATCGCAACCACATCCGAGACCGCAACCGTAATTTAGAACCATGAGGGACACCAAGATACTTTCCTAGATCATCCGTCCATTGAATTCCCATGGTCTCACTCAGCTGCCTTTTATGAAAACCCACATTCCTAGAGAAGTAAACTCTAGATTTCTCTTTACTCACTCTTTGACTAGAGCTGCTACAAAACACATCAAGAATGGACTGAACAAGTTGGACCTGTACGTCCTCTCTACCCAACCTAATCGGCTTCCACAGTTTGTAATCCACTTATAGAGACATCAGTTGAAACAATCTCTCAATACACAAGACAAAGAGATAAGGTGATAATGGATCACCTTGTTTAATACCTCCTCTAATAAGATAATGGATAATATATAATATATAATATATGAAAGAAAAATATAATAATTTATATAAATAAGTAAATAATGTATAATAATCACATTGTTTATTCTCTTTTTAACAATTACATTAAATATATTATTTAAATTATATTTTATTTTTTAGCAATGGGCTTAATTGAACTTTTCGTCCCTCAATTTTTTCAATTACGCGATTTCGGTTACTCAAAAATTTAATTGCGCTTTTCGTCCCTCAACTTTTTTAGTTGTGCAATGAAAACCTTTATTTTGATCTCTAGCAGGACTAATTTTGCACAATTTCACAACTTAGAGACTAAATGTGCAATTAAAATTTTTAAGGGACCAAAATTGCACGATTGAAAAAGTTAAGGGACGAAAAATGCAATTAAGCCTTAGAAATATTTCGAGAAATATGACATAAAACGCTCCCTTGTAGTTTTGAGTTGAGCCTGGAGAGGCTATTAAGTAACACCCTTTCTCGAGTGTCACATTCCCGAACAATTATAAGGCCGAAAATAATATTAATATGGAAAATACGAATTTTTTTTTGTTTGTAACGATGAAATGAAACTTGTAAAATAAACAATAATAATTATACTTAGGTTCACCATGCATTCCCTAAAGTCATAACATAAATAAAGTGCGAAAAAAGTAAAGTATACATAATACATATGTGACACTCCCAAAACTTAACCTCCCTAGGGCTGATACCATAAACATACAGATAAAGCTTAATAGAAACTTAAGCAGATAAACAATTATTACAGTCCAAGGTTACTGATATGATCCAAGTTTGAATCACCGAAATTTAGGATCTATCCAAGAACTTGTTCTTAGTTCTAATGTAAAAATGATGAGAAGAATTGGGGAAGAAAAAGGTGCGGTTGTCACCCGAATATGACGAACAAAAGGAATCAACCAAGGAGTGTAAATAACTAAATAAGAAACTTAAAAAAATAAGAATGAAAGTGCAACAACTAAAAACAAAATGTAAATGGTGCAAATGTAACGAAGAACATAAAATAAATTAAGAAAATGGAAGAGGAAGAAGATGAAGGGGAAGGCACCACAATCATCTATAGAATTGGAAGATTGATAAGCCAAGGAGGATTCGCCACAAAGAGATAGAAATCTTTGATAAGAATCAAGAAAGTTCTAATCCAAGAACTTGAAGAGGAGGAGCCAATGCTCAACTCACAAAAATACCCAAATAGGATAAATTCTAATTTCATTCAAAGTTATCAAAATGAGGCAATACAAGTCCCATTTATAGAAGCTAAGCACTAGGTTAAGGAGGTGAACATTTTCGTGGACCATGAAGCCCATTATACAATTAAAACCAAAACCCAATTACAAGTCTAAAAATTGCTAAATGAGACCAAATCCGTCCAAAACAGCGTCTCTAACTTCTGTCCAAGTTTTGATCATGATAGTGTACGAATCAGGTCTTGAGCTTCAAATAAACATTGTATATAATTCTCTTATCTTTCAAAAGAATTAAAAATCACTTCAATCAGACATCTATAACTCAAGATATAGCCAAAATAAGAACACTGATCACTTGGACTTGAAAGGTTTTTCTTGGACTTGAATGGATTGATCTTCTTTTGTTGCAAAATTGACTTGTCCCTCCTTTGCCTCCATCATTCCCCCCTTCTTAGAGAAAATTCGACCTCGAATTTATTATCTCCATACCTACATCAAGAGAAAGAACTAAGTTTATGGAAATTGAAAGTAAATCAAACGTTGGATTTCCTTGAGTAGGAATCCTTTTATTTTCTTATGTGCAACACCCAATCCTCCAGGGTCAAGCACAAATTTAAAGAACTCACCATATGTGGCAAAGATGTTAGGAAATTTTTCATTATGCTCATACAAGTCCTTAAGATTGATGAAGTCTAGAAATTGAAGTTCAAGGCTAGTAGGAAAGTTATACCTTTGAGAATTTGCATTGACGACCATATTTACCTCTCTATGCTTGGGCATGATGACATTTGAGAGTATTGCATGCTTTTTGGAATACTCAAGTTTGGACCCATTGTACTTTTCACCCAAATAAACAATCGGTGGTAATTTTTGAAGTAAAACAGCCCTCATGTTCACATTAGATGCATCACATTTAATTTGAAAGGACTTTGCAAGAATAGGTAAAGCAAGAATAAATGCATTAGTGAGCCTATCAAACGAGTCCACATGCAATTCTTGAGAACTTACATTAAACCCAAGAAGGCTAATATGATTTGTGCAAGATGAATTTTTATCAAAATTAGCATAAAAATTCCATACCCTCATATCATGATACCCACTTTTCAAATCAAACTTAGAAAGATGGCAATAGTCATGCAATTCATTAAGCAAGTAATCAAACCTATTTAATATAGGAAAGTAGCAAGACCCATACAATTTAGCAAGCATGTTATCAAATATAGGGGTAGAATGTTCATGATTTTGGGGAGCCATGCAAGTAAGCAAACCGTGGGGTTTTCCTTTGGAGACACTTCTTCAAGTGCATTGGTTGTCTTGTAAGCTTCCTTTGAAGACACATACTTAATTCTCTCATTTTCTTTTTCCTCTTTTTATTTAGCGTCACTCTCTTTTGCTTTCACCTCCCTCTCAAGTTTTCTCTCAACATGGACCTCACTCTCTTGTTCTAATTTCTCTACCTCTTTCTTTTCTTCATCTCTTTTTAATCTCTCCTCTTTGCTCTTAATATTTTTTCACTCTTTTCCTTCCCATTTGGGCATTGATAATCCAAATGCCCCCATCCAAAACACACTAGGCACCTCATATCTCTACTTCTAAGTTTAAGAGTTGGAGTAGAAGGAACATTGCAATATCTTTTGTGCCTCTTTCTTTTGAGTTGTTGCTCGACCTTCATGGATTGGTTCACTAAGTCCTCAAGCTCCACATAGTGTTGAAGCCCAACAATGTCTTGGATGTCTTGGTTTAGGCCATGGAGAAACTGAGCCATTGTTGCCTTTCTTCCTTCATCAATATTGGCTCTAATCAAGGTCATCTCCATTTCTTTGTAATACTCATCCACACTCTTAGTGCCTTGTGTTAACCTTTGCAATTGGTTGCGAAGATCCCTTTGATAGTGGCATGAAACATGTCTCTTCCTTATCATGGCTTTCATCTCCCTCCAATTAGCAATAGGTTGCTCATCATAGCTCCTCCTTTCCTTTTGGAATTGATCCCACCATATCAAGGCATAATCAACAAACCCAAGAGATGCTATCTTCATCTTCTTTTGTTCACTATAGTGGTGACAAGAGAAGATTCGTTCTATTTTCATCTCCCATTCTAAGTAGGCTTCAGGGTCATTTCTTCCTTGGAAAGTAGGTATTTTCACTCCCTCAATCCTATCTAAAGGTCTCATCATTTTCTTCACTAAGTGTTTCACTCAAATTGGCTTTTTCCACACCATTGGTTTGTTTTGCACTCTTGCCTCTTCTCACTCAAAGTCCTCTTTCAATATCTTTGGAAAAGAACTATACTAATTCAAAAATGTAAACAAGTACCAAATCTTTGTGAAAAATCCAAACTAGCAATCAATCAAGAAGGTCAAGAAAAGAAAACTATTACGACAAAACTTAGAAATTTAAAGACAAGCAAGAAAAGCTAAAAAGAAAAGAAAGCACACTCTAATGGAGAAGTAAGAAGAGAAAGACTCAAGAACTAGTGTTTAGGAATAGAATTTGAGCCAAAAATATGTCCAAAACATCAAGTAATATCAATTTTAAGGCTATAAACACTTAGAATAGGGGTTTTGTGGCCTAATTTGAATTCTGTCAAATTTTTTTTTTTATTTTTTATAATTGCATATCGGTCCCTTTGTATTTTTCTGAATCTGTTTTTTTTTTTTTTTTTTTTTTACTTTTTGGGATCCTTACTTTTGCAAAATAACTTTGGCCACAAAATTTTTCTGAAAATTACAGAAAAGAACGCCCCAAACAGAATTTAAGTGAATCGCAAAGATCAAATAGGCTTTTGAAACATGAACATGATGAACAAGGGGCTGTTCTTGGGAAGTGTGCCCAAAAATTAAATTCCCCCAAATTGATGTCTAGTTCATGCTTTAAGCTTAAAATTGATTGGTATACTTGATTCCACTTGTAAAGACCTTTCAATCAAGGTGTAGATTAACACTCTAACACCAATTCTTGAAATTCATAAAGATCAAAGTGGCTAAAACTCCAAGAACAAGATGAAGAATTCAAAAAAATTCAAAATCTAAAACATGGAATATGAGGAAAGGAAGCAACTTGAGCTATAAAACATCTTTTGGATGCTATGAATTACAAACCCCAATGGTCTAACAACTCATGACAACACCACAACTGATCAAAATTGATGATCAAAATATGGGGTTGGGCATAGGTTTTAAGGTTAAAAAAAATAGCTCAAAAATTGCAAAAATTTCAACACAATCCAACTAGCAAAACCCAAACTAAAAAAGAAATTAAGCTCAAGGAAGCTAGCTCTAGATACCAAATGATATGATCCAAGTTTGAATCACCGAAATTTAGGATCTATCCAAGAGCTTGTTCTTAGTTCTAATGTAAAAATGATGAGAAGAATTGGGGAAGAAAAATGTGCGATTGTCACCCGAATATGAAGAACAAAAGGAATCAACCAAGGAGTGTAAATAACTAAATAAGAAACTTAAAAAAATAAGAATGAAAGTGCAACAACTAAAAACAAAATGTAAATGGCGCAAATGTAAAGAAGAACACAAAATAAATTCAGAAAATGGAAGAGGAAGAAGATGAAGGGGAAGGCGCCACAATCATCCATAGAATTGGAAGATTGATAAGCCAAGGAGGATTCGCCACAAAGAGATAGAATGCTTTGATAAGAATCAAGCAAGTTCTAATCCAAGAACTTGAAGAGGAGGAGCCAATGCTCAACTCACAAAAATATCCAAATAGGATAAAATCTAATTTCATTCAAAGTTATCAAAATGAGGCAATACAAGTCCTATTTATAGAAGCTAAGCAACATTCTAGGTTAAGGAGGTGAGCATTTTTGTGGACCATGAAGTCCATTATACAATTAAAACCAAAACCCAATTACAAGTCTAAAAATTGCTAAATGAGATCAAATCCGACCAGAACAGCGTCTCTAACTTCTATCCAGGTTTTGATCATGATAGAGTACGAGCAGGTCTTGAGATTCAAATAAGCATTGTAGATAATTCTCTTATCTTTTCAACGAATTAAGAATCACTTCAATCGGACATCTATAACTCAAGATATAGCCAAAATAAGAACACTGATCACTTGGACTTGAATGGTTTTTCTTGGACTTGAATGGATTGATCTTCTTTTGTTGCAAAATTTACTTGCCCTCCTTTGCCTCCATCAGTTACACATTAGAGCTCCGCCTGGAAGCCATGGCATAAAAACAACAATAATAAAAATAGACGCCCCACTGGCCGTGGTACAACTCACAAGAGACTCAATGATACCTCTGAGATCTTTTTTCTTCTATTCGAGAGCGTTGACGTCAAACTTGTTGTTCAGGATGAGGGTCCTGTAACGACCTTCATTAAATTAGTAACCCAAATTAATAATTTAAATAAAAGAAGGTAAATAAAATTTTTCTACAATATCTACTGAATAAATACTTAATATAATATTAATCCAAAATAATTGTTTATATTAATTCAAAAACGAAATAACATAATCAGTTTCAAAACCTCAAAACAGGGCGTCTATAACATCTCACATAAGGAAATAACTAAAAGATAATAAAGGTTCTCATGGCATAAGCCATACAATACTAATCAAGCTCTAAAACTAAAGAGATGGTCTTCTAAGCATCTGACTGCTCAACAGGGACGTCCTCAGGCTATGAAAACAGTACTACTAATGAGATATAAAATCCCAGTGAACAAAAATACAGTTTAAAAAGTTTTCACAGAAGCATTGTTCTCAGCCGGTGCTGTAACCGGAAAAACTAACCATGGTATCCGCTATTTTCAATATAGTATATAATAAAATAATAATAATATAAATTATTATTGGCAATAAACAGTCATCATCAACACATCATAATTCAAGTATGTCAAAGTCTCACATATCAAATAATCTCAAATATCCTCATATGTCATATGACTTTCAAACTGCACATAACAATGATGTCTCATTGCCTACCTTACTCATGAAGGTATTTCGATGTCACCTTCTCTTCAGTGACATTACTTATTTTGATACCAACCATTGTACACTGGTGGTATTAATCATTTCGACATCTCAAGGCGTGGCGATGTTATTTTCGATACCCCATCATGGCGGTATTTCATACTTCGACACCCCATTTCATTGGTAGTGTTACTTTCATACCCCCTATCATAGGCGGTATTACAGCAAACAACATTCAACATATTAACAGTTATTTTCGACACCCCAATTCATTGGCAGTATTACTTTCGATACCCCTATCGTAGGCGGTATTGCAGCAGACAACATTCAACATATTAACAGTTATTAAATCATGCCAATATCACAAATATCATCAAATCACGTATGCATCATATATATCATGGCTTCAATCTCAATAATAAACATTTAATTGACAGCAGGAACACCTTAGAAGTAAACCCCCAAATTTGTAAAATCAGGGTTTGACCAAACTAGGATTATTTTCCAAAAAACGTGTTTTTAAAACTTAACTCAAACCCAAAGACAATTTGTACCATGAAAAGAATGAGAAAAAGTATTTCTACTCACATTTTGAAGACCTCCAAAAATTTCTAAACTTTTCCTATAAGGAATCCTATTAATAGAGCTTCTTCTTCTATCACATAAAGCAAGCACACTCTTTCTCTGCTGCGTACAGTGACCTTGTTTCTCCTACTGCGCTATCCCTACTTTTATCTTGCTAGCGGCGCTACTTCTATTCAATATTACATGAGGTTTTGGTGTTTTTCTAAACCCTTACAGACTTACAGTGCCTTATATTTGGCTCAAGCCAATTCACAATTAAGTGGGACTCCTTGCTTTTGTTTCTTCTCTAAAGAATTCTAATTTAAATCTTTCACATCCCTGTGCCCGTGAATTCTAATTTGGCTAAGCCAAATTTCTATTTGATAACTTGATAACCATGGGTGGTTATTTTTTTTTTTATTCTCTCCAATCACTTTATATTGGGTCGCTGCATTTTTGTTATAAAGAAGGCAATTTTTTAGATTTCCCACACGTGTTCTCATTTCTTCACTTTTTAATTAAATTAATTTACACTATACCATTTAATAACTTAATCTTTTTATCAAATTAATTATATTAGAATTTTAGGATGTTAAATTTTCTCCCCTCCTTTAAGAATTTCGTCCCCGAAATTAACTTCACCCTCACGTACGAAACAAATAAGGGTAATGTACCTTCGACAACGAGGTTTGGGTATTGGCGCACCAAGTCTTCTTCCAGTTCCTATGTAGCCTCTTCAAGAGTTAAATCCTTCCCAAACCACCTTCACCAAAGGGATTGTCTTGTTCCGCAGAGTCTTAGTACTCTTGTCAATGATCTGACTAGGCTTAGGCTGTTAGATTAACTTATCCTTCAATTGTATTTACTCAGGAGCTATTACATGAGACATATCTGACACAATTTTCGAATTTGAGAAATAAGAAATACATTATGATGGTTTGACAACCATGTTGGAAGAGCCAATTGGTAAGCAACAGGCTCGACTCTCTTGAGGATACGGAAAGGACCCATAAAAACAAGGAATTAGTTTTCTGACTGACATTGACCCCCACATCCCAATCTTAGGAATGACCCTCAAGAATACATGTTCCCCTTCCCAAAACTCTAAAGATTTTCTTTTCTAGTCGACACAACACTCTTAACCTATTCTGCGCAGTGTGCATTTTTCCCTTTTGAATCCTAGCTGTGGTCTCTTGGATCAAATTTGGTCCTAATAAGATCTCCTTACCTACTACTTACTAACATAAGGGGACCTACATATCCTAATCACACCATCAATATACATATAGTCATTAACTATTTTACCACCTATTAAGTGTACAATTCATGACACCTTAAATATAAACATAATTTTAAAGGAAATAAATGATAACATTTACATAATAAAATCATACACTTAAGCGTTTGTTTCTGACCATTCTCCTAAAATTATAATACTTTCACTTGTATTTCATCATTGTAAGCATTCTCAAAAATAGATTTATAACAACAATTCACAAAAGAAATTGAAATAATGTTTTATACCTTTCATACATAGATCTTATAGTCCCTTAAATTGCACGCCAAACTATTATATTGTTTACAGCATAGAGGAATTTTTATAAATAGATAAACAAATGAAATGAAACAAAGAAAGAAAGAAGAAACGGTAGAGACTTCCACATTGAGCAATTATGACTTTCAAAACAATTTTCATCAATAAATACCATAGTGGAACTAAAAAATCAATTTCATTTTGATTTTTTAGTAAGCTAATACAAATAAGAAATAACACTCTTTTTCTTTTCTGTCTTTAATAAGGAATGTAAGTTTGTTAAGATTTGACATGCCAGTAATCTATATGGGAATCAAATCCAAAGAGTATATTAATTTTGATTAGTATTTGGTCACTTGAGAAATAATTTGAAATATTCAAGCAGGGTGATTTTAAAATTAAATAAATTATATAACAAAATTACAACATAAATTAAAAATTAAGTATATATATGCACCTTCTTTAATACAACATCCAAGTTGAAGTGTGAAAAACTTGGGGGGTTGAGTTTTTTCCTGGCGCCGCATGCATGGCTAACATGACCGCTTGTTAGGAATCCTTGTTCCCTGAGTGTGCCCCTCAGCCTTCTGCCCCTTCTGTTTCTCCATCTCACCCTACTCCTCCATTTCAACCCTCTTCTCCATTGATCATACAACCTTCTCTTCCTTCAACCAAAACCATGTTGCAACCTCCAAAAACGTTTGCACAAGCATTGAAAATTGCGTGTGCTATTCCAGTCAGCCAACTACCTATTCCTTGCATTAAAGGTGATGAAATAGCAATAAAGATTCCGGAAGACGAGTATCAGGCTGGCTTAGAAGAGTGCAAGAATAATTTGCATGGGAGAGTCATTCTTGCCAAAGGTGACAAACCTCTAAAGATTGATGAATTGCGCTGGAAGTTACTGCAATTATGGAAACCGATTAATAAATGGCGAATGGTTCCTTTAGGGAAGGGCTTTTATGAGTTCTCCTTTGTATCCATTGAAGGCCTAAGAACGGTTCTCTCTGGCGGCTCTTGGATTTTAAATCCTGGTTCTTTGCGATTGTTTGCATGGACTCCAGACTTCGTTCCAAATCTTGCAAAACAAACCACTGCTTAGTGCTGGACCCGGATTATTAGACTGCCTCAGGAATACTGGCGTCCCAAGATTTTATTCTTAATTGCTAGAGGAGTGGGAGTTCCTCTCTCTTTGGATGATGTTACTATTCATAAGAATCTTGGTCATTTTTCCAGAGTTCTGGTTGATATTGATTTGTCTACTAACCCTCCGGCTCAAATTTTAGTGGAGAGGGATGGATTTGCTTTTCTTGTTGGAATTGAATATGAATTCTTGCCATTTTTTTGCACTAACTGCTCTACAATAGGACATTCATCATCGGATTGCAAGCATTTAATCTACAAGAGTCATCCTCAGAGGGGTGTTTACAATCATAAGAAGGATACTATAGGCGTCCCAGGGAGGAAAATAGAGGCAATGTATATTCCGAAGCAGGTGGACAAGGGTAAAACTGAAATGATGATTCAGGGGGAAACCAGTAAATTGCTAGAAAAAGACTGCTTCAAGGCTGGTTCGGCTAATGTTAATGGTGCAGAAGAGAATGAGGAATTTGTGGACAATGTGCAGCAATATGTTCCTAAGGCAAACAGACATGCGAACCCTCAGGATGCAGAACATGTTGCTAATGAGGGAGCAGGTAGATCCATTGATCCTGCTATCCATGTTCCTGATCTCTCAATTTCTTAGCAAGGTGAAGCAGGGAATACAATTCTCTAGCATAATGACACTGCTGTCGACCTTCAAGGGCAGGACAATGATGATGAAGAGGATATTGAGACTGTCTTTGAAGAGGAAGTCACCCCTGTTCAGCTCAGAAATAATGGTATTCATCTTGATAATTTGGACGACTTTGTGGCAAATACTTTGCAAGGGTCTTCTAGCATCCATAAGCAAGGTAGGCTCTAGGCTGATGCATTTGATGTAGAGGAAGAGAAAGTTGAGACCTCTTCAGTTGATAAAACAACTCCTAATGTCAGTAAATACTTAGTCCAAGGTGCCGATGATAATCAATTGAATCAAGATGAGGAAGGTTTTCACAAATCTTTGTCTAAATCACAAAAAAGAAAGTTGAAAGCTAAAGCAAAGAAGGCTAAGGAATTGGAAAAGAAACTTGATGGTGTCACCACTAGGTCTCGAGTAGGACCCTCTAAAGGTTCCAAATGAAGGTAATATTTTGGAATGTTAGGGGTATTGGGAACTTAAACACTCGGTTAGTTTTCAAGAACTTAGTTACCGTTCATAAACTTGAATTTGTTATTTTATCTGAGCCATGGATCTCTTCTGCTAATTTACCTGCTACATATTTGCCTAACTTGCATTTGAAGATTTTTGTTGAGAATTCTAGGACTGATTTGAGCCCTAATTTATGGTGCTTATGTGCTGATCACCTGAACCCCAAGGTCACTGCTATGTCCAGCCAATTTTTAGCCTTCTCCTCTGTTGAAGCTGGCAAATAGGTGCATATGGCTGCAGTCTATACTTCCACTGATTATCTGATTAGAAGAAGGTTGTGGGATGATCTTCACAATTTGCAGACCAATGATCAAGGCCCTTGGAGTTTTGTGGGAGACTTTAATTCAATTCTTGGCTCCCATGAGCACAGAGGTAGGTGCTTGCCTCACAAGATTTCTTGTGAAGACTTTCAGAGATGGACTGACTTAGATAGTTTGATTCATGTTGACACTAAGGGTGCTAAATACACTTGGTCTAATGGCAGGAAAAGAGCTTTCCTTACTAAAAAGAGACTAGATAGAGCCATCTGCAATTTGGCTTGGCTTGATTTCTGGTTTAGAGTTGATTGTTGCTTTTTGATTAAGAGTAAGTCCGACCATTGTCCCATTCTCTTCTCTATGAATTTAGAGAATAGAGTGCATAGATCTAGTTTCAAGTTCTTAAAAATGTGGTCCAGACACCCCACTTGTCATCAGCTCATTGCTGATAGTTGGAACATTCCTCTAGCTGGAAAGCCCATCATTGTTCTATCTCAGAAACTTAAACGATTAAAGGTTCTTTTGAAGGATTGGAATTGGAAGGTCTTTGGAGATGTTCATCAGAAGTTGCAGTTGGCTATGGCTAAAGTTGAAGACATTCAAAGAAGGTTAGATATGCTTGGCAGTTCTGATGAGCTGATCCAGGAAGAAAAAGAAGCTCAAATTTTCTTGAAAGAGTCTTTAGCTTATGAAGAAGACTTTTGGCAGAAGAAATCAAGAGTAAACTGGCACATTAAGGGAGACAGAAATACATATTTCTTTCATACTATGGCTAGAATTAGACAGAAAACTCAGAATATTACATTGCTTAAGAGTGGTGATTGTATTCTGGATAATTCAGTTGACATTGAAATCATATTATGCAATTCTACATGGATTTATTCACTATTGAAAACAATTGTAGCAACTATGATTTAGTTAGTGAGGTAATCCTTAATTCAGTTTCAATTGAGGACAATTGGTTACTCACTTCAATGCCCTCGAAAGAAGAGGTGAAAAATGTTGTTTTTGCTCTTAATGGAGATGGAGCTCCTGGCGCGGATGGATTTGGTGGATTTTTCTATCAAAAGTTTTGGGAGATCATTGAGGAAGATGTTTACAAAGCAACTCTTCAGTTTTTCACTCATGGCTGGCTCCCTCCTAACTTAAACTCTAATCGAGTTGTCCTTATTCCAAAATGTGTTGAAGCTGAGTCTATAGATTTGTTTAGACCAATTACATTGGCAAACTTCCAATTCAAGATCATAACCAAAGTCATTGCTGATAGATTAGCCACTGTGGCTACTAAAATTGTCTCTAAGAATCAAAGGGGTTTCATCAAAGGTAGGCAAAACTCATATTGTATTTGTCTTGCTTCTGAATCCATTAACTTGCTGCACAGGAAATCATTTGGTGGTCAACTAGCTATGAAAATAGATATCAAAAAAGCTTTTGATACCTTGGACTGGACTTTCCTTTTGAAGGTTCTCAGATGTTTTGGCTTTAATGACACATTCATTGGTTGGGTCAAGACAATTCTTTCCTCAGCAAAGTTGTCTATAGCAGTAAATGGGAAAGATATCGGCTTCTTTGCTTGTAAGAGAGGAGTGAGGCAAGAGGACCATCTATCTCCTTTACTTTTCTGATTAGCTGAAGAGGTTCTTAGCCGGGGTATTACAAAGCTGGAGCAGGAGGGAAAACTTCAATTAATGGTTGGTCCTAGAGGTATAAGGATGCCAAGCCACATCCTGTATGCTGATGATATTATGCTCTTTTGCAGGGCTACTAAATATAGCATTGTTAATCTTAAGCATCTTTTTCTGCATGAGGCTGCTTCAGGTCAGGTTATTAGCGCTGCAAAGTCCAAATTTTATAAAGGTTCCATCTCAAATGCCAGACTTTGGCACCTTATTGATCTTTTGGGATTTTCAGCAGGAATTCTCCCTTTTATGTACTTGGGTGTTCCTTTGTTTAGAGGGAAGCCTAAGAAAGCTCATCTGATGCCTATTGTGGATAAAATCAAGATGAAGCTTGCTGCTTGGAAAGGTAAAATGTTGTCCATCATGGGAAGAGTAGTCTTGGTGCAGTCTATTATTCAATGTATGCTTATATACAGCTTTAGGATTTACTATTGGCCTGCTTCTCTGATGAATTTGTTAAATTGTTGGTTAAGTAACTTTATTTGGTCTGGAGATGTCAATGTTAGGAAATTGGTTACTGTGGCCTGGCATAAAGTTTGCTCTCCTACTAATGAGGGTGGTCTTGGCCTACGTTGTATTAAGGACATCAATAGAGCTGGCATGCTTAAGCTAGCTTGGGAATTGGTAACTTCCAGCAATCAATGGGCTGTTTTGTTAAGAGCAAGGGTTTTCAGAAAGGATGAAGTCATTTCTCACCATCTGGTTTCTTCAATTTGGTCTGGTATTAAATCATTTATCCATATGGTTATAGATAACTCTCATTGGCTTCTTGGTAATGGTAGCAGAATTAGGTTTTGGAAAGACATATGGCACACTAATTCTCTGAGTTCTATGGTCATCCCTCCTGAGCTGCAACATACTGAAGAGGCTTTGTTAAAAGATTTTATTGTTGATGGTGCTTGGCAATTACCTGAGCTGTTTATGACTACTTTCCCTGCTATTACTGAGGATATTCACAAGACTATCATCCCTATCTCTTCTAGTGAGGATCAACTTCAATGGAAAAATTCTAAATCAGGTGGTCTCTCCTTTAAGGATGCTTACATGTTTCAGGTTTTAAATGGCCATCATAAACCTTGGTCTAAGTTTATTTGGAGGAATAACATTCCACCTTCAAAGTCTTTTGTGGTTTGGAGGATTTTGCATGGTAAAATGCCAACAGATGAGAATTTAATGGCTAAGGGCTGCACTGTGGTTTCTAGGTGTATCTTTTCCTGTCAGGATTGTGAGACTGCAAGTCACATTTTTATGCACTGTATAGTGGCTCAGAAGTTGTGGAACTGGCTTAGCAATTTCCTGAGGTGTCTTATAGACACAAGCAACTTTACTAACCTTCTTCAAGTTTGTTCTAAAGGTTGGAGTTCCCAAGCTTTGGATGTGGTTGCAGCTAGCATTGTGTATGTTCTTTGTGTTATTTGGTCTAACAAAAGCAAGGCTCGGTTTGACAGTAAGGATTTTAGCATGATTCATGCTATTAATGAGATCATTGCTGGTCTGTCTCTTGCTGGTAATCTCAGTCAAGGTTTTATGCGGAATGATGTTGATGAATTGTCTCTATTGAAGGCTTTCTCAGTGCTTCTTCACTTCCATTCTACTCCTAAAATTAGAGAGGTTTTATGGAAGCCTCCCCTGGATGCAACTCGGATGGAGCTGCCAAGGGGTGTCTAGGTCCTTCATCTTGTGGTGGTATCTTCAGGGACAGCAAGGCTGCTACCATGGGCTGTTTTACTCAAAACTTGGGCATCAGTACTGCTTTTGAAGCTGAGTTAATTGGAGCCATGTTGGATATTGAGTTAGCCTTTGGAAAGGGTTGGTATACTCTTTGGTTGGAATGTGACTCATCCTTAGTCATTTCTGCTTTTAGTGATTGTAAGTTGGTCCCTTGGAGGCTTAGAAACAGATGGAATAATTGCATGCACTTCACTTCCCGAATGAGATTCATATGTTCCCATATTTTCATAGAAGCCAATGATTGTGCTGATAGGATAGCTTCTCACGGCTTAGCTATTTCTGGATTTCAATGGATGGACTTTCTTCCTAATGATGTTTTTGAGCCTTTCCTTAGAAATAGATTAGGGTTGCCTAACTACAGGTTCTCTTAATTTATTTCATGGGTTTGGTTTAAGCCCCCCCATTATTTATTTGTATTATTTTTTTCTTTTTCTAATAAATTAGGCAATATGGTTACTCTTTTTCCCTTTTGGTGTTTTTATCCCTAAGAAAGGTTTTGCACCTTTAGGTTTTAATGAGGGCCTATTGTTTGCTTTAATATATATATATATATATTATTTCTGTCTACTATTACATCTTCTTTAAATCTTGATACCTCTTGATTATTCCTGGATGCATGGTTAACTTTACTTTGTGTCTCTTCTAGCATTTGTTTTTTCTAGGGCTCCCTTCCTTAGGAACAATGATTCTATTCTTAAACAACAATAGACCATCATCACATATAATCCTCTTGATCCTAAAGAGATTGCAATTCCTAGTCTAAAACTGCTCTCAGTTAATCTGTTTTCTAAGGTCATTACAAATTCCAACCTATTCAATTTCAAGCTTAAAGCATTATATTTAAGGTTACATTGAAATTCATGTCCTTAAACTCTTCTAAGATATTCATCTCTAGCACTAAAATGCAAGGATTTTCTATTTAGAGCCTCTGCCACTACATTGGTTGACAATTATTTAAGACTCTTATGATCATTAAGAACTTTGATTTTATTTCATATAAGATATTTTCCTTTCCTAATCAACTTGATCAGAAATAAGGCTAGCCTAGAGAACCCATTTATAACTTCATATAATACCCTTCCAATCTCAGGAACTTCTTACACCTGTCACTTCTTAGGCGCCTCTCATCCTACCACTGCATCTACTTTACTTGAATCAAACGTTACTCTACTCAAATAATCTAAGGTCATTTATCCTAGGAAAATATACTTATCTTTAACGGTTATGTTTGTTCAATATCCTATTGTCCACACAGCCTCATACTCCCATCATTTTTTTATACTAAAAGCACTCAAAACTTATCACAAATCCAAGCATATTTCTTAGCAGTAATAAAAGTGGGATTTGATTTGATGTATACGATAATCAAATAATAATAAATTAGATTCCAAATAATAATAATAAAATCAATAGCAACTTCGAATAAATTATGAAAAGATACAACAGGGTAAGAAAGTTTTTATTCTAAATCGATATGGTTTTGCTAAAAAAAACAAACATTGACACAAGAAGATATTCCTGTTTATAAATGAAAAATTCATTAAAGCAAAAGGAAGTTAAAAACGTGAATTCAAATCAAGTGAGGCTTCCTTTGGAAATTTTGCTACCAAGAAGAATATGCACACAAAAACGATAAATAAAATTAAAACTATTTTTATTTTATTTTATTTTATTAAAATACAAAGAATATACATCTATCAAGCAAATTCATCAAGCGACATAAAAATATATTTTAAGAATATAATGTTAAGAATTAACAACTTTAAAATTCCAACTTTTTTTTTTTTAAATAATAGACAAATTCACGTTGCAATACCCTTTCCTGAGTGTCACATTCCTGAACGTTTATAAGGCCGAAAATATTTATTAATGCAGAAAATAAGATTTTTTTTTTTCTTTTCACAAAGGTGTAATGGGATTAGTAAAGGTAATAAATAATGCTAATAAATGAACTCAGGTCCACTTATAAATACAGAAATAGAAAACAGAAAACAGAAATAATACCGTATACAGACATAGGTTAAATGCATAACTGACATCAGAAATAATAAGTACTAGGAGTCACAGCTCCCTATGAAGTACTACAGAGATCGACATCGTCTGGCCAAGACAAAATAAAACAGCAAAAGGAGTCCACCTCCGAACTCAAAGGAACTGTTGAATCGAGTCGTCGTCGCGTCCATCTGTTCAAGCAGCAACAGCAAGTACCAGTAGAAAATATTCAGATATGGGTGAGATTACCATTCATCAACACAACAAAACAGCAGTAGTAAAAACGGGACGACTCACCAGGTAACAGTGTACCCAACATGTTTACTAGAATTCTCAATATAAATCATGTTAAATAGTTAACAGCATCATATCATGTTAAATAGTTAACAGCATAAAATAAGGCATTCTTAAAACATAACAACGATGTATAACAGTAAATGAAATCATCAACAGCTATGCAATGTAGTGCAATGTCCATGACTCAATGTCATATGCCACAAGGGTAAAACTCTGACCCCTACTCCATGGAGCTAACAAAAGTGTCGGAGAGAGTGAATGGGAGGACATGTTCCGGTTTCTGCCAGCCATGAGCAAGATGCTACAACATTCGTAACGTGCACGTATCTGGCTTTACGGTAACACTCTCAACCAAACATGAAAAATATGGCATCCAGTAGAGGATATCAGTGTATTGCACAGATTCGCCATGACACAGAAGAATCACCAACTGGTCATATGTCAGCCATTCCAACCCTGATACCTCCAAAAAGATCATTGAAGATCGTCACCGTAGGATTTGCACCCGCATCAAGGTGTAAGCTCAACTCCTAGGCTCAAGGCCTTACAACTATGCACATGAAATGCCAATGCTTACACAAAGCAGATGCGATAAAGCAATGTCTATCCATTGGATAAACCTCAAGGTTCACTAAGGTTCTATTTCTTAGGAACTATACGCGTCTTCATTTTATAAAACATTTATCCATTGGATAAAACATTTTTCCATCGGATAAATATCTTGTGATTCCTTTGGAATGATCCAGACTACTTTCAGAATCGCTACTGTCCCCACAAACCAACACGAGTCTTTTCAGCGTGTTTTGTCCTCACTCATACTCTTTCTAGGAAACTTCGCAGAAGGTCACCCATCCCATAATTGCTCTAAGTCAAGCACACTTAACTATAAAGTTCTTATGTTCTACGCTCCCGAAAAGAAGATAAATCTTGTTGGTATAGGTAGTACCAATCAATTCTTATATGCCTTCCCTTAACTATATAGTCCCATACCTGCATAGCCTCAGGATTCCTTCCACTGTACAGTCCCATACTTGCACAGTCTCAGGATCTCTCTCATTCCAGTTATCACAAGACGGAAACAATTGAACGATTAACCTGGATCCGAATCACCGGTCCGTCATCGAATTACTGTTTCAAAACCCAAAATGTTTCATGTTTGTGTTTAAGTCTTATGAATTAAGTCTCAAGTCCTAAACATTATGAATAAGGATTGAGAATCCTCTTAGATAAGTCTTTGAGTTTTTCTAAGGTATTAATCCTTGATTTTCAATTAAGGAAATAAGTGTTGGTTCACTTAAGTCTTATGAACTCATTGATGTACTAAGTCATCAATGGTATAGTACATGGTCTTGTTCCACCACATACCATACTTAATTAACCCTTGTCTTCAACTCTAAGTTAATTACTTAACTTAGGTTTTTCACGCGTAAAACTTTTACGATTTTGAGTTAAAAACTCTTTTTGTAAACCAAAACAATATTTACAATTGAAAACTCATTTGATTTGAAACAACATTTGAACCACTTACTTTATTTGTAACATTTTCTGAAATGTAAAATTCACTTAGTGAGAGTACATTCGCTTAGCGAAATTGAGGCAGTGATACCTCTTTTGAAACTCCTCTTTATCGCTTGGCGAAACATAATTCGCTTAGCGAAATTCCATTGTATTCGCTTAGCGAAGCATAATTCGCTTAGCGAAATTGAGGCGGTTATACCTCATTTGAAATTCCTTTATCGCGGGGCGAACAAAAGTTTCGTGTCGCAAGGATGAGAGCTGTATTTGCTCCTTACACAGATCCTTTGTATCGCGAGGCGAAGATTGTCTCGCGTCGCGAGGTCGGAACTGTATTTCATACTGACCTTCTGAATCGCGAGGCGAAGATTGTCTCATGTCGCGAGGCAGAGACCTGTGATTCTTACTGCTGGGGTTAGCCTTCTGTCTCGCGTGGCGATAATGGTTCCGCCTGGAGAATGCCTTGTTTTCCCTTTGTCTCGCATGGCGAGATAGGGTTAGCGGGGCGAATACTCTGTTTTCACTTTTCCTTAACTTCTTCATTATTTCTCTTCTTGAAGCACTTGATTGAATGAATGACCTATAGCTAAAGTAAAAGATATTTTCCACTTTGGTGACACACTTTAAAGATTAAAACTTCATTTGATCTTTGGATCAAAATCACTTTTCATTGTTCTTTGAAAACATAGGTTTATGAAAATACTTTTCTTATCTCAAGACTTTGATAGATCAAGAACAAAACATGTTCTTATGTTTCTTCTTACTAAGGCCATAAGCCTACTCCAATGAAAAGTGGAGACTTTGCTTCCTCAACTAAGCAAATTATAGCTTAAAAAACTCATATGATTATGACAAACACAATCACACATCATTGCATCATAATCAAGCATAAAATCCATACTTGATCTAGAGATCAAAGTAGGTTTTTCAACATACATGAAAATGTTTTCTCAACTAATCAACATCATCATAAAGCATGATAAAGCATACAAAGCATAAAATACAATTATTACACTTTATTCTCCAAGAGAACCAAATTGAATGGTGAACCCAAACCAAAGGGTTTCACCCACACATAAAGTAAACAACCATCTTCACCACCACCATTTTGGTGTGATGAGGTTCACCCCCCATACCTATTGAAGAGCAGATATCTGGATCAAAGTCGGTTGATCGGTTTGTAAACCTCCTGATAATCGTCACCAACTACAAACAACCAAACAATCAAACATTAAACAACAATTAAACAAACTCAACAATCCTACCTAAAAGAGGTTTCGGCCACCCTAGGGTAAAAAGGTTAGGAATTGATTTTGGTTTTCCATTTCATGGATTCAAGGACAATAGGAAAGCTAAGGATGAAATCAAGTGTTAGAAATCAAAAATTGATGAAAAACACTATTCATCATCACTATGTAGGGTTCGGCCATATTGAGGATTTAGGGCTATGATGAGAATTGAATCATAAGCTCTTGGGTTTAGGTAGAGAATGATGAAGTGAGTTCAAAGAAATTGGTTTCACACCAAAAGGATTTTTCTACAAATTTCTATGGATTTTCAAAGTTTTGGACCTAAATGATTTTCATGAAAATGAAGTTTGATCTTAAAATAGAGAGAGATTCAAGAAGCTAGGAGATCATAGAAGTGATCTTACGTAAAAATGAAGGAAGTTTGATCAAGGAATCAAGTGTTTCTAACAAGGTTTCATGGATTTCTCATGAACAACAATGGTGTTTCTCAAGGTAGAAGGTGAAGTGTTCTTCAAGGGGGGCTAGGCTGCATTAATGAGGGCTGGAGAAGGCTGTCCAGCCTTCTTAACAAATCACTTAAGGGCAAAAAGGTCATTTGATTCAAGGGTAAAATGGTAAAAGTGCAAAAGACTAAGGTTAGGGGCATTTTGGTAATTTCGCGTCTAGATTTTCTCGACCGTCATGACGACTTTAGCATAATCTCCCAAGTATCTTGGGATGATGTGGTATCAAGCTCATCCGTTGTCGGTCTCGTTGAATCCCTTTACGACTCCAAACGCTTACTGGTTCGATTATACGATCGAATATAATTATTATTATTATTATTATTATTATTATTATTATTATTATTATTTTTCGGACGTCGAGACGGATTTTAATGAAGATGTAGAGAATAAAATCTCGAGACTTACTGTCTCGTTCACGAGTCTAAATTAGGACTCGATAGTAGAAAAAGGCTACTATCCGTGAAAAACGCAGACCGGGCTGCGTTTAAGCTTTCGCCCGAAACTTAACCGTGGCTTCCTATGGTTGTATAGGACATTTCTATCTGCTCAGAATATTTTATTTCACTCTCTAAACCCTCCAATAAAATACAAACGTTAAAATACTGGAGAATTAGAAAATGTGAAAATTGGGGCGTTACACACGTATAAAAACCAATTTTCCAGCAACTCCTCTAATTGTTTCTTAGGCTAATTTAACTCTAAAGGTGTCATTCTATAAGATGCTACTGACACTGGTCTGCTTCTAGGTACTAAATCTATGTTAAACTCAACTCCCATATTTGATGTAAGTTAGAGACCTCCTTATAGAACACATCTAGAAACTAACAGACAACAGGTAGTGTCGCTACATCACTTTCAGTCTCTATCTTAACGGAAAACAACTATATGGATCATTGAACTTTCTCAACTAAGAACTTATGACATGAAAACGAATATGATATGGTTTAACATAAAAGATTCATCAAATATAGGTTGTGAAGTACATAAATATTTCTATTTGGACAACATTATTAGATGATACCGAAACCATACAAAGAGTGACATCCAACCCAATATATGGAAACATATCAAATCATAAGATAAATTTTGGTGTATCAAGGAACTTTTCAAACAGGCAAAAGATGTAACCAATTTATCTTTGATAGGGGTAGAAACACACAAGTGAAAAGGTAATTTAGAAATAGGAAACTTTGGATTTTTGACAACTAAGGGTTATGGAAGAATGAGTTGCTCCTGAATCAAACAATTTGATAACCTTTTGTTATAAGAACAATTCCTCTTTGGTTTTTCAACCTTCTGCAGGATCTGAGCTGTCTCGGAAAAACGACAGATCGTCCTCTGAAAAATGGTAACCCCGCGTACTGAGGTTCTTGGGGTGCTACCACCCCATATCCCCTCATAAGACGGAGAGTCTCCGTTTGTTCTTGCACATCTATGATCACACGAGCCATAACTGTTACAAGCGCATCATTCGTCCTATGCTTGTTAGTCGTCATTAATCTGCTCACTACCAATGAACATTGAGTTGGCCAGGCTCAATATCCAAAGCATAGTATGCAGCATCTACAACTCTAACAAGCATCCTATGCGCCCAAGTTTTGATGTTTGGAAAACCCAATAACCTCAGTCCAATATAGGATTGAACTGCTCTGATCCCAAAAATGTAACACCCTTCGTTACATTAGTAACCCAAATTAATAATTTAAATAAAAGAAGATAAATAAAATTTTTCTTCAATATATACTGAATAAATACTTAATATAATATTACTCGGAAATAATTGTTTATATTAATTCAAAAACGAAATAACATAATCAATTTCAAAACCTCAAAACAGGGCGTCTATAACATCTCGCATAAGGAAATAACTAAAAGATAAAAAAGGTTCTCATGACATAAGCCATACAATACTAACCAAGGTCTAAAACTAAAGAGATGGTTTTCTAAGCGTCTGGCTGCGTAATAGGGACGTCTTCAAGCTTTGAAAACAATACTACTAATGAGATATAAAATTCCAGTGAACAGAAATACAATTTAAAAGGTTTTCACATAAGCATTGTTCTCAGCCAGTGCAGTAACCGGAAAAACTAACCATGGTACCCGCTATTTTCAATATAATAATAATAATAATAAAAATAATAATAAAAATAATAATAAAATTTTTTATTGCCAATAAACAGTTATCATCAACACATCATAATTCAAGTATGTCAAAGTCTCACATATCAAATAATCTCAAATATCCTCATATGTCATATGACTTTCAAACTGCACATAATAATGGCATCACATTGCCTACCTTACTCATGAAGGTATTTCGATGTCACATTCTCTTCAGTGACATCACTTATTTCGATACCAACCATTGTACACTGGTGGTATTACTCATTTCGATATCCCAAGGCGTGGCGATGTTACTTTTGATACCCCATCATGGCAGTATTTCATATTTCGACATCCCAATTCATTGACAGTGTTACTTTCGATACCCCTATCATAGGTTGTATTGCAGCAAACAACATTCAACGTATTAACAGTTATTTTCGACACCCCAATTCATTGGCAGTATTACTTTCGATACCCCTATCATAAGCGGTATTGCAGCAGACAACATTCAACATATTAACAGTTATTGAATCATGCCAATATCACAAATATCATCAAATAATGCATATATAACATGTCAATTCAACCAAATCAGGTATGTATCATATATATCATGGCTTCAATCTCAATAATAAACATTTAATTGACAGCAGGAACATCTTAAAAGTAAAACCCCCGAACTTGTAAAATCAAGATTTGACCAAACCAGGGTTATTTTCCAAAAAACATGTTTTTAAAACATAACCCAAACCCGAAGACAATTTGTACCATGAAAAGAATGAGAAAGAGTATTTCTACTCACATTTTGAAGACCTCCAAAAAGTTCTCAACGTTTCCTATAAGGAATCCTATTAATAGAGCTTCTTCTTCTATCACATAAAGCAAGCACACTCTTTCTCTGCTGCGTACAGTGACCTTGTTTCTCCTACTGTGCTATCCCTACTTTTATCTTGCTGGCGCCGCTACTTCTATTCAATATTATGTGAGGTTTTGGAGTTTTTCTAAACCCTTACAGACTTGTAGTGCCTTATATTTGGCTCAAGCCAATTCACAATTAAGTGGGCCTCCTTGCTTTTGTTTCGTCTCTAAAGAATTCTAATTTAAATCTTTCACATCCTTGTGCCCGTGAATTCTAATTTGGCTAAGCCAAATTTCTATTTGATAACCTGATAACCATGGGTGGTTATTTTTTTTTTAATCTTTCCAATCACTTTATATTGGGCCGTTGCATTTTTGTTATAAAGAAGGCAATTCTTTAGCTTTCCCACACATGTTCTCATTTCTTCACTTTTTAATTAAATTGATTTACACTATACCATTTAATAACTTAATCATTTTATGAAATTAATTATATTAGAATTTTAGGATGTTACAGGTCCCCACTAGTGGAAAATAGACTTTTCACGTCAGGCTTTTAACATCTGTTAAAGAAAAACAAATGTTAAAAATAGACGCGGTGGCAAACTTGTAAATAAATAGCGTATGGAGTACACTTTTAACATCGGTTATAAGTAACCTAATGTTAAAATGTACTTTTAACATCGGTTTCTGGTAAAACCGATGTTACAAGTTTCTTCCCTCCATTCCATATTTACTGGTGCTAACTTTTTAACATCGGTTCTTAGTGAACCGATGTTAAAAGTCAATTTTTAACATTGGTTTTTTATATAACCGATGTTAAAATTAACATCGATTTTTTCTAACAACCGATGTTAAAAGTTATTAAAATATATAACGTTAACTTTCTCAAACCTTCTCTGTCTCGTGCCCTACATTTCAACATTACAGTGTTCTCACTCCCGCGACCTACTTTTCTTTTCTCTTCACTGACCTCCTTCTCCTCGGTTCGTGAGCCACCGTAGAACCACCACCATAACTTCCTCTTCGCAAAGGTACGTAATCTCTCTTCCCTATTTTTATTTGCTAAAACCCTCATTTGCTAAATACAATTTTTGCTAATATTTGCTCAGAACCATTTATAACTGAACCATCGCAACTGAACCACCCCAACTCCCTCTCTTCTACAACTGACACCGTATTTGAACCGCCCCAACTCCCCTTCTACTTGGTAATCCTTCTCTGTTAGTTAGTGTTTAGCATTGCCTCTGATTTAATGATTTGAATATTTTATGAAATAATGAAATGCATTTTGAGTTTTTTTTAAACTTAAACACTTTGATGTTAAATATTGAGCATAGACTTTTAGGCTTTGCTTATAATCTCAATAGTCAAGGGGTTTGGGTTCTTTTAAAAAGTTAGGTCATCTGGATTGGTTTGATCAATAGTTGACGGGTTTAGTTTCTATTATAGGACTTAAGGTTTAGGCCGATAATTTCAAATACTGCTCTTTGAGAGTCTCCCCTCTTGTGCTCATATTGTATAAATATGTGTATATCTACAGAACGTGGATATGGACCGTAGTTGGATGGTTAGTAAATGCACAAGTGATGAGTGAGGGAGTGGAAGAGTTTCTAGAATTTGCTCAAAGAAATCTTCCTGATAGCAATGGAAGATTTAATTATCCTTGTGTTAGAGGTTTGAATATGAGGAAATGTGAAGTTAAGCAAATACGTGATCATCTTATTTGTGAAAGGATTTGATAGAGTTATACAAGATGGATATGGCATGGTGAAGACTTGTTAAACATGCCAAGTGTGTCCCAAAGTGAAGAAGTTGATGTAGATATGGAGGACGATCGACTAGAGGACATGATCCGTGATATTGGAAAAGAGTCATTTCAGCGAGCATGTGTGTATGAGACTTTGTGTAGTGATGCAGATACGCCTTTGTATCCGGGGTGCACTACTTATACAAGGTTGTCGGCGGTCTTAAAATTATTCAGTGTGAAGGCGAGAAATGGGTGAAGTGATAAAAGCTTCACCGAATTGCTTGAGTTGTTGAACAACATGCTTCCAGAAGGCAACACACTGCCAGATCGTAACTATGAGGTGAAGAAGATACTCTGTTCGATGGGTATGGAGTACAAGAAGATACATGCATGTCCTAATGATTGCATACTATACCGGGGTGTGTATGAAGGGATGCACGACTGTCCCAAGTGTGGGGTATCGCGGTACAAAGTGAAGGATGGTGATTCTAGTTGTGATGTGATCACAAAGGGTCCTCTTGCAAAGGTATTATGGTATCTTCTAATAATTCCAAGGTTCAAGCGATTGTTCGCTAATGTAAATGATGCAAAGAACATTAGATGGCATGCAGATGAGAGGAAACATGATCGAATGCTTTGCCATCCGGTTGATTCTGTGCAATGGAAGAGAATTGATAGTTTGTTTCCAAATTTCGGAAATGAGCCAAGAAACCTTAGGCTTGGACTTGCTATGAATGGAATGAATCCGTATGGTACCTTAAGTAGTATCCATAGTTCATGGCATGTTCTCCTCGTAATTTACAATCTACCTCCTTGGTTGTGCATGAAGCGCAAATACATGATGTTATCTATGATGATTTCGGGCCCAAAACAGCCAAGAAATGACTTAGATGTTTATCTAAGTCCCTTGATTGAAGACTTAAGAAAGCTGTGGGTGGAAGGCGTTGATGTGTTTGATGGCCATTACAAAGAGACTTTCAAGATGCGTGCCATGTTATTTTGCACCATCAATGACTTTCCAGCATACGGGAACTTGTCCGGGTATAGTGTTAAGGGGCATAAAGCATGCCCAATATTTGAAGAAGGCACATGTTTCACACAATTGCAACATGGAAGGAAGACCGTTTACCTTGGGCATCGGAGATTTCTCAGACGTGATCACCCATATCATAGACTGAAAAAAGCTTTTAATGGAAGAATGGAATTGCTCCGACGGCCTTTAATGGAGAGAAAGTTTATCAAAGGGTGAAGGACATTAATGTTATGTTCGGAAAGGCTCAAAAGAAGGCTATTGAGAAAAACATATGGAAGAAGAGGTCGATCTTCTTTGATCTTCCATACTGGTGCAAACTTGATGTTAGACATTGTATTGATGTCATGCATGTGGAGAAAAATGTATGTGATAGTCTAATTGGAACGCTTCTCAACATTCAAGGTAAGACAAAGGATGGTGTGAATGCTCGTCTAGATCTGGTTGCGATGGGTATACAAGAGCAGTTAGCTCCACAACCAAAGGATGGTAAGCGGACATATTTGCCTCTCATACCTTGTCAAAAAAAGAGAGAACAAGTTTTTGTGAGTGTCTACGGGAAGTCAAAGTGCCACAGGGTTACTCTTCAAATGTCAAGAGACTTGTCTCAAATGATCTAAAATTGGTTGGCTTAAAGTCTTATGATTGCCACGTCTTGATGCAACAACTACTACCAGTGGCTATTCGTGGTATTGCTCCTAAAAATGTTAGACATGTCATAACTAGGTTGTGGTCATTCTTTAATGCTATATGTAGCAAAGTCATTGACCCCCAGAAGTTGGATGAGTTGGAAGATGAGGCTGCAATAATCTTGTGCCAATTGGAGATGTATCTTCCTCCTTCATTTTTCGACATCATGGTTCACTTAATTGTTCATCTAGTAAGGGAGATTAGATTATGTGGCCCCGTTTATTTAAGGTGGATGTACCCAGTTGAGCGATACATGAAAATCTTGAAAGGGTATGTGAAGAATCCACATCATCCTGAAGCATCTATTGTTCAAAGGTACGTTGCAGTAGAAGCTATTGAGTTTTGTCAAGACTACCTTTCAGAAGTGGAGGCTATAGGGATTCCTAAGCCTCGTCATGAGGGAAGATGTGCCGGTAAGGGTACACGAGGTATAAAGGTTAATAGCAAGGCTCGGGAGGAAGTGTTTCAAGCCCATTTGCACATTTTGACTAACACTGATGAGGTTGCACCTTACTTATGTGCTCACAAACAAGAGGTCAAGGAAGAAAACCCTAGAAGGAACGAAAAATGGTTGTTGAACCATCATAACAAGACTTTCATAGCCTGGTTTAAAGAAAAAATTACAAATGATCATACTGCTTCCGATACATTACAATGGCTAGCACAGGGGCCACGTCTTGAAGTCATATGTTGGAGTGGATATGATATTAATATGTTTTCCTTCTATACAAAGTCCCAAGATGACAAGAGTACCATGCAAAACAGTGGGGTTATGATCGTATCTGAGTCGATTCAATTCTCTAGTTCAAAAGATACAAATCCCATTATGGCATCGAAATCTTACTTTGGAGTCATTGAAGAGATTTGGGAGGTCGATTACACTAAATTTCAAGTGCCTGTTTTTAAGTGTAAGTGGGCTGACAGTAATAGTGGTGTGCAAACTAAAGAATTAGGATTTACATTGGTAGACGTTGAAAAAGTAGGTCACACGGGAGAGCCTTTCATCATGGCTTCCTAAGCAAAACAAGTGCTTTATATCAATGATCCTTCTAACAAAAGGTGGCCAGTTGTTCTTCAAGGAAAAAGCATGCATAATGGTATCCATGAAAATCAAGATTCAACTCTTGATATTCCAGAAACTTCTTCTTTCTCAACACAGATGCCTATTTTCGTTGAGGAAAATGTAGTGGACGATGTACTTGCCACTCGTGATGATCATCATGAAGGGATATTGATCTAAACTTGACCATAGTGTAAGTTATGTTTAAATTAAAGTATTCTTTTTTTATTTATCCATGTTAAAGTAGACTTATTTTTATTTCTCCATGTTAAGTTAGACTTATTTTTATTTATCCATGTTAAAGTACGCTTTTTTATCCATGTTACAGTAGACTTATTTTTATTTATCCATTCTTATATACTAACCTAATTTATTACTTTTTGTCTAAATAGGCATACAAGACTGATCCAGCAGGCACTCCTCCTTCTCCTTCACATAGCGGGTCAGGTGGTGCACGTCCCAAAAAAAGGGGTAGAGCAGCCACAAAGTTACGATCGTTGGCCCTGAGTCGTTACGATGATCAGAGGCTTCCGGTTGAGTTTGATACATATGGGGGGCCATAGGGCCGAATGCTGACAAATTCACCGGTTTTGTGGCCCTGGAAGCTCGAAACAGAGTTAGCATTCTGATTGAGGAATGGGCTCAGGTACTGAGTATGTTGAAGGATCAAATTTGGTCTTCAATCTTGGTATTTTACTTTTATCCTCTCTATTTGTATCTAAATTGTATTTACTTATATTATTATCATACTCTAATATTTTCTCCATTTTGTTTTGTACTATAGTTGGCCTTTGATGTCCCAAATACTCCTGAATGTAAGAAGAAATGGCTTTCTTTTGCCGCGAAGCAGTGGACGGGGTTCAAGACCTATTTGGGCAATAGATATATTTTTGAGAAGAAAGACGACAAATCTCTACTTGACACATACTCTTTCATTGATAAGGAGACGTGGGATAGGTTTGTTATGAGCCGACAAGACCCTGGCTTTCTGGTTAGTTTCCTGTTATATTTTTTATAATAGGCCTATCTAATTTATTTATTTAATTGAATTATGTACGTGTTATTTGTAACAGGAGAAAAGGAAAAAGGCCAAGGAAATCCAGAAAAATAATGTACACCCACACCATATGTCTCGTGGTGGCTATCATATGGTTCTGCAGAAAATTATGGATGAGAAGATGAAAAAGAAGCAAGAAGAGGCCAAAAAGAAGGAAGAAGAAGGTGGAGCTGATGGAGAAGCCAAAGCCGATGGAGAAATAGTTGTTAATCCTCCATCTCCACCCGAATGCCATGAAACATGGATGGAAGCCCGAAAGACAAAATCGGGAGATTTTAAAGCCGAGCCCACACGCATTGTCGCTGAAAAGATTGTAAGTAATTAATAGATTACTTCTACTTGTAATTAATACAGTTAAGTAAACACTATCTTACACATATTTTGTGAATTTCCCCTTGTAGACATCGCTGGTGGAACAAAGCTCACAAGGATCATTCGTTCAACATGGACTTAGGGATATCCTGAGCACTGCCCTAGGTAAAGATGACCACCCTGGCTTTGTAAAGGGTGTTGGAGGGCTAGTGGGCATTCGGCAATATCACGGACGACGAGTCCATGTTGGAAGCCAAATCAGCAGCCACGAGCGGGAAAGCATTAAGGAGGAGCTTAAAAGAGAGATGTTTCCGGAGCTTATGGAATCATTCATAAAGGAGATGTCATCTAGGGGGGTTAGAATTTCCCAACAAAGCCCAATGAGCCAACCTTCTCAGCATGTGAGCACCGTGGGGAGCTGTGAGGATGCACATAAGCCAGTTGAGATGCATTTATCCCAGGTATGCATATTAATTTCATATTAATCATTTAATTACTTATGTCTTATTTATTTACAAATGACATTACTTAACTAATGCCTTATCTTTGTTGCTTAATTAGAACATTGATAAAAAGCTAAGATCGAATGTAGCTCATTTGGCCGCATTTGCTGCGGATGCGCCGGATAAAGAGTATGCTATTCCCTTGGAACACGAAGGCGCTTGCGACTTGCCAGCCTTTTTTTGCTCTGGGAAGGATATAGGTGACATATGTCTGCCTGGTAATTGGCTAACCAATACCGTTTTGAGTATGTGGTGCACGTAAGTACACTGTTGACATGCATATTAGGTATTTTAATTCTATAATTTATTTCAATGTCTTAGGTATTTAACATCATTTTATTCTAATATCTTAGGTATCTTCATCGCTTATGTATGGAAAGAGGCAACCAGAATACATATGGATTCTTAGACCCAAGCGTAATTCAGGGAAATTACTGCACTAATGGGGATGCGATGAAGACATACATCCTGAAGCTACTTGGTCGAACAAACAAAGATATTTATCTGGCACCAATACTTAGGCGTGGCCATTGGCAGTTGCTTATACTTCATCGTAGCCAGCATCGTGTCATCTTCTTATGCTCGTTGCACTATAGTCCGACATCTGAATTGAAGGACGCGATTGACATGTAAGCTTTAATTTAATTTGTAATTCAAATTGCTTTTGCTTTATTACATGAACATAATTGACATTATTATTTTTAATCATAGAGCTATGGTTGAAGGTAGCATGGCTTGTGCAGATGGCAAAAGTAGGCCATCCAAGTCAAAAAGAAAGCCTGAATGGATTATCCCACTCATAAGTAGTTTATTATTTCTTACAAAAAAATTACAACAGTAATTATTATTATATTAGTACTGTACTTGATATTCAATTTCATATTGCCTTGTAGTCTCGTAGACAAGCTGGCGGCTGGGAGTGTGGATACTACGTGATGAAACATATGTTGAACGTGGTCTCTGCCACTATTATTGATGGATGGCAACAGGTAATAAATATAAAGTTTTGCACAAGTTAAATTATATTTTGTTTTGGTTGATGATTTAATGTAGAGTTTATTTAAACTTGTGCAGGCTTTTGACGATTAAACTCCACTTGATAAAGAAGAGATGAAAGACCTGAGGGATCGTTTTGCTAATTTCTTTTATGAGTATACTAGGCAGCATAATGTAGATTGTATATGATTTTTGCACTTGTATGTATTGCATGTGACACATTTTGGACTTTAGGTTATTGCACTTATAACACTGTATATATGTAATGTCATATAATTTAGTTTAATTATTCTAGACTTGTATAACTAGTACTGTAATATTGTAATTCCGGAATAACAATATATGAGTTACATGTTTGAATCTGTTTCTGGCATTATGTTGTGTACTGAATTGTGGATGATATACTGATTGATATGTAGGGTGGGAAAGAACTATAAATGTAACAAACCATTTAAAAAAAAAATTAATTTTAACATCGGTTGTTCTAATAACCGATGTTAAAAGTACACTTTTAACATCGTGTGTACCTAAAACCGATGTTAAAAGTATACTTTTAATATCGGTTTCAGATACAATGGATGTTAAAAGTGTACTGACTAAAGCATATCTCTGACTGAGACCACACTTTTAACATCGGGTGTTACCATAACCGATGTTTAAAGTGCACTTTTAACATCCGGTTTTTTATTAACCGATGTTAAAAGTAACATCGGTTTACAACCGATGTTAAAAGTCACCCTTTTAACATCCCTTTAATTAACGTTGCCTCCTTAATTGATGTAAAAAGTGCTTTCTGTACTAGTGCCCACCTCTACTCAGCTTCACCCACTGCAGCACCTTCGACAAACAACCAGCACCTTCGCCTTCAGATCACGACCCGAACAACGACATACATGTAAAACATAGGGAAGCATGCACAGGAGGTAAGAAACGCTACAATATCATGGAAAGGGAGATCACGTAGCATATAACACATTAACATGCACAACATCAAACACAATCAGTAAGTACATCCATCTCTCGAGATCATCACAACAGTCAACCTTCAAATTATCACAACTAGGGATCACCACTTACTCTACCTGCACAATTGAGTCTATATGATTGGCCAATTCTACAACGCACACTCTTACCATGGGAATACAACAGTCAACCTCTAACTACGAGGAATGACAATCCAATCTCCAACTGCGAGGGTGGATGTTCACCAGGTAAGGATGACACCTCTAACTGCGAGGACATCGAGTCGGACGTTCAGGTAACCGCCTCTTGAGTTTCCAAGACAGTGCAACAGTGGTTCCTCCAACTGTGAGGAGCACTGCCTCCTTGAGCCCCTCCAACTGTGAGAAGACCCAAAAAGTTCTCCAACTGCGAGAATGTTGGTGTAAGCCCTAGTGGCCAATATCTATTTTGCATATATATATATTGTATCATGACTTTATTCTATATTTTATATATGAGGCATTGATTTATTATGTTGTATTTGATGATCATATTCATAGCATAATAAATTCCTTAGAATAGGTAGTTCATTTAATGGAACGTCAAGTATGACTTGACCGTGAGATGCCATTGAATTATAGAACACTATTCTTAAATATCCATAGTCAAGTATTATTATGAATAAGGACAATAATAATACATTGAGACTATTATGTGAATGTACTGATGACCACATTTACGGATCATAGATATAAGATATCAAGTCTTCACATAGGTACAAATATTAGTAGAATATTTATACTGGAGTGACCCGCTATGTGAACTCTGCATAATAGTTATGTAAGCGTCATAAGCGATTCTCATGGTGACCATAGTGAAGTAGTCCTTCGTCTTGAAGTCACTACGATTCGTAACATATGTAGTTGTAGGTTTAATACTATCAAACGTTGTCTGCAACAGGACAGCTATAAAGATAGTTATTGGATGACACATTTATGCCTTGTGTTCAATTAAGATATTGAGACGAAAGTGCTTTGACTGCACATTATATATGGTTGCAGTATGGTTTTACTGTATCACCAATATTCAAATTAATTGGGTAGCAATGATGTATTGCTAGATGCGGCTCATTGTTTATAATATTAATTGATTATTGATATGATTAATAATAATTAATATTATTATTAATTAATTGAGAACCTATAGGGTCACACGCATTGAGCAAATATTTAGAGAATTAATTTAATTGATTAATTGAATATGATTTAATTAATAATTAAACATTGGGCTTGTAGCGTACAGTAGCCCAACTGGGTTAGGTTAAGTGAGTGACAGCTATTAGTAAGCTGTGTGAGACGACCCGCCGTCCCATCAGTAGAACCTAAGATATTAACTAATCTTAATCGCATAATAAACGTTAGCGCGCCTTATTAAAACGAAGCGAAGCGGAAAATTTAGCGCGGAAGCAAACAAATACACGGCACGCAACGCTTCAGAGTACACAGCTTAAAGTATAAAGAAATATATCACATACAGTATTGCCCCATCAGTAGGGCTACAGTAATACAGTAATACATACGAGTATACTCTTACAAACCAAAATAAAAGTATGAAAGGTAGGCCGAGAGATAGCTCTCCGACTAATCACGATCATTGCCCAGCCTCTCGAGGCTAGGGTCCGCGGCACGTTCTCCAGCGTCAGGCTCGTAAGGAATGCCGTCCAGCTCTTCAGCAACTGGTTCCTCCTCGGGGTCTTCCCATAAAATAGGAGCAACACATACAGAAAAATAGCGGGAGATAAGAAACATATATCATCAATATGGGAGAGGGGCATCAGTACAGCATATATATATACATCACACAACACAGATAGCATATATAACACAACCTCATCCATCTCTTAAGTCACCAACCACAATCATCTCAAACGTCGTTCTCTCGAATAAGCCTATGGGAGGGATACTAGTCCCTATGTATATGCTGTCTTCCCTATATGCATGTCGGCCGATACATCACGTCCCCAATTAGACATCCCCGTCGGGATCACATCACATCACATCACATCATATCCCGCCTCGGGATTTTACGTAACGTCCCCAATTGGACATCCCCCTTTGGGACCAAATGCTGTGGTATGAAATGTTATGAAAATGCAACAAACATCCATCGCAGGTTGATATCGGAACCTCACGCCTAAACACTCGTCCACGACCACGACACATCGCATCACATCAACGTCAACATCAATCATCAACATCAACATCACATCATCATCAACATCGCATCAGCATCAGCATCACGACGCCTTGCGTCTACGAGCCACAGCTCCACGGTCGGGACCACAAAGATATCAACCCGAACAACATCAACGCTCACCATACTCTTATCAACACTCAATCAATCAAATCACATTATCATCACAACAGTAATTCTACCAGTACAGCTATCATCATAAAGTCAAACAATAATTCATCATGTAGGCAGTTCAACAAAATAAAACCAACAAATAATCAAATCACCAATTCAACACATCAACCTCAATAAACTACAATAGTCATATCATCAACTTAGTGGTGATAGCCCAAAAGTACCTACACCCAGGGTCCAGGCACTTTTCCAGGGCTCAACCTCTAGTAGGGTTTTAGGGTTTCCCTACACAGATATATATATATATATATATATATATATATATATATATATATATATATATATATATATATATATATATATATATATATTCTATACTAGCTTGCCTTCCCGACGATATGAGTTCTTTCTCCCCACCTTAGTGATTCCCTCGAGCAGCTTCGGCTACGACTCCGCAGCTGTCAGTCGGGTGCGCTGTCGGATGTTCGAATCCTGTCCGAGTCTATACAACAAAACACAACCAAAAATTAAAATAAGGAAACCATAATCTATCTAATCTCTAGGATTAGCTACTGCCCTTAATTAATTAAGTAGGCTAGGGATATTGAAATTCTACCAACTCTTGGATCAATGACCCTTAAGCATACCTAATGCATAATCAATGATCAATTATCAAAGATTTGAACCAAAACCCCTTAAACCATCAAAGTAGGGTTTCGGCCCTCACCATGAAAAATAGGTGAGAGTGTGATTTGGTCTCCTAATCACTTGGATTACATGATTAAGGGATGACACATGAGGAATCAAGAACAAAGAACAAAACCCATTTTCTTCCCCAAAAACCCACCCATTCGGACCCTAAAAGATAAATAGGCTAGAGATTTTATTTCATCACAAGCTCTTGGATTATGATAGTAGGGGATGATACTAGCTCATAGGAATTGGTTTGGTCTCAAAATGATTTTTCTACAATTTTCTAGAGATTTTTGAAGTTTAGATCTAGAAATTGACATTCATGAAAATAAATGGAGAAAATAAAAATTGAGAGCTCAAAGATGAAATCTATACCTTCTAGGTGATAGAGGAGGATGAGAGGAGCAACTTTGCTTCACAAACTTGGTTGAAAATCCTTGAGGAAGCTTGAGAAAAATGGAGGTGAAAATGGAGGAAGAAAAGAGAAATGGAGGAAGAAGAAGAAGAAAGAAGGAAGAAGAAGAAGTTGGAGGTGATAAGGAGAGAGAGAGAGCTCGAAATTATGGAGAGAGAAAGTGAGGGTGAAGATATTTTCTTTGAGTTTTCTTAAGAGTTAAGAAAGGTAAAAAGGGTAAAAAGGTAATTAGTAAAAATAACCAAGGGCAATTTGGTCATTTCACGTCCCGACATTTTGAAAATCCTCACGACACTTGTAGGAGGCCCCAAATGATTTATCATAGCTCTAGTATGAAAATCATTGGCTCAAGGTTCTCGACAAACCCTAAGATAGCTCGAATCGTCTCCTAGAACGATTATCGGCTTGAATATAATAATATTATTTTTATTTTCGAACGTCAGGACGAACTTTTTCGAAAGTGTAGGAAATGTGATTCTAAGACTAACTGTCTCGTTCACGGGTCCAAATTAGGTCTCGATAGTAGTAAAGCACTACTGTCAAGGAAAAACGCAGACCGGGCTCCGTCTGAGTTTTCGACCCAAAACTTAACCATAGCTTCCTACGATAGCGTAGAGCGTGACTATGGTCTCGGAATAATTTATTAAAGTTTCTAGATCCTCAAATAAAATACAATTAATTAATTACTGATTAATTAAAAGATTAAGAAAATCGGGGTGTTACACTGTGCACGTCACATAAGGTAGACACAACATAGAGCATTCATAACGGCCATTGTACACACTTGACAGGCGTGCCTTCTTTTCTTTTTCTGTGTGTCGTCCCTCTTCCAATCCTGATAGCTAGCACTATGCTATCTCTGACGTTGGTTTGCTCGCGTGGACTGAGTAGAGGTATTGCTACTTTGCAATACAGGTGATAGAGAAGAATATCTCCCTTTGTGGTGATAGCAACAGTGTTCCTCGGATCTGCTTCTCTGTAGCTGTGTAGATCAAGTTATCATTCACACCGTAACAGTGTCCGTGACTTACTAGTGCTGCTGACGTGCTCACAGTGATCATGGTAAAGCTACGCTTCAAGAGATAAACACAATATTCTTGTGATTCATGTGCAATACATGGTCCTTTAGTAAAGGGGTTTTTCCGCTCAAGAGGTTTTATAAATTGCTTTTAAAAATTATCCCTCTTGAAACCCCAATAGTGGTATCAGAGCGTCTGATCGTAGTTTGCCATGTATCCTAGGATTATTTGTCATTGTATGATACATGTTTATTGCTTTTAAATATGATTTGTATGTTTAAAAGCATGTTTGTATGTGATATAAATCTCTTTGAACATGTTTTGTGTGCTTGGTTGTGCTCTTGACATAAACAAGGATTCGCATCTGGAATCCTGCTGTGCCGTGCACGTTTGAGTTAGCGTTACTGAATGCATAGCACAGCCATGCGCCGTTTGGCACGACCGTGCCACTTTTGAATAGCCTCAGCGAGTTTTTAGCACGGCCGTGCACATGTTGAACAATATCAGCGAGTTTTTAGCATGGCCGTGCGCCGTTTGGCATGGCCGTGCTGATGGATAGAATGTGATTTTTTCCCCTTTTGCATATTTATAAATTGTTTATTAAATGTGTAGTATATGGTTATGGCCCTAGTTTTGGTGTTTACTTTATTTGGTAAATACGGCCTGCGTGTCGTGATTTATTGTATTTATTTTATATATACGGCCTGCGTGTCGTGACATTTACTTTATTTATTTTATTTTAAATTTTGTAATTGCTCGGTTGACATGGAGGCAACACCAAATCATGATGTCAGTGAGAGGAACTTCGGAAGTTTGCTCGACGATCAAAGATTGTACTAATTAGTTTTAATTATTGCACATTAGGAGGCAATAATCATAATAACTTTTATATGTCTTGTATGTTTATGTATGTGATACATGAAATGTATGAGATATATGATTTAAATTTGGAATTTAAATTATATGATAGTATGTATGTCCTTGTATGCTTAATATGTTTTGAATGTATGTGAGCTAGTATGTCATGTATGCTATGAGAGATGTTTATACAATAAACAAGCTGGTGAGATCACTTAATTATTAAATTCCCTCAATAAATTAAGTTATTAAATGCCTCCTTATGCGTGGCACTCGTCAAGGCTAGAATCATTTAAGTGTGGGTTATGCTACAGCTGAGCACCTTAATATATTCCGGTGAGACGCGAAAGGTGAAATAACCTACTGCCAGCCATTAGGTTGAACTTAACTAAGTGTATTCAATAGGATTGAAATGGCTTAGAGGTATGGGGTTGGGCATTAATCCATATGATGGATTAGAATAAGGAGTTATTCACCCAACTAGTCCAAGAATTACATTGGATGTAATTGGAAAGGAGTTTCCTACCTAAATAGCTGAGTTCTGGGCGATCAGCCACAGCTGACTCTTCGAGTCAATGATGAGGGTCATTGATTTGAGTAAAATAGTAGGAGCGTATTTAATAAAGACCTATTTAATATGTTTTAAAATCATGATACTTATACTTCGCATATTTATTTTATGTAGATATCCATGGCACCAAACACAACTAATAATATATCACTGCGATCTGTCCTTGAGAAGTACAAGTTATCTGGAAGTAATTTTCTGGATTGGTACCGAAACCTGAGGATTGTCCTTAGGCAAGAGAGAAAGCTGTATGACGTTGGTTAAGTTGTTGTTAAGACGCTGCCGAGATGATGGGTGCATATCATAGCATTTGCATTGTTGTGGTAAAAGCCGTGTGTACAACTGCAACAATTTGAGTGGTTGTCACACGAGGTAGGTGTTCGAGATGGACACTCCGGGGCGACCAAGATGGCTGAACTCACAGTTGGAGGGATACAGGTGCTTTCTCGGTTGGGATTTCAAGAGGGATAATTTTTAAAGATAATTTATACAAACCTCTTGAGCGGAAAAATCCCTTTACTAAAGGACCACGTATTGCATATGAATCACAAGGATATTGTGTTTACCTCTTGAAGCGTAGCTTTACCACGATCACTGTGAGCATGTCAGCAGCACTGGTAAGTCACAAACACTGCTATGGTGTGAATGGCAACTTGATCTACATAGCTACAGAGCAGCAGATCTAAGGAACACTGCTGCTAACACCACAAAGGGAGAGGTTCTTCTCTATCACCACTATTGCAAAGTAGCAATACCTCTACTTAGTCCAAGCGAGCAAACCAACGTCAGAGATAGCGTAGTGCTAGCTATCAGGATTAGGAGAGGCACGGCACACAGAGAGAGAAAAGAAGGCGCGCTTGTCAAGGGTGTACAGCGGCCATTATAAGTGCTCTGTGTTGTGTGTACCTTATGTGACGTTCATAGCTTACTAATAGCGGTCACTTACTTAACCTAACCCAGTTGGGCTGCTGTACGCTACAGGCCCAATGTTTAGTTTGGAGATGCGTTTCTCATTAATATGGCCTAAACGACAATGCCAAAGATATGAAGGATTCAAACCATTGGTTTTGATCCTTTTCGCATTTATGTTATATATGGGTATATCGAGATCAAGAATATAAAGTCTATTACTCAAAGGTGCATTAGCAGACAAAACATTATCCAAATAAAGAGAACAACATTTGTCCTTAACATTTAAATGAAAACCCTTCTTGTCCAAACATGAAACAGAAATAATGTTTTTGCACATGAATATGTAAACTACGACCAGACGCTCTGATACCACTGTTGGGGTTTCAAGAGGGATAATTTTTAAAAACAATTTAGGCTAAAATGCAGTTTTGGTCCCCCAACTTTTTCACTTTGGTGAAAATAGTCCCCCAATTTTTTGTGTGGCTATTTTAGTCCCCTTAGAATGTTAACTTTGCAAAAATGGTCCCTCTGTTAGTTCACCGTTTAAAAACTAACGGTGATGGCTGACGTGGCGAGTTGTTGCCAGCCGGCTTCCTGTAACACTGCCACATGTCATGCCATGTCACCCAATATTTATATTAATTTTTAATAATTAATGAATTAACATATTTTAATATAAATTAATAGCTTAATGAATTAACAAATTATAACAAATAACTTAATAACTTTAATATACATTCTCTATGGTTTACAAACTTAATCTAACACAATCAGAAGCCTATCAGGGTGGGTATTCATGAACCACAAACTAGGGTTTGCGAATTTGGGGACATTCGTTCAGAGAACAAAGGGAAGATAGCTACTTGCATTTTTGACGCGAGACGAGACCATTAGAATGGAACTCGATTGAAGCGACCCATGTTTCTGGGGGGGACCAAAATGCCTGAGAACTGCACATCTAGGTATGTCGCATTCTTCTTTGTCTTTACTAGCTTTGTCTTTTGCAAGGTTGGAATGGTTTTTGCTTTTTTCCTGACCTGGGTAATTTTTTTGGTGTTATTTTCACATTATCTATCCATTTGTTCACCGAGGTGGTCCCTGCTCCTTTAAGGATTCTGTCAGTGCTTTAATAAAGTTCGTGTTTTTTCTCTTGTTAATTTATTATTGTTTTGTTTGACACTGAATAAACAATTTAATAATGGTGGGTATTGGCTTTTGTCTGACAATGTGTGGTCCTTTGGTGTTTGATGTCTTTTTTTGTCTTTAGGCCAACAGGATTTCAAGTGTTACAAGTATGCATTCACCATGGGGGTTTATGGGTGTGCAAACTGCAACATCCCTGTTTTCTGTAACCCTAATTAAGGTAGATGACCTTGATCGGGTGTTCGTATGATTGTATGATTGCTTGTATGTTAGTTTGGCACCTAGTTGGAAGTTTAAGAATATGCTTAAACAAGGTTGGAAGTGTCCAAGGTGTAACAAGAGAAATTGGGGAAGTCAGAAGGCTTGAAGTTTTTCTCTCGCTGAGCTTGACGCTCAAGCATGGGAGGAATCCACGCTCAAACGTTGCGACGCTTTAGCGTGGAAGAGGCGGATGTTTCAGCGTGCTGAGTGCGCTATGCCAGCTGTTCTGAGTTTGGACGCATGTGGGACACGTGTCAAACCAGGGAGCAGGCAGAGTGGACGAGGTTCCACGCTAGAGCGTGGAGAGAGCCCACGCTAGAGCGTGGCAACGCTCCAGCGTGCAAAGTGAACCACGCTTAAGCGTTGATAGCAGGAACCATAAGTGGAGCTTCCACTTTCATCTTCTCACTTGCACGAATTTTGGGAGTTTTCTGGGTTGTTAGAGAGAGGATCTCTGAGATTCTAGAGAGATAAAGCTTGAGTTTAGAGGTGATCGAGCCATTGGAACACGATTCCGATTACATGGTTGTGATCGTGGTGAAGTTTTCTACAACTCTGATGGATTAGTTTCTCGATTCGCCGCATGTAAACTCAAATCCCTAACACGTGTTCTTCGTGTTCTTGGCGTTCTTCGAGTCTTTACCTTTGTTTTTGATCTGTTAAGCTTGCCCTAGGGCTAACACTATTGTGTATGTGTTGCGCTCGTGATTAGGGCAAAGTTCGTGCTCGTTAGTGTGCGAGGATCGTAGGCAGGAGCCGTGGCTGTTCTTGGGCTGTTCGTGGGAGAGAGGGCCGCGAGCTCGAGGAGGGAGAAGCGGGATCGTCGTGCTTGTGATCGCGTGGAAGTTTGTGCTACAGCTGTTTAGGTGGGGAGAAAGAGTTACACACGTGGGGGAGGCAAGCATAGACTATATAGTTCCGTCGTATGTTTCGTGTGTGTAGGGGAACCCTAAACCCTACGTGAGGTTGAGCCCTGACGAAGTACCTAAACCCTAGGTTTAGTCTACATCGGGCTAGCATCGCTATGTTAATACCCTAGGTTAGCAGATTTACGTTGACTGACGTGATGTATGTATGGCTGCTTTATGAGTATCTGCCTATCTGCTGACTGTGGTATGTGGTATATCTGCATGATATGATGGTATGTTGTCGTATAAGATATTTACTGCTGCACTGAACATGCTGATATTGATGAATTGATGTATGTATCTCAAAATACGTGTATGCGTGAGAATCGGAGGCTTAGTCTGATTAGGCCTTTGACCCCGTTGTGGACGTTTGAGCTGATAGTTGAGATTGAGGTTATAGTTGGAGCTGGAAGCTCGTAAGTTATGATGGGAGGTTGGAGCTCATATGGTACAGTGGGAGCATGGAGCTCATATGATTACAATGGGAGCTTAGAGCTCGTGTTACTGAGAGTGAAGTTGCATGTGTCATTATATCAGCTCAAGGAAGATGGATGACATGCATAGCATATGCATATGATGCCAAGTGGCAAGGTGTATGCAGTGAGGTATACGAGGTTGGTGCACCGAGTGCGGGTGCGGAAAAGGGAAGGGAAGGTCTGTGTGACCTCAGGGATATACTGGACACAGGTGTACCCACAAGAGACCGATGAGGTAGCTCCTATCATGTCGTGGCGGTCCTGGGCACGTCCTACTATCCCAATTGGACCCTGAGTCTTTCTAGTTGCCGGCGGATCTTTCGAGGAGGCCCAGATAGCCCTCTTTGTCTGGGACAGTTGAGTGGTGATGCACTCTTATGGGTCACGGCGAGTGGAACGGATTACCGGAACAAACCAACTTGTGGTCCGTTGAGCAGACGAGATGTTGCCCTTAGTAGGGTGTTTAGTACCGGCCGTCATGCATGGAAAGAATATGTGTCACATCTAGCTAGGGAACAACCATGGTGTCGAGACACTGAGAGATGGTTGTGTTTGATATATATGTTGCATTGCATCATCCCTATATTTAATGTGTTGTATATCTTATCTCCCTGTCTTTTCTTGTATATGTATGCTCGTGCCACGAGCAGACAACGAGCCAGCAGAGCCACAGGATGGACCCAAGGCGTCACCCGTTTATCACCGGAGCACCGCGGATGCCGGTGCTGGGGGATATTGAGATCGTGTACCACGACGAAAGGGGATGGCGGGTGGACCCCTCGACCTTTTTGGTAGTGTACACAGGACCAGTTAGCTTGATCTTCAGGAGAGGTACTCCACCGTATGCAGACATCATCGGACCCTACCGTGTTTACTAGTTTATTCCTTTCCCATGGATGTGGCGACCACCGAGCCAGAGAGAGCAGGACTACAGATGGGTGGCATCACACACTTCAGTAGTATCCATCAGGAGGGGCTTCGTGTACAGATGCCAAAGGAGACGTTTAGACCGGCATTTGAGGGTCGCCCCGAGGCGCCGTATTGTAGTGTCGAGTTCCTTCTCCAAGTACAAGCCTACGTGGGTCTATAGGCGTACACACAAAGAGGGGCATGGTAGCTCAGGTCATCCCTACCACTGATGGTGAGGGCTAGCCAGTGCGTCTCTAGGACTGTGTGGAGAGGCTGATGTATTTTTGAGAGTGGGGTGGGGGAGCGCTGGTGAGGATGTTAGAGAGCCTTCCTTTTGGAGTCCTGATGTATATGTTTTTATTTTCAGTTCATAGTGTACAGTTTATGTTTGTATTACAGTAGCCCTATTGAGGGGGCAACCACGTAAATACTTATATAATGTATGTACATGTTTTATCTTTCCTGTTGTGCTTTACTCTGATGCATGTTTTATTTTACGTGCTTATGTTGTATGTTCGTTGTTTTACCTCGTTTGTTTTTAATAAGCGCGTAACAATATCGTTAAGTTATAGTTAATGTGATAAGTGGATTCTAAGCCTAATGGGATTATCCTACGTAAGTGGGGTCGTCCCGTTACACAAACCCTTTGTTGCCTATATTGGGGGTCAGGTTTATGACATGGTTGATGGGTGGGATGTGGACCACATATCTGCCGTAGAGTTGGGTAAAGTGGTCAAGAGTCTTGGTTATCCTAATTATAAAAGACTATGGTACAAGCATCGGAACCTGGACATTAGTATAGGTTTAAGACCAATTAACAATGATGGAGATGTCATTCAGTTCTTAAATGATGTCAAGGTGTATGAAAGAGTAGATATCTATGTGGATCACAATAGGGATAGTGTTGAGATTATTGACCCAAACATAGTGGACTCTGATGGCTTTTCTGATATGTTAATAGTGTTGCATTTTGGTTGTCAATTTGTCTTAGTTGTCATTTTGTAAGCTGTGATGAGCAGTATTTGGAACATGTTTCATTTTTTGGAAGCTCATCAGTATTTGGAACAAGTTTCATTTTTTGTAAGCTTTGATGAGCAGTACTTGGAATAGGTTTCATTTTTTGTAAGCTCTATTGACCAGTACTTGGAACAGTTCAAGCTTATCAGTTTCAATGTATTTAACAACTTGCATTATTATTAATGTTAAAGGTTATCATTTTCAATGTCATTTTCAGCTATAGTAACAATTTATATTCAGTTTGCTCAACAATGCATTGTACATTCTATTGGCACAGTGCTCCAAAGCCTTTCATTTTCTGTTCTATTCAAGGAATTTTAATGAACTTAACTGTTGTACATTCTATTATCACTAGCAAGCACATCATATGTTCATCCCCTTTCATAATTAATGGCATTTCATTTTTGTCTTGACCCTGTGAGGCTCCAATCACTTTAGCTACTTTCATAGATGGAAAGGAATCAAAGGAATTGACCCTTCCATTATGATTACAGCCTAGTACCTATTGAGGTTGATTAATATTAAGATTTCAAATTAAGAACTCAAAGTAATAAGAGGTTCAACAGCAACAAAACTTTACTAACATATATGAGAGTCAAATACAAATTTCTAACAGAACTTTACTAACATAGATGAGATTCATTGCAAAATACATACCATGAACTACATCCTATAAACCCAGGCAACCCAGTTAACCCATTAATTACACAACCCATTCTCTACCTTCTGAAAACCACAACCCCTAACAACAAAATAATCAAAACCCACGATACTATTAAAACCCAAATCAGAAATTTTCCTTCATCTACATCTCTTCAACCCTCCTGCGCAGCTTCATTCATGATAATCTTCTTTTCCCTTTCGTTAATTTCATGGTTGACTCCACAAGGGCATCTCTGTCTTCTTCGGTACTTGAAATCGAAGGAGGTTGAAGCCGGAGACAACTGAATAGCTCCATCCATTGACGCGATTGTTGTTTCGTTTAGGAAGGAGGTCAAAGTTAGGTCAGGGACGAAGGTGAGAACAAATCGACACAAAGGAATGAAAGAAACAGCAGATGAATTGTTTGCTTAATACATTAATTTTTAAGTTTTTTCTTTGTTTTTTTTTTAATTATTATATATTCAATTATCTAATTATTTCATTAATTAAAATTTAAAAATATTTATTTTTTTAAATATAACACGTGGCAGTGTTATGGGAAGCTGGCTAGCGACAACTCGCCATGTCAGCCATCACCGTTAGTTACCATTTTTGCAAAGTTAACATTTTAAGGGGACTAAAATAGCCACACAAAAAAATTGGGGGACTATTTTTCTCAAAGTGAAAAAGTTGGGGGACCAAAACTGTATTTTAGCCAACAATTTATAAAAACCTTTTAAGCGAAAAAACCCCTTTACTAAAGGACCACGTGTTGCACATGAATTACAAGGATATTGTGTTTACCTCTTCAAGCGTAGCTTTACCACGATCACTATGAGCACATCAGCAGCACTGATAACTCACGAACACTGTTACGGTGTGAATGAAAACTTGATCTACACAGCTACAGAACAGTAGATTCGAGGAACACTGCTGCTATCACCACAAAGGGAGAGGTTATTCTCTATCATCAATATTACAAAGTACCAATACCTCTACTTAGTCCACATGAGCAAATCAATGTTAGAGATAGCGTAGTGCTAGTAATCAGGATTGGGAGAGGCAAGACACACACAGAGAGAAAAGAAGGCGCGCCTGTCAAGGGTGTACAGTGACCGTTATGAGTGCTCTGTGTTGTGTGTACCTTATGTGACGTGCACAATTTACTAATAGCTGTCACTCACTTAACTTAACCCAGTTGGGCTACTATACGCTACAGGCCCAATATTTAATTATTAATTAAATCATATTCAATTAATCAATTAAATTAATTATCTGAACATTTGCTATATGCATGTGACCCTATAGGTTCTCAATTAATTGGCAATAATATTAATTATTATTAATCATATCAATAATCAATTAGTATTATAAACAACGAGTGACATTTAGCAATAAATCATTGCTATCCAATTAATTAGAATATTAGTGATACAATAAAACCATTTTGCAACCATATATAATGTGTAGTCAACGCCCTTTCGTCTCAATGTCTTAATTGAACATAAGGCGTAAATGTGTCATCCTTGTTAAGTTTAATTATTTATTTCTTGATCTAGTAATTGATTTACGATCATATGGGCCCAATATCTCATATTGTCCACCTTAGCATGGCCATGCATTTTTACGTCGCATACCATCAAGAGGCCTATAGACATTGCCCCTGTTATGTAGGAGGAACGAATCCTATCTACATCACTCACATCCCTCGACATGTTTTATTGCAAGCCCAATAACTATATTTATAGCTGTCCTGTTGCAGACAATGTTTGATAGTATTAAAGCCTATAACTACATATGTTAGGAATCGTAGTGACTTCAAGTCGAAAGACTACTTCACTATGGTCACCATGAGAATCGCTTATGATACTTACATAACTATTATGCAGCATTCTCATAGCGGCTCACTCCAGTATAAATATTTCACTAATATTTATACCTATGTGAAGACTTGATATCTTATATCTTTGACCCGTGAAATATTGTCATCAGTACACTCACATAATAGTCTCAATGTGTTATTATTGTTCTTATTAATAATAATACTTGACTATGGATATTTAAGAATAGTGTTCTATAATTCAATGGCATCTCACGGTCAAGTCACATTTGACGTTCCATTAATTGACCTACCTATTTTAAGGACTTTATTATGATATAAATATGATCATCAAATACAACATAATAAATAAATGCCTCATATATAAAATATAGAATAAAGTCATGATACAATATATATATATATATATATAATATTGGCCACTAGGGCTTACACCAACAGTTATTACACTTAACATTCCAACACTGTTGTTCTTTTAGTACGTCCAAAAAAAATATCATCCCGAAAAAGATGTTAGAAACCGTTTCCAAAAAGATACACTTGTTGCTTCTGCTCAAGGTTGAGAAGTCCCAGCTCCTCGTATTGCAAACACGCGTCCCGTCGTTGGAAATCTTTCTGCCTTTTCTTCTTGTTCCGCACCAACGTTAGGCCCCGTTGCTGCTCTCTGTATGCTTTCCCGAGCTATGTGCCCCAACTTCCCATATCGGAAACACACTGAGTCTTTTGCTCGACAGTCCCTGATCAAGTGTGCTCCTCCACATCTGAAACATCTGAACCTTCTCTATCCTCCTTCTCCAGTCACCACAGCTTGCGGCCTGAGACGATCATACGGTTTCTGGTCTTGTTGAGGCTTCTCTTCTTTTTCCCCTGATGGGTTCTTATTGGCCCCTTGTTCTTCTTCTGTTGACGAGCTTCTATCCGCTCGTCAAGATTTTTGATGGCAGCACATCTTTCGAGCATCTCCGGTAACCTGATAATCCCCAAAGGTTACACCACCCTTTGCAGCTCATGTCTTAGCCCATCCTCAAACCTTCAGCATATCCAGTCCTCATCTAGACGCACTTGGTAAAACTTGGAAATTTGAGTAAGGACTCAAACTTCATCGCATACTCGCCAACCGACAGGTTTCCTTGTCTCAGACTAAGGAATTCTTTTTCCTTCTCATGCCGAATTGTTTTCAGGAAATATTTCTCCATGAAACATGTTCTGAATAGTTTCCAAGTGATTACTCTTCCTTTTGTCTCCATCATTGTCTGTCGCTTCTTCCACCAGGACTCTGCTCCTCCTACCAACATAAAAGACGCGTAGGTGACTTTCTGGTCTTCCCTACAACGCATTGCCAAAAAGATCTTCTCCACCTCTTGTATCCATAACTCGGCTCCTTATGGATTGTACTCACCATGAAACTGAGGTGGCTTGCCCTTCATGAATGCTACCAATCCTGCATCCACCACTCCTTCTTCTCTCCCCTGATTCTGCGCCCTCAGCAAAAATTCTTGTTGTAGTTGCATCAGCTGCGTATTCTGTTGCGACTGCTGCAATATAGCCGCCACCATCTCCCTGAAAGTTCTCATGACCTCAGAATCCCCTCCTTCAGCCCTAGAAGGTCCACTGATCTCAATACCAGCATCCTCATCTCTATCGCTTCCTTCGTTGTGAGTCCTTCGAACCATCGCTTCGCGGAATAAGCAACAGTCAACTTATATTCATAAGACGTATAACATAGCCAACATGTAACTACAGATCTTACGAATAGTCGAGACAGTTATCATTGCTTCTCAACCTAGAAACAATAGACAACTCACAGATCGGACACCTTACTCAACTTCTAAACATAGTCAATACCCTGTGCGAGTTCAACTAGACACAGCCAATAACACCACCACAACCTCACAGTCCAGGTAAAACCGAACTACTTTGATGCCACCTAATGTGACGTTCCCAAAACTTAACCTTCCTAGGTCTGATACCATAAACATACAGATAAAGCTTAATAGAAACTTCAGCAGGTAAACAATTATTACAGGCCAAGATTACACATCAGAGCTCCGCCTGGAAGCCATGGCATAAAAACAACAACAATAAAAACAGACGCTCCACTGGCCGTGGTACAACTCACAAGAGACTCAACGATACCTCTGAGGTCTCTTTTCTTCTCCTCGAGAGCGTTGACGTCAAACTTGTTGTTCAAGATGGGGGTTCCACCTCTACTCAGCCTCACTCACTCAAACACCTCCGACAACCAACCAGCACCTCCGCCTTCGGATCAGGACACGAACAACGACATACATGTAAAACATAGGGAAGCATGCACAAGAAACGCTACAATATCATGTAAAGGGAGATCACATAGCATATAACACATCAACATGCACAACATCAAACACAACCAGCAAGCACATTCATCTCTCGATATCACCGCAATAGTCAACCTTCAGGTTATCACAATTAGGGATCACCACTTAGTCTACTTGCAAAACTGAGTCTATATGATTGGCCAATTCTATAACGCACACTCTTATCATGGGAATACAATAGTCAACCTCCAACTGCGAGGAATGACAATCCAATCTCCAACTGCGAGGGTGGATGTCCACCAAGTAAGAATGGCTCCTCCAACTGCGAAGATATCGAGTTGGACGTTCAGGTAACCGCCTCCTGAGTTTCCAAGACAGTGCAACAGTGGTTCCTCCAACTGTGAGGAGCACTGCCTGCTCGAGCCCCTCCAACTATGAGAAGACCCGAGAAGTTCTCCAACTGCGAGAAAGCACCTACATCCCTCCAACAGTGAGTTCAGCCATCTTGGTCGCCCGGAGTGTCTACCTCGAACACCAACCTCATGTGACAACCACTCAAACTGCTGTTGCAGTGGTACACATGACTTTTCACAAAAACAATGCAAATGCTATGATATGCACCCATCATCTCGACAACGTCTTAACAACAACTTAACCAACGTCTCAAGGTCCACATTCTCCAGCAGCGAGGATGTCACTCTCCAACTATGAGAGCCACCTTCAACTTAGATCAACTGGCTTATAACATCAACTACGAATCCAATAACACCAACCACTCTATTATGCTAACATCACACCAACCGCCTCCACAGTCAATCAAGATCATATCAATCACAGTCACATCAACATATCATAGTATAACAGCATATCATCATTGCAGGAATACCAAAATAGTAATTAAGCATATTATTACAACAAGCATCTCATCTAGCATGTTATCACGTACGACATCATTTAATCATGTTATCAATCCCCACAAATAGCCATACATCCTCAATCAACAGATGTCACAGATCGACCTAACGGCGATAAACCTACAATGCCTAAAACTGCATTGGTACCATGATCTAGTAGTCCCCAATGTGAGTTAGATATTGGCGGTTACTCAACCACTAGTATGGTTTGAGGAGCTCAACACATGTTAACAATTATACACTAAGCCTACGATTCCTAGATATTTTAGGTTTCTTCCTCCTCACCTAGTAATTCGTTCCCATGCAATCTCGTATCCACGGACAACCCTGACCCTCGATCTCACGAACAAAATGAACACGGCCACGATCACCACGACACTAGTGCAGAAAGCACTTTTAACATCGGTTAAAAAAGACTTTTAATATCGGTTAAGGAGGTAACGTTAATTTAAGGGATGTTAAAGTATAACCTTTAACATCGGTTGTCAACGGATGTTAAAAGTGACATTTTAACATCGGTTAATACAAGAAACAATGTTAAAAGTAGGGCCGCAAGTCTGAAAGGTTCCCTCTAGTCATCAAACTTTTAACATCGGTTGTAAGAATAACTGATGTTAAAAGTGACTTTTAACATCGGTTATTGTCACAATCGATGTTAACATTGACCTTTTAACATTGGTTATGGTTACAACCGATGTTAAAAGTAATTTTTTTTTTTTTAAAACTGGGTGGGTGCATATCAATAGTATATATCATCCACAATTCAGTATAGAGCACAAGTCCAGAAACAGATTCAAACATAAACTAATTACAGTTATACATAAGTCCAGAATGGGTAACAAGTCTAGAATAACTAAACTAATCATGCACAATACATACAGTACTGTTATATGCAGAATCTACAATAATATATACATAACAGTACAAGTGCAGAAATCATATACAATCTATATTATGCTCCATAGTATACTCCTGAAAGAAGTTTGCAAAATGATCACTCGGGTTTTTCATCTCCTCTTTAGTGAGTGGTGTTTGATTGTCAAAAGCCTGCACAAGTTCAAATAAACTAAACATTAACTCATCAACAAAAACAAAATATAATTTAACTTGTGCAAAATTCTATATTTATTACTTGATGCCATCCGCTTACCATCCTTTGGCTGTGGAGCTAACTGCTCTCGTATAACCATCGCAACCAAATCTAGATGAGCATTCACACCATCCTTTGTCTTGTCCTGAATGTTGAGAAGCGTTCCGATTAGACTATCACACACATTTTTCTCCACGTGCATGACATCAATACAGTGTTTGACATCCAATTTGCACTAGTATGGAAGATCAAAGAAGGTTGACCTCTTCTTCCATATGTTTTTCTCAGTAGCCTTCTTTTGGGCCTTTCCGAAGATAACATTGATGTCCTTCACCTTTTGATAAACTTTCTCTCCATTTAAGGCCGTCGGAGCAGTTCCATTCTCCTGGGATTCGTTGAAAGCTTTTTTCAATCTACGATATGGGTGATCACGTCGGAGAAATCTACGATGCCCAAGGTAAACTGTCTTCCTTTCATGTTGCAATTGAGTGAAGCATGTGCCTTCTTCACATATAGGGCATGCTTTATGCCCCTTAACACTATATCCGGACAAGTTGCCATATGCTAGAAAGTCATTGATGGTGCAAAATAACATGGCACGCATCTTGAAAGTCTCTTTGTAATGGCCGTTAAACATATCAATGCCTTCCACCCACAGCTTTCTCAAGTCTTCAATCAAGGGACTTAGAAAAACATCTCAGTCATTTATTGGCTATTCTGGGCCCGAAATCATCATAGATAACATCATGTATTTGCGCTTCATGTTCAACCAAGGAGGTAGATTGTAAATTACGAGGAGAACAGGCCATGAACTATGGATACTACTCAAGGTACCATATGGATTCATGTCATCCGTAGCAAGTTCAAGCCTATGGTTTCTTGGCTCATTTCCAAAATTCGGAAACAAACTATCAATTCTCTCCCATTGCACAGAATCAGCCAGATGGCGAAGCATTTCATCACGTTTCCTCTCATATGAATGCCATCTAATGTTCTTTGAGTCATTTACATTAGCGAACAATCGCTTGAACCTTGGAATTATTAAAAGATATCACAACACCTTCGTAGAAGGACCCTTTGTGATCACATCACAATTAGAATCACTATCCTTCACTTTGTACCGTGATACCCCACACTTGGGGTAGTCGTGCATCCCTTCATACATACCCCTGTATAATATGCAGTCATTATGGCATGCGTGTATCTTCTTATACTCCATACCCATCGGACAGAGTACCTTCTTCGCCTCATAGTTACGGTCAGGCAATGTGTTGCCCTCTGGAAGCATGCTGTTCAACAACTCAAGCAATTCGGTGAAGCTTTTATCACTCCACCCATTTCTCGCCTTCACACTGAATAATTTTAACACTGCCGACAACCGTGTATAAGTAATGCACCCCGGATACAAAGGCTTATCCGCATCACTGCGCAAAGTATCATACACACGTGCTCACAGAAATGAATCTTGTCCAATATCGCGGATCATTTCCTCTAGTCGATCATCCTCTATATCTACGTCACCTTCCTCACTTTGGGACACACTTGGCATGTTTAACAAGTCATCACCATGCCATATCCATCTTGTATAACTCTTTTAAATCCCTCACAAATAAGATGATCATGTATTGCTTAACTTCACATTTCCTCATATTCAAACATCTAACACAAGGACAATTAAACCTTCCATTACTATCAGGAAGATTTCTTTGAGCAAATTCTAGAAACTCTTCCACTCCCTTCCGATACTCATCACTTATGCGTCTACTAACCATCTAACTACGATCCATATCCACGTTCTGTAGATATATTTATATAATATGAGCACAAGATGGGAGACTGGAAAAGCGGTACTTGAAATTGCAGGCCTAAACCCTAAGTCCTATTATAGAATCTAAACCCCTCGACTATTGAGATTTTACAAGCAAAGCCTAAAATTCTTTGCTCAATTAGTAAGTTCAAGAGTGTTTATGTTTACAAAAAACTCAAAATGCATAGTTGTACAACTTCCTATGAACAGTCCACCCTACTTTCAGCTAGCTTATTAGTTATTTCTGTCAAACAGAACCTAATAATTTCACTAGTTTGTTTAAGGGAGAGTAAGCAACTTCTTAAATATTTTTTATTTTGTTGGTCAGAAAGATACATTCATCACCTCATTTCATTCTTTCATAAAATATTCAAATAATTAAAACAGAGACAATGCTAAATATTAACTAACAGAGAAGGATTACCAAGTAGAAGGGAAATGAAGGAGAGCACTTACCAAGTAGAATAGGGGGCGCAGTGGATCAGTTGTAGAAGAGAGGGATTTGGGGTGGTTCAGTTGTGGTGGTTCTGAGCAATGTAGCCAAAAGAGTATTTAGCAAATAGGGATTTAGGGCTTTAGAAAATAAAAAACAGGGAAGAGAGAGTTACCTTTGCACCAGAGGAAGTTGTGGTGGTGGTTTTACAGTGGCTCACGAACGGAGGATAAGGAGGAAAGTAATGAAGAGAAGAAGCTAGGTCGACGCGGGACTGAGAACACTGTTAAAATTGAAATGTTTAGGGCGCGGCACTGATAGGGAATGAGAATGTTAACGTTCTACAGTTTAATGACTTTTAACATCGATTGTCCAAAAACTGGATGTTAAAAGTTACTTTTAACATCCGTTGTAAACCAATGGATGTTAAAACTGACTTTTAACATCGGTTTTAAAACAACGGATGTTAAAAATTTAGGACGCGGTGGCAATCCTGTAAATAGCTGGTGGGGGTAGAAACTTTTAACATCAGTTATAAATAAACAGATGTTAAAATTGACTTTTAGCATCGGCTTCCTTACAAAAGATGTTAAAAGTTTCTTCCCTCCACCAGTTATTTACAGGTTTGCCACCGCGTTTCCACCTTTGACATCGGTTGTTGGGGAACCGATTTTAAAAGTGTGTTCCATGCACTATTTACAAGTTTACCATCACGTCCATTTTTAACATCTATTTATCATTAACAGATGTTAAAATCCTGACGGGAAAAGTGTATTTTCCACTAGTGCGAGCTCACCACGCAGCTCCCAACACTGCCAAAGGCACCCCCGACATGCACGTTGGGCCAATAATCGCCCCAAGTACACACACGGGTCTAGAAACAACCAGATACTCAGAAACAATGATGGATTCAACGATAAACAACTGAGAAACAATGAATCCCAAGATTCAAGGTTGCAGCCACGAAATTGGAGGAGAGAGGCTTACCAAACTGTGGCTGACCTTGCCGCTGCCACCCCACACGGGTCCTCGTGCAACTTGTAACATCCTCATTTTCATCACCTTAATTAAATGCATGAATATATGTTGGCTTGATGATATGCTTAAGAAGGATGTTGAGAGTTAGGATTAAATTGGATTAGAAAAGGATGAAGAGTATGTGACTCTGGGCAGAACGCTCAAGCGTGGAGCAATGGAACGCTCAAGCGTGCTAGCGCTCTAGCATGGAGAAGGATGGACGCTCAAGCATGGCCACTCTGACCAGTTGACTGGCAGCGATGGGACGTAAAGTGACACGTGTCGGTTACGCGTCGCAGCTGGCACATGATGGGCGGGGCCTTGGCGGTGAGGAAATGTCAACGCTCAAGCGTGGGAGAAGACAACGCTCAGCGCTGGAATGCTAAAGAATGGAGAATTCCAACGCTAAAGCATAGGCAGTAGAATCCTTTCCTATATATAGTTCATCATTTTCACTGAGGAGATGTTTTACAGTTCTCCATTCTTACAGAGAGTTCGAGTTTAGAGAGCCAGAGTTGAGGTTGATAGCTTTGATCCAAGTTCGTGATTCGTTCATTGATCCGATTCCAGTTCTGTTGGTGTTTTCGTGCTTCTTCAATTCTACCGGTTTACTTTTGTGATTCGTAAAGGGTAAGTCTAGGTTCCGTATCTACCTACATTGTAGCTATACAATGTTCTTCTACGGTTTAAGCTTCTATTCACAGTTATAGCTTCGTATTACGATTAACGCTATAGTCTACGTGTTGTTTCGGTTATTAGGGCAAGTTTTGAAGCTGCATTCGGGGCCTTTTTTGGAGAAGGAGACCGTGACTGTGAAGGGCTAGGGGAGAGTTCGTGGAGCTCATTGAGTTCGTGATCATTGCTACTTTTGCTATCAGGTGGGAGAAAGAACCACAATATCGTCGGAGAGGCAAGAATAAAATAATATATATTGATATGCGTAGGGCGACCTAAACCCTACTTGTGATCGAGTAACCGACAACACCTAACTCATATTGGTGACTACTAGTCAATGGTACCAATGTAGTTTTAGGCATTGTAGGTTTATCGCCGATAGGTTGATATTATGATATGTTGAGGTTGTATGCTTGGGTGTTGGTATGCTAAAGATGATATCCGTTGATGTGCATGTATGCTTAGTAACATGTTTAGGGTTACTTGAATATTTACTTTGAGTTGATATGCCTATGAGTAGATACGATTATTGAGCATCATTATGATTCCCTATGATATGATATTTGTGATTATTGTTGTATGAGTAGAGATAGGCAGTAATTCCTGATAATTTGGGAGATGATTATATGGTGAGGATTTTGAGGATATATGTGTGTCGTAGTGCTCAACCTAGGGATCCAGTTGATATATTCATGTTGATATATAAAGTTGATAACTGGTTATGCCGGAGAACGTTGGTCATAGTCGTGTACAAGTTGTGGTTGAGACATTAAGTTGTTGATCCCGGGATGAGTCGGTGAGATTCATGTTGCATCGTTATTGTTCATCACTGTGTTGGCGTACGGGCGATCGATCTTGCTTGAGGGAAGATGATCGTACCTATCAGTTGTTGATGGGCGAATGTCCCAACCTGGCCCGCGGGTAGGGGGATATGTCGTTGTTGACGGGCGAATATTCTGACTTGTCCTGCGGGCTGGGGAATATGTCGTACCCATGAGTTGAGTTGAGCCTGTGGGCTATTGGTCGAACCCTGCATTACGGGGGGTGGCATAGTGATGAATGGGACATCTTGATCTGTTGGGGATGTCGCGTCGTGATCGTATCCATATAGTCGCCTGTTGCATGAGTGTGAGAAACAATAGCTAAGAGAAAATGACTTGGGAGATGATTGCTTGATACTATTGTGCTATTGGATGTTGCTATCAGTATAGCTTATTTTATAGTTGTTTGCCTATTTATGATGTATTGTTGTTTCTTATCTCCCGTACTTCTCTATGTTGTATTTTATTCTCGCTCGCACGAGAAGATTCTGTTGAGGATTTGCCATAGGAGATTGATGGCACACCTGTTGAGCCTGATGCTGGCCAGAGAGCCCCGGATCCCAGTGTTGGAAGACTTTGAGTTGCTGTACTAGGATGATGACCATTACTGGGAGATTGATTACTTTCAGCGACGAGTGGTGTATACGGGTCTGACCACCGTATACTTCAGAGCTTGGGGATCATCCAGGAGTTACCTAGTAGGAGACTTCCGTATTGCATAGAGATTGCCGTTGAAGAGGCTGTGGAACAGGCCATGGGACTATCATCATGACTCAGATGTTGCATGGAGATCTCATGCGTCCTCTAGGACTAGTTATGTGGCTCAAGGACGACGTCGTCGTGTTGAGCGGAGGATGAGAGAGTACCGTCGTCGCCCAATCGTGATGTCAGAGAGCGAGAAGAAGTATGAGCCACTGTAGACTTATCGCCGGAGACAGCGAGCATCTGTGGGGAGTTCTCGCTATCCTCGCTAGAGTCGTGTTGGGGTTAGCAGTCTTAGTTTTGTTATATCTAGTTTATATGGGTTGAGCGAAATGTATTTTGGGGCCAGGAGAGGAAGTCTTATGTATTTTATTTTGGTTACCATGCTTTTGGTTAGTTGCGTACTCTGGGGTTGGTTATTGATGTCAGTTGTAGGCTCTACTAAGAGAGCCAGTACTTTTATATATGTATGATATATGTATGTTGTCGTGGTATTAGTGTTGGTTGTGTTTTTAATAATTCCGCAATTTTATAGGATCGTGCTTCGCTATAACGTTGAGGATATAAGTTCGAGTTACTGGATGGGACTTCCGAGTAAGGGTTGTCTCATGACTTCTCGAACGATTGCTCGGGCAAAAACACTCGTAAAACCCTAATGTGTTACCAGAACATCATTAGGTTGGAGTAGGAGTAAGAAAAGACTAGAAACCAAGGCAAATACCAAAAATAGCTTAGGGTCGAGGATGCCGGCACCTAGGCTTACCTAAACGAAGCTCGAAACCAAAGCCACGCCCTAGGCAAGTCTGAAGCTACGATCACGAACGTGTAGTCGGAATAGGGTTTTGATGAACAAATGAGTTGGAATCACTCAAGACTCTCTCAACCTCCTCTGCACTCTCGCTCAGGGAAGAAGATGAAGAACTTGGTAAATATTTCGTCTAGAATGAAAATGAAATGAAACTTAGCATTTTTAGAAAACTGATCAGCATGCTTTAGCGTGCAGAATTCTCTACGCTTGAGCATGGAACCTCGTTCATGTAACGGCCCGGACTGCTTTCAGGATTGCCGACTGTCCCCACAAACCAACATGGGTCTTTTCAGCGCGCTTTGTCCTCACTCACACGTTTTTTGGGAAACTTCCCAGAAGGTCACCCATCCCACAAGTGCTCCAATTGAAGCACCCTTAACTATGGAGTTCTTATGTTCTAGGCTCCCAAAAATAAGATGCATCTTGTTGGTATAGGTAGTACAAATCAATTCTTATAATCCTTCTTTCAACTGTATAGTCCCATACCTGCACAACCTTAGGATCCCTCTCATTCTGGTGTGAATCGGTTCATTCATGTGTCCCTCCGCCTAGCAGCCTGCCAGGAGCCGCTCCTTGTCCGTGTGTCATGCATCGGCGATCACTCCCCGCCCTCGTCAGCCCCGGGTGTTACATGCCTACCAGCTTCCGCTTGGTTCGTCCCCGAACCACACTGTACTGGGAGAGGTCCGCCCTGATACAGTTTGTAATGGCCCGGACTACTTTCAGGATTGCCGACTGTCCCCACAAACCAACACAGGTCTTTTCAGTGTGCTTTGTCCTCACTCACACGCTTTCTGGGAAACTTCCCAAAAGGACACCCATCCCACAAGTGCTCCAAGTCAAGCACGCTTTACTATGGAGTTCTTATATTTTGGGCTTCTGAAAAGAAGATGCATCTTGTTGATATAGGTAGTACAAATCAATTCTTATAAGCCTTCCTTCAACTGTACAGTCCCATAACTGCACAGCCTTGGGATCCCTCTCATTCCGGAGTGAAGCGGTTCATTCATGTGTCCCTCCGCCTAGCAGCCTGCCAGGAGTCGCTCCTTGTCCGTGCCTCATGCACCGGTGATCACTCCCCGCCCTTGTCAGCCACGGGTGTTACAGTCCACACCACCTTCACCTTAGCCGGCCACGTGCCCCACACGTGTCAAAACTCCGAACAGCCGGTAAGCGCACTTAGAACGCTTGAGCGTGCAAGCCCCAACGCCTAAGCGTTGCCACGCTTGAGCATGGAGTCCTTCCACGCTTGAGCGATCTGCTCAGCTGGGAAGGAACTTCCAGCCTTCTGATTTCCCATGTTTTCTCGTGTTACTTCCTAAGCACTTACAACATGATTTAAGCCTAGTTCTAAACATTCAACTAGACTTATAACCAACACACAACCCTCACACCTAAGCGAAGACCCGATTAAGATTATCCATTTTAATTAGGGTTACCGAAAATAGGGATGTTACAACAGACATAGGTCCAAGCCTAACTGAAAATAAAATACATAAGAAGATACTAGGAGACACAACTCCTCAAAAGATATAACCAAAACTGGACACAACCTTGGCCAACAAAGACTACATGGAGGAATCCTCCTCCGGAACCTCCTCCACGGACGAGATAGAGGTAGGAGCAACAACACGAAGATAGCGCGTAGGGATAGGCGTCCTCTTACGGGCAATGTTCAAGAAAGTAGGTCCTCCAGGGATGCACACTACACGTGGTCCCGTGGTAGGAATCACCATGGACACTATGGGTGGGACCACATAAGGTCCACCCTCGGGAGCCACAACAGAAATAGCTCCCATGCCTCTAACACTAAAAGCATGGAAAGGTGAAGACGCTGTACTCTACTCCAAAATCTCCCAGCTAGAGGGCTACGCTCCCTAGTCGCCCTCCTGATGCCACTCAGCATGTACGTACGCGAACTTCGTGTAGAAGATACTCCCATAGTGTCCCTCTCGTATCGTCAAGGTGACATCTCCCACGTACTCTTTGTGCTGACACCGTCAGGATGGTCCATCCATGCATCGGGTCCTCCCCCAAGCTAAATATAAACATAGATTGGGGCCGCCGTCATGATTGCCCTCTCAAGAAGAAACAGAACACAAGCAGAAGAAGGATACATAAATGAGGTGAGTTCCCCATTCATCAACACAACAAAATAGAAGAAGTAAAAATGGTACGACACGCAATATATAAGTATATCAGTCATACATATCATACATCTCTCCTTTTCATGTTATTCAATCAACAACATATGACATCATTGAAGACAGAATAATAATATAACTATATATATATATATATATATATATATATATATATATTCATCAACAGTCATGTAATGCAATGCAATGTACATAACTCATGCCATATGCCACAAAGGGTAAAACTTTAACCCCTACACCATATAGCTAAAAAACGTTGGAGAGAGTGAATGGGAGAACATGTTCCGTGTATGCCATCCAAGGGCTACAGCTACAACATTCGTAACATGCACGTATCTAAGTTTGTACGACATCTAGTCGAGGATATCGGTGGTTGCTCAGAGCCGCCACAACACAAAATAGCTACCAACTGGTCACATGTAAGCCTTTCCAACCCCGATACCTCCAAGATTATTCAAAATGTTACCGTAAGATTCGCAACTGCATCAAGGTGTAAGCTCAACTCCTAGGCTCAAGGCCTTACAGACTTATGCAACACAATGCTAATGCTTACCCAAAGTAGATGCGATAAAACAATGTCTATCCACCAGATAAACTTCAAGATTCACTAAGGTTCTTTCGTTAGGAACTATACACGTTATTAGTGTTTTAAAAATTTTCCCATTGGATAAATCTCGTGATCCCTCCGGGATCGAGTCATCACAAGACTAAAATAGTTGAACGACTTTCTTGGATCCGAATCACCAGTCTATCATCGAACTACTGTTTTAACCTAAAACGTTTCATGTTTGCGTTTGTTCTTATGAATTATTTCTCAAGTCCTAAGTATCTTATGAATAAGGATTAAGAATCTTCTAGTTAATTCTTAGATCCTTCCTAAGTTAGAGGTTCCTTCAGTTTCTGTAACACCCTTTTTGAGGGCATCACACAACGGACATTTCGTAAAACTATAAGGCCGAAAAACGGGTTAATTAAAATCATTTAAGAAAGATTGGGTAAATTTTTCCTTTTCACAAGACATAACTGTAAAAACTTGTAACCGTTTATGCGTGTAAGGTAAATAGAAACATTTCATAATATAAGGTCGTAAGTTCATAAAGGTTTACATAAAAACCCAACCTGACTACAGAAATAAAACAGAAAGATACAGAGTCAACATAAAGGATTGGAGACGCAGCTCCTAAACATAAGTTACTTGGAGACGCAGCTCCACATAAGATAAAAGAAAGGTACAGACACCCTGACACCCTACACTGGCCGACAATAGACTACACGGGAAGACATCCCTCGGATCAACCCTTCAATACTTCCTCTGACTTCTCCTTTACGGAGAGACAAGCGAAAGGAATAGGAAGGTGTGGATAGATCACTTCACTCCTAGTCTCTTCACTCATCGCCTTCCAACTAGGACCCATCAAATGAGACCTAACGGGAACCTTATCAGGGACTACTGTTGGGATTCCTATGGAAGACATAGCAGGAGTTGCCTCAAACGCAACTCTACCAAAAGGCGGCCTGTCCCCAAGAGAGGGAGAAGGCATTAAATGCATTGCTGGGAAAGTCCACCTAGCATTCCACTTACGACTACAACCCTGACAGCAGACGACATGAACACAAGCGGTGAAGCGATCGAGAACCCTTCCTCTACGACCCTTGCGGATGGTGAGTGTGGCTCTTCACATGTACGTTGCTAAAAGTCCATCGTGGCTAGATGTCCAAGCGCAGAAAACACTGGGAAACTAAGCATAGAGATGCATCTGAAGCGCCGGGTGAAGTCTCAGTATCACGACCTTCTCAGGAGATCACCAGAATAAGCACACAACGATGCAATACGAAGTAATGAGGTGAGATTCCCATTCATCAACATAACACATGGCAGAAGTAAAAATGGTACGATACACAAGACAAAAAAAATACTAGTCATGCATATCATACATCTCAATATCTCATATTATTCAATCAACAGCATAAGACATCATCAATAAAAGATAATATTATATCGATCAATAGTCATGCAATGTAATGCGATATAATGACTCAATGCCATATGCCACAAGGGTAAAAATTTAACCCCTACTCCATGGAGCTAGTATGATCGTCGGAGAGAGTGAATGGGAGGACATGTTCCGTCTACGCCAGACTTGGGCAAGATTCTACAACATTCGTAACGTGCACGTATCTGGATTTTACGGAAACACTCTACACCAAACATGAAAAGTGCGTCATCTAGTCAAAGATGTAACAACATTGCATGGAATACCACTACACAGAAGAATCACCAACTGGTCACTTATGGAATCTCCAACCCTGACATCCTCAAGACCATTTCAGATCGTCACCGTAAGATTTGCATCCGCATCAAGGTGTAAGCTCAACTCCTAGGCTCAAAGCCTCTTATGGAATCTCCAACCCTGACATCCTCAAGACCATTTCAGATCGTCACCGTAAGATTTGCATCCGCATCAAGGTGTAAGCTCAACTCCTAGGCTCAAAGCCTTACAGACTCATGCAACATAATGCCAATGTTTAGACAAAGCAGATGCGATAAAGCAATGTCTATCCACCGGATAATTTTCAAGATTCACCAAGGTTCTCTTCCTTATGATCTTCCCACATTTTAAGTGTTTTAAAATTTCATCCACTGGATAAACTTCGAGATTCACCAAGGTTCTCTTCCTTAGGATCTTCACACATTTTGTAATATCCCGATTTTTCTGTAACTCTAATCGAGTTGGTTAACCTCGATTAGGGCTCTTGATGGTTGTGTGAATTGTTATATGTTAGTTTAAGCCTTAGGTTGAAGCTTAGGAATAGGCTTGAACACGGTTGGAGGTGCCTAAGATGTTAAACGAGTAACCGTGGGAGCGATAAGTTTGGAAGGCTTTCCCCCTCTGAGTGGCACGCTCAAGCGTAGGAAGGGAGCACGCCTCAACGTGCCAACGCTCAAGCATTGGCGTATTGCATGCTCAAACTTGTTGAGTGTGTTTGCCAGCTAGTGTGCTTTTTGACGCATGTGCTAAATGTGTCAGGCCAGAGTGAAGGCGGAGCGAACAAGGTTTCATGCTCAAGCGTGGAGAGAACCACACTCTCAAGCGTGCTGAGAGTCCATGCTAAAGCGTTCTCAGCAGGATCACTTAAGTGGTGGTTTTCAATTTTCTTCCACACTTAACCAATTTCCCTTCTTTAAGCTCTAGATGCAGAGAGTTCTAGAGAGAGTTCAGAGCATTTTAGAGAGAGAAAGATCATTTCGAGGCGATCGGAGTACCAGAACGCGATTCCGACTGCACGGTTGTGATCGTGACCAAGTTATCTACGACTTTGACGGATTCATTTCTTGACTCGCCAAAGGTAAACTCGAATCCCTAACACGCGTTCTTCGTATTCTCGGCGTTATTCGAGTCGTTACCTCTTTCTTTGGTCTTTTGAGCTTGCCTTAGGGCTAACACTGTTGCAAACGCGTTGTGCTCGTGATTAGTGCAACACCCTTTCCCGAGTGTCACATTACCGAACGTTTATAAGGCCGAAAATATTTCTTAATGCGGAAAATACGGTTTTCTTTTTTTTTTTCTTTTCACAAGATGCAATGGGATTTAGCAAAGGTAAATAATACTAATAACGAACTTAGGTTCGCCATACATTTCTAGAACAATATGCATAATAAATACAGGGACATATACAGAAAAAGGAATAATACTATATACAGGCATAAGTCTAATTTATAACTGATACAATAAGTACTAGGAGTCGTAGCTCCCAAAAGGTACTACAAAACTAACATAGTCTGGCCGACAACAAAACTAAACCACAAAAAGAGTCCTCCTCCGGCTCAAAGGAACTACTGGACTGAACCATCGTCACGTCCATCTGTTCAAACAGCAACAGCAAGTACCAACAGAAAACATACAGATATGGGTGAGATTCCCGTTCATCAACACAGCAAAACAGCAATAGTAAAAACGGGACGACTCACCGGGTAACAGCGTACCCAACATGCTTACAAGAATTCTCAATGTCAAACATATTAAGCAGTTGACGGCATAATATCATGTTAAGCAGTTAACAGTATAATATAAGGTATTCTTAAACAGTACAACGATGTATAACAGTAAATGTAAACGTCAATAGCCATGCAATGCAATGCAATGTATATGACTCAATGTCAATGTCACTGGGTACTACTCTGACCCCTACTCCATGGAGCTAACAAAACATTCGGAGAGAGTGAATGGGAGGACATGTTCCGTGCGCGCCAGCCTTGGGCAAGATGCTACAACATTCGTAACGTGCACGTTTCTGGCTTTTACGGAAACACTCGACCAAACATGAAAAGTACGGCATCTAGTAGAGGATATCAGTGTATTGCACGGATTCGCCACGACACAGAAGAGCTACCAACTGGTCACATGTCAGCCCTTCCAACCCTGATACCTCCAAAAAGACCATTGAAGATCGTCACCGTAAGATTCGCACCCGCATCAAGGTGTAAGCTCAACTCCTAGGCTCAAGGCCTTACGACTATGCAAATGAAATGCCAATGCTTACACAAAGCAGATGCGATCAAGCAATGTCTATCCCCCGGATAAACCTCGAAGTCTACTAAGGTTCTCTTCCTTAGGAACTATACGTGTCTTTTGAAAACAAAACCTTTATCCACCGGATAAATCTCGTGATCCCTCCGGGATCGAGTCATCACAAGACTGAAACAATTGAACGACTGATCGGGATCCGAATCACCGGTCCGTCATCGAACTACGGTTTCAAAACCCAAAACGTTTGTAAACCAGAACAACTTCTCAATTGAAAACTCATTTGATTTGAAACAATTTTTGAAACACTTACTTACTCTATTTTTAGCATTTTCTGAACATGTAATTCGCTTAGCGAAATTGCATTCGCTTAGCGAAATTGAAACAATAATGCCTCTTTTGGAACTCCTCTAGATCGCTCGGCGAGTCATAAATCGCGTAGCGAAATGTATTGTATTCGCGTAGCGAATATCAATTCGCTTAGCGCAAGTTCAGACGGTTACACCTCTTTGGAAACACCTCTGGATCGCTCGGCGAAACAGAATTCGTGTAGCGAAATTTCACTTTATTCGCTTAGCGAGTATAATTTCGCTTAGCGAAATGGAGGCGGTCATACCTCCTTTGGAGACTTCTCTGGGTTGCCCAGCGAGACGTAATTCGCGTAGCGAAATTCGTTTGGTTGGCTTAGCGAATATGAATTCGCTTAGCGAAAGTGAGGCAGTGATGCCCAACTTAGACTTTCCCCTGTTTTCACGTAGCGAAAGTAAATTCGCTTAGCGAATAGTTGCCATAAACAAGACATCAACCTTAGGGAACCATTTTGATTTTCTTCATGAAACCACTTTTTTTCTCATTTTGAGTCCCTTGACTAACTATATGGGCTAGGGATAAGGTATAAAATATGTTTCACTTTGGTGAAAGCACTTTGAGCTTTAATTCCATTTAAAGTCACTTAGGGTTTTCTTTGAAAAACACAAGTTATTGAAAACACTTTCTTTACATCAAAACTTGATTTGTCCAAGAACTTTTCATATTCTTCCTTTCCTCAAGGTCATGGCTAATAGCCAACTAGGGATCAATGTGAAGTTTTACTTCATCAACCAATCAAAGTATGGCTCACAATACTTACACAATCATGATAACCATAATACACATTACTACATCATAATCAAACATCCAAGCCATCACACATTACATCCAAGCCATCACACATTATGGTCTCATAATCAACAATAAAAGTCCATACTTGATCTAGTGATCAAAGTAGGTTTTTCAACATACATGGAAATGATTTTCATTCAATCATATCTTCATCAACATATGCTAAAGCACACTACAACATACTCAAGCATAAACTCATCATGACAATCTTGTTCTCTAAGAGAACTTAACAAAACTTAACATATAAAAGTGAACCCAAACTAAAGGGTTTCACCCACACATAAACTTAAACAACCATTCTCACTACCACCATCTTGGTGTGATGAGGTTCTTCTCCCCATACCTCTTGATGAGCAGATTCCCGGATCAAAGTCGATTGATCGGTTTCTGAACCTCCTGATAATCGTCAACAACTACAACAACACAACAATCCAACATTAACCAACAATCAAAACCAAACTCAACTATCATAACAAAGAGGATTTCGGCCACCCTAGGTTAAAAAGGTTAGGAATTGGTTTTGGTTTTCCATTTCTTGGATTCAAAAGCATTAGGAAAGCTAAGGATGAAATCAAGTGTTAAAAATCAAAACTTGATGAAAACACTATTCATCATCTTCCAAAAGGGTTCGGCCAAAAATGCTTTTTGAGCTATGATGAGAGTTGAATCATAAGCTCTTGGGTTTAGGTAGAGATTGATGATGTGAGTTCAAAGAACTTGGTCTTACCTCAAAAGGATTTTTCTATAATTTCCTATGGATTTTCAAAGTTTTGGATCTAAGAAATTATTTTCATGAAAATGAAGATTGATCTTGAAATAAAGAAAGATTAATGAAGCTAAGAGGTCATAGAAGTGATCTTACCTTGAAATGAAGGAAGATTGCTCAAGGAATCAAGTGATTCCAACAAAAACTCAAGCTTTTCTAGGTGAAAATGGAGTTTTCTCTCAAGAACAACTATGGAACTCTATGGTGTGAGGGGCTGTGCGAAAATGATGAAGTGAGGGGCTGAGTTCAGCCTCTTAAAAGTTCACTTAAGGGTAAAAAGGTCATTTGCCAAAAGGGTACAATGGTAAAAGTGTAAAAGACTAAGGTTAGGGGCATTTTGGTCATTTTGCGTCCAGATATTTCCGAACGTCATGACGACTCTGGCATACTCTCCCAAGTGTCCTGGGATGATGTGATATCAAGATTATCTGTTGGCGAGTCCCGGTAAATCCATATGTGGCTCCGTTCGTCACCCGATTGAGGATTCCGCCCGAATGAAGGTCAGGAAGTGATTTTTCTGAAATTTTTACGAAATTTAACCAAAACGTAGATAATCGAATTCTAAGACTTACTGTCTCGTTCACGGGTCCATCTGAGGTCTTCTGAGCAGTAAAATCATACTGTTAGTGTAAAAACGCAGACCGGACTCCGTTTGAGTTTTCGACTCAAAACTTAATCGTAGCTTCCTACGATATCGTCGAGCATGACTATGGTCTCGGAATATTTTATTTCTATTCCTAAGACCTCGAATAAAATAAAGACATTAAAATACTAAAGAATTAGAAAGCGTGAAAAATCGGGGCGTTACAATTAGGGAAAAGTTTGCATTTATGATTGTCCGGGTTTTGGAGGTGGAACCCTGGCTATTTTTGAACTGCCATTGAAGGGCTGCGAGCTCAAGCCTAGAGGAGCAAGCTGGTGTTCATGTTGATCTTTGTGCTACAACTGTTCAGGTGGGGAGAAAGAGTACTACTGCCGTCCGGAAGGCAAGAGTAGTGTAGTATGTTTTCTGCTATGTGTAGGGAAGTACTAGTGGTTGAGCCTCGATATAGTACCTAAACCCTAGGTTTAGCTTACTTTGGGCTATCGTCATTAAGTTTGGAAACCCTAGGTTAGTAAACTGTTGATTGAGGATGATCTGTTTCATATGACTGCTATGATGATGACTGCTGTTGCTATCTGTCTAAGTGCCTATATGCTACTTGGTATGTGATATGCTGCTATGTGCTGTTGTTGCTATTACTGTTGTCAATATTGATGCTGATATGCTGTTTGCGGTAATCGTTATATGGTGCGGAATGGCATAGAGTTAAGTTTGGTTGTGTGCCGTGTTGTTGTCGGGTTGATACCATGGATGATGCCGTTGCTATTATGCTGACTGTTCAAGGCTGTGGCCGTGTTGTTTGAGTTGTGGCTCACAGACACGTGGCATCGAGGTTGTGGCCGTGTGGATGCTATGGCTTCGTGCTGATTCTGATTGAGAGTTTAGACATAAGATTCGGTATCAAGCTCATTGAGGATGTTTGTTGCATATCATCAGCTGCAAAGTGGCAAGGCCGTATGACAGGTAGTATGGGCTGCCAGCGTTATACGAGGTTAGTTGTGCCTCAGTACGAGTATGGAAAGTAGATGGGGCGGTCAAGTTAGTGACCTTGGGGATGTTGCCGAGCTCAGGAATAGTTTATAGTGACGGATGAGGTGGCTCCTATCCTGTCGTGACGCCCGATCCAGTCCGATTTTCCTGACTAATTCCAGAGCTTTCCATTGTTCCAGGCTAACATTCTGAGGCGACTGAGATACCCCGGTTCCGGTGTGGAAGGGGGATGCACTCTTATTTGTCACGGCGAGCGGTTCAGTTTCTTAGACAAACTAACTCCGTTCCAACACAGAACCTGTTTCGGTGTGGGCTTGTTCGGGTGTGGAACCGTTCCAGTGGGAACCAACTTTGTGAGTTTTCGGCCGACATGCTACATGGGATTAGTATCCCGGTTTAGAGGATTGATCTGAGTGGGAGACTCATGGAGATGGATGCTTGTTGCATGTGTTGTCTTGAGAGATGTCTATTGGAATACAATAACTGCTATACTTGTCATATCTGTTATATGCTACATGTTTTGTTTACTGCATTACTGTTGTTTTTCGACTTTGCTATACACTATATTTCTTATCTCCCTACTGTTTTCCCTGTTGTTCTGTTTTCGGTTCGCTTGAAGATGACGAGCCAGCCGAGACGCAGGATGGACCCAAGGCTTCGCCCATTTATCACGGGGGCACCACGGATGCCAGTGCTGGGCGACATTGAGATCATCTACCATGATGAGAGGGGATGGCGAGTGGACCCCTTGACCTTTTTAGTGGTTTACACAGGACCCGTTAGTCTGATCATTCAGAGCGGCATGCCGCCGTATGTGAACATCATTGGACCGTACTGTCTATACCAGTTCCTTCCTTTCCCTAGGATGTGGCGACCTCCAAGACAGAGGGAGCGAGACTACATGTGGGTGGCACCCCAATCTTCGGCCGTATCCAGCAGGAGGGGCTATGTCTACCGAGGCTAGCGCTGGAGGACAGAGCAGTATCTGAGGACCTACCGTAGGCGTAGGTTTGTGGCATCCAGCTCTTCATTAGAGTATGAGCCTTTACTGCGATACAAGCGTACTCATGGCGAGGGTCAGGGTAGCTCAGGGCATCCTCACCACTGATGGTGAGAGCCTGCCAGTGCGTCCTAGGTGGTGAGCTGAGAGCTTTTCATGTACCTTTTGAGTGGGGACGGGTTATGCTGGTGAGCTACGAGAGTCTTCTTTTGCTGTTTGGATGTATTATCAGTTTTGCTTATACAATGTGTATACTTATGTACAGTGCCCTACTGTTAGGCTACCGTTACGCATGTTATCTATATACCTTTGTCTATGCTTTTGCGCTTTACTCTGATGGTTTCTATGTTTGCCGTTATTGCTTGTTTGCTTCCGCAACGCTGTTTGAATACCACGCTATCGCTTTATATACGGCTAAGCATAGTTAATAAAAGTAGGAGCTTGGGACTAATGGGATTATCCTTCTGATGAGAGGAGGGTCATCTTACATTTTAAGTGTTTTAAACTTTTATCCACTGGGTAAATCTTGTGATCCCTCTGGGATCGAGTCATCACAAGACTATACAGTTAGACGATATTCTCGAGTCCGACTCACCGGCCCGTCATCGAACTACTGTTCCAAACCAAAACGTTTCATGTTTGTGTTCGTGTCTTATGATACACTTCTCAAGTCCTAAATTTCTTATGAAGAAGGATTGAGAATCCTCTAGTTAAGTCCTAGATCCTTTCTAGGTTAGAGGGTATTGGTCTTTCAAGTAATGAATTACATCTTGATTCATTAAGTCTTATGAATCGATTGATGAGTGAATCATCAATAGTGTAACATATGGTCTTTTTCCACCACACATTACACTTTCGTATCTCTTTCTTTCACTCCAAGTCAATTATTTGACTTAGGGTTTTAACTTTGGAAAAATCCTTAGTTTTGAGTTCAAGACACTTTTGTAAAAAGGTGAGTACAAAACACTTATTTGTTTTATACCTTGGCAAATTGCCTTGGTACATTTGATTCAAAATCTTATACTTTGAAAACATTATTTGAAAAAGCTTTGTAACTTTAGTCAACTTAAAGTTGGAAGTTGGAGTTTAAAACTCTTTTGCATTAACTTAAGGAGAGAGATCTTCTTAAGTCCAAATTCCTTTTAACTCGAAATCATTTATACTTAAACTTGAAAATAGATATTGCATTGAAATCAAACATTGGTTTTACATTCAAAACCTACTTAGTAACTGAATGTTACATAAGATTTTCTCAAAGTTGTTTGTTATTGAGAGCATTTGATTTATTAATTTCCAAAACATCATTTGATTTACTTAAGCCATAACTTAAGATCAAAATAATTTTTCCCTTGTTTTAAGAATCTCTTGAATGAATGTAATGTTGTGTTTTATTCAAATAAGGTTTCTTTGTTTTGCTTTAGTTCACCGTTCATTGATTCCATTTTAGAGTTGTAAAATCATTTGAGTTTCAAAGATTGAAGTTGAAAATCCTTTTTGTTTATGCTTTGGCCGAATCCTATACTAGGTTTAATGTGAAGATTTTGATTCACCAACATCCATCATAAGCAAGAGTAATCATCAATGCATCAACATGAATAACAACATAACATCCCAATCCAAAAGTCAATACAAAACCCGTATACGGAATTTTCAGCATTTCAAGTATCAACTTGTGACAAACATTTGATTGGCCAAATGAACTCGGATTTGAGCAAATGAGAACTCATGAAAGCTTAGGATGTCTAATATTTGGATACAAAACTTATTTTCCTAAACGGTAACCAGGTTAGTACATTTCACGAAATGAATCATTGTAGCCAGAATCTAAGGCATAAATTTATGCTTAGATTGAAACAGGTTTGTAAGGGTCAAATATTTATAAAACCACATGAAATTTGTTATCAAAATGAAGCCCAAGATGTCTTGTTTTAGGATCAAAAACAAGTTTTGAAATCCAAGTTCTATTTTGAGAGAAAAACCGAAACCACTCATACAAAGTTGAGACGACCCCACTTACGTAGGATAATCCCATTGGACGCTTTCAAAACTTAACCTCACTCTCTATGATACCTTAAAACACAGCCAAAAATTTTCATTTCAACAGTTAAGCAGATAAAAACTTATCACAGTTCAAGAATTTCACATCAGAGTTTCGCCTAGAAGCCATGGTGTAAAAATAACAACAACAAACATAAACACCCCACTGGCCGTGGTACAACTCACAAGAGACTCAAAGATACCTCTGAGATCTCTATCTATTTGAGAAGCGCTGACGCCACACTTGTTACTGACGATAGAGTACACCTTGGGTCAGCTTCACCTACTATAGCACTTCCGATGACCAATCGGCACCTCCGTCTTCGGATCACGATCCAGACATGGAGAAATATGCATAGGAGCTAAGAAACGCTACACTATCATACGAAAGGGAAATCACGTAGCATATAACACATCAACATGTACAATAGCACACAATTAGCAAACTCAAGTTCAGCACAACAATCAACCTCAAAGTATCACCACTATGGATCATCGCCTATTCTACACATCACAATAGTCGACCTCAAAATATCACAACTACAGATCACCATCAATTCTACAACAATCAACCTCAAAGTATCACATCTAGGGATCATCGCCTATTCTATATGCACAACTAAGTTTCTGGCCCTTGGAAATACTGTCCTTCAACTCAACTGTGAAGTAGTCATTTTACAAGGTAGGAAGTCACCCTCCAACTATAAGGGCATAGAGTCGGTAGTCCAGGTTACTGGTTCCCAGGACGCCTCCAAGAACGTCCACCTCGACCTCGTGTGACAGTCACTCAAACTGCTGTTGCAACTGTACACACGGCTCCCTGTACACAACCACTCAAACTGCTGTTGCAGTTGTATACAGATACCAGCTCATATGATAGCCACTCAAACTGCTGTTGCAGTTATTCATACAGCACCTTGTGACAATCATTCAAAATGCTGTTTCAATTGTCACAAGTCCTGACCTCGCGTGATCACTGGTGGCAAGCCTCTGTGGCAAGTACACACACGTAATCCTATACACAACCACTCAAACTGCTGTTGCAGTTGTGTACCAGCATACATGATTGCAGTTAGTCATATAGCCCCCTTGTGACAACCACTCAAACTGCTGTTGCAATTGTCACAAGTAATCCACCTCATGCGATAACTGTTCAGACAGCTATTGCAGTAAATCCCGCGGCTTTCCACCACAACAATGCAAATGTTATGATTATGCATCCATCATTTCAACAACAACTTAACTAATGTCTCACAACCAACATCCCTCAACTGTGAGGATGCCACTCTCCAACTATAAGAGCCACTTATAACTTAGATCCACATCCTTAATTTACTAGTCTAACCTCAATAATCATCTCCAAAGTCAATCATTCTCCTACAATCCTAACATATTACCAATCATCTCCAAAGTCAACCAAGATCATATCAGTCACAAACACATCACATGTCATAGCATGCAGTATAGCATTCTTATAAGCATACCAAACGCAATTAAGCATGTTATCATTACAAACAAGTTATTATCACAAACATCTCATCTAGCATGTTATCATGTAGGACATCATTTAAGCATGTTATCAATTACCACAAATACCACAACTAAACACACATGACCACTAGTAGGGTTTGAGGAGCCCTACACATGTTAACAATTATATACTATGCCTATGATTCCCAGATATATGTAGGTTCTTCCCCCTCACCTGGCAATCCGTTCCCATGCACTCTTGTATTCACTGACAGCCTTGACCCTCGATCTCACGAACGTGACGAGCACAACCACAACCACTACGAGCTCACCACGCATCTCCCCGACACTTCCAAGGATATAGAACAACGACCGAACTTAGGAGAAGGCAGCTTCAAAAGTTAGCTCAAGAATCTTGGGAAAAAGGTACCAAAAACAAGGATACGGTCCTAGCTCCATATCTCGATCTACAGCCTTCGTATTGGAAATCTGAACGGTGAAGATGAAGAACAACGTGTTCTAAACCTACATCCGAAATTTTAGCCCGATCCAACGGTTAAAGAATCTCTGGAAATGGTTTTACTATGGCAGGTTAGGTGATATACGGGATGAGTTTCTCACATTCTAGGACCACGGTGTAAGCTGCATATCTCCCCCTATAGGCTTTGAACCGAAAATCCGAACGGTCAAACTGAAGAACCACATGTTCTGAACCTCCTTATCGAGCTTGACCTTGATCCAACGGTTGATGAACTTATTCCAACGATCTTACTGAAACAGCGTCAACCAAGCTTCAAGGCTTCCAACAATGGTTTCCCTTTTGCTTCCACCATGCCTTCTCTTTCTTCTAGCTCACGAAAATATGGAAGCTCATTCCATTATATTGCTTCCTTCTCACTCTCATTCCATTATATTACTTCCTCCTAGATGATGAAGATGATCAAGCTTGTCAAGTTTACTTCTCAAAGTTCTTGAAGAATGGAGAGAAATTGAAGTTGAAAACTTAGAGGTGTCTTGAAGTGAAGAAGATGGAGAAGAGAAGGGGAAGGTGCACGAAATTGAGAGAGGACAAATGGAAGAGTGTGGTGTGATATGTATATATATAGGGAGGGAAGGATAAGGATAGGATAGAATGGTCATTTCCTTTAAGAACCAAATTGGAATTTCATCAAAAGTTGTACTAGAAACTTCAACACTTGAACTTAAAGAATCAAGTGAAGGAGAAAGAAATATGAGAGTGTAAATATATCTATGAATGGCGTGGAACATATGTGAAGAAAGAGTAAGGTTGATATAAAATTTCTAAAGGGCAAAACTGTCATTTCCTATTAGGGGCAAAATTGTCATTTTACACTAGGTCATCATGACTATGGTGAGTCACCTATGTGACTCACCCCTTGTCATCATTACTATGGTGATGAGTCACCATGTAATGATTACATATGGATAAGGTGGTGAGGTTTCTAGGTGAGGTGGCGTGAAAGCGACGTGAGGCTTATCCGTTACCGGTTCCGGTGATCTCGTACGCAGACCTGGTTTCGTCAGAGTCTTCAACCCAAACCTTAACCATAATTCTCTACTCGTAATGTGGAGTAAAACATTAACTGTGTGGTATCCAAAAAGTGGATACGTATGGATAAAATCAAATACCAGACGAGAGATATGATTCTTGAATGTGATTAGTCAAAGGATGAGTCCTTACCATGATTTATCACCATCATGATTACTCCACCATGACTCATCATCATGAGTCATCCATGTCATGATTACTTTTCTAAAATAGTCATGATTACAAATATTTTGATATTTACAACTTTGCCACTATGTCTTAGATAAGATTTGTATACTTTACCGATCTGAAAATTGGGATGTTACATTACCGCCCCCTTAAAAAGAATTTCGTCCTTGAAATTCGATTTATCTTACTGAAATTTAGTTTTTCAACTACTTGTCCCCACTTAACTTCCTCAGACAAAACTCACACTTGTCCTACTTGGCAAACTACTATCCTTCTTACAAGAGCTAAGGAATCATCTGAAGTCGTTCTACTTGCCTCGTAATCTCGTAAATGGAAGAGAAAGTTGTAAAGAAAGACATTAACGAATGACAAGGAAGAAGAAATATATAAATGTCTCACGTTACAAAAGAAAATTGACCGAATTAAGAATATGAGAGGAGATCTAATACCTCAAAAAGGATTTCCAATAGGGTATGGATTGTGAGAATGGCTGGCCACATAATCACAATCACAACTCTACTAGAATTCCTTTCTCCCAATATTTATTATTAAGTTGACAATCAAAATTCCCAATATTCTCAACGAACGAAAAGGACATGATTGAAAGATAACCATTCCATTTCCACAAGAACATCCATATGAGACAGAGCAATCAATTTGAAAACCAAAACTATATCAAATCAACTAAAGCGATGAGGAGCAAGTTTGGGATGGAATGGAAATGATCAAATCAAGAATATGGATAAAATGAGGAAACTTGATCGTCGCACATCATCCTAAGAATTTAAAGAAAAGGCTAAGACTTAGAGTAGGTAATGCAATATTGGAATTATCTTCAATGAGATATGTATCCTCATGTAAACCTTCGGTTGGTGAAGCCTCCACTTTATTCACTGCACAACTTCTTCCTTTCGCCTTCAAATTAGATACTTGGACGTCATGGATTGCAACTTGTTGATTTTCACCAATGTCACAAATAACATTCCGTAACAGTCAGAACTTGAATGTTCTGATTCCTACTTATCCACTACCTTTGTGGTTGAACTTCCAAGTAAGTTTTTCCAGTTCTGCCCTGTTACGATTTTCTTTCTTTCTCCTCATCTATCTTGGGAAATCTTTCTCCCGAAAGCATTCCCCAAACAGTCCCCAATTGACAACTCTTCCTTCTGCTTCAAGCACTCTTTACCTTTCTACCATAGCTTTGCACCTCCCAACAACACGAAGGGCACCTAAGTCACCTCACAATAGTGCATTGCCGAAGATTTCCTCAAGTTTCCGCATTCAAGGGTCTACTTCGTCCGGATTGAAATTACCGTTGAACTGCGGCGGCTTCCTTTTCCAGGAAAGTACACAACTCAGCATCTTCCATCTCTACTTCACTTCTGGGATTCTGCCTCTATCCCACTCCCAACGTGGGAACTCTCGCCGTTACCATTTCTGGGTTCAACGGCACCCTCTGTGGCCTTTTTGCCACGTCGTCTACCTGGTCCGCAAGTCATTAATTTCTTTTTAAAAGAAATTATCCGCCCATATTTGTAAGACATAAAACACTAGATGTAACACCCCCTTGCGGGTGCTACATACTCGGACTCTAATGCGGAAATAAATCAAGAAAATAAAACGCTGGTTGCTTTCGGAAAATACTTTAATTAAATAGCTACGTTCGAAAACGCGGTTTTAAAAATTTTCTACATGCATAGGCAATACAAACTCAAGGTGAAGAAATAAACTTCTTATAGCACATCAGTATTCACCTATTGTATAACATATTACAAACTTGAAAACATAAGTTCAAAAGCGTGCAGTAATATAAGACTGCTCAAAATAAAAGACTCCTAAGCTGGTCGGCTAAAAGTAGCCATTGGGGTACAACCCAACGTCAACTTCATCAGAACGCTCCGTCATCCAAGTCCTCACGTCTCCGCGGGGACCTATGAACAACATCTATACATGTGTTCCAAAAATACAACAAGGTGTCCAACATGTACAGGCAAAGGTGAGATACTCATCTAATAAGTTTATCATGATAGCTGCACAGGCGATAAACAGCATAAATACAGTTATATGAACAGTTATTTATACAACACAATATAATATCTCAAACACAATCATGAGTTATAATAATGCATGAGACTTCAATATCATCTTTCTAATTCATGTACTCCAGAGATTCTAACTTCCCAACATCGAGTGATAGGCCGTAGTAACACCCGTAACACAATTGTTCTCATGAGTTGGCCTCTCTATTTAGGTCCGAACAACAATTGTCCCAGGGTACCACGTCATAACCATATCCTGAATAGTCCAGTCCCTGATCGAGTTCATTCGTGTTTGGCAGCCGATACCACGGCACGGGGTTGCTACGCCACCGGCCACTTGTGGGATCTCGAACACAGAATTCCCCTATAGACCTAGTGGTCTTAACCGGTTCCATTCTCAACTACTAGAGTTGTAGCTCGGCTTCAAATGGCACTTCTGCCGGTTCATGCATGTACACAGAAAGTTTTCTGTTTTCTTTGCGTTCATTCTTTCAAATGTCAAGACATAAAGTCCACGACTCGTTTCAAAAAGGCATTAAGCCCACTCAAATCATTCAAATATCGAGACATAAAGTCCATGACTCGTTTCAAAAAGGCATTAAGCCCACTCAAATCAAAAACACAGGACACAAAGTCTGAGTGCTCAATCCACAAAACACTAGCCCCGACGTCTCGGCCACTAGGTTTGGGTTCGTCTCAAAGGTTCATCATTTTTCTTTTCAGTCAAACTTTCTCAAAACAACTTTGAAAAACAAAATACACTTTTGTTTTCTTGAAATAAAACATTTCCACATTTTCCGGGAAAAACACCTTTCTTGAAAACAAAAACGCTTTCTAAGGTTTCACGCCCTTTTTAAACACTTTACAGAATAAAACACATTTTGCACGACTTTTCACAAAATCACTCTTTAAAAGAACATACTTTTCAAAAGAACATACATTTCAAAAGACATACATTTCAAAAGGACATACTTTTCAAAAGAACATACATTTCAAAAGACATACATTTCAAAAGACATACATTTCAAAAGGACATACTTTTCAAAAGAACATACATTTCAAAAGACATACATTTCAAAAGACATACATTTCAAAAGGACATACTTTTCAAAAGAACATACATTTCAAAAGACATACATTTCAAAAGGACATACTTTTCAAAAGAACATACATTTCAAAAGGACATACTTTTCAAAAGAACATACATTTTGATTTTCAAAACACGGTCTTCAAAACTTTGATTTCGATTCCAAGTCTTTTAACAATTATCGAGACATAGCCAGTCCTATGCTCATCCAGGATATATATATCAACAGTTCAATATCACAATAACATATCATCCAAGGCATCCATGGCACAGTTATATCAAATAACCAACTATGCACAACACTTAACATCCAATCAATCCAGGATATAAGTATACATATACATCAAGTCTTAATTCAATCATAACACACTAATCAATCATATACCATGAGGCTACCAAACTCAAAATGAACTACCTCCCTTTACCTCACAAAGGTGTTCACTCCAAACTAGATCGGTTCTCAGTTCTGGCTCCGGTTCCGTTCGCGTCGCCAAAAACAATCAAACACAATTCAATTCAAACAACAAAGCAACATCAATCAAAACATAAGTTTTCTTCCCCAAGAAGGTATAGGGTTCGGCCATGAAAGGATAAAAAGACTAGGGATCTCATTTGGTTCTAAACTTTTGGATGGTTGGTCCTTAAGCATGATTAACACTAAATCAAGTCCTATGACCCAAAAATTTGAGACAAAACTCATGGTTCTACACCCTATATGTTTCGGCCATAAAGAGGAGAAATAGGTTAGGAGCTTCGGTTGATGTTTTGCTCTTGGGTTTAGGGTTCAAAGACATCAAGTAAGCTAGAACAAGTGTTATATAGCCAAAAATTGCAACAAAACCCATCCTTGCACCATTAATAGGATTCGGCCCTCCCATGGAAGAATAGGGAGAAAATTTATTTTGGGTTCATGATTCTAGACACTCAAAGTACATATCATGATAGGTTCATAGAAATTGGTTTCATGATCATAGGATTTTTCTACAATTTTCTATGGATTTTCAAAGTTCTAGATCTAAACTTGGATCTTCATGAATCAAATGAATCAAGAGATGAAATAGAGAGATTGAGAGAGAAAGAGAGCTGGCCGAAATGGCCATGAGAGAGAAAGAGAGAAATATATATATATATATATATATATATATATATATATATATATATATATATATATATATTGATGTCATGGCAAACTTGTAAATAACCAAAAGGGTAATTTGGTAATTCCTTCAAAGACTAGGGGCATTTTGGTCATTTCCCTTATAAATATCTAGATATTTCTAGAAAGGTAATGATGACATGGTGAGTCACAGGGTCAGAATGGTTATTCCATAAATTCTCAAAGGCAAAACGGTATTTTCATTCAAGGGCAAATGGTAATTATGAAAAGGGTCAAGGGCATTTTAGTCATTTCACGTTCAGATATTTTCTAAACGTAATCATTACACTGATGAGTCATAGCACACCATGTGACTTCAACCTTATCCGTAGCGGTTCACCAAAATCTCGTATTCAGCTCCGTTCTTCACCTGATTTAGGTTTTCGCCCAAGAAAGTCGTAGGACGACTTATTTATTTTGAATATTTTCAAAATAACCAATATCGTTGTAAATAAAATATAAAACCTAACTGTTTCGTTCACGAGTCAGAATTAGGTCTCGATAATAGAAAAAGACTACTATCCGTGAAAAATGCAGACCGGGCTCCGTTTGAGCTTTCGCCCGAAACTTAACCATGGCTTCCTATGGTTATGTAGGACATTCCTATCTGGTCAGAATATTTTATTGCCATTTCTAAGGCCTTGAATAAAATATAAGTTCATAAATACTGAATAATTAGGAAAACTCGAAAATCGGGGTGTTACACTAGATGCCTTACAAACACTTGAAACAGTTATCTTCGTTAATAACTCGCGCGTATCGAATACTCTACCCAGATTCTAAACATAGTCAATACCCAATGCGGGTTCGACTAGACACGACCAGTACAACTTCCTAGACAACACAGTCCGGATAGAACCGAACTGCTCTGATACCATAACAATGAGACGACCCCACTTACGTAGGATAATCCCATTAGACGCTTTCAAAACTTAACCTCACTCTCTCTGATACCTTAAAACACAGCCAAAAATTTTCACTTCAACTGTTAAGCAGATAAGAACTTATCACAGTTCAAGAATTTCACATCAATGTTTCGCCTAGAAGCCATGGTGTAAAAATAACAACAACAAACATAAACACCCCACTGGCCGTGGTACAACTCACAGGAGACTCAAAGATACTTCTGAGATCTCTATCTATTTGAGAAGCGCTGATGCCACACTTGTTACTGACGATTGAGTACACCTTGGGTCAGCTTCACCTGCTGTAGCACTTCCGATGACCAATCGGCACCGCCATCTTCGAATCACGATCCAGACAACCACATATATGTAAACATGGAGAAATATGCATAGGAGGTAAGAAACGCTACACTATCATACGAAAGGGAAATCACGTAGCATATAACACATCAACATGTACAATAGCACACAATCAGCAAACAAATCCATCTCTCAAGTTCAGCACAACAATCAACCTCAAAGTATCACCACTATGGATCATTGCCTATTCTACACATCACAATAGTCGACCTCAAAATATCACAACTAGAGATCACCATCAATTCTACAACAATCAACCTCAAAGTATCACATCTAGGAATCATCGCCTATTCTATATGCACAACTAAATTCCTGGCCCTTGGAAATACTGTCCTTCAACTCAACTGTGAAGTAGTCATTTTCCAAGGTAGGAAGTCACCCTCCAACTATAAGGGCATAGAGTCGGTAGTCCAGGTTACTGGTTCCTAGGACGTCTCCCAGAACGTCCACCTCGACCTCGTGTGACAGTCACTCAAACTGTTGTTGCAACTGTACACACGGCTCCCTGTACATAACCACTTAAACTGCTGTTGCAGCTGTATACAGGTACCAGCTCATATGATAGCCACTCAAACTGCTGTTGCAGCTATTCATATAGCTCCTTGTGACAATCACTCAAACTGCTGTTGCAATTGTCACAAGTCCTGACCTCGCGTGATTACTGCTGACAAGCTTCTGTGGCAAGTACACACACGTAACCCTATACACAACCACTCAAACTGCTGTTGCAGTTGTGTACCAGCATCTATGATTGCAGTTAGTCATATAGCCCCCTTGTGACAACCACTCAAACTGTTGTTGCAATTGTCACAAGTAATCCACCTCGTGCGATAACTGTTCAGACAGCTGTTGCAGTAAATCCCGCGGCTTTCCAACAATGCAAATGTTATGATTATGCATCCATCATTTCAACAACAACTTAACTAATGTCTCACAACCTACATCCCTCAACTGTGAGGATGCCACTCTCCAACTATAAGAGCCACTTATAACTTAGATCCACATCCTTAATTTACTAGTCTAACCTCAATAATCATCTCCAAAGTCAATCATTCTCCTACAATCCTAACAATATACCAATCATCTCCAAAATCAACCAAGATCATATCAGTCACAAACACATCACATGTCATAGCATGCAGTATAGCATTCTTATAAGCATACCAAATGCAATTAAGCATGTTATCACCACAAACAAGTTATTATCACAAACATCTCATCTAGCATGTTATCATGTAGGACATCATTTAAGCATGTTATCAATTACAACAAATACCACAAGTAAACACACATGACCACTAGTAGGGTTTGAGGAGCCCTACACATGTTAACAATTATATACTACGCCTATGATTCCTTGATATATGTAGGTTCTTCCCCCTCACCTGGCAATCCGTTACCGTGCACTCTTGTATCCATGGACAGCCTTGAACCTCGATCTCACGAACGCGACGAGCACAACCACAACCACTAAGAGCTCACCACGCAGCTGCCGGACACTTCCAAGGATATAGAACAACGACTGGACTTAGGAGAAGGCAGCTTCAAAAGTTAGCTCAAGAATCTTGGGAAAAAGGTTCCAAAAACAAGGATACGGTCCTAGCTCCATATCTCGAGCTACAACCATCGTATTGGTAATCCGAATGGTGAAGATGAAGAACAACGTGTCCTAAACTGACTTTCGAAATTTCAGCCCGATCCGACGGTTAACGAATCTCTGGAAATGGTTTTACTATGGCAGGTTAGGTGATATACGGGATGAGTTTCTCACATTCTAGGACCAAGGTGTAAGCTGCATATCTCCCACTATAGGCCTTGAACCCAAAATCCAAACGGTCAAACTGAAGAACCACATGTTCTGAACCTCCTTATCAAGTTTGAGCTTGATCCAACGGTTGATGAACTTATTCCAACGATCTTACTGAAACTGCTTCAACCAAGCTTCAAGAATTGTCATTTTACACTATGTCATCATGACTATGGTGAGTCACCTATGTGACTCACCCCTTGTCATCATTACTATGGTGATGAGTCACAGACCTGGTTTCGTCAGAGTCTTCAACCCAAACCTTAACCATAATTCTCTACTCGTAATGTAGAGTAAAACATTATCTGTGTGGTATCCAAAAAGTGGATACGTATGGATAAAATCAAATACCAGACGAGAGATATGGTTCTTGAATGTGATTAGTCAAAGGATGAGTCCTTACCATGACTTATCACCATCATGATTACTCCACCAGGACTCATCATCATGAGTCATCCATGTCATGATTACTTTTCTAAAGTAGTGATGATTACAAATATTTTGATATTTACAACTTTGCCACTATGCCTTAGATAAGATTTGTATACTTTACCGATCTGAAAATTGGGATGTTACAAAAGTCAGATCCAAAAATCACATTTTCAAAAACTCTTTTCAACAAAAAGATGTAGGAACCCTAGGTTGGGATTTTCCAACCCACAAAAGTCATTTTCAACCATTCAAACACATCAATGAACACAAATCAAGTAATAAATAATTATTACAACATTGTTCTCATAGAGAACCAAATAGATAAAGTAGAAAACCCTTGGTTTTGGGTTTTCCTAAACCAAACCCATAAACCATTTTCACCACCACCAATATGGTGTGATGTGGTTCAAGGTAAATGAAGATCTTTAGGATGAGAAAAACTCCAAGCCTTGGAATCAAGCGGTGGCCGAACCAACTAGATAGAAACAACAAGGTTTTGAAATTGTTTTTGCAAAGATCATGAACTAGAAGAAGTTCACTCATGATTCTAAGAAAAGATATGAAGAGAAATGTAAGATTAGAGACTTACTTAGTGAAGATCACTTTGAAGATCAAGATAGCGTTCTTGAAGGTCAAGAACCAAGTTGCTCCAAATGAAAAACTTTGTGAATCAAAGTTTCTTAGAAGGTCAAGGTAAGCAAGAGTATGGTGTTTAAATTTTGAAACAAAGCTTGGTTGAACCAAGAATGATCATGGCCGAAAATGAGAGTGAGGAGAGAGAAGAGAGGATTTCTCAAAACTTAAGAAATGAAAGCTTTGATCTTTAGAAGTGTAAAATGCAAATGGTGGAGTGTTTTTGGAGGTGATGGCCGAATGGCCTTATGCATATTTGTCACCAAATTTGTTGATGTGTTTATGACTAGTGATGTGATGAAATGTAAGTAAATGGAAGGCTAGGATTAAACCAAGTACATAGGTGTTGATCATATGATTAAAGAGGGCAAGATTAACCATAAGTAGATTAACTTGCTTTCTCCATAAAAGGTAAGGTTGATTGGTTATTAACCAAGAGTCATAGAAAGCTAATCCATTGGTTAAAGAAATGAAAAGGTGATGGATGGTTGACATAAAAGTGACAATGTCTCGTGAAGCGTGAGATACAGTCATGAACTACTCCTAGCTCAGGGCCAAAATAACTTCCCCGGCCCAAGTACGCATCCTAAGGTAAAGCGGTCCCTATTAAAATAATAATATTTTTATCGGTTCCGACTCAAAACAACACAACATGCTCAAAACAATATTTTGTGATTATTAAGCTCATAATTGAAATTCAAATATGAATTTTCAATCATTAACCATTCTTATGATTAAACTTAGTCGAATTGTATTCTCAGTCAAGTTATTCACACAAACAGTTAAGAGAGACTTATATAGGATTTTTGGGATGTTACAACACTACCCTCCAAAAAGAAATTTCCTCCTCGAAATTTACCTTAGAAGAGATGCGGAAACTGTTCCCTCATCCTATCCTCTAACTCCCAGGTGACAGCACCTGAGGTCTCGTTCCAGATAACCTTGACTAAGGATATCTCTTCCCCTCGTAGCTGCTTTACTCTTCTGTCTTCTATCTTGTCACAGAGTACCTCATAGGTTGAGTTCTCCTTTTAAGTATACTGTATCAACTGGACGACACGAAAGAGATCATCAAGGCAAATCCTTGTAAATTTCAAAACTTGAAATCCATTATGAAGATTCGAAAGTGAAGGAGAATAAGGATCATGGGTATTGGACAAATTCTGATATAGTGTCTCGTACGGCACCATGCCAATACTTGAATGGAAACTGTTATTGTAAGTAACTCGATCAATGGAAGGAACTCGTCCCAACCCCCCGTGTTTTCCAATACGTACGCTTTGAAGAGATCCTCCAATGACTTAATTGTTCGTTCAGACTGACCATCCGTTTGAAGATGATAAGCAGAACTCATACTTAGCCTAGTTCCCATCGCACTGTGTAAGCTCCTCTAAAACCTTGAGGTAAACCATGGATCACGATCCAAAACGATGCTTGAAGGTACCCCATACAGCCTCACAACCTCCTTGATGTAGATCTGAGTTAATTGCTCCAGAGAGTAACTCTAGTTGATAGGTAAGCAGTGAGTACACTTAAGAAGTGAGTACACTTCATCAACCTGTCAATGATCACCCAGGCTGCATCGCACCTTTTCTGAGTCCTCGGCAACCCAGAAACAAAGTCCATGGCAACGCTATCCCACTTCCATTCTGGGATATCCAGCGATTGCAACAACCCTGCTGGCTTCTGGTGTTCAATCTTCGCTTTCTGACACACCAAGTAGGTTAGGACATACGCCGCTACATCTTTCTTTATCCCCGGCCACCAGAACAGCTTCTTCAGGTCTCGATACATCTTGGTAGACCCTCGATGAAAACTTAGCTTGCTATTATGTTCTTTCTCCAAGATCATATTCTTAACCCCTCTATCCGCTGGCATACAAACCTGATCGCCAAACCTGAGGAGACCATCAGTACCTCTCTTAAATCCCGAAGTCTTACTTTCTTCTATTAACTGGTTCACACCCTCAAGGTACTTATCCTCAGCTTGCTTCTTCCATAAAAGATTCAAGAAATTGCTAGTTACTCTAACTATCCCAAGATTCAACTTATCCTCAACGATTTTCATTTCCAGATGCAGATTTATAAACGCCTCTAACAGCTCTAGCTCTTTTACCATCATGGCAGATACATGTAGGGATTTTCTACTTAGTGCATCCACTACTACATTCGTTTTACCTGGATGGTATTGCAGTTCGAATTCATAGTCCTTTATGAATTCCATCCACCTTCGCCGCCTCATGTTCAACTCTCTCTGGTCGAACAGATACTTCAAGCTCTTATGGTCGCTAAACACACTGAATTTACCATCATACAGATGGTATCTCCATATCTTTAATGCAAACACTATCACAGCCAATTCCAGATCATGCGTTGGGTAGTTTTGCTTATGTACTCTTAACTGCCTAGAGGCATACGCCACCACTTTTCCTTCCTGCATGAGTACACATCCCAAGCCTTGATAAGATGCATCACAGTATACATTGAATTGTCCTAATGGATTTGGTAGCACCAACACTGGTGACGTGGTCAGTCTCCTCTTCAGCTCCTGGAAACTTTGCTCACAAGCCTCTGACCACTCAAATGCCTTCCCTTTTCTCGTCAACTGCGTCATAAGTAACGCAATCTTGGATAATCCTTCTATGAACCGCAGATAGCAGCCCGCTAAACCAAGAAAGCTTCGCACCTCGCTTATAGACTTAAGGCTTTCCTAACTTACTACCACCTCGACTTTCGTAGGATCCACTGCGATTCCATCCTTACAAATCACATGGCCTAGAAACTGATCCTCCTCTAACCAGAACTCGCACTTCGACAGTTTAGCATACATTTGCCGGTCCTTTAGTACTTGCAACACAGCTGGAGCTCTTGATGTTCCTCTTTACTCGAAGAGTATACAAGGATGTCGTCGATAAACACAACAACAAACTTGTCAAGGAACGGTCGGAAGATCCTGTGCATATAGTCCATGAACACATCTGGAACATTAATCACACCTAAAGGCATAACTAAATACTCATAGTGAACATATCGACTTCGAAAAGCAGTCTTTGCCACATCTTCTTTCTTAACCCGGATCTGATGGTACCCAGAACGCAGGTCGATCTTAGAAAACACAGCTACTGTCTTTAGCTGATCCATCAAATCTTCTATCCGTGGTAATGGATACTTGTTCTTTATCGTCACTTTGTTCAACTGACGATAATCTACGCCTAACCTTGAGCTTCCGTCCTTCTTCTTTATAAACAGCACTGGCGCTTCCCACGGAGATGCACTAGGTCTAATGAACTCTTTGCCTAGCATCTCGTCCAACTATTTCTTTAGCTCCATCATCTTCACTGGAGACATCCGATATGGCGCTATTGATATAGGCCCAGTCCCATAATCAGGTCTATAGCAAACTCCACCTCTCTCTCCGATGGTAGTCCAGGAACATCATCGGGAAACACCTCCGAAAACTCTCACATGATACGTAAAGTTACGACACTAGGAGTTTCCTTTGCTTCCAAAGAGAACAACACCATGCATCCATCCGATCGTCTACCCGTCAGAACACTCTCGTTGGCAGGCGTCAATCCAAGTCGCTCGGAGAAAAGAAGGGTCTTGTTTGAGCAATCTAACATCACATGGTTGGCCGAAAGCCAGTCCATGCCTAGGATAACATTGATCTGCTGCATAGGCAAATAGACCAGGTCGACAAGAAAATGACGGTTCTCTACTGTGATCGGACATTTAAGGCATTCCAATAATGTAGTTAAAGAATCATCAGTAGGCGTCGAAATAGTCAAATCGTAGAGTAATGAACAAACAGGCAACCCTCAATGATACATGCACTCTAACGATATGAAAGAATGAGTAGCCCCCGAATCAAATAAAACCGATAAAAGTTTACCAGAGACTAAGCATTTACCTTGTATCTGAGACATCCCCAAGTTCCAGTTGAGGAAATCCCATTAACTTCAGCACATTCTCAACGCTCTGATACCATAATAATGAGAAGACCCCATATACATGAAGTCACCCCATTAGCCTTAGAACTCACTTACAATATTAACTATAACTTAGTGATAGTATTACGTACTTATCCAAAACAGACGAGACACAATGGTAAAACATACAACACAAGCACATATATAAAGCAGTTATCAGAGTAACGCAGTAGGTAAAGTAAAACATATATGCATGCAGTACTGTACATACGTGGTTGCCCCATCAGTAGGGCTACTGTACTACCTACATAAAACTGTACAATAGTAAACTGAAAAGAAACCAAATACAGCAAGACCTCCCAAAAAGAAACACAAAATACGCTGACCAGCACTCCCCAATCCGCTCTCAAAAATACATTAAGCCTCTCCACATAGTCCTACAGACGCACTGGCTGATCCCCACCATCAGTGGTGAGGGTGTCCCGAGCTACCCTGCCCTTCTCCGTGGCTACGCTTATAAACCCGCATAGGCTCATACTAGGATGAGGAACTCGACACTACAATCCTACGCCTCTGGGCTGCCCTTAGATACCGATCCGTACGCCTACGCTGACATCTGTAGACAAAGCCCCTCCTGCTGGATATTGCTGAAGATTGGGGTGCCACCCACAAGTAATCCTGCTGTCTCTGCCACGACGGACGCCACATTCAAGGGAAAGGAAGGAACTGATATACGTGGTTAGGTCCGATGATGTCCACGTATAGTGGTGTACTGCTCCAAAAGATCAGGCTGACGGGTTCTGTGTACACTGCCAAAAAGGTTGAGGGGTCCACCTGCCATCCCCTCTCATCGTGATAGACGATCTCAATATCCCCTAGCACCAGCATTCGCGGTGCTCCCGTGATAAATGAGTGAAGTCTCGGGTCCATCCTGTGGCTCAGCTGACTCGTCGTCTACTCGCGAGTTGAACATACACATACAAAGAAAATATAGGGAGAAGATATACAACACATCAAATATAGCGATGATGCAATGCAGAGTATATAGAAAACACAACCATGTCTCAATGTCTCGATACCACGGTCGTTCCCTAGATAGATGTGAAACATACTCTTTCTATGCATGCCGGCCGGTATTAAACACCTTACTAAGGGCAACATCTCGTCCGCTCAACGCAACACCCTTTAATGAGTGTCACATTCCCGAACGTTTATAAGGCCGAAAATATTTATTAATGCAGAAAATACGTTTTTATTTTTTTTCTTTTCACGAAGATGCAATGAGATTTAGTAAAGATAAATAATACTAATAAATGAACTTAGGTTCACCATGCATTTCTAGCAGTCATACTGAATTAAAACGCTGAAACAGAAAACAGAAATAATACTGTATACAGACATGGGTTTAATGCAAACTGATAATAAGAAATAATAAGTACTAGGAGTCACAACTCCCTAAAAAGTACTGCAGATACCGGCACAGTCTGGCCAAGACAAAACTAAACAGCAAATGGAGTCCCTCTCCGGACTCAAAGCAAACACTAGACAGAACCGCCGTCACATCCATCTACTCAAGCAGAAAAAGCAATACCAGCAAGAAAATATACAGATATGGGTGAGATTCCCGTTCATCAACACAACAAAATAGCAGCAGTAAAAACGGGACGACTCACCAGGTAACAATGTACCCAACATGCTTACTAGAATTCTCAATATAAATCATGTTACATAATTAACAGTTAACAGCATAATACAAGGCATTCTTAAAAACAGAACAGCGATGTATAACAGTAAATGTAAACATCAACAACCATGCAATGCAGTGCAATGTACATGACTCAATGCCAATGCCACTGGGTACTACTCTGACCCCTACTCCATGGAGCTAACAAAACATCGGAGAGAGTGAATGGAAGGACATATTCCGTGTACTGCCAGCCATGAGCAAGATGCTACAACATTCATCACATGTGCGTATCTGGCTTTACGGAAACACTCTGCACCAAACATGAAAAGTACGGCGTCTAGTCGAGGATATCAGTGTATTGCTCAGATTCACCACGACACAGAAGAGCTACCAACTGGTCACATTTCAGCCCTTCCAACCCTGATACCTCCAAGACTACTTAAAACGTCACCGTAAGATTCGTACCCTCATCAGGGTGTAAGCTCAACTCCTAGGCTCAAGGCCTTACGATTCATGCAAATGAAATGCCAATGCTTACACAAAGCAGATGCGATAAAGCAATGTCTATATCCACCGGATAAACCTCAAAGTTCACTAAGGTTTTCTTCCTTAGGAATTATACGCGTCTTTGAAATACAAAACTTTTAGATCACAAGACTGAAACAATTGAACGACTGATCGAGGTCCGAACCACCGGTCCGTCATCAAACTACTGTTTCAAAACCCAAAACGTTTCTTGTTTGTGTTTATGTCTGATGAATTATGTCTCATGTCCTAAACATTATGAATAAGGATTGAGAATCCTCTTAGATAAGTCTTTGAGCCTTTCTAAGATATTATTTCTTGATTTTTATTTAAGGAAATAAGTGTTGATTCGCTTAAGTCTTATGAAGTCATTGATGTACTAAGTCATCAATGGTATAGTACATGGTCTTGTTCCACCACATACCATACGTAATTAACTCTTGTCTTCAACTCTAAGTTAATTACTTAACTTAGGTTTTTATACGTAAAACTTTACGATCTTGAGTTAAAAACTCCTTTTGTAAACAAAAACAGCGTTTTCAATTGAAGAAAAACAAGGAAAAGACAAAAACGAGGTGCTCGCCTGGTGACCCTTTATTTATAGATGCTTGAACCACTTACTCTGTTTCTAGCATTTCTTGAAATGTGAATTTTCACTTAGCGGGGTCCCATTCGCTTAGTGAAATTGAGACAGTGATACCTCATTTGAAATCCCTCTGCATTGCTTAGCGAAACCAAATTCGCTTAGCGAGATTCCATTGTATTCGCTTAGGGAAATTTAATTGGCTTAGCGAAATTGAGGAAGCAATGCCTAGGTTGGAATTTTCCTACATCGCTTAGCGAGATTCACTTCGCTTAGCGACACTTGCCTCAAGCAAAGTACCTTAACTAATTTGAAAAGAGTTTTTCCTTACTAACTTAGTGTAAAACTATGTTCTAAGTTAATGGAAAGGAAATGTAATCTCATCTAACTTCCTTAACTATGATTCATTTTAATAAACTTAAGGATAAAAGGTCTCCATTTTGTTTTGAAAAAGAAACATTATCTTTGTTCTAAGATAAAGATAATGTCATATGAAAACTATGTTAACCTTCATGAAAACACTTCTTTATTTCACTTTTAAATCCCTTGGTTAATTAGATGAACTAAGGTTAAAATAAAAGACATGTTTCACTTTGGTGAAAACACTCGAATATTGGAACCTTATTTGATCTTTGGATCAAAATGAAGATGATTTAAGAAAGGAAGTAAAGCTGGCAAAAATCTGCTAAGCGATTTTATTTCTCTAAGCAAAATTGTGCCAGAATGTCATCCTTTGGCTGACCTGAAATCGCTTAGCGAAAATACTTGTGCTAAGCGAAACATAGGTTATTAACACAATTTTCTTACTTCAAAACTTTAAATGTTTAAGAACAACTGGTGTTCTTCCTTTTCTTTTTGGTCATGGCCGAAAGCCTCTCATGAGCAAATGTGGAGATTTTGCTTCACCCTCAAGATAAGTTATAGCTCAAAATGCTCACATAATTATGACAAACAACAATCACACATCATTGCATCATAATGAAGCATAAAAATCCATACTTGATCTAGAGATCAAAGTAGGTTTTTCAACATACATGAATAGTGTGTTTGGTCAAGTGTCAAACGCGCGTCCCACAGAAGCTACTGTGAGTAGCTTTTGCGGCGGAGACGCGCTTCTGTCTTATATTACGGCATATCCAAACATATTAGAAAATGTTTTCTCATTCAATCAGCATCATCAAAACACATGATAAAGCATACTCAAGCATAAACTACCATTATTACACTTTGTTCTCCAAGAGAACCAAATTAAATGGTGAACCCAAACCAAATGGTTTCACCCACACATAAAGTAAACAACCATTCTCACCACCACCATTTTGGTGTGATGAGGTTCACCCCCCATACCTGTTGATGATCAGATTTCCGGATCAAAGTCGGTTGAGCGGTTTGTGAACCTCCTGATACTCGTCACCAACTACAAACAACACAACAATCAAACATTAAACATCAAACAAAACCAATCTCATCTATTTCTCATCAAAGAGGGTTCGGCCATTTTGGGAAAATAAGGCTAGAAATTGATTTGGTTTTCCATCAATTGGATTCAAAGAAAATAGGAAAGCTAAGGATGGAATCAAGAGTTAGAAATAAAAAATTTGATCAAAAACACTATTCATCATCCTTGCTAGGGTTCGGCCACTTTGGGGATTAATAGGTTGCATGAGAATTAAATCATGAGCTCTTGGGTTTAGGTAGAGAATGATGAAGTGAGTTCAAAGAAATTGGTTTCCCATTAAAAGGATTTTTCTACAATTTCCTATGAATTTTCAAAGTTTTGGATCATAAAATGGGTTTTCATGAAATAAGATTTTGATCTTTGGATTGAGAGAGATTCAAGAAGTAGGAGATCATAGGAGTGATCTTACCTAAGAATGGATGAAGATTGATCAAAGATTAAAGGTTTTCTCATAAGTTTTCAAGGATTTTCAAGAAGAAAATTGGTGTTTTCTCAAGGTTGAAGATGAGTGTTCTTGGAGGGATGTTATGCATGAATGAGGGGCTGAAGAGGGCTGTTCAGCCTTCTAATAAACTCACTTAAGGGCAAAATGGTCATTTATTTCAAGGGTAAAATGGTAAAAGTGAAAGAGGTTAAGGTTAGGGGTATTTTGGTAATTTCGCGTCCAGATTTTTCCGAACGTCATGACGACTCTGGCATGCTCTCCCAAGTGATCTGGCATGATGTGGTATCAAGATTATCCGTTGGCGAGTCCCGATAAATCTATATGCGGATCCGTTCGTTACCCAGTTGAGGATTTCGCTCGAACGAAGGTCAAGAAATAATTTTTTCTTATTATCTTTGAAATTTAACCAAAACATAGAGAATTAAATCTTGAGACTTATTGTCTCGTTCACTGGTCTAAATTAGGTCTTGATAGTAGAAAAACACTACTATCCGTGAAAAACGCAGACCGGGCTCTGTTTGAGCTTTGGCCCGAAACTTAACCATGGCTTCCTATGGTTATGTAGGGCATGCCTATGTTCTCAGAATATTTTATTTCACCCTCTAAACCCTCTAATAAAATATAAACTTTTAAATACTAAAGAATTATAAAACGTGAAAATCGGGGCGTTACACTCAACGGACCACAAGTTGGGTTGTTCCGGTAATCCGTTTTGCTCGCCATAACCCATAATAGTGCATCGTCGCTCAAAAGTCCCCGATAGACAGGGTTATCTGGGCCTCCTCAGAAGATCTATCAACAACTGGAAAGACTCAGAGTCTAGTCAGGATAGTAGGACGTGCCCAGGACCACCACAACACGAGCTCCAAGCTCCACTTATAACTATCTGAGCTCCAAGCTCCCATCATAAACTTACGAGCTCCAAGCTCCAACTATAACCTCGAATCTCAACTATCAGATCAAATGTCCACCACGAGGTCAAAGCCCTAATCAGACTAAACCTCTAAGTCTCATGCATGCACACATTTCAAGATACATACAGCAATTCATCATTATCGGCATGCTTAATAAAGCAGTAAACATCTCATATATCATCATGCCATCATATCATGTAGATATATCACATACCACAGTTAGCAGATACGCAGATACTCACAGAGCAACAATACATACATCATGTCAATCAACACAAGTCTGCTAACCTAGGGTATCAACACAACTGTGCTAGCCCGAAGTTGTCTAAACCGAGGGTTTACGTACTTCATCAGGGCTCAACCTCACGTAGGGTTTAAGGTTCCCTTACACAGCACAAAACCTACAATAAAGCTATATAAACTACTCTTGCCTCCTCGATGCGTGTAACTTTTTATTCCCACCTGAACAGTTGTGGCATGAACTTCAATGCGATCACGAACTAGATGATCACGCTCCTTCTTCCTCCCTAAGCTCGTAGCCCCCCTTCACCAAGAACAGCTCCAAACTCCCTCAACAGTTGCAGCCCTGAGCTCCAATCCATGAGCAACCGTGAGCATGAACTTTGCCCTAATCACGAGCACAACACACATGCAATAGTGTTAGCCTAAGGGCAAGCTCAAAGATCAAGAGGAATGGTAAAGACTCGAAGAACGCGTGTTAGGGATTCGAGTTTACCTTGAGCGAATCGAGAAATCAATTGGTCAAAAGTGAAGATTTTGAGATCACGATCTCAACGGTGTTGTCGGAATCGCGTTCTGATGCTCTTATCTCCACCAAATCAAGTTCTCTCACTCTACACCTCTGTTTCTCTCTCTAAGTTGCAGAGAACTCTCTGAAGTTCCAATAATTTCGAGCAAGAAATGAGGAAGAGAAAGGAAACACCAAAACTTGTTCTACTTTCCACGCTTAAGCATGGAACATCTGCACGCTTGTGCGTTCCCACGCTCAAGCATGGGGTTCCACGCTCTAGCATGGGCTCTCTCCATGCTTGAGCGTGGAACCTCGTCCACTCCGCCTTCTCCCTGACCTGACACGTGTCTCACACGCGTCCAAACTCAGAACAGTTGGCATCGCGCACTCAGCACGCTAGAGCGTGCAACCTTCCCTACGCCTAAGCATTGCCACGCTTGAGCGTAGAGTCTGCCCAAGCTTGAGCGTCCAACTCAGCGGGGAAAGGACTTCCAGCCTTCTGACTTCCCCAGTTTCTCGTGTTACACCTTAAGCACTTTCAACCTTGTTCAAGCCTATTCCTAAACTTCCAACCAGGTGTCCAACTAACACACAAACAATCATACAACCATACAAACACCCGATCAAGGTTATCCACCTCAATTAGGGTTACAAAAGATGGGATGTTACATTACCACCCCCTTAAAGAGTATTTCGTCCCCGAAATTCCCCTTTCATACCTGTAAACAACAATGGATACTGTTGGCACATCTGTGCTTCTCATTCCCATGTTGAATCTTCGGTTTCTGGGTCCCACTTAACCCTCACCAGAGGAATCTGCTTACTGCGAAGCTTCTTGATCCTTCTATCCATTATCCGAGCAGGTAAAGCCTCGTATTCAAGGTTCTCTCTTAGCTGGATTAATTCAGCCTCTAACACTTGCGATGGATCAGGGTAGTACTTTCTAAGTTGAGAGACGTGAAAGACGTCATGGAGATTTGACAAAGTAGGCGGTAAGGCTATTTGGTAAGCTACTGGACCAATCCGGCGAAGAATCTGAAATGGTCCTATGAATCTAGGTGTAAGCTTTCTGGATCAAATGGCCCTACCAACGCCTGTCCTTATAGTAACTCTCAGAAACACATGATCGCCCTCCTGGAATTCTAAGGATCTCCTCCGCTTGTCAGCGTAACTCTATTGCCTATCCCTTGCGGCTTTCATCTTTTTCCGGATCAACTTAACTTGTTCCGTCGTCTGTTACACCAAATCAGGACCTAACAACTCATTCTCCAGTCTCAAACCAGCACAATGGAGTCCTGCACTTCCTCCCCTACAAAGCTTCATACGGCGCCATCCCGATACTTGAGTGGTAACTGTTGTTATATGTAAACTCAATCAAAAGAAGAAACTCGTCCCAACTTCCTGTGTGTTCCAACACATTCTCTTAGCAAGTCTTCCAATGATTGAATCGTCCATTCTGTCTGACCATCTGTTTGTGGATGATAAGCATAACTCAACCTTAACTTAATTCCCAATGCTCCGTTTAGACTCTCCAGAACCTCGAAGTAAACCTTGGGTCTCGGTCCGAGATAATACTCGAAGGCACACCATGTAGCTTCGCCACTTCCCTGATGTAAATCTGAGTCAATCTTTCCTAAGAATAGTTCTAGTTGATAGGTAAGAAATGAGCACATTTCGTCAACCTATCTATGATGACCTAAATTGCATCATACCTCTTCTGAGTCTTTGGTAACCCAGAGACAAAATCCATTGCAATGCTATCCTACTTCCACTCCGGGACATCCAATGATTGCAATAATCTCGCTGGCTTCTGGTGTTCAACTTTTGCATTTTGACACACCAAGCAGGAAAGGACATAAGCCGCTACTTCCTTCTTCATTCCCGACCACCAGAATAGCTTCTTCAGATCCTAGTAGCCCGTGGATAAAAGCTCAACTTTCTCTTGTGTTGTTTCTCTATTATCATATTCTTAACTTCGCTATTCGTAGGCACACAAACTTGGTCACCATACCTAACCAAACCATGAACGCCCCTTCTGCACTCAGACGTTTCACCTTCCTCGATTAACCAGTTAACCTCTTTAAGATATACATCCTCAGCTTGCCTTCTCCAAAGCAGATTCAGGAAATCGCTAGTAACCTCAATCATCCCAAGATTCATCTTATCCTCGACGATTTCCACATCCAGATTCAGATCCCTAAACTGCTCCAAAAACTCAAGCTCTCGTACCATCATTGCAGATACGTGTAGAGACTTCCTACTGAGCGCATCCGCTACAACATTTGCCTTGCCTGGATGATATTACAGGTCGAATTCATAGTCTTTTATGAATTCCATCCACCTCTTTTGCCTCATGTTCAATCCTTCTGGTCGAACAAATACTTTAGGCTCTTATGGTCGCTAAATATTCTGAATTTTGCACCATACATATAGTGTTTCCCTATCTTCAATGCAAACACTATTCTAGCTAGTCCCAGATCGTGAGTCGGGTAGTTCCGTTCATGCACTCTTAACTGCTTGGAGGCATACACCACCACTCTTCCTTCTCGCATGAGGGCACAGCCCAATCCTTGATAGGACGTATCATAGTATACGTCAAAACGTCCTAACGGATCTGGGAAAACCAACACTGGCAACGTGGTCAACCTCCACTTCAGCTTTGTGAAAATCTGCTCACAAGTTTCCGACCACTCAAACGTCTTCCCCTTTCTCGTCAACTGCGTCATAGGCAACACAATTTTAGAGAATCCCTTGATAAACCTTCTGTAGTAACCCACTAAACTAAGAAAACTGTGAACCTCGCTCACAAACTTCGGGCTTTCCCACTTAACCACCACGTCAACCTTAGCAGGATCCACCGTGATTCCATCCTTGTTGATCACGTGTCCTAAGAACTGCACTTCTTCCAGCCAGAACTCACACTTCGACAACTTTGCATAAAACTGCCTGTCCTTCATCACCTGCAGCACCACTTGAAGATGCTCTTGGTGTTCCTCTTTACTCGGAGAGTAAATAAGGATGTCATCGATAAACACGGCAACAAACTTATCTAGGAACGGTCGGAATATCCTGTTCATATAGCCCATGAACACGGTTGGAGCATTAGTCAAACCGAAAGGCATAACCAAACACTCGTATTGCCCATACCGACTTGGAAAAGCAGTCTTCGAGATATTCTCCTTCTTCACCCTGATTTGTTGGTAACCGGATCGCAGGTCAATCTTGGAAAACACAGTTGCTCCCCTCAACGGGTCCATCAAATCGTCTATCCTCGGCAATGGATACTTGTTCTTTATCCTCACTTTGTTCAGCTGACGATAGTCCACACATAACCTCGAACTTCCGTTCTTCTTCTTGAAGAACAATACCAGAGCTCCCAATGGCGATGTGCAAGGTCTGATGAACTCTTTGCCTATCATCTCATCCAATTGTTTCTTTAACTCCGCCAACTCTACTGAAGACATTCGATAAGGTACTATCAAAATAATCCAGTTCCTGGTATAAGATCTATAGCGAACTCGATCTCCCTCTGCGGCGGCAACCCTGGAACATCATCTGGAAACACCTTGGAAATTCCTGCACAACAGGCAGCGCTCTCACACTCGGAGTTTCCTTCGCTACCAAGGAGAACAACACCACGTTTTTTCAGATCGCACACCCTTCGGAATACCTTCGTTAGTAGGCGTTAATCCAAATAGCTCAAAAAAACAAAGAGTTTTGTTTGCACAATCAAGTACCATATGGTTGGCCGAAAGCCAATCCATGCCTAGGATAACATCTACGTGTTGCATAGACAAATAGACCAGGTCCACAAGGAAATGTCTGTTTTCAATAGTAATAGGGCATTTTAGGCATACAAATAGGGTGGTCAAAGAATCACCCATAGGCGTGGATACAGTAAGGTCAAACGGTAAAGATGAAATTGGTAACCCTAAGTGATCCATGTATTCCATAGAAATAAACGAATGAGGAGCCCCCGAATCAAACAAAACAGATAAGAGCGTGCCTAAAACTAAACACTTACCTTCAATTACATATGGCCATCAAGAGGATTCAGCTCCCCTCAAGGCAAACACTCTCCCTGTAGCTTGTGGCCTTGTAGTCTACCTAGTCACCCCAATTGGTCTGGCATTCCCATGCCTGCGGTTCTTTGCCATGTGTCCCAACATTCCACACACATAACAAGTCATAGATCCTCCCGGTTCTTGTCTCCTGCAGTCCCGATCCATGTGTGATCCCCTACACTTAAAGCATCCTTGCAACCCCTGAGTTGCACTCGGTCTCTGACTCCCAGCATCTCCCACCTTCTATGTTGGCCTCTGGTAAGGTCCTTGTTGCTATAAAAATGGTTGATATGCTTGTGCAAGTATACACAACCATTTAACAAGTAATAAAGTGTAAGTGAGATTGTTCCCATGAGGATTATATGGTGAATCAAGTACAAGTTTGAATTAATGGTTCTATTAATCAAGATTAACAAAGGATAACAAATAATTTGTGTGTGTGTATCCAGGACAGTTTTGGTAAAAATAAATGCTAGAGCAATAAAACCGGAGTTGTTAACAGAATGAGTAAAACAGGTACGAGAAAGTATCCCTTACAACTTCAGTGTAGTTCAGTTATGCGTTTGCAATGCTACGACAATTTGGCTCCAGGAAATGAAAGTTTGTTTCCTAACAGTTCTGAGATGAACTTCACTAAACGTCTCCTATTCCTAGGTCCATATTAGTCACGTTCACTCCTCTCTTAAGCTCGTTCCAGCTAGCCTAAGAGTTAGAATGTTCATTCCTAAATCACTCTTCATCATAATTTTCCAATTAATGATTTTAATCTTATCTGTAAAACAGTTCTGCTACACTTAGCTTTTCCAAGCAACCGTGAGCTCAAGTTCTAACTAAGGTGATGAAGCTCAATTAAAATACAACCAAATCAGATTTATAGAAAATGCAATAGCAAGGCATAACATAACATAACATTCACTAGAAATCCATTACAAGTTCAACATCCCATAGCTACAAGAGGTTTAGCTCATATTGAGCTTACAAAAACAAAGAGAAAAATAAGAAATGGAAGAAGAAGCCATTACAATGGGAGAGAGAGAGAGAGAGAGAGAGAGAGAGAGAGAGAAAGGGGCGCAGCTACTGTCCTTGCTCCAGTAGGGAAGAAGATGTCTAGTCTTTCCTCCCACTTCTGTCCCCTATTTAGGGTTTTTTCTGCCAGCATCTCCTAAGGCCCTTTCCTCTCTCATCCTCTTTGGGCTAAAGACTGATTAGGACAAGTGCCCTTGGCCCAGTTCCTTGACTTTAAAGCACCAAATATCAGTCCCACGTGTAGGACACTGTCCTTATCAACGAAGGACAACTCAATGTGTAAGAGAATGTTGTGAGCCTTTGTCCTTGTCCACAGTCAGCTTCAGCTACGATTGCTACAGCATATCCCAGAGCAACGTTTCCAGTTTAGCGTATAAATCTCCACAAATTGCCCCGCACATAAAAATCACACTCAAATACTAAAAAGAGTTCCAAAAGACACCAAAACATTGAATCTCATAAAAGACTCTTATAAAACACACTTTACACAAAACCACCCTAAAACACTAAAAACATAAACTCAAACTACTCAAACTCCACAAAAATACAAGTGAAAAGGCATAAATAATTCTTCATAAAGAGTTATCACACCCCCAAACTTGAATCATTGCTTGTCCTCAAGTAATGAAAACAAAGAAACTAAAACGAACAGACACAAATATTTCTAACCTCTACAAATGTGCTTAAATCAGCTCAAACACAAAATTTTTGCAAACCATTTTCTTCACAAGGCATACTTGACAATGCATCAATAATATAAAATTCAATCAAGTAAGCATTCCTGGATTTCCTCATTTTCAACTCTCAGTAACATGCTACAGCACTACACTCTCAGAACAGTGTGTTCTTTCTCTCTTCTCAAGCTAAGATGGGTACTCTCAATCATCATTCAAATGCACACTCAAACATGACCTTGACAACCTTCTAAACACACCACTCATAATCAAAACTGCACAATGCTAGATGACTTTATTTGGTTGCAATAGGGCTTAGGTTCAGGTAAGAATAGTTTTGGGAAGGTGGCTACACTAGATGAAGCTTCGGTATGCTTCCTCTTTTTGCTTCACAACTAATTCCTACTTGGCCCAACTCACACAAGTTAGGGAAGACTTTTTGATCTGATTCATTTTGTTTGATTCATTTCCCTTTTTTGTATTCTCAGAGCAGTTGTTACAACATTTTAGCATTTTTCCTTGCAACTGCTCTGCATTTCAGCAAATTTTTTTTAAAAAAAACAAATGATGTTTTTATTTATCACATATCTGCGGCATAGCTCCCCCAAACTTAAAAATGTGCTAGACCTGGAGCACCCCCAAACTTAAAAATGTGCTAGCCCTCGAGCACCCCCAAACTTATGTTACATCATGCAAACATAGGAAGCATACCAGCCACACCAACTAGTTGGGACATTGCTTTTTCAGGATATGGCTTGTAATGTGGGTTCATTAAAAACAAAGGGCTTGCAGGCTCAAAGGGGTTCACACAAAGGTAATATCCAAGGGTAGGCTATGGAGGCAATACTAGGCTCAAGAGAAAAAAAATCGTGCCTCTAACAAAAGTGTGTGCAGCAGAGATGTGTGCAAGTGTGAAAGCAGGAAGTCAAAATCAGAGAATTATGCATAAGAATGATATTCACACAGAAAGAAAGCGAAAACAATTTTGGCCAAAAAGCTCACAAGTTAGATCAGAATGCTACAGCATGTGCCTCGAGCGGCAAACAATTAAATCCAATCACACAAGCTAGAAAGACAACAATCAAGTCAAAATTGCCAGAGAGATGCAATTGTGAAATATTAAAACGGACAAGCTGCATTAAGAAAAACCCCCAGGATGGAAATGGTTATGCACATGGTGGAGTAAAACATACAGGATACTAAGTTGACAAAAAGAACAGGTGGGGTCAAGGTCCGTTGACCCCCACTCTCAACTACTTGCTACAATTTGAATAGAACAACACAGCAACAACAACTTAAACTATAAACCAAAAGAAATAACCAAAAAGGGAAACAAGGAAACTCCTGATAGGGTAGCTACAACAAGTTGCAGCAACCGGCTTTGATGTGCTCAAGTGCTCAGCTTCCTGATGTGGGAGCTTCCTGCTCCCTTTTGCAGAAGTGGTCTTCTTGCTTGTAGGGGTTGAGGTCCCCACTTATTTCACAAAGACCAAGTCTTCTTGGTCTTCTTCATCAGTTGCTGAGGCTATTGTGCCCTCTTCAATTCCCCCTGCCCTCTGTTGTAGTTGGCTTGTTACCCTTTCCCTTTTGGCACTTTGTTCAGGCAGCCTATTCTTTCTGGTGGAAAGAGGCACATTGTCCTCCTCATCCTCATCAGAGGCAAGGTAATCAGCGGCTATTTTTGTGATCACATCCCTAAGAGGGGTGTCTGGTACTTTCTTCTTAGGAGCGTGAGAGGGGGTAGGGGTTGTTGTTGTTGCTTCAGGTTCAGCTTCTTCGTGCTCTGCTTCAGTCTCAGCCCCCAAGACCGGCAGGGGGCTTGCACTTCTCTTTCTCTTGTTGCTTCTCTGGTCTTCAGTGGTGGTGGTTTGTTGTTGCTGTTGTGAAGGTGCTGGTGGCATCCAAATCAGAAGAGTCTGATCCATCCTGGACTGCTGTGGCACTGGGACTGTTATGCTGCTCAAGGGAATGACGCGGATCTGGTAGAATATGCATTGGAAACTGTGGTATGGGGTGCACCTTATTCCATTGGTTAAGCTCCAGCACCCATTGCTGCCATTTGAATTGATCCAGGGCAAATTGCCAATATAATTGCTACTACAGCCTGTTTTGCTGCAGCATCTTAGTCAGAGACTCCACCTTTTGCTCTAGCCTTGCAAAGCGGTCCTGCTGCTTTGAGGGCTCCCCTGGTTCCATAATCTGCTCTTGGTCTTTGGCCTGGGTTGCTTTGGCTGAGTTGGATATAAATCGATTGATTAACCCAATATCAATGCTTCCTGCCTTTCTCTCCTCCACTTCCCCCTTCTGAAGCTCGATGCCACATCGCTTGCATAGGTCAGTGATAAAGCAGGGGAAGACCAATTGACCTTTTGTGCTCGTGGCACAAGTGGATATCTCCTGCTGTATCAACCTCCCTACATTTATTTTCTTTCCCTCCATGATGTAGTAAAAGAGCACCAAACGTTCCTTCTTAACAGTTTCCGTGTGCGCAGTGGGGGAGAGCTTGTGTCTAAGGAAGTGATACCAAACCTTGGCGAAGGGTTGCAAAGCAGACCTGGCAATTTTCAACTGATTTCCAGAAGTTAGGAGCCATTTCGTCCCTGGGACAGTCACAACATGCTTCATATCAGTTAGTTGGTTTACAATAGCCTTCTGCAGTAAAGGCTGGTACTCGTCGTCCTCTTCAGCCAGGTTCAGCTTTAAGTTGATGGGCTTGGCAAAGAAGCTGACCTTGCACCCCCTCACCATGGAGTGGGTTTGTTCAGCGCCTCCAATGTTCGCATAGAACTCCCGAACAAGAGAAGTACAGAACCTAGTTGGGTGGCCAGCAAAACGTTTCCACTTATGCTGGTCAATCACTACTGCAATTTCAGCAGGGAGGCCATAAGATGCCTTGGTGGAGATGGTGAAACCTTTCTCCGTATGAGGTTCCCTGAGCGCAGTAACATTAATGTACCGAGCTGCAGCTTCAGCATCTACAAACAATTCATACCCCTCAGACTCATCACTTGAGGTGGGTTTGCTTTTCTTGATAGCGGAATGCTTTACACGAGGCATGGTAGAGAGAAGATGAGGGAAGAGATGAAGGTGGGCGAGGAAGAGATTTGGGAGAAAACTGAAAAAGTTAGGGCTCAGGTAAGGGAAGCGGTGGGTTTTGCGTGTGTGAAGGAGGGGGAATGAGTGGGCTTTGTGGAGAGATTTGATGAGAGAGTGATGGTGATTGACGCTGGTGGTTGAGAGTGTGTAGCTAGAAAGAAGCGCGGATACCAAGGGAGAATAAATGGTGGGAGAGGGCTTGGGGAATAAGGAGCCTAAGAAAAGTTGATCCACCTTTTCCCCTCCAACCTTTTGAATTTGCTTTATCTGGCTTTTGGACAGACGTGACTTCTTCCCCCCAAAAACCAACACGATCCCGAATCAGTTACATGGGCCCCCAACCTGTTTCAGCCCAAAGCACAACCACAACACCACCTGAGATAGGGATACCACCTGCTTCCACAACTCCAATTTATTTGTTTTCTGCTTATTGAGTTAGTGCCAAAGAGAGAAAAAAAATAAAAAATAAAAAGCAAAAACAAAAATAACAGCTAAAATTAAGGAAAATAATTTGCTGGGCTGCCTCCCAGTAGCGCTTGGTTTATAAGTCCTCAGCCTGACTCAGAGCATGTTGAACATTCAAGGATCAGCCATTACTGTGGTGGCCTGTGCCTTAGCAAATGGATCACCCCAGTAATGCTTGACCCTTTGGCCGTTTACCTTGAAGGTTCTTCCAGAGGCTGCATCAAGCAGTTCCTTGGCTCCATGAGAGTGGGCATGAACTATTGTGAAGGTCTAGACCATCTAGATTTGAGTTTTCCTGGAAACAGCTTCAGTCTGGAGTTGAAGAGCAGTACTTGCTCTCCTGGTGCAAAGTCTCTCTCTGGATTTTTCGATCGTGCCAAGCTTTTGTTTTGGCTTTGTAGAGTTCTGCCCCCTCATTAGAAAACATCCTGTGCTCTTCAAGCTCATTGAGCTGTAGTATTCGAGCTACCCCAGCCTAGGCTAGCTCAAGATTGAGTTTTTTTACTACCCAGAAGGCTTTATGCTGCAGCTCAATGGGCAAATGGCATGCCTTTCCATAGACCAACCTATAGGGTGACATTCCTTAGGGGGTCTTGTAGGCAGTCCTATATGCCCAAAGAGCATCTTCCAAATGCAGGGACCAATCTTTTCTAGTTGGGTTCACAACATTTTCCAAAATTCTTTTTATTTCCCTATTAAACAGCTAAGCCTGCCCATTGGTCTATGGATGGTATGTTGTAGCCACTTTATGCCTCACCCTATATTTTGTGAAACTCCATCAAACAGCTTGTTGCAGAAATGCATACCTTCATCACTGATAAATGCCCTTGGTGTGCCAAATCTTGTAAAAATCTGCTTTTGAACAAACTTCACAACAGATCTAGCATCATTTGTGGGGAGAGTTACAGCCTCCACCCATTTTGACACGTAGTCTACAGCCACCAAAATATATAAATTGCCAAAGGAAGGGGGAAGGGACCCATGAAGTCTATGCCCCAAACATCAAACAGCTCAACTTCCAAGATGGAATTGAGGGGCATCTCATTTCTATCTGAAATATTACCTACCCTTTGGCATCTGTTGCAGCTTTGGCAAAGCAGTAAGCATCTTTAAATAATGTAGGCCAAAAGTACCCGGCCTGGAGGACTTTAGCAGCCGCCCTCATTCCTCCAAAATGTCCCCCACATGGGGATGAATGACAGTGTAAGAGAATATCCGGGACTTCTGTTTCTACCAAACACCTTCTAAGCAAATTGTCAGCATAATGCTTGTACAAGTATGGCTCGTCCCAGTAGAACTACTTTGCCTGATGGAAGAACCTTTTTCTTTGTTGTGGACTGAAATCTGCAGGGACAATTCCACTGGCTAGATAGTTTAATAGGTTAGCATACCATGGTGTTTCAGTATCTTCCATAGACAGCAACTGCTCATCAGGGAACAGTTCTTTGATTCAGAATTCTTTGTGGCCTCATTCCCCTCAGACAGTCTTGACAAATGGTCTGCCACCTGATTCTCAACTCCCTTCTTATCCCTGATTTCCAAGTCGAACTCTTGCAACAAAAGCACCCACCTAATCAGTCTTGGCTTTGCATCTTTCTTGGCAAACAAGTATTTGACAGCAACATGATCAGTATACACAATCACCTTTGTGCTGTAACTCCCTGTTTTTCACTTCTAAGTTTATATGTGTTAATACTTGCTTATAAATGTTTGCATATGTTATTTATGCTTGTTTTTGGTGCATAAGTTCATAGTTGAAGTAGTTCAACCTTTAGAATAATCGATCTATTCGAGTTCAAGTAACCTGTTTCACGCTTTTGGTCATATCTTGAGTTCTGGACATCCGATTGGGGTGATCTTGGAAGCGTTGGAAAGATTAGAGAATTATATACAAGTCTTCTTCAGGTTTCAAGGCCAAAAACAATCTTTTTGAAGGAGAAATCGATTTGGGAAATCGATTTCCAACTGAAGCAATCGATTCCAGCAAGTGGAAATCGATTCCTTAAAGGATAAAATCGATTTCTTTGATAAGAAAATCGATTTGGTCAATGGAAAATCGATTTCCATGGTTGTGGAATCGATTCCCATGCTTGTCACAGCTTGTGTACGCGTTTGTGTTATCGGGCTATGCTGTGTACGGCCCATTCATCCTAAAACGTCCCTAGCAGCTATATATATGTAGCGTATGATCTAAACCTAGCCTTTACACTCTATCATACTCACTAGTTGCCTCTTCTCATCCTTAAGAGCTTTCACTGATCTCTTGCTCTAGCAAACCCAAACAACGAATCCTGTTTTGGTGTTCTTCGTCAAGAACACGCATTTGCTTGGCAAGACTATCCTTGCTGCAGAGTTAATCTTCCTAAGCTAGAAACCAAGGTGAGTTATCTAATCCTAGAGTTGGTTCCCTTTCAATCCTTAACTTAACGATCGACTCTGCTCTATAGTGCTGCGATCGTGATCAAGTGTTGAACCCATAAGATGGAACCGTAGCGGACCTTGGCTCTTTTCTCTTAGGCTGTGAATCATCGTACCAGGTATGGGGGGATAAATTGGTCACGAATATGTGGGTTTTGGGATAGGTTAAGATGAAGGGGTTAACCTATGACCCCTACGTATGCCTGTGTATGCCTATGAATGTTGTTATACTGTTTTCTGGCTATATGAGTATTGGTTGATGAATAATTTGATGTTATAACATGTTTAGAATTATGAGTTCATGATTTATATGATTGTTGATGAATTGATGATGACGAGCATGTTGTTTATGCCATGATATGGTGTTTTGTTAACCTTATGCTATATGAACATAGTTATAGGGAGAAAATAAATAGGCGATGTGAGATTGATAACCAAGGATTAGTTTGAGAACACTTAGGTTATAATTTATGAGTGTTAGGATAATCAAATTGGTGATAAATAGCTTAGGCTTGAATGACATGTCAATTAGAGAACGTAGACTGGTCCGATAGCGAAGAAAACCCGTTTCTGCATGATCTGACACCCAGAAATCGATTTCCAGCACATGGAAATCGATTTGAATCCCCCAAAATCGATTTCCATGGTGTGGAAATCGATTGGGCCTTGTGGAAATCGATTCCCATTATGGGGAAATCGATTTAGGACTTCTGGAATAGATTTCTATCTTTAAGGAATTGGTTTTCACGCGTTCAGAACCCAGAAATCGATTTCCAGCACATGGAAATCGATTTGCCATGTTCAGAATCGATTCCCATTATAAGAAAATCGATTTGAACATGTTGAAATCGATTTCCATGTAATGGAAATTGATTCTCACGTGCCCAGGAGCAGTGTTGACCCATTATGCTTGATGGATACACTAGTATAGAAAGCACTTTTTACAACGGTTAAACATCGGTTAAGGAGGTGACGTTAATTAAAGGGATGTGAAAAGTGTGACTTTTAACATCGGTTGTAAACCGATGTTAAAAGTTTACTTTTAACATCGGTTAATAAAAAATCGGATGTTAAAAGTACACTTTAAACATCGGTTATGGTAACACCCGATGTTAAAAGGGTGGTCTCAGTCAGATATGTGCTCTGGTCAATACACTTGTAACATCCATTGTATCTGAAGGCGATGTTAAAAGTACATTTTTAACATCGGTTTTAGGAACACACAATGTTAAAAGTGTACTTTTAACATCGGTTATTAGAACAACCGATGTAAAAATTATTTTTTTTTTTAAATGGTGTATTACATTTATAGTTCTTTGCCACCCTGCATATCAATCAATATATCATCCATAATTCAGTACACAACATAATACCAGAAACAGATTCAAACATGTAACTCATATATTGCTATTCCGGAATTACAATATTACAGTACTAGTTACACAAGTCCAGAATAATTAAACTAAATTATATGACATTACATATATACAGTGTTATAAATGCAATAACCTAAAGTCCAAAATGTGTCACGTGCAATACATACAAGTGCAAAAATCATATACAATCTACATTATGCTGCCTAGTATACTCATAAAAGAAATTAGCAAAAAGATCCCTCAGGTCTTTCATCTCTTCTTTATCAAGTGGAGTTTGATCGTCAAAAGCCTGCACAAGTTTAAATAAACTCTATATTAAATCATCAATAAAAACAAAATATAATTTAACTTGTGAAAAACTGTATATTTATTACCTGTTGCCATCCGTCAATAATAGTGGCGGAGACCACGTTCAACATATGTTTCATCACGTAGTATCCACACTCCCAGCCGCCAGCTTGTCTATGAGACTACAAGGCAATATGAAATTGAATATCAAGTACAGTACTAATATACTAATAATTACTGTTGTAATTTTTTGAAAGAAATAATAAACTACTTACGAGTGGAATAATCCATTCAGGCTTTCTTTTTGACTTGGATGGCCTACTTTTGCCATCTGTACAAGCCATGCTACTTGCAACCATAGCTCTATGATTAAAAATAATAATGTCAATTATGTTCATGTAATAAAGCAAAAGCAATTTGAATTACAAATTAAATTAAAACTTACAAGTCAATCGCGTCCTTCAATTCAGATGTCGAACTATAGTGCAACGAGCATAAGAAGACGACACGATGCTGGCTAGGATGAAGTACGACCAACTGCCAATGGCCACTCCTAAGTATTGGTGCCAGATAAATATCTTTCTTTGTTCGACCAAGTAGCTTCAGGATGTATGTCTTCATCGCATCCCCATTAGTGCAGTAATTTCCCTGAATTACGCTTGGGTCTAAGAATCCATTGTATTCTGGTTGCCTCTTTCCATACATAAGCGATGAAGATACCTAAGATATTAGAATAAAATAATGTTAAATACCTAAGACATTGAAATAAATTATAGAATTAAAATACCTAGGATGCATGTCAACAGTGTACTTACGTGCACCACATACTTAGAACGGTATTGGCTAGCCAATTCCCAGGCAGACATATGTCACCTATATCCTTCCCAGAGAAAAAAAAGGCTGGCAAGTCACAAGCGCCTTCGTGTTCCAAGGGAATAGCATACTCTTTATTCGGTGCATCCGCAGCAAATGCGGCCAAATGGGCTACATTCGATCTTAGCTTTTTATCAATGTTCTAATTAAGCAACAAAGATAAGGCATTAGTTAAGTAATGTCATTTGTAAATAAATAAGACATAAGTAATTAAATGATTAATATGAAATTAATATGCATACCTGGGATAAAGGCATCTCAACTGGCTTATGTGCATCCTCACAGCTCCCCACGGTGCTCACATGCTGAGAAGGTTGGCTCATTGGGTTTTGTTGGGAAATTGTAACCCCCTAGATGACATCTCCTTTATGAATGATTCCATAAGCTCCGGACACATCTCTCTTTTAAGCTCCTCCTTAATGCTTTCCCGCTCGTGGCTGCTGATTCGGCTTCCAACATGGACTCGTCGTCCGTGATATTGCCGAATGCCCACTAGCCCTTCAACACCCTTTACGAAGCCAGGGTGGTCATCTTTACCTAGGGCAGTGCTCAGGATATCCCTACGTCCATGTTGAATGAATGATCCTTGCGAGCTTTGTTCCACCAGCGATGTCTACAAGGGGGAATTCACAAAATATGTGTAAGATAGTGTTTACTTAACTATATTAATTACAAGTAGAAGTAATCTATTAATTACTTATAATCTTTTCAGCGACAATGCGTGTGGGCTCGGCTTTAAAATCTCCCGATTTTGTCTTTCGGGCTTCCATCCATGTTTCATGGCGTTCAGGTGGAGATGAAGGATTAACAACTATTTCTCCTTCGGCTTCGGCTTCTCCATCAGCTCCACCTTCTTCTTGCTTCTTTTTGGCCTTTTCTTGCTTCTTTTTCATCTTCTCATCCATAATTTTCTGCCGAACCATATGATAGCCACCACGAGACATATGGTGTGGGTGTACATTGTTTTTCTGGATTTCCTTGGCCTTTTTCCTTTTCTCCTGTTACAAATAACACGTACTTAATTCAATTAAATAAATAAATTAGATAGGCCTATTATAAAAACTATAACGGGAAACTAACCAGAAAGGCAGGGTCTTGTCGACTCACAACAAACCTATCCCACTGTGTCAAGTGGAGATTTGTCGTCTTTCTTCTCAAAAATATATCTATTGCCCAAATAGGTCTTGAACCCCGTCCACCGCTTCGCGGCAAAAGAAAGCCATTTCTTCTTACATTCAGGATTATTTGGGACATCAAAGGTCAACTATAGTGCAAAACAAAATGGAGGAAATATTAGAGTATGATAATAATATAAGTAAATACAATTTAGATACAAATAGAGAGGATAAAAGTAAAATACCAAGATTGAAGACCAAATTTGATCCTTCACCATACTCGATACCTAAGCCCATTCCTCAATCAGAATGCTAACCCTGTTTCGAGTTTCCAGGGCCACAAAATCGGTGAATTTTCAGCACTCGGCCCTATGGCCCCCCATATGTATCAAACTCAACCGGAAGCCTCTGATCATGATCACCGCAATGACTCAGGGCCAACGATCGTAACTTTGTGGCTGCTCTACCCTTTTTTTTTGGGCGTGCACCACCTGACCCGCTATGTGAAGGAGAAGGAGGAATGCCTGCTGGATCAGTCATGTATGCCTATTTAGACAAAAAGTAATAAATTAGGTTAGTATATAAGAATGGATAAATAAAAATAAGTCTACTATAACATGGATAAAATATCCTACTTTAACATGGATAAATAAAAATAAGTCTAACTTAACATGGAGAAATAAAAATAAGTCTACTTTAACATGGGTAAATAAAAAAAGAATACTTTAATTTAAACATAACTTACACTATGGTCAAGTTTAGATCAATATCCCTTCATGATGATCATCACGAGTGGCAAGTACATCGTCCACTACATTTTCCTCGAAGAAAATAGGCATCTATGTTGAGAAAAAAGGAGTTTCTGGAATATCAAGAGTTGAATCTTGATTTTCATGGATACCATTATGCATGCTTTTTCCTTGGAGAACAACTGACCACCTTTTGTTAGAAGGATCATTGATATCAAACACTTGTTTTGCTTGGGAAGCCATGATGAAAGGCTCTTCCGTGTGACCTACTTTGTCAAGGTCTACCAATGTAAATCCTAATTCTTCAGTTTGCACACCACTGTTACTGTCAGCCCACTTACACTTAAAAACAGGCACTTGAAATTTATTGTAATCGACCTCCCAGATCTCTTCAATGACTCCAAAGTAAGATTTCGATGCCATAATGGGATTTATATCTTTTGAACTAGAGAAGTGCATCGACTCAGATACGATCATAACCCCACTGTTTTGCATGGTACTCTTGTCATCTTGGGACTTTGTATAGAAGGAAAACATATTGACATCATATCCACTCCAACATATGACTTCAAGACGTGGCCCCTGTGCTAGCCATTGTAATGTATCGGAAGCAGTATGATCATTTGTAATTTTTTCTTTAAACTAGGCTACGAAATTCTTGTTATGATGGTTTAACAACCATTTTTCGTTCCTTCTAGGGTTTTCTTCCTTCACCTCTTGTTTGTGAGCACATAAGTAAGCTGCAACCTCATCAGTGTTATTCAAAATGTGCAAATGGGCTTGAAACACTTCCTCCCGAGCCTTGCTATTAACCTTTATACCTCGTGTACCCTTACTGGCACATCTTCCCTCATGACGAGGTTTAGGAATCCCTATAGCCTCCACTTCTGAAAGGCAGTCTTGACAAAACTCAATAGCTTCTTCTGCAACGTACCTTTGAACAATAGATGCTTCAGGATGGTGTGGATTCTTCACATACCCTTTCAAGATCTTCATGTATCGCTCAACTGGGTACATCCACCTTAAATAAACGGGGCCACATAATCTAATCTCCCTCACTAGATGAACAATTAAGTGAACCATGATGTCGAAAAATGAAGGAGGAAAATACATCTCCAATTGGCACAAGATTATTGCAGCCTCATCTTCTAACTCATCCAACTTCTGGGGGTCAATGACTTTGCTACAGATAGCATTGAAGAATGAGCACAACCTAGTTATGACATGTCTAACATTTTTAGGAGCAAAACCATGAATAGCCACTGGTAGTAGTTGTTGCATCAAGACGTGGCAATTATAAGACTTTAAGCCGACCCATTTTAGATCATTTGAGACAAGTCTCTTGACATTTGAAGAGTAACCCTGTGGCACTTTGACGCCTCGTAGACACTCACAAAAACTTGTTCTCTCTTTTTTTGACAAGGTATGACATGTTGGAGGAAAATATGTCCGCTTGCCATCCTTTGGTTGTGGAGCTAACTGCTCTCGTATACCCATCACAACCAGATCTAGACGAGCATTCACACTGTCCTTTGTCTTACCCTGAATGTTGAGAAGCGCTCCAATTAGACTATCACATACATTTTTCTCCACATGCATGACATCAATATAATGTTTGACATCAAGTTTGCACCAGTATGGAAGATCAAAGAAGATCGACCTCTTCTTCCATATGTTTTTCTCAATAGCCTTCTTTTGAGCCTTTCCGAACATAACATTAATGTCCTTCACCCTTTGATAAACTTTCTCTCCATTAAAGGCCATCGGAGCAATTCCATTCTCTTGAAATCCATTGAAAGCTTTTTTCAGTCTACGACATGGGTGATCACGTCTAAGAAATCTCTGATGCCCAAGGTAAACTGTCTTCCTTCCATGTTGCAATTGTGTGAAACATGTGCCATCTTCACATATTGGGCATGCTTTATGCCCCTTAACACTATACCCGGACAAGTTCCCGTATGCTGGAAAGTCATTGATGGTGCAAAATAACATGGCACGCATCTTGAAAGTCTCTTTGTAATGGCCATCAAACACATCAACGCCTTCCACCGACAGCTTTCTCAAGTCTTCAATCAAGGGACTTACATAAACATCTAAGTCATTTCTTGGCTGTTTTGGGCCCGAAATCATCATAGATAACATCATGTATTTGCGCTTCATGCACAACCAAGGAGGTAGATTGTAAATTACGAGGAGAACAGGCCATGAACTATGGATATTACTTAAGGTACCATACGGATTCATTCCATCCGTAGCAAGTCCAAGCCTAAGGTTTCTTGGCTCATTTCCGAAATTCGGAAACAAACTATCAATTCTCTCCCATTGCACAGAATCAATCGGATGGCCAAGCATTCCATCACGTTTCCTCTCATCTACATGCCATCTAATGTTCTTTGCATCATTTACATTAGTGAACAATCGCTTGAACCTTGGAATTATTGGAAGATACCACAACACCTTTGAAGGAGGACCCTTTGTGATCACATCACAACTAGAATCACCATCCTTCACTTTGTACTGCGATACCCCACACTTGGGGCAGTTGTGCATCCTTTCATACACACCCCGGTATAGTATGCAATCATTAGGACATGCATGTATCTTCTTATACTCCATACCCATCGGACAGAGTATCTTCTTCGCCTCATAGTTATGATCTGGCAGTGTGTTGCCTTCTGGAAGCATGTTGTTCAACAACTCAAGCAATTCGGTGAAGCTTTTATCACTCCACCCATTTGTCGCCTTCACACTGAATAATTTTAAGACCGCCCACAACCTTGTATAAGTAGTGCACCCCGGATACAAAGGCGTATCCGCATCACTGCACAAAGTATCATACACATGTGCTCGCTGAAATGACTCTTGTCCAATATCACGGATCATGTCCTCTGGTCGATCGTCCTCCATATCTACATCAACTTCTTCACTTTGGGACACACTTGGCATGTTTAACAAGTCTTCACCATGCCATATCCATCTTGTATAACTCTTGCAAATCCCTTCACAAATAAGATGATCACGTATTTGCTTAACTTCACATTTCCTCATATTCAAACATCTAACACAAGGACAATTAAACCTTCCATTACTATCAGGAAGATTTCTTTGAGCAAATTCTAGAAACTCTTCCAATCCCTCCCGATACTCATCACTTGTGCGTTTACTAACCATCCAACTACGGTCCATATCCACGTTCTGTAGATATACACATATTTATACAATATGAGCACAAGAGGGGAGACTCTCAAAGAGCAGTATTTGAAATTATCGGCCTAAACCTTAAGTCATATAATAGAAACTAAACCTCTCGACTATTGATCAAACCAATCCAGATGACCTAACTTTTTAAAAGAACCCAAACCCCTTGACTATTGAGATTATAAGCAAAGCCTAAAAGTATATGCTCAATATGTAACATCAAAGTGTTTAAGTTTAAAAAAAACTCAAAATGCATTTCATTATTTCCTAAAATATTCAAATCATTAAAACAGAGACAATGCTAAACACTAACTAACAAAGAAGGATTACCAAGTAGAAGGGGAGTTGGGGCGGTTCAAATGCGGTGGTCAGTTGTAGAAGAGAGGGAGTTGGGGTGGTTCAGTTGTAATGGTTCAGTTGTAAATGGTTCTGAGCAAATATTAGCAAAAATTGTATTTAGCAAATGAGGGTTTTAGCAAATAAAAATAAGGAAGAGAGAGTTACTTACCTTTGCAAAGAGGAAGTTATGGTGGTGGTTCTACGGTGGCTCACGAACGGAGGAGAAGGAGGTCAGTGAAGAGAAGAGAAAAGTAGGTCGCGGGAGTGAGAACACTGTAATGTTGAAATGTAGGGCGCGAGATAGAGAAGGTTTGAGAAAGTTAACGTTATACATTTTAATAACTTTTAACATCGGTTCACTAAGAACCGATGTTAAAAAGTTAGCACCAGTAAATATGGAATGGAGGGAAGAAACTTTTAACATCGGTTTTACCAAAAACCGATGTTAAAAGTACATTTTAACATCAGGTTACTTATAACCGATGTTAAAAGTGTACTCCATACGCTATTTATTTACAAGTTTGCCACCGCGTCTATTTTTAACATCTGTTTTTATTTAATAGATTAAAAGCCTGACGTGAAAAGTCTATTTTCCACTAGTGATAGTGTTATATAGGCTTGTTATGATCTAAGGACTTTAGGTTACCCTTAGGAGCTTAAGAACACTTGATCTTTGACCATACTTAACACTAGGATGTAACCCTATGGTATAAAATAGAACGAGTTAGAGAAGGATGTCATGGAATGATAAAGATAATAACGAAGATGTTGTTAATAATGATAACGATGAGTTATTATTAGTGATGTTGTTGATAAACATCGTGGATGGTCAAAGTTAATAATCAATGTGATTGATTAAGGGGGTGAATGGTTAGCATGTGTTTGCATATTAATGAACATTGCACGCATCATACGTTGAAGTTGATATGTTGGGTGGAAAGCAAAAGATGAATTGCGATAGTGGAGGCCACAATGGGTGTTATCCCAGCCTTGCGGGTACATTCGGTATGGAAGTTCCAGGTGACATGGGCTAGCTACCTACTGTCAGAGTGACCTAATTAATAAGCTTGAGTACCCTGACTAGCCACTATATGTTATCAGGATTGGTGAGGGTGTTCGGGGATGGCCCATGGTCTGGCATATCATCCACGTTGATAACCGGACATCTACTCCTAATCGTCTTTCCAGATTTAGGGTTGTTGCCCACATGCATATGGAGTAGTGATGTTGCATTTGCATTGTCATACATTTTATATATATATATATATATATATATATATATATTGATTATACCTGTCTTGATTTATGTACGTTATATGCCATCTTAATTACTATTCCATTCCGTTCACATATATTTATGATCGTGTTTCTCACCCCTATCTTTTGTTGTTCTTGTGCATATGATGTTGTATATGTAGAGGAGGATGAGCATGCCGATGAGGAGTGATCCCGTGGAGACCTCTCTTAGTAGTAGTAGTAGTTAGGATTTACGTTCAGTTGTTTAGTTTTATTCCGATGTATTATCGGTATATGTATACCAGCTCTGATATGTGACATCGGGATTTGGGTTATGTTTATTATTTATGTTTCCGCAGTTTGTTTTTAAAGGATTTTGATTATTTCATATTCCTACGTTTTACGTTATAGATGATGTGATGCACATTACCGTTGAGGATATGTTTTTATTTTAATTGTTATATTATTTTTAAAGACATGTATGATTTTATTTATGTTTTATTATATGCGGGTAGTGGGTGTCACATTTAGTTGTATCAGAGCCGGTCTGTCCTACAGGCCGGGGTATGTGTCTTTTGTTTTCTCTTATGTGTACTCTTATATGATTATCTATGCTCAGTATCGATGATGATATAGGATTGTAGGTGAGACGACCCCACTTACATAGGATAATCTCATTATAACCTAATTATCTAATCTTGAAAACATATGAAATTTTTTTAAAACTTAAGATACATAACAATATAAAAAATCCATAGCTAGCAATATATCCATATGTATCATTATCCTCACTTACGCATATCAGAGTGCGCTCCTTTAACACAACGACTTTTAACTTACAATAAGAAAGATACATAATCAGTCATACTAAAAACCACTAATATCCTCTCATAAAGTACATCAAAAGTCAAACTCTCATATGTACTGTACTGGCCAGGCAATCATATCAGTAAGGATGATATGGAGTCCATGAACTATCCTCTATCCCATGAATTCTGTCAGCATCAGGTTCATAAGTAACACCACCTTCCTCAGGGATAGGATCCTCAACTGCAATTTCTTCTCCATGAGCCATAAGAGAAAACATACATAGAAAAATAAAAGGGAGATAAGGATCTAACACAAACATCATATATGGGAAAAAACTCATAGAATAACATATATGAACATCACATGCATATAAACATTACACCTATCACATAAACATGTACATAATCATCTCCCGATTGTATCACTCATGATCAACATTTATGCTAGATGTATCTCATTCCTACATGCATGTCGGCCGATATCTCAAATCTTATTCTCAATCTCGAGAACCATAGTTAGTTGTCCAGGGACCCTTTCCGCTCACCATGACCAATAAGAGTGCATCCCGCTCCAACTCTCGAGAGAGGTATCTAGGCCGCCTCGGAAAGTCCACCAGCGGCTGCGACGTGGAATATTCAGGGTCCAGTTGGGATAGCCAGGCTCCAGCGGGTCACGACACGATAGGAGCAACCCTATCCGTCACTTGTGATAAGTCTCGAGCACGATTACATCCCCAAGATCACCAAGATCGTCCCTTCCGTATTCCGACCCCGCACTCAGGTACACTAACCTCATGTGTCCCATACCACATGGCTCGCCACTTGGCACATGATTATGCTATGCATGTCAACCTTCACTTGTGCCACCAATATCTCAATATTCATCTCAATCCTCAAATCACTTTATTCATGATACCATTGTATCCATCACTTTATCAATATCCATCACTTTTCCTCACATATGCATTGTGGCACTTCCATTCACTATTTACATCATTATCAATCATACAACATGCATGCATGATATTCAATATCTCAACATACCAACTCAAACATATAACATCATACATTTCATACTATTGAGCATATCACTATACACTTAGAACACATATTCACAACAATCACGACAATCACACCAAACACATCAATCATCCATCAAGTATTAGTCATCTAGCCTAGGGTGTATTCTTAGTGGTGATAGCCCAAAGATACCTACACCTAGGGTCTAGGTACTTTGTCAGGGCTCAACCTCTAATAGGGTTTAGGGCTCCCCTACATATGTCAATATACATTATTCTAATCTTGCCTTCCCGATGGATGTGAGATTCTTTCTCCCTACCTTAGAGCAATGTAGTAACTCTCACGAACCCACAAACACTTGCTCATGGCCGCAGCCCCGTTCTGCAACTGGTACCTGTATACGCTTTTGAATGATGAAACACGATCTAATCCTTCATCACAAATCATAATCACAATTATTAAAATAAAAAAAAAAACACACCTAGGTCTCATGAGCTAGGTTTCGGCCCCATATAGACAAAATTGCTAGAAGTGTTAAAATTTCACAAACTCTTGGATTTATGATCCTTAAGCATAGATAACACTCCTGTAAGTCATTTGATTCAAGAATTTGAAACAAAACTCAAGATTTGCCAAGCACAGGGTTTCAGCCATGACTTAGGAAATTAGGATAGGATAGGTTTTTGATTACAATCAATTGAATTCAAGGACACTTAAGTGTGATAGAACTGAAATCAACACTTCTTTAAGTAAAATTGAAACAAAACTTCATGGTTCCTTCTTATTCGGCATTCGGCCCTCTCCACCCCAAATGGGTTAGAGAGCTCTTATGATTACAAACTCTTAGCTTAATGATAGAAGATCATGAATCTAGATCAAGAAAATTGGTTTGACACTAAAATGATTTTTCTACAATTTTTCATGAATTTTGGAAGTTTAAACATCAACATAGAACCAACACGAACACATAGAGTTTCAATGAATAGAAGTAGAGATTAAGAGTTCAAAGAAGAGATCTCTACCTCTTAGATGATGGAGAAGATCAAGATGGACAACTTTGCTTCTCAAAGCTTTGAAGAATGGAGAGAAATTGGAGTTGAAAGCTTGGAGGTGTTCTTAAAGTGAAGGAGATCGAGAAGAAAGAAAATGTGAGAGTGAAAAGAAAGAGAGGAGCCTTGAGGTAAGATATATATAGAAGAAAAAGTATGAGGATAAAGATAGAAAGATAAGAAGGATAGAAAAGATAAGGATAAGATAGACTTAATGTTAGAAAGGATAATTTTTCTTAATAAAAAAATTGGAATTCTATCAAAATTAACTTGACTACTTAAAGGTTAAGAATGAAATGTGAGAAGGAGAATAAAGGAGGAAATTTCGTGGCCCATATAGAAAGAAAGGATAAGGATATGATAATTATCACTTAAGGGTAGAAAGGTAACTTCACCTAGGAACAAAATTGGAATTGTATCAAAAGTTCTACTAAAACTTGAACACTTGAACTTGAAAAATAAAGTGAAGAAGAAAGGAATATGAGATAGGATATGTATATATGAATGGCATATAAAATATATGAAGGAAAGGTAAGGATTGTATAAAAGTTACTTATGGGCAAAATTGTCGGGGCAAAATTGTCATTTTACACTAGGTTATCATGACTATGGTGAGTCACCTATGTGACTCACCCCTCACCATCATTACTATGGTGACTCACCTAATGATTACATATGGATAAGGTGGTGAGGTGTCCCCATTGAAAGCGACGTGAGGTTTATCCGTTATCGGTTACGGTGATCTCGTACGCAGACCGGGTTTCGTCTGAGTCTTCAACCCAAATCTTAGCCATAATTCTCTACTAGTAATGTAGAGTAAAACAATATTTGTGTGGTATCCAAAAAGTGGATACGTAGAGATAAAATCAAACACCGGACGAGAGACGTGGTTCCTGAATGTGATTAGTCAATGGATGAGTCATCACTATGACTCATCCCTATCATGATTACTCCACCATGACTCATCATCATGAGTCATCCATGTCATGATTACTTATCTAAAGTAGTCATGATTACTTCTCCAAAATATCTTGATATTTACAACCTTGCCACTGTGACTCAAATAAGATCCATATATTTTATCGCTGTGAAAATTGGGATGTTACAATAGGTATATAGTTCTCGTCTTGGCTCGACCCAACCTGAAGACTTGAGTTAAGGTAAGTGCCTCAAAGGGACTTCTTTAAGAGTGTTGTTTGATTTGGGTGTGTCGCATTCCTTTATATCACATGATTGTGTTAAGTACCTTACATTACCTGTTGCCCAACTTGAATATGATCTAGTTGTTGCTACCCCTACCAATAAGCATGTTGTTACCTCACATATTTGTAAAGGTTGCTCCATTGTCATTGATGATAGGAATTTCATAGTTGATCTTATATGCTTACCTCTTAAACAACTTGATGTTATTCTTGGTATGGACTGAATATCTGCCAATCATGTCCTTTTAAATTGCTTTGATAAAACTGTTGTCTTTGGAACTGCTGTCGATCCTAAGGATCCGAGTTTTCTAACTGCCAACCAAGGCAAGGCTTCTATTAGAGAAGAAGCCCAACTATACATGATCTTATCTTCCATGGAAGTAAAGAGAAAGGCTGAGGTCAAGGATGTGCCAGTTATGAGAGAGTTCCCAGATGTTTTTCCCAAGGATGTTTATAGTTTGCCACCTGAGAGAGAGGTTGAGTTTGGCATAGACTTAGTGCCAGGTACAGGACCTATATCCGTAGCACCTTATAGGATGTCCCCTCTAGAGCTAGCTGAGTTGAAGAAACAGTTAGAGGAATTGCTTCAGAAGCAGTTCGTTAGGCCTAGTGTATCTCCATGGGGAGCGCCAGTGTTGTTGGTAAAGAAGAAAGATGGCATCATGAGGTTGTGTGTCGATTGCTGACAGCTCAACAAGGTGATTATTAAGAATACATATCCTCTTCCTAGGATAGATGACCTTATGGACCAGCTGATTGGAGCTTGTGTGCTTTCTAAGATAGATTTGAGATCAGGCTATCACCAAATTCGGGTCAAGTCTGAGGACATTCCAAAGACTGCGTTCAGAACATGCTATGGCCATTATAAGTACCTAGTTATGCCTTTTAGTGTGACTAATTCCCCTGCCGTGTTCATAGACTACATGAACAAGATCTTTCATCCATACTTGGATAGGTTTGTAGTTGTCTTCATAGATAATATCCTAGTATACTCTAAGACTAAGGGGGAACATGAGGAACACTTGAGGATAGTCTTGAAAACCCTTAAGGAAAAATAGTTTTATGCTAAGTTGTCTAAGGGTGAGTTTTGGTTAGAAGAGGTGAGTTTCTTAGGACACATCATCTCTAAAGGAGGGATAGCCGTAGACCCAGCTAAGGTAGAAACCATGCTCCAGTGGGAAGCACCTACATCAGTGACCGAGGTTAGAAGTTTCTTGGGTTTAGCCAGGTACTATAGGCGGTTTATAGAAGGGTTCTCTAAGATAGCTTTGCCTATGACCCACCTTACTAAGAAAGGTCAGGTCTTTGTGTGGGACTCTAAGTGTGAGGAAAGTTTTCAGGAGTTAAAGAATAGGTTGACCTCTGCACCTGTGTTAGTGTTGCCCAATCCTAGTGAACCTTTTGTGGTGTACTGTGATGCTTCAAAAAAAGGTTTAGGTGATGTGTTTATGCAGAATGGTCAGGTAGTAGCTTATGCTTCTAGGCAGCTTAAGACCCATAAGAAGGATTACCCTACCCATGACTTGGAGTTAGGAGCTGCAGTGTTTGTCTTAAAAATTTGGAGGCATTATCTTTATGGAGCTAGATTTGAGGTCCTTAGTTATCATAAGAGTTTGAAATACCTGCTTGACCAAAAAGAGGTGAATATGAGACAACGTAGGTGGATGGAATTTCTTAGGGATTATGAGCTTGAGTTGAGTTACCACCCAGGTAAGGCCAATGTAGTGGTTGATGCTTTGAGTAGAAAAACCTTATATGTTTCAGCCTTGATGGTTAGAGAGATGGATTTGATAGAGGAGTTTAGAGACTTGAGTTTATCTTGGGAAGTTACACATAAGAGCATTAGGCTAGGAATGTTGAAAATTACTAGCAGTTTGATGGATTAGATTAGATAAGGGCAGAAGATAGATGTATACCTTTTAGACCAGATAGAGTTGATTTCTCAGGGTAGAAACCTTAGTTTTAAGGAAGGGATTGATGAAATTTTGAGGTTCCAGGATAAAGTTTGTATACCTGATGTTCCAGAGCTTAGGAAAGTTGATCCTTGAGGAAGGACATAGGAGTGGTTTGAGTGTTCACCCAGGAGCCACAAAGATGTATTAGGATCTGAAACGGATGTTTTGGTGGCCTAGGATGAAAAAGGATGTGGCTGAGTTTGTGTATGCTTGCTTAGTGTGTCAGAAGACTAAGATAAAACACCAGAAACCCTTCGGGTAAGTTGCAACCTTTGAGTATTCCTGAGTGGAAGTGGGATAGTATCTCTATGGATTTTGTGTCTGGACTCCCTAGGACTCCAGCTGGTTGTGATGCCATATGGGTTGTTGTGGACAGGTTGACCAAATCTGCCCATTTCATTCCTATGAACATGGAATATCCATTAGAGAAGTTGACTGGGTTGTATATTAGAGAAATAGTTAGATTGCATGGTGTAACCTCTAGCATAGTTTCAGATAGAGATCCTAGATTTACCTCTAGATTTTGGAATAGTTTGCATGAGGACTTAGGAACGAAGCTTAGATTGAGTTCAGCTTATCACCCACAGACTAATGGTCAGTCTAAGAGAACAATCCAATCCTTATAGGACTTGTTGAGGGTATGTGTGCAAGAGCATTCTGATAGTTGGGATAAGTTCTTACCCCTTATAGAGTTCACCTACAACAATAACTTCCACTCCAGTATTGGGATGGCACCTTATGAGGCTTTGTATGGGAGGAGGTGTAGGACACCTTTGTGTTGAAATGAGCTTGGAGAGAATGTTGTGTTAGGACCTGAAGCAGTGCAAGAGACTACAGAAAAAGTGAGGATGATACAAGATAAGATGAGAGTGGCATAGAGTAGGCAAAAGAGTTACCATGATAAGAGAAGAAAAACTCTCGAATTCCAGGAGGGGGATCATGTGTTCTTGCGAGTTACTCCAACAACTGGGGTTGGCAGAGTAATGAAAGCGAGGAAACTTACCCCTAGATTCATTGGCCCTTACCAAATTCTAAAAAGAGTCGGTGAAGTCGCCTACCAGATAGCTTTACCCCCGTTCTTGTCAAATCTTTATAATGTGTTTCATGTGTCTTAACTTCGAAACTATGTTCATGATCCAAGCCATGTGATAGTACCCGATGTCATTCCACTAAAGGATAACTTGACCTTTGAGGTGTTACCGCTTCGAGTTGAAGATCGAAGGGTCAAGCAGTTGATATGGAAGGAAATTCCTTTGGTCAAGATCTTTTGGAGTGGAGCTACAGAAGAAAGTGCTACCTAGGAGTTGGAGAGAAAGATGAAGGTGTCATATTTGTATCTGTTTACTCAAGGTGAGTAAAAATTTCGAGGACGAAATTTTTATAAAGGGGGTGGAATTGTAACACCTTGCTTTTCACTTCTATGTTTATATGTGTTAATACTTGCTTATAGATGTTTGCATATGTTGTTTATGCTTGTTTTTTGTGCATAAGTTCATAGTTGAAGTAGTTCAGCCTTTAGAATAATCGATCCATTCGAGTTCAAGTAACCTGTTTCACGATTTTGGCCATATCTTGAGTTCTAGATGTCCGATTGGGGTGATCTTGGAAGTGCCGGAAAGCTTAGAGAATTATCTACAAGTCTTCTCCAGGTGTCAAGGCCAAAAGCACGCTTTTTGAAGGGTAAATCGATTTCCAGCTGAAGCAATCGATTCCAGCAAGTGGAAATCGATTTCTTAAAGGGTAAAATCGATTTCTTTAATAATAAAATCGATTTGGTCAATGGAAAATTGATTTCCATGGTTGTGGAATCGATTCCCATGCTTGTCAGAGCTTGTGTATGAATTTGTGTTATCGGGCTATGCTGTGTATGACCCATTCGTCCTAAAACGTCCCTAACAACTATATATACGTAGCGTATGACCTAAACCTAGCCTTTACACTCTATCATACTCACAGTTGCCTCTTCTCATCCCTAAGAGCTGTCACTGATCTCTTGCTCTAGAAAACCCAAACGACGAATCCTGTTTTGGTGTTCTTCGTCAAGAACACGCATTTGCTTGGCAAGACTATCCCTGCTGCTAGAGTTAATCTTCCTAAGTTAGAAACCAAGGTGAGTTATCTAATCCTAGAGTTGGTTCCCCTTCAATCCTTAACTTAAAGATCGACTCTGCTTTACAGTGCTGCGATCGTGATCAAGTGTTGAACCCATAAGGAGGAACCGTAGCGGACCTTGGCTCTTTTCTCTTTGGCTGTGAATCATCATACCAAGTATGCGGGGAGAAATTGGTCATGAATATGTGGGTTTTGGGATAGGTTAAGATGAAGGGGTTAACCCATGACCCCTATCTATGCCTGCGTATGCCTATGAATGTTGTTATGTTGTTTTCTGGTTATATGAGTATTGATCGATGAATAATTTGATGTTATAACATGTTTAGAATTATGAGTTCATGATTTATATGATTGTTGATGAATTGATGATGATGAGCATGTTGTTTATGCCATGATATGGTGTTTTGTTAACCTTATGCTATAAGAACATAGTTATAGGGAGAAAATAAATAGGCGATGTGAGATTGATGACCAAGGATTAGTTTGAGAACACTTAGGTTATAATTTATGAGTGTTAGGCTAATCAAATTGGTGATAAATAGCTTAGGCTTGAATAATATGTCAATTAGAGAACGTAGACTGGTCCGATAGCGGAGAAAACCGGTTTCTGCATGATCTGACACCCAGAAATCGATTTCCAGCACATGGAAATTGATTTGAATCCCCCAAAATCGATTTCCATGGTGTGGAAATCGATTGGGCCTTGTGGAAATCGATTCCCATCATGGGGAAATCGATTTAGGACTTCTAGAATAGATTTATAACTTTAAGGAATCGGTTTTCACGCGTTTAGAACCCAGAAATCGAATTCCAGCACTTGGAAATCTATTTGCCTTATTCACAACCGATTCCCATTATAGGGAAATCGATTTGAACATGTTGAAATCGATTTCCATTATATGGAAATCGATTCCAGAGATTGGAAATCGATTCTCACGTGCCTAGGAGCAGTTTTGACCCATTATGCTTGATGGGTAGTGTTATATAGGCTTGTTATGATCTAAGGACTTTAGGTTACCCTTAGGAGCTTAAGAACACTTGATCTTTGACCATACTTAACACTAGGATGTAACCCCATGGTATAAAATAGAACGAGTTAGAGAAGGATGTCATGGAATGATAAAGATAATAACGAAGATGCTGTTAATAATGATAACGATGAGTTATTATTAGTGATGTTGTTGATGACCATCGTGGATGGTCAAAGTTAATAATCAATGTGATTGATTATGGTGGTGAATGGTTGGCATGTGTTTGCATATTGATGAACATTGCACGCATCATACGTTGAAGTTGATATGTTGGGTGGAAAGCAAACGATGAATCGCGATAGTGGAGGCCACGATGGGTGTTATCCCGGCCTTGCGGGTACATTGGGTATGGAAGTTCCAAGTGACATGGGCTAGCTACCTATTGTCGGAGTGACCTAATGAATAAGCTTGAGTACCCTGACTAGCCACTGTACGTTATCAGAATTGGTGAGAGTGTTCAGGGATGGCCCATGGTCTGGCATATCATCCACGTTGATATCCGGACATGTACTCCTAATCGTCTTTCCAGAGTTAGGGTTGTTGGCCACATGCATATGGAGTAGTGATGATGCATTCGCATTGTCATGCATTTTTTATATATATATTGATTATACTCGTGTTGATTGATGTACATTGTATGTCATCTTAATTACTATTCCATTCCGTTTACATATATTTATGATCGTGTTTTTCACCCCTATCTTTTGTTGTTCTTGTGCATATGATGTTTTTCACCCCTCTCTTAGTAGTAGTAGTTAGGATTTACGTTCAGTTGTTTAGTTTTATTCCGATGTTATCAATATATGTATACCAGCTCTGATATGTGACATCGGGATTTGGGTTATGTTTATTATTTATGTTTTCCGCAGTTTGTTTTTAAAGGATTTTGATTATTTCAGATTCCTACGTTTTACGTTATAGATGATGTGATGCACATTACCCTTGAGGATATGTTTTTATTTTAGATGTTATATTATTTTTAAAGACATATATGATTTTATTTATGTTTTATTATATGTGGGGTAGTAGGTGTCACATGTGCCAACATGGTAGGGTCTGAACTTGTCAAAGGCAAACACAACAGCCAACAACTCTTTCTCTGTAGTGGTATAGTTCAATTGAGCTTCAACCAATGTTTTGTTGGCATAATATATAGAGTGAAATACCTTATCTTTCCTCTAGCCCAGGACTGCTCCCATTGCGAAGTCACTAGCATCACACATCAACTCAAATGGCATAGACCAATCGGGAGCAGTTATGACTGGTGCAGTAATTTGGGCCTTCTTCAGAATTTCAAATGCTTCCAAACAGTTTGGTGTGAAATCAAATATTCTATCATGCTCTAGCAACTGGCACAGAGGCTTGGAGATTTTGGAGAAATCCTTAATAAATCTTCTATAGAATCCAGCATGTCCTAGGACACTTCTCACTCTTTTAACTGAGGTGGGTGGTGGCAGCTTTTCAATGACCTCTATTTTGGCTTTGTCTACCTCCATACCCTTCTTAGACACCTTGTGACCCAACACAATTCCTTCCTGAACCATAAAGTGACACCTTTCCCAGTTTAACACCAAATTAGTTTCCTCACAATGATCCAAGACCTGTTCCAGATTTCCAAGGTATTCCTGGAATGACTCACCAAACACTGAGAAGTCATCCATAAAAATTTCCATAGATTTCTCAATAACATCTGAGAATATGGCCATCATGCATCGTTGGAACGTTGCTGGGGCATTACAGAGGCCAAATAGCATCCTTCGAAAGGTAAAAGTGCCATAGGGACAAGTAAAGGTAGTCTTTTCTTGATCTTCGAGTGCTACAGCAATTTGATTGTAACCAGAATATCCATCCAAAAAGCAGTAGAACTCCTTCCCAAAAAGTCTATCCAGCATTTGATCAATAAAAGGCAAGGGGAAATGATCTTTTCTGGTGAATTTTTTCAATTTCCTATAAATCATACAAATCCTCGACCCTGTGACTGTTCTGGTGAGTATTAGTTCATTTTTCTTGTTAGCCACAACTGTTATTCCCGCTTTCTTTGGCACACACTGGATTGGGCTTACCTACACACTGTTAGAAATGGGGTATATAATCCCAGCATCCAGCCACTTGATAACCTCCTTCTTCACCACATCCTTCATGATAGGATTTAGTCTCCTCTGGCTCTCTACACTATTGTTGGCTTCAGGCTCTAGCAATATTCGATGCATACAACAGTAGGACTGATGCTTTGATATCTGTCATTTTCCAATCGATTGCTTTCTTGTGCCTTCTCAAGGTTTCTATCAAACTGTTCTCTTGATCAGCAGTTAGGAAAGATGAAATAATCACAGGCAAGGTTTCCATAGCTCCCAAATAAACATATTTCAAATGAGTTGGGAGCTGTTTTAACTCCAGAATAGGTGGCTTCACCACTAAAGGTATGTTATCCTTGAAAGTCTCATTAGTGACTTCCATTGACTCAAATTTTCTAACCCACATAGGTTGCCTTGCAGTGCAATCCTTTATTTCAGAAAGTTCTTCAAACAAGGGATCATCAAGACCAAATTCATACTCATCATCACTCAATTCTGTTCTTCCTGTCAGGAACTGTCTTTGCAACAGATTATCAAATGACTGCACAAACGAACATTCTTCCACTCCTTCGTCAGGATACTTTAAGGCATTGAACACATTGAAAGTCACATGTTGCTCATTAACCCTCATGGTCAACTCTCCCTTCTATACATCAATGAGAGTTCTTCCTGTAGCAAGGAAGGGCCTACCCAGAATAATAGGAACTTCCATATCTGCTTCACAGTCTAAAATAATAAAGTCCACTGGAAACACAAACTTATCTACTTTTATCAACACATCGTCGATCTTTCCTTCTGGATATGCAATAGACCTGTCTGCTAGTTGAAGTGTCACAGTGGTAGGCCTAGCATCCCTAATGCCCAATTGTTTAAAAATCGACATAGGCATTAAGTTGATGCTAGCACCTAAATCACATAGTGCTCTGCCACAGTAGGTATCTCCAATGGAACTGGGAATGGTGAAACTTCCCGGGTCTTTCAACTTGTGTGGTACTTTGGCTTGGAGCATTAGGCTATATTCCTTTGTCATGGCAACTGTTTCAAACTCCCCAAGCCTTCTCCTCTTCGTTAACACATCTTTCATGAACTTTGTATAATTAAGCATCTGCTGCAAAGCTTCAACCAAAGGTATATTGATGTGCAACTGCTTCAGAATTTCCATGAACTTGCTAAACTGCTTGTCTTGTTGTACTTTCCTCAACCTTTGAGGAAAAAGGGGAGGTGGTCTTTCTAGAACAAATTTGGGCAAGGGCTCAGCTTTTGGAACAGCCTCAGGCTTCTTAGTAGTTCTCCCAACTGTCTTCTCAACAGTTTCACCAGTTGCGGGCATAGTCTCAGTCTCTTCAGTTCGCAGTTTGCTCTTTTTCTCTACAACAACTGGTAACTTAGTTCCACTTCTCAAGTGTATTACTTGGCAGTGCTCCTTACCCTGAGGGCTTGAAGATGAAGGAGTTTCAGTAGAAGACGGCAGTGCGCCACTGGGTCTGCTGTTCAGTGCATTGGCCAGCTGGCCTACCTGATTTTCAAGGTTCCTCATGGATACTCCTTGATTCTGGAACTGTGCCTTAGTTTCTAACATGAATGCCTTTAAGACAGCTTCCAAGGACATTTCTTGATTTTCCGGTTGTGCTTGCTGTTGTTGCCTTGGTTGCTGATTTGTGAATCCAGATGGAGCAGTTGTGGATCTGGCAGGAAAGTTTGAATTCCCTGGCGGAGCACTAGCATTGTTATTCCACGAAAAATTGGGAGGTTGCCTGTTCCCTGGATAGTAGGTATTAAAATAGGGTATATCTCCCCTGTTACTGTTGTAGGTCACATAATTAGCAGATGCAGGATTGCTGAAACAATCCTCAAACAAATGTTCTCCTCCACAATATACACAAGAAACAGTTTCAGCTTGGTGCACTTGTTGTTCATTTACAACTGGTTCAGTCACAGCTGCTTGAGCTGTTAGGTTACTCTGGTTTGTAATAGCTAGGTTTTTCACCATGTTAGTTAAGGAAGCCAACTGAGCAGTAAGTGCTGTAACTCCATTCACTTCATGCATTCCTGCAGCAGTTGTGCTTTTTCCAGAGGTAAGCCTAGCAGTAGGCCACTGATAACTGTTAGCAGCAGTACTTTCAATCAATTCATATGCTTCATTATAGGACTTGTTCAGAAGAGTGCCTCCTGCAGAGGCATTAAGCATCATTCTTGCGGATGGCAATACTCCATTGTAAAAGTGCTCCATCTGAATGCATATTGGAATGCTATGATGGGGCATCTCTTCAAAAGCTCCTTAAATCTCTCCCAAGCTTCATATAAAGGCCCGTCATCAAGTTGTTTAAAGGAGGTTATATCATTTCTAAGCTTAGCATTCTTCTTAGGAGGAAAAAATTTGGTCAAAAACTTCTCAGCCATCCTATTCCATGTATTAACAGAGTTGGGCTCCATAGAATTTAGCCATTTCTTAGCCTTGCCAGCCAAAGAAAATGGGAACAATCTTAATCTGAAGGAATCCTCAGTGACTCTTGGATTTCTAAAATTATTAGCCACAGTCAAGAACTGCTTCAAATGCAAATGAGGGTCCTCGGTTGCAACACCACTGAACTGCCCAATTGCTTGCAGCATCTGGAACATGACAGGCTTGAACTCAAAATGCCCAGCTATTATTTCGGGCACCACTATGCTTGTGTTCATTGTTGCTGGATCAAACAGAGCATAACCTCTGATAGAACTAGCTCTATCATTGGCTAAGGCCATGCTATTAGGTTCATCACCCATTTCAGAATTGTTAGAACTGGTGGCAGCGGTAGAGCTATCAGGGGTATCAGGAATCAATCTCCCCAACGCAACTATGCCCTGGTTCTACCTGTTCAACCTTCTGAATGTTCTTTCGATTTCTGGGTCTAGTTGGAACTCAGGAGCGCTATGCCTGCGCATACAGAGTAAAGTACTTATTGCTAGAGCAAAACACTCCACATATCAGCTGTCTTAACTAATAGAACTATCAATTTAAAACTTGTTCATTAAACACCATTACAATCCCTGGCAATGGCGCCAAAAACTTGTTGCTATAAAAATGGTTAATGTGCTTGTGCAAGCATACACAATCGTTTAACAAGTAATAAAGTGCAAGTGAGATCGTTCCCACGAGGATTATATGGTGAATCAAGTACAAGTTTGAATTAATGATTCTATTAATCAAGATTAACAAAGAGTAACAAATAATTTGTGTGTGTGTATCCAGGACAGTTTGAGTAAAAATAAATGTTGGAGCAATAAAAATGGAGTTGTTAACAGAATGAGTAAAACAGCTACGAGAAAGTATCCCTTGCAACTTCAGTCTAGTTCAGTTATGCATTTGCAATGCTACGACAATTTGGCTCCAGGAAATGAAATTTTGTTTTCCAACAGTTCTGAGATGAACTTCACTAAACGTTTCCTATTCCTAGGTCCATATTATTCACATTCACGCCTCTCTTAAGCTCGTTCTAGCTAGCCTAAGAGTTAGAATATTCATTCCTAAATCATTCTTCATCATAATTTTCCGATTAATGATTTTACTCTTATCTATAAAACAGTTCTGCTATACTTAGCTTTTCCAAGCAGCCGTGAGCTCAAGTTCTAACTAAGATGATCAAGCTCCATTAAAATAGAACCAAATCATATTTATAGAAAATGCAATAGCAAGGCATAACATAACATTCACTAGAAATCCATTGCAAGTTCAACATCCCATAGCTACAAGAGGTTTAGCTCATATTAAGCTTACAAAAACAAAGAGAAAAATAAGAAATGGAAGAAGAAGCCATTACAATGGAGGAGAGAGAGAGAAAGGGGCGCAGCTGCTGTCCTTGCTCCAGTAGGGAAGAAGATGTCTGGTCTTTCCTCCCACTTGTTGTCCCCTAGGGTTTTTTATGCCAGCATCTTCCAAGGTCCTTTCCGCTCTCATCCTTTTTGGGCTAAAAACTGATTAGGATAAGTGTCCTTGGCCCAGTTCCCTGACTTTAAAGCACCAAATATCAGTCCCACGTGTAGGACACTGTCCTTATCAGCGAAGGACAACTCAATGTGTAAGAGAATGTTTTGAGCCTTTGTCCTTGTCCACAGTCAGCTTCAGCTAAGATTGCTACAGCATATCCCAGAGCAATGTTTCCAGTTTAGCGTATAAATCTCCACAAATTGCCCTGCATAGAAAAATCACACTCAAATACTAAAAACAGTTCCAAAAGACACCAAAACACTAAAACTCATAAAAGACTCTTATAAAACAAACTTTACACAAAACCACCCTAAAACACTAAAAACATAAACGCAAACTACTCAAACACCACAAAAATACAAGTGAAAAAGGTATAAATAACTCTTCATAAAAAGAGTTATCAGTCCTCGAGTACTCTGGAACTTTCCACCGTTTCCTCTCTGATTGCTGCGGATAGGTCCCCCACTTCTTGTCGTCATCTCTCTTCTTCTCTAGCATTTCAGGGAGTCTGACTATCCACAGTGGTACGATTGCCTTCTGAACCTCATACTTTAAATTGTTTTCAAAGCAGCGACACATACATTCCTTGTCAGGGTATCTCCGATTGAATTCCGAGAATTTGAGCAGCACTGTGTTCTCTCACAGACACATTGCCTTGTTTCAAGTGCATGAACTCTTTCTCCTTCTCCCTTATGATCATCTTGGGAAAGTACTTCTCCAGGAAACTGTAACACCCCCTTGGGCATTACATCATGAACACGTGCGGAAATAATTTTAAAAGAGAATTGCTGGTTGCTTTCGAAAAATAATTTACTTTAAGTCAGAAAACTCGGGTGTAAAAATTTTCGGCATAGTACTTCGGAAAAGTGAAACATACATAATAATAAAATCACATTGTACTCGATGACACACATAAACAAGGTTTATTCACAAACCATAAACCATCACATATAAGCTTTCCTGAAATTGTTTTTCATTCTGAAGTTCCAAACCATACAAATGTTTTCAAAATCACTTATATCGACTTTCTCAACTTAAACATTAAAATCCTAAGAGCTGGTTTGATAAAAGAACTCTAAGGACCATAGAGCCTACTACCTAGCATACATCGTACCAATGAGACTAGGCCTTGTCGTCAACAGTCCACACATCTTCGTCATCGACATCAAGAAACTCAAGCTATAGGGTCCTGAAGTGACCCAAATGACCGTTGAGAAGCATCTGTACACGTACAGGGTGTCCAACATGTACAGGCAAGGGTGAGTAACCAGTATATGGATTTAAATACGATAACTACATGCACAACACACAAAACAACATATGAACATATGTAGTATCAACACAACACAATAGCAGAAGTAACACAAGAGAATACACCAGGTAACAACAAGCCCAACATGCATACCATAAATCGCAATACATCATGTTAATCAATTAGCAGCATAAGACATCTTCAAAAACAGAATAATGATGTACAATAAGTAAATGTAATCATAAATAGCCATGCAATGCAATGCGATGTACATGACTCAATGCTTTATGCCACAAGGATAAAACTCTGGCCCCTACTCCATGGAGCTAACAAAATATCGGAGAGAGTGAATGAGAGGACATGTTCCGAGTATTTCCAGCCATGGGCAAGATGCTACAACGAATGTAACGTGCACGTATCTGGTTTTATGGAAACACTCTCGACCAAACATGAAAAGTACGACATCTAGTAGAGGATATCAGTGTATTGATCGGAGTCGCCACGACACAGAAAAATCACCAACTGGTCTCATGTCAGCCTTTCCGACCCTGATACCTCCAAAGACCATTTAAGATCGTCACCGTAAGATTCGTACCAGCATCTAGGTGTAAGCTCAACTCCTAGGCTTAAGGCCTTACAAACTCATGAAATGAAATGCCAATGCTTACACAAAGCAGATGCGATAAAGCAATGTCTATCTACCGGATAAACCTCAAGGTTCGCTAAGGTTCTCTTCCTTAGGAACTATACGCGTCTTTGTATTATAAAACTTTTATCCACCGGATAAATCTTGTGCTCCCTCCGGGATCGAGTCATCACAAGACTGAAACAGTTGAACGACTTTTCTTGGATCCGGACCATCGGTCCGTTATCAAACTACTATTTCAAAACCCAAAACGTTTCATGTTTGTGTTTATGTCTTATGAATTACATCTCAAGTCGTAAGTGTTATGAAGAAGGATTGAGAATCTCTTAGATAAGTCTTTAATCCTTTCTATTCCTTGAGTTTCAAATAATGAAAAGAGTATTGATTCACTTAGGCTTATGAAGTCTTTGATGAACTAAGTCATCAATGATATAGTGCATGGTCTTGTTCCACTATATACTATACTTAATCATTTCCTTCCTTTTGATTTAAGTTAATTACTTAACTTAGGTTTTCATGCGTAAAACTTTACAATTTGAGTTGAAAACTCTCGATTTAAGACTTCGCGAACCACTACCTTTCTAATTGAAAACTCATTTGATTAAAAATAACTTTGCTACTTGCTTGAAGTAAAGTACCTTAGCTAATTTGAAAAGGTTTTTCCTTACTAACTTAGTGTAAAACTGTGATCGAAGTTAGTCGAAAAGAAGATGGAATTTCATTAGTTTTTCGAACTATGATTCATTTAAATCTAAACTGACAAAGACCTCTTTATACTTTGAAGATTGAATGTTAACTTGGCTTTTAGAAAGAATGTGACATCCTAATAAACCTAAGGTAATTTCATATTAAGTTTTACTTTCATGAAATCAGTTTCATCCTTTTATTTTTAAAACACTTATTTAATTGAACAAACTTTGACTAAAGTAAAACACGTTTTCACCTTAGTTAAAAACACTTGAGGGCCTAATCCTTAGTTGAACTTTGGATCAAAATCATTACTTGTTTGTTTTTGAAAATACAAGTTATTAAAACACTGAAGTTCAAGAACAAACTCATGTTCTTCCTTTTGTAGTGGTCATGGCAGAATACTATGCCATAAGGATGTGAAGATTTTGCTTTACTAACTTGTCAAGTAATAGCTCAAAATGATCACAATATTATGATGAATAATAATCATACATCATTCAACCATAAACAAACATAAAAATCCTTACTTGATCTAGAGATCAAAATATGGTTTTCAACATACACGAAAACATTTTTCCATCCAAGTATACATCAACACAAACATATACTAAGCAAGGAAACATTATTACAACCACACGAAGCTCAAACAGAACTACACATATCAATCACGGATAACATATAGTTATCGGAAAAATCCCTTAGGCAAACTCCCCTTACCTCTTCAAGTCAAGCAAGGTTCTTTCCCTTTGGTCTTTCCAACACTTCCTTCTACACCACAAGTCACTAACTTCATCAAATCAAGTGAAGCTACCAAGTGGTGTTCGCGGTCTTTGGTCTGAAACGATCCTCCGAAGCTCATCGTATTTCACGAATTGCCAAACTACAACTACTCAACCAATCCTTCACCAAACAACATAATACAAGTTAATCTTTGAGAAGACTTGCTAATTCTTTATGATGTAGGTTCGGACCTTCACTAATTAATTAGGCTAAAGATGTTGAAATTTTACTAACTCTTGGATTAATGATCCTTAAGTATGATGAAGACATAATCACTAGTCATTTGTCAAAGATTTGAATCAAAACTCACCCAACCAACAAGGTTAGGATTTCGGCCATCATTAGGAATAATAAGAAGGAAATTTTAGTTCGATTCATGCTCTTGAATGATGAACATAGAGATCTTAATGAGTTCATAGAAATTGGTTTCATGATCATAGGATTTTTCTATGATTTTCTAGAGATTTTTGAAGAAAGTTTCATGAAAGTGGATGATGATGATCCATGGCATAATCTTAAAAAAATGAATGAAGAAGAGATCAGGATTGATCATAGAGAGAAGAGATTACCTTTGGAATGATGAAAGATTGTAAGGATCAAGCAAGTTGTGCTTCACCAAATTGCTTATGGATCACTTGAGAAAATAAAAGACATAGATGTCAAGACAATGAAGCAAGGAACAAGTTTACTAACTTGAGTCAAGAGAGTTTACCTCTTAGTTGGTGGGAAAATCGAGAGAAAGTGAAGAACAACTCAAGAACACCAAGAACACCTGAGAGAAAAATCAAAAGTCAAGCTTTTGATCTCAAAGATCATAACACAAGTAAGGTTTTTGTGTTTGTGAGAAAATGAATGAATGGGGTGATAGAGAGGGCTATGTATGCGTGAGAAATAAGGGATAGAAAGTTCTAAGTTTTGTTCATTTAGGGACAAAAGGGTAAATTCATTTAGGGGCAAAATTGTCATTTAACAAAAGACTAGGGACATAATTGTCATTTCGCCTATTAATATCTAGATATTTTTCTAAAAGTAATGATGACATTGGTGATTCACAGGGCCATAAAGGTATTTTCATAAATTCCTAGGGGTAAAAGAGTCATTTTACTTAAGGACAAAAATGGAAATAAAACAAAAGGTCAAGGGCATAATTGTCCTACTTCTACTAACTCATCATTACCTTGGTGAGTCAAATGCATGACTCACCTAGGTGAGTTGTCATTGAAAGGGACTTGATGTTTATCCGTTAGCGGGTCCCAGAAATCCCATATTCAGCTCCGTTATTCACCTGATTTAGGTTTTACGCCCGAATAATGTATAACAACTTATTTATTTTGAAAATTTTCAAAATAGCCAATATCGTTGGAAATAAAATATAAAACCTAACTGTTTTGTTCACGAGTCAAAAGTAGCTTTTCTGATCAGTAAATTCTTACTGTCAGTGAAAACGTAAACCGGGCTCCGCCTGAACTTTCAACCCAAAATTTAACCGTAACTCTCTACGATAATAGAGTATGAATATAATTTTGGTTTATCCAAAATCATTTTCTAAATCCGGATAAAAATACAAAAGATATATATTTTTACCGTTATTAGAAAATAGTGAAAATTGGGTGCCATGTAACCGCTCTTCCCTCTGTCGCAAATAGTCTCTGCTTCCCTATCCACTAAATCTCTGCCCCTCCAACCAGCATAAAAATGGCATAAGAGACTTTATGAGCGTCGTCATAATGTGTGGCAGTGAAGATCTTTTCCAACTCTTGTACCCACAACTCTGCTCCTTCGGGATTGTAGTCCCTGTTGAATTGAGGAGGTTTGCGCCTCATGAAAGTATCTAACCTAGCGTCCTCATTTCAGACATCCTTTTGTTGTTGTTGTTGCTGTTGGTTCTCACGAGTCAACTAGATAAGCTGAGCATTCTACTGAGTTTGTTCTAACATCGCAGCAACCATATCCCTCATAGTCCTAAGGATCTCAAAGATTTAGCTCCATTTCTCGTATGTGAAGTAGCAACCAGTTGTCCTCCATTTGGGCCGATCCTACCTCGACCTCTACTTCTACCTCGAGCCATTGGTTTCTGATTCAAGTAACCGTAAGCTCAGAGTTTAAACATGATAAACAACATAAATACAACAGTAAACTAAAAAGAAACCAAATACATCAAGACCTCCCAAAAAAAAACTCAAAATACGCTCACCAGCACTCCCTGACCCACTCTCAAAAATACATCAAGCCTCTCCACACAGTCCTAGAGACGCACTGGCTGACTCCCACCATCAGTGGTGAGGGTGTCCCGAGCAACCCTGCCCCTCTTCGTGGGTACGCTTATAAACCCGCAAAGGCTCGTACTCGGACGAGGAACTCGACACTACAATCCTACGCCTCCGGGCTGCCCTCAGATACCGATCCGTACGCCTATGCTGACCTCTATAGACGAAGCCCCTCCTGTTGGATACTGCTGAAGATTGGGGTGCCACCCACAAGTAGTCTCGCTCTCTCTGCCTCGGCGAACGCCACATCCGAGGGAAGGGAAGGAACTGATATACGCAGTAGGGTCCGATGATGTCCACGTACGGTGGTGTACCGCTCCGGAAGATCAGGGTGATGGGTCCTATGTACACTGCCAAAAAGGTCGAGGGGTCCACCCTCCATCCCCTTTCATCATGATAGACGATCTCAATATCCCCCAGCACCGGCATCCGCGGTGCCCCTATGATAAACGGGTGAAGTCTCGGGTCCATCCTGTGGCTCGGCTGCCTCATATTCTACTCGCAAGTCGAACATACACTACCAAAAAAAAGATAGGGAGATAAGATATACAGCACATCAATTATAGGGATGATGCAATGCAGAGTATATAGCAAACACAACCATCTCTCAATGTCTAGACACCACGGTCGTTCCCTAGCTAAATATGACACATACTCTTTCTATGCATGCCAGCCGGTACTAAACACCCTACTAAGGGCAACATCTCGTCCGCTCAACGGACCATAAGTTGGTTTGTTCCGGTAATCCATTCCGCTCGCCATGACCCATAAGAGTGCATCTCCGCTTAACTGTCCCAGACAGAGAGGGTTATCTGGACCTCCTCAGAAGATCCACCGACAACTGGAAAGACTCAGGGTCCAGTTGGGATAATAGGACGTGCCCAATACCGCCACGACAAGATAAGAGCTACCATACCGGTCTCATGTGGATACACCTGTGTCCAGTACATCCCCAAGATCACACAGACCTACCCTTTCGTTTTCCGCACCCGCACTCGTTGCACCGACCTTGTATGCCTCACGGCACACAGCTCGCCACTTTGCATCATATGCATATGCTATGCATGTCATCCATCTCTCTTGAGCTAATATAGCAACACATGCAACTTGCTCTTAGCAACACGAGCTCCAAGCTCCAACTGTAACCATATGAGCTCCAATCTCCACTATAACCATACGAGCTCCATGCTTCACTTGTAAATATCTGAGCTCCAAGCTCCCATCATAAACTTACAAGCTCCAAGCTCCAACTATAACCTCGAATCTCAACTATCAGTTCAAACGTCCACCATGGGGTCAAAGCCCTAATCAGACTAAACCTCCAAGTCTCATGCATATTCGCATTTCGAGATACATACAACAGTTCATCATTATCAGCATGCTCATTAAAGCAGTAGTAAATATCTCATATATCATCACACCATCATATCATGCAGATATATCACATACCACAGTTAGCATATACGCAGATACTCAAAGAGCAACAATACATACATCATGTCAATCAACACAAGTCTGCTAACCTAGGGTATCAACACAATAGTGCTAGCCTAAAGTAGGCTTAACCGAGGGTTTAGGTACTTTGTCAGGGCTCAAGCTCACGTAGGGTTTAGGGTTCTCCTACACAACACAAAACCTATAATAAAGCTATATAAACTACTCTTGCCTCCCCGACGCGAGAAACTCTTTCTCCCCACCTGAAGAATTATGGCACAAACTTCGATGCAATCACGCTCCTCCTTCCTTCCTAAGTTCGTAGCCCCCCTTCACCAAGAACAGCCCCAAGCTCCCTCAACAGCCGCGACCCTAAGCTCCAATCCACGAGCAACCGCGAGCACAAATTTTGTCCTAATCACGATCACAACACACATGCAATAGTGTTAGCCCTAGGGCAAGCTCAAAGATCACGAGGTTCCTAATGTTTGAAGAGTACCCCTCTGGAGCCTTAACTCCATGAAGAAACTTACAAAGAGAAATTTTCTCTTTTCTATCTAGAGTATGAGCGGCCGAAGGTAGATATATACGTTTCCCTTTCTTTATTGGTCCCAATTCTTGTCTCAATCCCATACTAACCAAATCCAGCCTTGCATTGATGCCGTCTTTCGTCTTGCCTGGCACACTAAGTAAGGTACCAATGACACTATCAAAGAAATTTTTTTCAACATGCATCACATTAATGAAATGTCTTACGTATAAGGATTTCCAATATGCAAGCTCAAAGAAGATTGAACTTTTCTTCCACCCTCTTGTGGCAAGCGGTCGTGCAAAAGGTTTCCTAAATTCCATGTTCAAATATTGTAACTTTTCTAACATTTGCACACCCGTCAATGGAGAAGGACTTCTACAGTTATCTGTATTCCCATTGAATGCCTTTCGCCAGGACCGATAATAATGATCTGATTGCAAAAATCTATGGTGCCCAAGGAAGACATTCTTCTTACCTTGTTCCAATCGTATCCAATTTGTATCATCTTCACAATTAAGACATGCACACTGACCTTTGGTACTGTATCCTGACAGATTACCTTATGTCGGAAAGTCATTAATTGTGCTGAATATCATAGCTCTCAAGGTGAAACTTGTAACGCCCCGATTTTTAAGTTTTATAACTATTCAATATTTAAGCGTTTGTATTTATTGGAGAGTCTAGAGAGTGAAATAAAATAATCTGAGACCATAGTCATGCTCTACGCTATTGTAGGAAGCTATGGTTAAGTTTGGGTCGAAAACTCAAACGAAGTCCGGTCTACGTTTTTCACGGATAGTATTGTTTTTCTACTATCCAGACCTAATTTTGACTCGCGAACAAGACAGTAAGTCTTAGAATTTAATTCTCTACATATTTCCTAAAATCCATCCTAACGTCCAGAATTAAAAAATAATATATTATATTCGGGCGTATACTCGAACGTGGAGACGTTTGGAGCTGTGAAGGGATTTAACGGGACCTGCTAATGGATAAACTTGATGTCACATCAGGTCACATCAAGTTGAATTTCGTGGCCACCCTTATGATGACAGTCTGAAAATATCTGGAAGTGAAATGACCAAAATGCATCCGGTCATTTAATGAAATTACCAAATTGTCCTTTGGTTATTTACAAGTTTGCCATAGGAACAAAATAAATATCTCTCTCACTTGGCCACTCGGCCACTCTCTCTCTCCTCTCTTCTCTCGTTCTTCTAGTTATTCACTTGCTCTTCATAAGTTCTTCAAAAAAACCACCTTTGATCTTGAAAAAGTTGAAGTTTTTAGTGAAATCAAGTTTCTTTTCTCTTTAGTCTTTGCATCTAGGCGGTATGAACTCCATCTTAACTCTCTTAATCCCTCTATTTCATCTCTTGAATCTCTTGATTCATGAAGATCAAAGTTTTGATTCATAACTTTGAAAATTCATAGAAAAGTGTAGAAAAATCCTTTTAATACCAAATCAATTTCTATGAGTTAGTTTCATCATTCTCTTTCACTATCCAAGAGCATGTAACCAAAAGCTTTCTCTAACCCATATGGGTATAAAATGGCCGAAACCTATAGCTTGAAAAAGGTTGAGTTTTTTATTCAAGTTTTGAGTAATAAGTCTTGTTTTAGTGTTAGGTATACCTAAGGATCATCCATTCAAGACATAAGAATTTTAGGACATCTCTAGCTTATTTTTCTATATAGGGGCCGAACCCTAAGTGATAGGAAATAGGGGAGATTTATGTAACACCCCGATTTTCAAGCTTTTCCTAATTATACAGTATTTATGAACTTATATTTTATTCGAGGTCTTAGGAATGGAAATAAAATATTCCGAGACCATAGTCATGCTCAACGATATCATAGGAAGCTACGATTAAGTTTTGAGTCGAAAACTCAAACGGAGTCTGGTCTGCATTTTTACACTAACAGTATGATTTTACTGCTCAGGAGACCTCAGATGGACCCATGAAGGAGACAGTAAGTCTTAGAATTCGATTCTCTACGTTTTGGTTAAATTTCACAAAAATTTCAAAAAAATCACTGCCTGACCTTTTGTTCGAGCGAAATCCTCAATCGGGTGACGAACGGAGCCGCGTATGGACTTACCAGGACCCGACAACGGATAATATTGATATCACATCATGTCAAATCACTTGGGATAGTATGCCAGAGTCGTCATGACGATCAGGAATATTAGGACACGAAATTACCAAAATACCCCTAACTTAACCTTTTTCACCATTTACCCTTTTACCCTTGAAACAAATGATCTTTTTACCCTTAATGGATTGTTAAGAAGGCTGGACAGCCCTCTCAGCCCCCATTTCACACACCAACAGCCCCCAAAGAGAACCAAGAACTTCATCTTCTTCCTTTGAGTGAAACCACCATTTTTACATTGAGAAATCCTTGAATCATCGAAGAAAAACCTTGAATCTTTGATCAATCTTCATCCATTCTTAGGTAAGATCACTTCTATGATCTTCTAGATTCTTGAATCTCTCTCAATCTCATGATCAAAATCCATTTTCATGAAAACCCATTTTGAGATCCAAATCTTTGAAAATCCATAGGAAATTGTAGAAAAATCCTTTTAATGGGAAACCAATTTCTTTGAACTCACCTCATCATTCTCTACCTAAACCCAAGAGCTCATGATTCAATTCTCATCCTAGCTCATAACCCCAAATATGGCCGAACCCTATGTCTATGAGTGAATTGTGTTTTTGATTAAATTTTTGATTTCTAACTCTTGATTCCATCCTTAGCTTTCCTATTATCCTTGAATCGAAGTGATGGAAAACCAAATCTATTTCTAACCTCTTTTTCCCTAAATGGCTGAAACCTTCATGTGACAAAACCTTGAGTTTTGTTTCACATTTTTTAGTGTTAAGACTTGTAGTAGTGTTAACTAAGTTCATGAACCAACCATCCAAAAGTTTGGAATCAAATGAGATCCCTAGCCTTTTTATCCTTTCATGGCCGAACCTTAGACCTTTTAGGGGAATTAAATTTATGTATTGATGTTACATATTGATGTTGATTGGTTGTTTGAATTGAATTGTGTTTGATTGTCTTAGGCGACGCGGACGAAACCGGAGCCGGAGCCGAGAATCGTTCGAGTTTGGACTAAGCCCTTGATGAGGTTAAGGGAGGTAGTCATTTGAGTTTGATAGCTACATGGTATATGACTTGTTATATGAGATGTAGTGTTGCTAATTGATGATTGGTAGTTGTGAATGGTTGACTTATGCACTTGACGGAGTTTGTACTTGAGTATTTAATTTAGAATTGTGGCATGGATGCCTTTGATGAATATTATTGTGATTATGGACTCTTTAATATATATATATATATATATATATATATATATATATATATATATATATATATATTTATATCCTGGATGAGCATAGGACTGGCTATGTCTCGATAATTATTAAAAAACTCGAAATCTGAAATCAAAGTTTTGAAAAACGTGTTTTGAAATCAAAAAGTGGTTTTTGGAAAACGTATTGCCTTTTCAATAAAAGTTATCTTCTTTTTTGAAAAAGTGATGTCCTTTTGAAAAGAAAAAGTGGTTTTGTGGAAAGTCGTGCAAAACGAGTTTTGTTTCCGAAAAATGTTTTAAAAAGGCGTGAAACCTTAGGAAAAAGGGTTTTGTTTTCAAGAAAGTGTTTTTCCGGAAAAATGTTCTCTTTGATCAAGAAATGTTTTGTTTCAAGAAAACGAAATTGAGTTTTGTTTTCCAAAGTTGTTTTGAGAAAGTTCGACCGAAAAGAAAAAATGATGAACCTTTGAAATGAACCCAAACCTAGTGACCGAGACGTCGGGCTAATGTTTTGTGGATTGAGCACTCGGACTTCGTGTCCTGTGTTTTTTATTTGAACGGGCTTAATTCCTTTTGAAACGAGCCGTGGACTTTATGTCTCGACAATTGAAAGAATGAACGAAAAAGAAAACATAAAATTTTCTGTGTACATGCATGAACTGATAGACGTGCCATTTGAAACCGAGCTACAACTTTCGTAGTTGAGAATGGAACCGGTTAAGACCACTACATCTATAGGGGCATTCTGTGTGTCAAGGCTCCACAAGTGGCCGGTGGCCTCGTGACCCTGTGCCGTGGTAAGTCGGCTACCCAACATGAATGAACTCGATCAGGGACTGGACTATTCATGATATGGTGAGACGTAGTACCCTGGAACAATTGGAGTTCAAACCTAAATTGAGAGGCCGACTCATGAGGACAATCGTGTTACGGGTGTTACTACGGCCTATCGCTCGATGTTGGGAAGTTAGAATCTCCGGAGTACATGAATTAAAAAGATGATATTGAAGTCTCATGCATTATTACAACTCATGATGGTGTTTGAGATATTGTATTGTCTTATATAGTTAACTGTTCTTATAACTATATTTATCTGTGAATGTTTATACTGTTTGTCGCCTGTGCGACTATCGTGATAAAATTTATATGAGTATCTCACCTTTGCCTGTACATGTTGGACACCCTGTTGTGTTTTTGGAACACATGTACAGATGTTGATCGTAGGTCCTCGCGGACACGTAAGGACTCGGATGACGAGAACTTTTGAAGGAGCCGACTTCGGGTTGTACCCCAATGGCTACTTTTAGCTAACCAGCTTAAGAGCCTTTTATTTTTGAAGCAGTTTTACATGTGTTACTGTACACACTTGAATTTATGTTCTTAAGTTTGTAATAGGATATATTTTAGACCTGAACCTATGTTTATGTTTTATGCACCTTAAATATTAGCGTGTGTTACGAAGTGTATTTCTTTGTCTTGAGTTTGTTTTGCCTATGCATTCAGAAAATTTTTAGAAACCACGTTTTTGAACATAGCTAAATAATTATATTATTTTCCGAAAGGAACCAGCGTTTTATTTTCTTGATATTTTTCGCATTTTGAGTTCGAGTACGCAGCACCCGAGGAGGGTGTTACAATTTGTGTTGTTAGATGTTAATGTTTGATTGATTGTGTTGTTTGTAGTTGGTGACGAGTATTCGGACGAATAATCGGGTGATTCGCGAACCTGTCAACCGACTTTTACCCGGAGGATCATTCACCAACAGGTATGGGGGTGAATCTCATCACATCAAAATTGGTGGAGGTGAAAAATGGTTGTTTATGTTGTTTGGGTGAGACCCTTTGGTTTGGGTTCACCACTTTAGTTGTGAAGTTCTCTTGGAGAACAAAGTTTATAATAATGGTTCTATGTCTAGTAGGTGTTTTTGATGATGTTGATTGGATGAAAAATATTTTCATTATATGTTGAAAAACCCTACTTTGATCTCTAGATCAAGTAAGGATTTTTATGCTTGATTATGATGCAATGATGTATGATTGTTGTTTCTCATCATTTTGTGAGCATTTTGAGCTATGACTTGTCTTTTGGGTGAAGCAAAATCTTCACTTTATTTTGAGGACGCTTGTGGCCTTAGTGAGAAAAAAATAGAAGAACATGTGTTGTTCTTGAACCTTCAAAGTTTTGGAATATGAAAGTGTTTTAATAACTTATGTTTCAAAGAAAAACAATAAGTGATTTTGATCCAAAGATCAAATAAAGTTTCAACATTCAAGTATTTCACCAAAGTGAAAAATGTCTTTTTACTTTAGCCATAGTTAGATAATTAACTAAAGTGTTTGAAAAAAAGAGAAATAATGAAGTGGTTTCATGAAAGTTAGTATAGTTTTAAAGAGATATCACCTCTAGATTAGGACTAAGACAATGTTCCATTTTCAAACATAAAGAGAACGTTATCCTTAAGTTTGGTTAAAATGAACTTTAGGAAGAACATTAGATAAGATTATATTTCCTTTACACTAACTTAGATTATGGTTTCACACTAAGTTAGTAAGGAAAAGTCTTTCCAAGTTAATTAGTTAAGGTACTTTACCTTAATCAAATAACAAAGCCCTTTTAAATTAATGTGTTTCCAATTGAAAAGGGTTATGGTTTACAAAGAGAGTTTTCAACTCAAATCGTAAAGTTTTACGCATAAAAAAACCTAAGTTAAAGTAATTAACCTAGAATTGAAGGCAAGAGATAATTAAGTATGGTATGTGGTGGAACAAGACCATGTACTATACCAATGGTGACTTAGTTCATCAATGACTTCATAAGACTTAAGTGAATCAACACTTATTTCATTACTTGAAAATCAAGGAGTAATATCTTAGAAAGGAACAAAGACTTATCTAAGAGGATTCTCAATCCTTCTTCATAATACTTAGGACTTGAGACATAATTCATAAGACATAAACACAAACATGAAACGTTTTGGGTTTTGAAACAGTAGTTCGATGACGGACCGGTGATTCGGATCTAGGTCAATCGTTCAATTGTTTCGGTCTTGTGATGACTCGATCCCGGAGGGATCATGAGATTTATCCGGTGGATAAAAGTTTTGAAATACAAAGACGCGTATAGTTCCTAAGGAAGAGAACCTTAGTGAACCTTGAGGTTTATCCGATGGATAGACATTGCTTTATCGCATCTGCTTTATGTAAGCATTGGCATTTCATTGCATGAGTTGTAAGGCCTTGAGCCTAGGAGTTGAGCTTACACCTTGATGCGGGTGCTAATCTTACGGTGACGATTTAAATAATCTTGAAGGTATCAGGGTTGGAAAGGCTGACATGTGACCAGTTGGTAGCTCTTCTATGTCATGGCGAATCCGAGCAATACACTGATATCCTCGACTAGATGTCGTACTGTTCATGTTTGGTACAAAGTGTTTCCATAAAGCCAGATACGTGCACGTTACGAATGTTGTAGCATCTTGTCCAAGGCTGGCGTACACGGAGCATGTCCTCCCATTCACTTTCTCCGATATTTTGTTAGCTCCATGGAGTAAGGGTCAGAGTTTACCCTTATGGCATATGGCATTGAGTCGTGTACATTGCACGACATTGCATGACTGTTGATGATTACATTTACTTGTTGTACATTGCTGTTCTGTTTTTCGAGAATGCCTTATTTTATGCTGCTAATTTTTTAACATGATTTATATTGAGCTTTATGGTAAGCATGTTAGGTACGTTGTTACCTAGTGAGTCGTCCCGTTTTCATTTCCACTATTTTGTTATGTTGATGATCGGGAATCTCACCCATATCTGTATATTTTCTCTGCTGGTATTGTTGTTCTGCTCAAACAGATGGACAAGACGACGATTCAGTCCAGCACATACTTTGAGTCTGGAGGGGGACTCCTTTTGCTGTTTAGTTTTTGGCCAGGCTGTGTTGGGTGTCTATTGTCTGTGACTCCTAGTACTTATTATATTCTTGTGTCAGTTATGCATTAGACCTATGTCTGTATACAATACTATTTCTATTTTTGTTTCTGTGTTTTAATTTAGTATGACTTCTAGAAATGCATAGTGAACCTAAGTTCATTTGTTATTACTTACCTTTACCAATCCCATTACATCTTTGTGAAAAGAAAAAAAAAAACCGTATTTTCCGCATTAATTTTATTTTCGGCCTTATAATCATTCGGAAATGTGACACTCGGGAAATGGTGTTGCAAAACTTTCTTCTTTATACCCATCGTACACCTCTACACCCCTCTCCTACATTTGCTTCAAATCTTCAATTAAAGGAGCCAAGTATATGTCAATATCATTTCCTGGTTGTTTGGGCCCATAAATTAACAAAGACAACACCATATATTTACGTTTCATGCATACCCATGGGGGTAGGTTTTAGATCACCAAAATCACAGGCCATGAACTCTGAGAGCTACTTTTAATACCATGCAGGTTAAATCGTCAGTGGATAATGCAAGCCTTAGGTTTCTTGGTTCTTGTCTGAAATGAGGATAATCGTGATCAATTCTTTTCCATTGAGGAGAATCTGTCGAGTGCCGTAACTTGCCATCTCCGATCCTTTCATCCTCATGCCATGTCAAGTGCTTTGTATCCTCCAAGCTACGTTACATGCGCCTAAATCTGGGAATTATGGGAAAATACCACAGAACCTTCTTTGGAGCCGATTATTTTTTCTTATACCGTGATGCATTACACTTAGGACACATATGTCAATTTGCATAATCCTTCTGAAATAAAATGCAATCGTTAGGACAAGTGTGTATCCTCTCATAGCTCATGCCAATAGAGCGTAACATTTGTTTAGCCTCATATGTCCGACTAGGAAGCACATTATCCTCCGGCAACATATATTTCAATAGTGCGAGTAATTGCGTAAAGCTCTTATCTGTCCATCCATTGCTCGATTTCAAGTTATACAACCTTAACATCACCGACAATCTTGTGAATTTAGTGTAACCCTCATACAACAATTTCTCTACATCACTTATCAACTTCTCAGACATTTCAGGACAATCACGAAGATCTTCTTCAACCGCTTCTGCCATCTCTTCAAAACGGTCGCCTTCATATGTATCTGTACCGGTATCATCCGCCGCATATCTTTCTCTAATATTCCCCATATCACTAGATTCAACTCTTGCCTCACCATGCTTTGTTCAACAGGTATAACTTTGATCAATTCCATAGCACCCTAAATGTCCTTCCAACTGAGATACACTAACTCATCTTATATAACAACAACTTAAACAGGGACATATGATTCTACTAGAGTCTTCGGCATGCCGAACCGAAAATCTAATAAAATCTTGCACGCCGTCTCTATATTCATTCGACAAACGTTTGGTAGACATCCACTTCCGATCCATATTTTCTCGATCTACGGCAATTATTTTGAGTTTAGAGAGGTTGGCGTCTACCTTTGATGAGAACTACATGAATGCATGACGCATGCTTACTTCATACTACAGGGTGAGGGTCCTATCCTATCCAAGATTGTAAACGCAGCATTATATTATTGTATGTCCTAATTACTTCTTGTTCTAAGAAAATTTCGGCAATATTTTCTCTTAGTTCTCCAGGCACACAACTTAATTTAGGTGATATTATGACCCAAATTAAGTGTACTTGTACCCAAAGAACAATGAGAATATACAAACCAATGAAATTTTCTTAAGTCAGAAGCAATATTTAAGACATACAATAATATGTATTGAATGCGAAGTTTACAATCTTAGACTGTCCACTTTGGACAATTCAAGAACAAGTTATATACTGTGCCATGGCACAATATACAAATCGTTCTTAGACAGGAAACTAAGCTTAATGCATGTGCTTACCGATAAAAAATAAACATGCCTACTGCTATAAAACACAAGGGAATAACATGTGTACCCGAGTGAAGCTGAATGGCTTAAATAGCAAATGACCAAATTGTGAACATAGGCGAAGCTAAAATAACAATTCATGCCATTAAATAAAATTGCATGTAATTGAAAAAATGCTTCCCAATGAAATTTTGAAATATACATGATAAATGACCCCAACTACAAAACAATAGTGTAATGAATTACCAAAGAATTCAAAATTCCAATGAAATTATCACCAAAAAATTGAGAGATATGCACATGGCACAGTAGACTACCAAACATCATAAAACATTCCTAAAGATTGAAACATCAACAACAAAATGAGACCACATGATTAAAGCCACAAACAGAGGCAAAAGCAAAGCAGAACCTCAACTTTGTTAAATTAAACTTGAACCTCAACTTTCAAACCAAAAAATAACAGAATTTCAAGGTAGATTCCTGCATCACATGGGTATATGCTGAAATTTTAGAAACGAGATGCTATTAGGAATAGCTAACTAGAAGAACAAAATCATTCTCATTCATTTATTTTCATGTAAGAATACTTGAAAATTACCTATATCTTCGGATGACGAAATATCTGAATCAAATGGAAAAAATGGTGAACTATGATAGTTTCCCAAAGCTCTAAAGAATTCAAGATATTCAAAAAGATGTCCACAATTGATTTTCCAAACTTAGAAGGATTTAGGACCAAAGACTTAGAGGGTCAAACCTAGAATGGAGCTGGAGCTAAAGCAAGGTGGAGGAGTGGCGGGATAAAGAGCAGTGGAGGGTGTAGAATGGGTTTCTGACGACTTCTAGTGGGCATGAAAGGGAGCAGTGACGGTGGCACGCGCGGGTTTGTCTTATGAGAGAAGAGGGGATGAGAGGGTTTAATAACAATGAGAGGGGATGGCAGTGGCAGCGAGACTGAAATGAGAGAGTGAGATTGAGATGAGAAGGAGGCAGGCAGTGATAGCGGTGGTGCCGTTCGCAAGGAAGCAGGCAACGGCGGTTTCTTCTTTTCGAGAGTGAAAGACCGAGAGTGAGGGGGTTGGAGCGAAAGTGAGAAGGAGTGTTTAGAGACGAGGGAAGTTAAAGTAATTGATTAATTAAAATATTTGAAAATAGGAAGCGCTATCTAAAATGAATCTATAATAGCGCTTCCTTGAGGAAGCGCTATATAAAGTCCTCCACCTTTTTTTAATAGCGTTTCACTTAAAAACACTATTAAAGGTGAGGCACTTAATGTATAATCTGGTGTAGTGTATATATTGGCCACTAGAGCTTACACTAATAGGAAGGTCCACAGGGTCACGTCTCACAAACGCTCGATGTCCCTTTAGCGAAGAACAATGAAGAACGATGAACACGGGTGATCTCCTTCAAGGATCCTTGGTAAGGGGGTTGAGGAATCCTTGTTGGAGTTGAGGCAGCAGCTTTTCTAAGTCTAAGGGGTTTGTGACCAGTCTAGGTCGAAAGCTTAGGTATATAAAAGGATTAGGTAAAGTGGGCTGAACAAAAGCCCAACTTATGTTTTGCTGCTGTGCGCGAAGCACGGCCGTGCAGCCCTTTAGCAGTGGCATGCTGGCCATTAAGCACGGGCGTGCTGGACAAGAGCATGGGCATGCTCACTCAATAGGTTCACTGATTTGGCCCTTTCTAAGGCCAACTACCTCAAACATGTTCCTATATATCTATAACAAGCCTACAACTATATATAACACATAAGAACACTTTACAACAAGCAAGCGAAAACCGGGGTGTTACACTTGTCGCCACATGAGTGATTCGAAGAAAGCTTTAAGGATTGTTTTGAAAGCACGCTTCAAGAGGTAAACTTTATAGCCTTATGTGATTCTTGTTTTGTAATGCGCGATCCATGGGGTATGGTTTTTTTATGCCTTGAGAGATGATTGTAAAAGAGGATTGTCTCACCAAAACCCAACAGCACTATCATCCTAATCTGCTGGGATGGATCGTGCTAACATATGGACATCTTGATCCGCTGGGGATGTGGCACGGTGGTGGATGGGGCATTCTGATTGGATGGGGATGTCTCGTTGTGGTCGTGTCTTCATATATGTCTAGGTGCATGAGTAAGAGCGGGCTAGTTTGGCATGAGAAGACTTTGAGACGAATTGATAGGTGTGACTCGGGAGATAGATGTGTATGCTTTGCATGTGGGTGTACGCTATCTATGTATACTGATTTACAGTTATTTCCTTATTTGATGATCATTAGTGTAGATTCTTATCCCCTCTCTCTTTTTATATATGTACTTATGATTATGTCACGAGAAGATTTTGTTGAGGATTATCCCATTGGAGAGGGTGAGGCGTCTCAAGAGCCAGCTGACGCAGGAGCAGCAATATACACTCATCAGAAGCAGTCTTGAGTAGTAAGGGAGTCTTGTTACTCTTACTAGCATATGAGTGATTTTTTTGTATATGGTTAGTGAGTATTTTATCTTTTGATGTATTTTGGTGAGGAGAGCTTATGCTAGGCCAAAGATATCTGTACTGCGTTTTATTTACTTTTACACTACCTTCCGTACTCTGATGTACGCGACTTATATACAGTTAGAGCAATAATGATGGAGCCACTATATATATATATATATGAGCATGTTTTATGTATATTTACTGTTTCTTTTCAGTTTTAAGTTCCCCGTGTTTTCGTTATGCACACTAATGAGCTAGTTAATAATAAAGATAATAAGGTTAGTTAATTAGGATTTCATTAATGGGGCGAGGGGACGTCTCATTTGGTGGTATCAGAGCAGTTCGTTCCTAACTAGGTTGTGAGGTATAGGATGTTGTTACTGGCCGTGTCTAGTTGAACCCACATTGGGTGCCGATTATGTTTAGAAGTTGGGTAGAGCGTCTGATATGCGGGTTAGCTTTAGTTATCGATAGAGATGACAAGTTTTGATCATTCATAAGATATATAGATATGATTTTATGGTTTCTTATGAATATGAGCTAATGATTTCTTTCACCAGGAATCTACGGCTCTTGGTCGACCCAGAGGAAGTCAGGGTAGAGGAGGTGGCAGAGGAAACACAGAGAGAATGACGGAGGAGCCTAACGGGCACATAGAAATTTCCTACACGAGTAGTGGGGAATAATATGTAGAGACCTTGTGGACTGTTCGAGAGCTGGCTACGACGATAGTGCAGCAGACGTAACAAAATGCCTAGTTGTTGCAGATGACTCGCGAACAGCAGCAACAACAGAACCAACGGAGAGAGATAAAGACCGATGATGCAAGATTGACCACCTTCCAGAAAGGGAAGCCTTCATGTTTTGCCAATGACTTTGATCCAGAGGGTGCAAAGCTTTGGATACAGAAGGTGGAGAAGATCTTTGCAGCTATGCATTGCAAAGACACTCACAGAGTGACCTATGCTTCATTCATTTAATGGGAGGTGCAGAGCTATGGTATAGAGGGAAATAGAGATTATTGGAGACTGAGGGGAGAGAAATCACATGGGAGTTGTTTAGTTAATGCTTCTTAGAGAAGTACTTCCCGAGGTTGGTCAAGAGAGAGAAAGAGAAAGAGTTCATGAGCCTGTACATGAGGTATGTCTGTGGGAGAGTATACAGCAATGTTCGAGGCCCTGCTAATGAGGAGTGGATGTGCAGGAAGTTTGAGGATAGGTTGAGATACGAGATGCAGAGGGCTATTATTCCTTTGGGTATTTCTAGGTTCCCAGAAATATTAGAGGCATGTACTGCTATAGAGAATATCGATAGGAGGAGGGAGTCTCAGCAGAGGAGTGGAGGTCCAATGAGGAATAGTAGTCAGAGGGGCAAAGGTAGAGGAGGTAGACCCCAGCCAGGGCGAGGACCATATGACCATCCAGTGCAGCACATCGTTACCCCTGGAAGAGGAGCACAGCTTCAATAGCGACCGCATGGATTCTTTAGATGCGGAGGACTGCATCCGATTCGAGATTCCTTAATCATGGATAACATATAGTTATCAGAAAAATCCCTCAGGGAAACTCCCTTTACCTCTTGAAGTCAAGTGAGGTTCTTTCCCTTCGATTTTTCAACACTTCCCTCTACACCACAAATCACCAACTCCATCAAGCCAAGTGAAGCTACCAAGTGGTGTTCACGGTCTTTGGTCTGAAACGACCCTCCGAAGCTCATCGTATTTCACGAATCGCCAAACTACAACTACTCAACCAATCCTTTACCAAACAACATAATACAAGTTAATCTTTGAAAAGAAACTTGCTAATCCACTATGATGTAGATTCGGCCTTCATTAATTAATTAGGCTAGGAATGTTGAAATTTTACTAACTCTTGGATTAATGATCCTTAAGTATGATGAAGACATAATCACTAATCATTTGTCAAAGATTTGAACCAAAACTCACCCAACCAATAAGGTTAGGGTTTCGGCCATTCAATAAGAAATAGGGAGGAACTTTTAGTTTGATTCATGCTCTTGAATGATGAACATAGAGGTCTTGATGAGTTCATAGAAATTGGTTTCATGATCATAGGATTTTTCTATGATTTTCTAGAGATTTTTGAAGAAAGTTTCATGAAAGTGGATGACGATGATTCATTGCATAATCTTACCAAATGAATGAAGAAGAGATCATAATTGATCATAGAGAGAAGAAATTACCTCTTGAATGATGAAAGATTGCAAGGAATCAAGCAAGTGGTGCTTCATAACTTTGCTTATGGATCACTTGAGAAAATAAAACACATAGATGTCAAGACAATGAAGCAAGGAACAAGTTTACTAACTTGAGTCAAGAGAGTTTATCTCTCGATTGATGGGAAAATGGAGAGAGAGTGAAGAACACTCAAGAACTTTGAAGAACACTTGAGAGAAAATCAAAACTCTAACTTTGATCATGAGAAATTATAACACAAGTAAGGTTTTGTGTTTGTGAGAAAATGAAGTAAAAATGGCTTATGATGGGGCTTTTGGGCGTGAGATCTAAAGGACAAAGAGGTCCAAACTTTGTTCATTTAGGGACAAAAGAGTATATTCACTTAGAGGCAAAATTGTCATTTAACAAAAGACTAGGGATATAATTATCATTTCCTCTATAAATATCTAGATATTTTTAGAAAGGTAATGATGACATTAGTGAGTCACAAGGCCAGAAATGTAATTTCATAAATTCCTCGGGGCAAAATGGTCTTTTCTCGTCCTAAATATCGTAGATATTTTAGAAATCCAGAAAATATCTTAGATATTTTTCTTAGAGGATAAGGATTGCTTGTGGTGACTCATGGTGGTGACTCATCCTCTGACTCACCGCACTCCGGTGACTTCTGTATGTTCCTTCTTCACTTCGTCGATTTCCCGATTTAGGTCTTACGTCCAAATAACGTATAACGACTCATTTATTTTGAAAATTTTCAAAATAACCAATATCGTTGAAATAAAATATAAAACCTAACTGTTTCGTTCACGAGTCAAAATTAGGTTTTCTGATCAGTAAAATCTTATTGTCAGTGAAAATGCAGATCGGGCTCCGCCTGAACTTTCAACCCAAAATTTAACTATAACTCTCTACGATAATGTAGAGTATGAATATGATTTTGGTTTATCTAAAATCATTTTCTAAATCTCGAATAAAAATATAAAAGATATATATTTTTACCATTATTAAAAAACAGCGAAAATCGGGGTGTTACAGAATTTATGCTAGGCCAGAGATATCTGTGCTGCTTTTCATTTACTTTTACACTACCTTTCGTACTCTAATGTACGTGACTTATATATAGTTAGAGCCCTACTCATGGGGCAATTTTATATATATATATATATATATATATATATGAGCATGTTTTATGTGTGTTTACTGTTTCTTTGATGTTTTAAGTTCCTCGTGTTTTCGTTATGCATACAAATGAGCTAGTTAATAATGAAGATAATAAGGTTAGTTAATTAGGATTTCATTAATGGGACGAGGGAATGTCTCATAGTTCTAGACAGCTTTTCCCATAGAAAACGTTCCGACAACCTTTTGCGTGTGATCGTCGGTATGCGTTACCAAGGAGCTTATTTCCGACGGGTTTATGATCGTCGGCCGTCCATCGAAAAAGACTCATTACCGATGATTTTTATCATTACCGATCGCTTTTGTCATTACTGACGACTTTTGACTCTTGGTAACGATCTTTTTTCTTGTAGTGTTTTGGTAATGTCCCTATCGTTAGGGTTGGTCGATAGAAAAACTGAACATGCTGCTTTGTCATAGGATAAATCATGGGATACGTTAATATATAGCAAGAGCGGAGTGTTGAACGCTCCTATTGTCCAGTGATGACAATTAGTTGTCCTTATCTAACCTACCATTCAGACATAGTCAAGGTGGGACCCTTGTCCAGGGGCACCTGGGTCATTCCAACGCCGATGAATGAAAAAAAAAAACGCCCATCTTCTCGTGAAGAAGCGCCACAGGAGCCTCCTCGTCACAATCACAGTTCACACTCGCCCTCTCTCTCTAGACATGTTCACCGATTTCTCTATCTACAAAAGCACACATAAATTACTCACCCAAACTTACAGACACACCCACTTCATCAGCTCATCATAATTATGGGGTCAGAGAAGAAGCTCGATCATGATCATGGACATCATGTACCTAGCTATTACACACTACCCAAGCTCTCACTTTTAGTCTCACGGACTAACATGCCGTTAGAAGCGCCCACGCCACCGCCAAAGTTAACCGTTTCGGTTCCGTTCCAGTGGGAGGAAGCACCCGGGAAGCCTAGGCCCTGCCACACCGGATCCGAGCCCAAGGGCAGTGATGTTGCTAGAACCTTAGAGCTGCCACCGAGGTTGCTGTTCTTGGAGACCAACAACATGCATTCCCCAACAACGGTGTTGGATGGGCCTTATGTTGGACGTGCCATGTCTTTTACGTCGTCGTATAGGACACCCAAGGACACGGGGAATGCCAATTTTGGGTCTAGCAGGTGGGGCGGTTTGAAGAAGAACGAGAACGAGGAGCCTGAGGGTAGTTTTGACTTTTCCAGCTGGACTGTAGATGGCACTAGCAAGGTGAAGATCACAAGGGTTAGGAGAAGAGGAAGCTTCTTGAGTCTCTCTCAGGCAAGGTCACATTTGTGGGTAAGTCATTTCTTATCTGTATTGCTCATGAGTCTTCTCAATTGGTGTTGCATCTGTCTGGGGCGGTGAGTTTGCACAAAAAAAAAAAAAAAGTTTTTACGTGAATTTTTTTTCAATTGGAGACAAAATAATTGTGTTCGATTCAATATCATCCCATCCTTTTCAGATCACGGATACACATATACAATGATAACAAAAGATTTTTTTTTTTGGTACTAAAATCTTATCGGCTAGTAATTATGTTTTTTATGTTACCATGTTTCAAACCATCTCCCTTTTTTCTCAAGATTTTATTTACTAGTGTATAAAAGTACGAGTTAAGAAATCAAAAACCAATAAATTTTTATTTGAAATCTAACTACATAACTTTTTTGATATATTAAATAGAATTTAATTTTGATTTATTAAAAATATAAAAAAATTTATATTACCAATTAATAACAAATTATTTTAAGTATAATTTTTAAGATAATTAAACATTTTTAATGATATAATAATTTATAATTAATTAATGATATATAAAAAATTTATATTAATTATGCATACCTATTGAATCTTATTAAATATATTATTTTTGAGTGAAACCTTATTTTTTTTTATTCCTTATGCCCGGAGAGCAATGGTTAGAATTTGGGTTTCCATTATATTGTTTTTTTTTCTCTTTCTGCTATAAGATTTAGCTCCTAGTGTTTTCTGAATACATAATGCTCATAAAAAGCAAACAAGGTATATAACACAAAACGCATGTTATTTTGTAGTTAAAGTAATGTTTGACTAAAAAAATATTGGTCTTTGCATAAGCCGCATGGCTTATAAAAGTTTGTTCCTTTTCATTTTCTTTTTCGTTGTCAGAAAAGTTGCAATTTATCATATCAAAAAAAAAAAAAAAAAAAGTTGCATTTGGGAGCAACAAGACATTTTCCCATCCTTTCCGTGAGTAAAGAAAAACACTCAAGCAGCATTAACTTATGGGTCTAAAAGCTGGACTTTTACTAGAATATAGATAGCTAAGGAGACCGGACTGCTTTTGCCGCGACTTTTGGTGTTTGTTGCGTATTCATTCATCTGATCATTTATTTGGTTAGGTTGTTATCTTTATATCTTATTATGAAGTACTTTTATCACTACAGGCAAGCATTTATGAAAGCTTTAAGCAAGTAGTCCCGGCAGGAAAGCGCAGACAAGAAAAGCAGAAAAAAGAAAAGAATTAACTTAAATTGAGATTATATCTAAAATAAGTAAGTAAAGATATATTTATCCTTCAATTATATGAGTCGAAATATTTATATATATTTTATCAAATCAAAAGTGAATATATCATTATTTATTTAACTTAAAGGCAATCACTTTCTAATAAAAAAAGAACATGGACACCCAAAATTAACAACGTTTTGATTGGTCAAAAGAGTTGCATATCATACCATATCATACCACTTTTATTTGTACAGTAACAAAAATATAAAGATGATTTTAGTATATATTTCTAGTGAATTATATTAATATTAAATTTTTAGATTAGATTCTGTCATTGTATCGATACCAACATGATTTTAATTTCTTTGTTGCGTTATCCGTGACACTTTATAGTTTATTCTCTTGGATAGGTGCGTTTGGGTCCTGGGCATTACGTCTCGCTGCCCCTAGAATACAATTATTCTTAGTACCTCAGCTATTAGGTGTTACATCTCATCATCTGCAATGCATGCTTACTTTCCAATCTTACAAACAACGCTATCAAGCGTTATGTCTTGTCGTCCCCGATAGGTAAGCCAAACCGCTAAGGCACAACTGGGTTTATGTATCGTCATCCCCAATGTATATTCATATATATTTGCATCCCTCCGTCATTGGCCGTTACGTCTCGCCATCCCCAGTGCGGAATCATTTCCAACATCAATTTGGTCCCAACAATCCACAATTCCACATTATAACCAATTTTGATCTCAACAAATTTATCCACAACTCATTAAGCATACAATAATTAACATTTAGAATACTCAATGCAATGCACCATTAATTGCCTATATTAATCAACCACACGATATGCAATGACTTTTGATAAAAAAAATTATCTCACTTAAAAATACAAATAATCTTAAATTAAGTAAATCTAAATAATAATAGCAGGACTGTTAAGTCTCCAAACGTCTGTAATGACTACGCGCGCATAAGCATTTGTTCCCTATGTTTTGATGTATTCAAAACATTTCGATTAAATGATTTTAATGAACTGTGTGAATATTGCTGATGATCTACTTGAGTGTGCAGATTATAAGCGTCTCATCAAATCTTGAGATGACCCCACATACATGAAGTCACCCCATTAGCTGCAGAGTGTTCTCAACGCTCTGATACCACAATAATGAGACATCCTCGGGATATCCCATTAGTCCCAAACTTAATTTATTAACTATGCCTAACTGTAGCACCCCCCTCGCGGTGCTACGTACACGGACTCTAATGCGGAATAAATCAAGGAACTAAAACGCTGGTTGCTTTCGGAAAATACTTTAATTAAGTAGCTACGTTCGAAAACGCGATTCTAAAACAATTCAAGACGAAGAAATAAATTTCACATCACACATTGATATCCACTGTTCATAAAAACATAAACATAATGTAAAACCTAGTCTAATGTATAACATATTACAGACTTAGATATAATTCAACGTGTGTGCAGTAATATAATATAAGACTACTCAAAACAAAAGACTCCTAAGCTGGTCGGCTAAAAGTAGCCATTGGGGTACAACCTAATGTCGGCTCCTTCAAAAGTTTCCATCGTCCGAGTCCTCACGTCTCCGCAGGGACCTATGATCAACATCTGTGCATGTGTTCCAAAAACACAACAAGGTGTCCAACATGTACAGGCAAAGGTGAGATACTCATATAAAGTTATCACGATAGCCGCACAAGCGACAAACAGCAGTACAAACATCCACAGATAAATACAGTTATATAAACAGTTAGTTATATAATACAGTACAACATCCCAAACACTATCATCAGTTATAATAATGCATGAGACTTCAATATCATCTTTCTAATTCATGTACTCCGGAGATTCTAACTTCCCAACATCGAGCGATAGGCCGTAGTAACACCCGTAACACAATTGTTCTCATGAGTCGGCCTTTATTTAGGTCCGAACTCCAATTGTTCCAGGGTACCACGTCATAACCGTATCCTAAATGCGCCAGTCTCCGATCGAGTTCATTCGTGTTTGGCAGCCGATTTACCACGGAACGGGATTGCTACGCCACCGGCCACTTGTGGGATCTCGAACACAGAATGCCCCTATAGACCTAGTGGTCTTGATTGATTTTATTCTCAACTATTAGAGTTGTAGCTCGGTTTCAAATGGCACGTCTGTCGGTTCATGCATGTACACAGAAATTTTTCTGTTTTCTTTGCGTTCATTCTTTCAAATGTCGAGACATAAAGTCCACGACTCGTTTCAAAAAGGCATTAAGCCCACTCAAATCAAAAACACAGGACACGAAGTCCAAGTGCTCAATCCACAAAACACTAGCCCCGACGTCTCGGCCACTAGGTTCGGGTTCGTCTCAAAGGTTCATCATTTTTCTTTTGGTTTCATTTTCTCAAAACACTTTGGAAAACAAAACATACTTTGGTTTTCTTGAAACAAAACATCATTTTTGATCAAGAGAACATTTTTCCATGAAAAACACCTTTCTTGAAAACAAAAACCGCTTTCTAAGGTTTCACGTCTTTTTAAAACGCTTTACCGAAATAAAATACGTTTTGCACGACTTTTCACAAAACCACTTTTTAATTTCAAGGAACACACTTTTCAAAAAGGAAACTTCACTTTTTTTGAAAAGCAACACGTTTTCCAAAAACAACTTTTTAATTTCAAACACGGTTTTCAAAACATAGATTTAGAATTTCGAGTCTTTTAACAATTATCGAGACATAGCCAGTCCTATGCTCATCCAGGATATAAATATATGTATAGATATATATCAACAGTCCAATATCACAATGATACCACTCAAGGCATCAATGCCACAGTTATATCGAATAGCAATTATGCACAACACTTAACATCCAATCAATCCAGGATATAAATATACATATATACATATACATCATTCAAACTCATCTCTAAATCATCACTCAAGACATCATAACACATATATCAAACATGCACTATGAAGCTACTCAAACTTAAATGACTACCTCCCTTTATCTCACAAAAGAAGTTCAATGCAAACTCGATCGGTTCTCGGCTCCGGCTCCGGTTCCGTTCGCGTCGCCTAAAACAATCAAACACAAATCAATTCAAACAAAAAATGAACATCAATCTATAACATAAGAACACAAGTTTTCCTTCCCCTAAAAGGTATAGGGTTCGGCCATGAAAGGTAAAAAGGGTTAGGGATCTCATTTGGTTCCAAACTTTTGGATGGTTGGATCATGAACTTAGTTAACACTATTTCAAGTCCTATGGCTCAAAAATGTGAAACAAAACTCATGGATTTTCCCCATGAAGCTCTTGGCTATATAGGGCAATTTAGGCTAGGAATTGATTTGGTTTTCCATCACTTGGATTCAAGGACACTAGGAAAGCTAAGGATGGAATCAAGAGTTAGAAATCAAAAAATTGATGAAAAACACTATTCATCATCACTCTTAGGTTTCGGCCACTTTGGGGTTTTAGAGCTAGGATGAGACTTGGATCATGAGCTCTTGGGTTTAGATAGAGGGTGATGAGGTGAATTCAAAGAACTTGGTTTCACCTCCAAAGGATTTTCCTACAATTTTCTATGGATTTTCAAAGTTTTGGATCTAAGAATGAGTTTCATGAAAATGGAGTTTTGATCTTGATATTGAAAGAGATTCAAGAAGATATGAGACCATAGAAGTGATCTTACCTTAAAATGGATGAAGATTGGTGAAGAAATCAAGTGATTTCAACAAGCTTTCAAGATTTTGTCAAGGATTCAATGGAGGTTTTTTCTCTAAGGAAGATGAAGTGTTCTTGGTGTTCTTGGGGGGCTGGGCTGCGTGGAATGAGGGGCTGAGAGGGCTGTTCCAGCCTTCTAAAGAGTTCATTAAGGGTAAAAAGGTCATTTGGTTCAAAGGGTAAAATGGTAAAAGGTGAAAAGGCTTAAGTTAGGGGTATTTTGGTAATTTCGCGTCTCGAAATTCCCGATCGTCATGACGCTTCTGGCATGCTCTCCCAAGTGAGTTGGCATGAAATGATATCAATATTATCCGTTGTCGGGTCCTGGTAAGTCCATCCACGGCTCCGTTCTCCACCCGATTGAAGATTTCACTCGAACGGAGGTCAGGAAATGATTTTTTTGAAATTTTTGCGAAATTTAACCAAAACGTAGAGAATCGAATTCTAAGACTTACTGTCTCGTTCACGGGTCCATCTGAGGTCTTCTGAGCAGTAAAATCATACTGTCAGTGTAAAAACGCAGACCGGACTCCGTTTGAGTTTTGACTCAAAACTTAATCGTAGCTTCCTACGATATTGCTGAGCATGATTATGGTCTCAGAATATTTTATATCCCTTTCTAAGACCTCGAATAAAATATAAATTCATAAATACTGATTAAAAGGAAAACTCGAAAATCGGGGTGTTACATTACCACCCCTCTAAAAAAAAAATTTCGTCCTCGAAATTACGTACCTTGAAAAAGATTGGGATACTGTAACTTCATCTTGTCCTCGAGCTCCCACGTTGCATCTCCAGTTGCTTCGTTCCAAACGACTTTGACTAAGGGAACTTGTTTTCCCCTGAGTTGCTTGATCCTCTTATCAACTATTCGCACAGGCGATGTCTGTAACACCCCGATTTTCTTAATCTTGTTATTTAACTAGTATTTAAGTAATTTTATTTTATTAGAGGGTCGAGAAAATCAAATAAATTATTCCGAGGCCATAGTCACGCTCTACACTATCGTGGGAAGCTATGATTAAGTTTTGGGTCGAAAACTCAGACGGAGCCCAGTCTGCGTTTTTGCTTGACAGTAGTGCTTTACTGCTATCGAGACCTAATTTGGACCCGTGAACGAGACGGTTAGTCTTAGAATCACGTTTCCTATATTTTCGAAAAAGTTCGTCATGACGTTCGAAAATGAAAATAATAATATTATATTCAGGACGATAATTGTTCTAGGGAACGATTCGAGCTATCTTAGGGTTTTTCGAGAACCTTGAGCCAATGATTTTCATACCAGAGCTATGATAAATCATGTGGGGACTCCTACAAGTGTGGTGAGGATTTTCAAAATATCGGGACGCGAAATGACCAAATTGCCCTTGGTCTTTTTACTAAATTACCTTTTTACCCTTTTCTTAACTCTTAAGTTACCTCAAATGAAAATATCTAAATTTTCATGACTCACCTCACTCTCTCTCCATAATTTCGTGCAGCCCTCTCTCTCTCATCCCCTCCAACTTCTTCTTCTTCCTTCTTTCTTCTTCTTCTTCCTCCATTTCTCTTTTCTTCCTCCATTTTCAACCTCATTTTCCTCAAGCTTCCTCAAGGATTTTCAACCAAGTTTGTGAAGCAAAGTTGCTCCTCTCATCCTCCTCTACAACCTAGAAGGTATAGATTTCATCCTTGAGCTCTCAATATTTATTTTCTCCCTTTATTTTCATGAATTGCAATTTCCTAGATCTAAACTTCAAAAATCTCTAGAAAATTATAGAAAAATCATTTTGAGACCAAACCAATTCCTATGAGCTAGTATCATCCCCTACTATCATAATCCAAGAGCTTGTGATGAAATAAAATCTCTAGCCTATGTATCTTTTCAAGTCCGAATGGGTGGGTTTTTGGGGGAAAAATGGGTTTTTGATCATTGTTCTTGATTCCTCATGTGTCATCCCTTAATCATGTAATCCAAGTGATTAGGAGGCCAAATCACACTCTCACCTATTTTTCATGGGGAGGGCCGAAACCCTACTTTGATGGTTTAAGGGGTTTTGGTTCAAATCTTTGATAATTGATCATTGATTATGCATTAGGTATGCTTCAGGGTCATTGATCCAAGAGTTGGTAGAATTTCAATATCCCTAGCCTATTTAATTAATTAAGGGCAGTAGCTAATCCTAGAGATTAGATAGATTATGGTTTCCTTATTTTAATTTCTGGTTGTGTTTTGTTGTATAGACTCGGACAGGATTCGAACATCCGACAGCGCACCCGACTGACAGCTGCGGAGTCGTAGCCGGAGCTGCTCGAGGAAATCACTAAGGTGGGGAGAAAGAACTCATATCGTCGGGAAGGCAAGCTAGTATAGAGTATATATATCTGTGTAGGGAAACCCTAAAACCCTACTAGAGGTTGAGCCCTGGATAAAGTGCCTGGACCCTGGGTGTAGGTACTTTTGGGCTATCACCACTAAGTTGATGATATGACATTTATGATTTATTGCAGTTGATGTGTCGAATTGGTTATTTGATTTTATGTTGGTTTTATTTTGTTGAACTGCCTACGTGATGAATTGTTGTTTGACTTTATGATGATAGCTGTACTGGTAGAATTACTGTTGTGATGATATTGTGATTTGATTGGTTGAGTGTTGATGAGAGTATGGTGAGTGTTGATGTTGTTCGGGTTGATATCGTTGTGGTCCCGACCATGGAGCAGTGGCTCGTAGACGCAAGGCGTCGTGATGCTGATGCTGATGTGATGTTGATGATGATGTGATGTTGATGTGATGATTGATGTTGACGTTGATGTGATGCGATGTGTCGTGGTCGTGGATGAGTGTTTCGGCGTGAGGTTCCGATATCAACCTGCGATGGATGTTTGTTGCATTTTCATAACATTTCATACCACAGCATTTGGTCCCAAAGGGGGATGTCCAATTGGGGACGTTACGTAAAATCCCGAGGCGGGATATGATGTGATGTGATCCCGACGGGGATGTCCAATTGGGGACGTGATGTATCGGCCGACATGCATATAGGGAAGACAGCATATACATAGGGATTAGTATCCCTCCCATAGGCTTATATGAGAGAACGATGTTTGAGATGATTGTGATTGGTGACTTAAGAGATGGATGAGATTGTGTTATATATGTTATCTGTGTTGTGTGATGTATATAAATATGCTGTACTGATGCCCCTCTCCCATATTGATGATATATGTTTCTTATCTCCCGTTATTTCTCTGTATGTGTTGCTCTTATTTTATGGGAAGACCCCGAGGAGGAACCAGTTGTTGAAGAGCTGGACGGCATTCCTTATGAGCCTGACGCTGGAGGACGTGCCACGGACCCTAGCCTCGAGAGGTTGGGCAATGATCGTGATTAGTCGGAGAGCTATCTCTCGGCCTACCTTTCATACTTTTATTTTGGTTTGTAATCATATACTCGTATGTATTACTTTAGTTACTGTAGCCCTACTGATGGGGCAATGTTGTATACGATATATTCCTTTATATTTTAAGTTGTGTACTCTGAAGCGTTGCGTGCCGTGTATTTGATTGCTTCCGCGCTCAATTTTCCGCTTCGCTTCGTTTTAATAAGGCGCGCTAACGTTTATTATGCGATTAAGATTAGTTAATATCTTAGGTTCTACTGATGGGACGGCGGGTCGTCTCATTTATTGGTATCAGAGCAGTTCGATTCTAATATCGGACTGTGAGGTTTAGGAAGTACACTAGTACTGACAGTTATATCCACATTGGGTACCTGTGTTAGAAAAAGGGTAGTGTGTCCGATGCGCAAGATTATCAAGTGTGATAACTTCATTGTCCATAAAGAATATATATGTCGGTTGATTGATATGGTGGGTGGTTTCTGTCTGGATCGCGAGGCGAGACTAGATTTCGCGTCGCGAGACAGAATGACTAAACCATAATGATCAGGCTAGCCTTCCTGGTTCGCGAGGCGAGTAGATTTTCGCATCGCGAGGCAGAGGGGCTGTTCTTCACTGATCTGTCTGACCTTCTGGATCGCGTCGCGAGTAGGGGTTCGCGTCGCGAGGCCGAAGAGTTGCTCCTCACTGATCAGACTAGATCTCTGGAACGCGTCGCGAGTAGAGGTTCGGGTCGCGAGGCCGAGTTGCTGTTCTTTGCTGACCTTCTGGATCGCGAGGCGATCATCGTTTCGCGTCGCGAATCCGAAGGGCTTTCTTGCTCGCGTGGCGAGCATAGTGTCGCGGGGCGAGAGCCTTCTTCTCTTGCCTTTTCTCTTGTTTTCTTCATTTTCTTTCCTAACTAACAAACTAGACATGACTTACGAATTTTGAATTGAAACTAACGCTTCTTTTACCAGGAAAGAATGGCCGGAGGACGTGGTAGAAGAAGGGGAGCACTAGTTGGAACCGGGAGCCCCGACAGTAGTGGGGATACCTCGGGAGTTGGAGGTAGCGGAGATCAGAATGAAGCGATGAGGGCCATGAGGGATTTGGCCGCTGCAATGCTGCAACAAACACAGCAGAATGCCTAGTTCATGCAGCGACAGGAAGAAAGGGATGCTAGACAACAACAGAATCCGGTCGGAGGAGGTGAAGTTGTAAACACTGGACTGAATGCTTTCATGAAGGGGAATCCTCCCCAATTCCATGGAGACTACAATCCGGAGGCTGCTGAGCTATGGCTGCAAGAAATCGAGAAAGTCTTTGTGGCTATCCAGTGCAGAGAGGATAGGAAGGTTACTTACGCTGCTTTCATGCTAGTCGGAGCAGCTGAAGCATGGTGGAAAAACAAACAGAGACTGCTAGAGGCTGGAGGAAGATTACTGACTTGAGAGGTATTCCGTGAGAGATTCTTGGAGAAATATTTTCCGAGGAGTGTTCGTCAAGAGAAGGAAAAAGAATTCCTAAGCCTGAAGCAGGACCAGAAGTCGGTTGGAGAATACGCAATGAGGTTCGAGGCGCTGCTGAAATTCTCCCAATTTTACCAAGTGCACCCGGATGAAGACTAGGTGTGCCGAAGGTTCGAAGACGGACTAAGGTCCGAGCTGAAGAGAGCCATGTTGCCATTGAGTATCCGATCATTTCCCGAACTAGTGGAAAAATGTACCATACTGGAAGGACACGATCAAGAGAGAATTACACAAACTCCAGTAACAAGTGGTGGACCAACCAGGAGCTTTGGTCAGAAAGGCCGAGGAGGAAAGTTCCAACCGAGGGCGAAGCCTTACAGTCGCCCGAATCAGCAACCAGCAAACTATGGAAGAGGAAATGCCAGTCAAGGGCAACCAGGATTCTCCAAGTGCTTTCGATGTGGCAGGCCGCATCCAGTGAAAGATTGTGCTCAGGCACCGAATGTCACTTGCTTCCGTTGTGGCACGTGGGGCCACTATGCCAACGAATGTCGAACAGGGGACGCCGGTAAGGGTCAAGTTCAACAGCAAGCCGGGAGGGCTCAGAGTGTTGGGACTGGACAACAAATGGTGGGCCAGCAGAACAGGCCGCAGACAATGGGAAGAGTGTTCACCGTGAGAGGGTCTGAAGCCTCTCAATGTCCCGATCTGATACAAGGTAAGTGCCTGGTTGCGGGGGGACTCTTATCTGTTTTATTTGATTCGGGGGCTACACATTCCTTTATTTCTTTGGCGTGTATGGATCACTTGAATTTGCCTGTTTCAACCCTACCATATGATTTGACTGTTTCTACGCTTACGGGTGATTCCCTGACAACTCTACTTGTCTGTTTAAAATGCCCGGTTATGTTAGAGAACCGATATTTTCTTGTGGACCTAATCTATCTGCCTATGCAACAGATTGATGTTATCTTAGGCATGGACTGGCTTTCGGCCAACCATGCAATAGTAGACCGTTCAAATAGAACCCTCCGTTTTTCCAAGCAATCTGGATCATTGCCTGCCAGTGATGGTGTATCGGGAGGTGCACAATCAGGAGAGTGCATGGTGCTGTTTTCCTTGGAAGCCGAAGAGACTCCAAGTCTTGATGCTTTGCCAGTGGTGCATGAGTTTCCAGATGTCTTCCCGGATGATGTGCCAGGATTGCCACCCAAGAGAGAGGTGGAGTTCGCAATCGACCTTACACCCGGAGCCGGACCGATTTCGATAGCACCCTATCGAATGTCCTTAACAGAGTTGGCAGAGCTGAAGAAGCAATTGGACGACATGCTGCACAAGCAGTTTATTAGACCGAGTGTTTCACTATGGGGAGCACCTGTGCTGTTCGTCAAGAAGAAGGACGGCAGTTCAAGGTTGTGTGTGGACTACAGACAACTCAACAAGGTGACGATCAAGAATAAATACCCATTGCCAAGGATTGACGATCTTATGGACCAATTAAGGGGAGCAACGGTATTTTCTAAGATTGATTTGAGATCCGGTTATCATCAAATAAGGGTGAAAGAATATGATATACCAAAGACAGCTTTCAGGAGTCGGTACGGACACTACGAGTATCTAGTTATGCCTTTTGGTGTGACTAATGCTCCTGCAGTGTTCATGGACTACATGAATAGAATCTTCAGACCGTACCTCGATAAGTTTGTCATTGTTTTTATCGATGACATCCTTATCTACTCCTTAGACAAGGAAGAACATCAAGAGCATTTGAGGATTGTACTTCAAGTTCTTAAGAACAGACAACTCTATGCCAAGTTGTCAAAGTGCGAGTTCTGGCTGGAGGAGGTACAATTCCTTGGGCATGTGATCGACAAGGATGGTATCGCAGTAGATCCTGCAAAAATAGAAGCTGTGGTCAAATGGGAAAGTCCTAAGACGGTAACCGAGATCCGAAGTTTTCTCGGACTAGCAGGATACTACAGAAGGTTCATCGAGGGATTCTCGAAGGTTGCGTTACCTCTGACGCAATTAACGAGGAAAGGAAAAGCGTACGAATGGACAGAAGAGTGTGAGGCTAGTTTCCAGGAGCTGAAAGGGAGGCTAACTACATCTCCGATACTAGTCTTGCCAAATCCATCGATGTCGTTCGATGTGTACTGTGACGCATCGTATCAAGGTTTGGGTTGTGTGCTTATGCAAGAAAGGAAAGTGGTAGCCTATGCTTCCAGACAGCTAAAAGTGCAGGAACGGAATTACCCAACCCACGACCTAGAGTTGGCCGCAATAGTGTTTTCATTGAAGATTTGGAGACACTATCTTTATGGCGCTAAATTCAGCGTGTTTAGCGACCATAAAAGTTTAAAGTATTTGTTCGACCAAAAGGAGTTGAACATGCGGCAGAGGAGATGGATGGAATTCATAAAAGATTATGAATTTGATCTACAATACCACCCAGGAAAGGCCAACGTGGTGGCAGATGCATTGAGTCGGAAATCTTTGCATATGTCCGCTATGATGGTGAAAGAAATGGAACTGCTGGAACAGTTTAGGAATCTGAACCTGGACGTGGAGTTATCCAGAGATAAGATAAGTTTAGGAATGATCACTATCACTAGTGATTTTCTGAACTTGATCTGGAAAAAGCAAGGAGAAGATCAGTACCTACAGGAAAAGAACCAGATGGTAGAAGAAGGAAGGACTTCAGAGTTCAAGAAGGGTACTGATGGAATCCTGAAGTTTGGAGACAGGATATGTGTGCCTAAGGATAGTGAAGTTAGGAACATGATCTTGGAAGAAGCACACAAGAGCAAACTGAGTTTTCATCCCGGATCTACAAAGATGTATCAAGACCTAAAGGGAATGTTTTGGTGGCCTGTGATGAAGAAGGAAGTAGCAGAATATGTCCAATCCTGTCTGGTGTGTCAAAAGGCAAAGATTGAACACCAGAAACTAGCAGGGTTATTACAATCACTAGACGTCCCAGAATGGAAATGGGATAGCATTGCAATGGCTTTTGTTTCCGGACTACCAAGAACGCAAAAGAGATGCGATGCAGTTTGGGTAATCGTTGACAGGCTGACGAAATGTGCTCATTTCTTACCGATCAACCAAAGGTATTCTTTGGAAAGATTAACCCAGATTTACATCAGAGAAGTGGTAAGATTGCACGGGGTACCTTCGAGTATAATTTCGGACAGGGATCCGAGGTTTACTTCTAGGTCTTGGCAGAGTCTAAATGGTGCATTGGGGACGAAGCTTAGGATGAGTTCAGCTTATCATCCACAAACTAATGGTCAGTCTGAAAGGACGATTCAATCGTTGGAGGATCTTTTAAGAGCATGTGTTTTGGAAAACACAGGAAGTTGGGACGAATTCCTTCCATTGATTGAATTCACATATAATAATAGTTTCCACTCGAGTATTGGCATGGCGCCATACGAGGCACTGTATGGACGGAAGTGTCGAACACCACTCTGTTGGTATGAAACCGGGGAAAATCAGTTGATAGGACCCAAGATGGTACAGCGAACGACGGAGCAAGTTAAGAAAATTCGGGAAAAGATGAAAGTCGCACGGGATCGGTAGAATAGCTGCAGTGACAAGAGGAGGAGACCTTTGGAATTCCAGGAAGGCGACCATGTCTTTATGAGAGTCACTCCAAGAACTGGAATCGACAGAGCAATCAAATCCAGAAAGCTTACACCTAGATTTATTGGACCATTTCGAATTCTTCGCCGAATTGGCCCAGTTGCCTACCAAATTGCCTTACCTCCCAACCTATCCAATATTCACAATGTATTCCATGTATCCCAACTCCGAAAATACCATCCTGATCCATCACACCTGATAGAGCCCGAATCAATCCAGGTAAGGGAGAACTTAGAATATGAAGCATTGCCTGTACGGATTGAAGACACGAGGGTGAAAGAACTCCGCGGAAAGCAGATTCCCTTAGTCAAGGTCATATGGGATGCTACAACAGGAGATGCTACCTGGGAACGCGAAGAGGACATGCAACGGCAATATCCGAGCCTATTTTAAAAAGGTACGTTAAATTTCGGGATGAAATTCTTTTTAAGGGGGGTAGCAATGTAACACCCAGATTTTCTTAATCTTGTTATTTAACTAGTATTTAAGTAATTTTATTTTATTAGAGGGTCGATAAAATCAAATAAATTATTCCGAGGCCATAGTCACGCTCTACACTATCGTGGGAAGCTATGGTTAAGTTTTGGGTCGAAAACTCAGACGGAGCCCGGTCTGCGTTTTTGCTTGACAGTAGTGCTTTACTGCTATCGAGACCTAATTTGGACCCGTGAACGAGACGGTTAGTCTTAGAATCACGTTTCCTATATTTTCGAAAAAGTTCGTCCTGACGTTCGAAAATGAAAATAATAATATTATATTCAGGCCGATAATTGTTCTAGGGAACCATTCGAGCTATCTTAGGGTTTTTCGAGAACCTTGAGCCAATGATTTTCATACCAGAGCTATGATAAATCATGTGGGGACTCCTACAAGTGTTGTGAGGATTTTCAAAATATCGGGACGCGAAATGACCAAATTGCCCTTGGTCTTTTTACTAAATTACCTTTTTACCCTTTTCTTAACTCTTAAGTTACCTCAAATGAAAATATCTAAATTTTCATGACTCACCTCACTCTCTCTCCATAATTTCGTGCAGCCCTCTCTCTCTCATCCCCTCCAACTTCTTCTTCTTCCTTCTTTCTTCTTCTTCTTCTTCCTCCATTTCTCTTTTCTTCCTTCATTTTCAACCTCATTTTCCTCAAGCTTCCTCAAGGATTTTCAACCAAGTTTGTGAAGCAAAGTTTCTCCTCTCATCCTCCTCTACAACCTAGAAGGTATAGATTTCATCCTTGAGCTCTCAATATTTATTTTCTCCCTTTATTTTCATGAATTGCAATTTCTAGATCTAAACTTCAAAAATCTCTAGAAAATTATAGAAAAATCATTTTGAGACCAAACCAATTCCTATGAGCTAGTATCATCCCCTACTATCATAATCCAAGAGCTTGTGATGAAATAAAATCTCTAGCCTATGTATCTTTTCAAGTCCGAATGGGTGGGTTTTTGGGGGAAAAATGGGTTTTTGATCATTGTTCTTGATTCCTCATGTGTCATCCCTTAATCATGTAATCCAAGTGATTAGGAGGCCAAATCACACTCTCACCTATTTTTCATGGGGAGGGCCGAAACCCTACTTTGATGGTTTAAGGGGTTTTGGTTCAAATCTTTGATAATTGATCATTGATTATGCATTAGGTATGCTTCAGGGTCATTGATCCAAGAGTTGGTAGAATTTCAATATCCCTAGCCTATTTAATTAATTAAGGGCAGTAGCTAATCCTAGAGATTAGATAGATTATGGTTTCCTTATTTTAATTTCTGGTTGTGTTTTGTTGTATAGACTCGGACAGGATTCGAACATCCGACAGCGCACCCGACTGACAGCTGCGGAGTCATAGCCGGAGCTGCTCGAGGAAATCACTAAGGTGGGGAGAAAGAACTCATATCGTCGGGAAGGCAAGCTAGTATAGAGTATATATATATCTGTGTAGGGAAACCCTAAAACCCTACTAGAGGTTGAGCCCTGGATAAAGTGCCTGGACCCTGGGTGTAGGTACTTTTGGGCTATCACCACTAAGTTGATGATATGACATTTATGATTTATTGCAGTTGATGTGTCGAATTGGTTATTTGATTTTATGTTGGTTTTATTTTGTTGAACTGCCTACGTGATGAATTGTTGTTTGACTTTATGATGATAGCTATACTGGTAGAATTACTGTTGTGATGATATTGTGATTTGATTGGTTGAGTGTTGATGAAAGTATGGTGAGTGTTGATGTTGTTCGGGTTGATATCGTTGTGGTCCCGACCGTGGAGCAGTGGCTCGTAGACGCAAGGCGTCGTGATGCTGTTGCTGATGTGACGTTGATGATGATGTGATGTTGATGTGATGATTGATGTTGACGTTGATGTGATGCGATGTGTCGTGGTCGTGGACGAGTGTTTAGGCGTGAGGTTCCGATATCAACCTGCGATGGATGTTTGTTGCATTTTCATAACATTTCATACCACAGCATTTGGTCCCAAAGCGGGATGTCCAATTAGGGACGTTACGTAAAATCCCGAGGCGGGATATGATGTGATGTGATGTGATGTGATCCCGACGGGGATGTCCAATTGGGGACGTGATATATCGGCCGACATGCATATAGGGAAGACAGCATATACATAGGGATTAGTATCCCTCCCATAGGCTTATATGAGAGGACGATGTTTGAGATGATTGTGATTGGTGACTTAAGAGATGGATGAGATTGTGTTATATATGTTATCTATGTTGTGTGATGTATATAAATATGCTGTACTGATGCCCCTCTCCCATATTGATGATATATGTTTCTTATCTCCCGTTATTTCTCTGTATGTGTTGCTCTTATTTTATGGGAAGACCCCGAGGAGGAACCAGTTGTTGAAGAGCTGGACGGCATTCCTTATGAGCCTGACGCTGGAGGACGTGCCACGGACCCTAGCCTCGAGAGGTTGGGCAATGATCGTGATTAGTCGGAGAGCTATCTCTCGGCCTACCTTTCATACTTTTATTTTGGTTTGTAATCATATACTCGTATGTATTACTTTAGTTACTGTAGCCCTACTGATGGGGCAATGTTGTATACGATATATTCCTTTATATTTTAAGCTGTGTACTCTGAAGCGTTGCGTGCCGTGTATTTGATTGCTTCCGCGCTCAATTTTCCGCTTCGCTTCGTTTTAATAAAGTGCGCTAACGTTTATTATGCGATTAAGATTAGTTAATATCTTAGGTTCTACTGATGGGACGGCGGGTCGTCTCAATGTCTCATAAGATAAGTTTTCTCGTAAATGTACTATATCAGGTTCAATTACTTGAGACGGATCAGGAATATACTTCCGAAGTTGTGAGGCATGAAAAACATTATGAATGTTGGACAGAAAAGGTGGTAAGGCAATTTGGTAAGCTACTGGACCAATACGCCGAAGAATTTGGTAAGGTCCAATGAATTTGGGAGTTAGTTTTCTGGACTTAATCGCTCTACCTACCCCAGTCGTAGATGTGACTCTCAGGAACACGTGTTCACCTTCTTGAAACTCGAGCGGTCGTCTTCTCTTATCTGAGTAGCTCTTTTGTCTGCTCTGTGTCGTTTTCATCTTTTCCCGGATCTGTTTAATCTTTTCCGTTGTTTGTTGCACAAGTTCTGGGCCTACGATCATATTCTCTCCATCCTGGTACCAACACAACGATGTCTGGCACTTTCGTCCATACAAGGCTTCATAGGGTACCATCCCTATACTAGAATGATAGCTGTTGTTGTAGGTGAATTCTATAAGAGGCAACAGATCATCCCAACTTCCACCATGGTCTAGAACACAAGCTCTTAGCAGATCTTCCAACGACTGTATCGTTCTCTCTGTCTGTCCATCAGTCTGAGGGTGATAGGCTGAACTTAGCCTCAACTTTGTCCCTAAAGCTTGATGCAGACTCTGCCAAAAACGTGACGTGAACTTTGGGTCTCTATCAGAGACTATGCTTGAAGGCACTCCATGTAGTCTGATTACTTCTCTGATATACAGCTCAGTTAACCTCTCCACCGAGTAGTTGATCTTAACAGGTAAGAAGTGTGCTGACTTCGTTAACCTATCAATGATCACCCAAATTGAATCAAAACTTTTGGAAGTTCTCGGTAATCCTACCACAAAATCCATTGAGATGCTCTCCCATTTCCATTTGGGTACATCCAAGGATTGAAACATCCCTCCAGGTCGTTGATGTTCTACCTTCGCTTTTTGACAGGTCAAACATGACGCTACATACTCCGCCACTTTCTTCTTCATTCCTGGCCACCAAAACTTTTGTTTCAGATCTTGGTACATTTTGGTTGATCCAGGGTGAATACTCAGCTTGCTCTTGTGTCCTTCTTCTAGGATCATCTTCCTCATCTCTGAGTTGCTTGGCACACAAACTCGTCCATTGCATCTCAAGATACCATCAGTTCCCATATTGAACTCTGCAGCTTTTTCTTGTCCCAGTAACTCCTTTTTCTCTTGGAGGTACTCATCAGTTACTTGTTGTTCGCGGATCGTCTCCATCAGTCCACTAGATACCTTGATCATTCCCAAACAAATTTTCTCATTGTTCACTTCCACAGCTAGATTGAGATCACGAAACTGTTCTATCAATTCTAGCTCTTTAACCATCATTGCAGAGATGTGTAGGGTCTTCCGACTCAGATCATCTGCAACGACATTTGCTTTCCCAGGGTGGTACAGCAAAGTGAAGTCATAGTCTTTAAGAAACTCCATCCAACGTCTCTGCCTCATGTTAAGTTCCTTCTGATCAAAAAGGTACTGCAAACTTTTGTGGTCACTAAAGACATCAAATTTAGATCCATATAAGTAGTGTCTCCAGATCTTTAGTGCAAAAACCACAGCAGCTAACTCAAGGTCGTGCGTCGGGTAATTCCTCTCATGAGTCTTCAACTGGCGTGAAGCATACGCTACAACCTTCCGATGTTGCATAAGCACACATCCTAAACCTTGATGGGAAGCGTCACAGTACACTTCGTACGGTTCGTCTGGCTTAGGTAGTACTAACACTGGTGAGGTTGTCAAACGTTTCTTCATCGTCTGAAAACTTTCCTCACACTTGTCAGTCCACATAAACGGTTGGTCCTTCCTTGTAAGTTGTGTCAACAGCACAACAATCTTCGAAAATCCTTCGATGAACCTTCTGTAATAACCAGCTAGTCCAACGAAACTGCGGATTTCTGTCACAGTCTTGGGTCTCTCCCATAGAAGTACTGCTTCTACTTTCATAGGATCGACAGCAATTCCTTCCTTCGAAATCACATGTCCTGAGAATTTGACTTCATCCAGCCAAAATTCACACTTGGGTAGCTTTGCGTACAACTTCTCCTTGTGAAGGATTTGTAAAACTTGTCGTAGATGCTCCTCATGCTCCTCGGGACTTTTCGAGTAGATGAGAATATCATCGATAAACACGACAACAAACTGATCCAAAAACGGACGGAAAATCCTATTCATATAGTCCATGAAGATAGTAGGCGCGTTCGTCACTCCGAAAGGCATCACGAGGTACTCATAGTGACTATAACGATTCCTAAAAGCAGTCTTGGGTACGTCCTCATTCTTTACTCCGATCTGGTGATAACCGGATCTCAGATCGATATTTGAAAAGACAGCGGCTCCTTGAAGTTGATCCATCAAGTCATCTATGCGGGGTAGAGGATACTTGTTCTTGATCGTTATCTTGTTGAGTTGACGATAATCCACACAGAGTCTTGAACTCCCGTCCTTCTTCTTTACTAACAACACTGGTCACTACAACAGAAAAGGGCTTTACCAGCGCTTTTTTTAGGCCTTCGCTAGCGCTTTCGGGCGCGAGCTATCTATCCGCTAGCAAAAGGGGGGAAAAGTTCGCTAGCGCTTGTAAAAGCGTTGGTAAAGGTGCACAATTGCCAGCGCTTCCTTGGAAAAGCGCTGGCAATTGTGCACCTTTGCCAGCGCTTTTCCAAGGAAGCGCTGGCAATTGTGGACCTTTACCAGCGCTTTTTCAAGGAAGCGCTGGCAATTCCCTTATTTTTTTTTTATATATTTACATTTGTTTTATCTATTTCCCCCTACAAACCAAAAAAATTTGCAAAATCAACACAAGCAAAATAAACAATTAAGATACAGATGATTTAAAACCAAACAGGTGAAATAAATTGACACAAGCATAATGAATGTATAATAGGTGAGAAAACTATGGCAGTAGTTGAGAAACTCTAATTTGCTAATAATCAGAATCAAAAGCATTGGGTGGTAGTTGAGAAACAACCAAAATTTCAAGCATAAAAAAGAACAAAAAAGGGATTTCTAATAATCAAAATCAAAAGAACAATGGCAGTAGTTGATAAACTCAAAACTCAAAATTAAAAAAGGGAGAAACTCACAAAGAGAAACTCAAAAGAACAAATGGCAGGAGTTGAGAACCCAAACAGAGAGGAGTGAACCCTCGTAGTGGAAGCAATAATGGCAACGAGAAGAGAGAGCAACGAGCAGGAGGTTACGCGAAGGAAGAATGACAGGAAATTAGGGAAGGTTTGAGGGTCACGGTGGTCCTTTTGGTGCAGCGAGCAAGACGATGGTGGGGCGGTGAGGGGCTTAAGGTCGTGGTGGGGCACGAGCAGAACGACGGTGGGGCGGTGAGGGTCGCGAGAAGGAATACGGAGCTCTAGGCGCGCAAGACTAGATTGAAATTGAAAAGTAACCTGTAGGTGGGAAATTGAAATATTAGAAAAGGGACATTGCCAGCGCTTTCTAAAGAAAGCGCTAGTAAAGGTTCTACACCTTTGTCAGCACTCTTTTTAGAAAGCGCTGACAATTCCCATAATAAGAGTATTCCTAGCGCTTTCTTAAGAAAGCGCTTGTAAAGGTTCTACACCTTTGTCAGCGCTCTCTTTAGAAAGCGCTGACAATTCCTATAATAAGAGTATTCCCAGCGTTTTCTTAAGAAAACGCTGGTAAAGTCTCGCAATTTGCTAGCGCTTCCTTAAGAAAGCGCTGGGAATACTCTTCCGCCTCATATTTTCTAGCGTTTCACGGGGAAATGCTGGTGAAGGTAGCATCAATTATTCCCTAATGTGGCGTAGTGGGTGCTCCCCACGGGAACACACTTGGCCTCACAAACCGCTTGGGCATTAGATCCTCTAGTTGAGTCTTCAACTCAGCTACCTCCGTAGGTGACATCCTATAAGGAGCTATAGAGATCGGACCGGATCCTGGAACTAAGTCGATCGCAAACTCAATGTCCCTCACAGGTGGCAAACCTGGTACGTCCTTTGGAAAAACTTCCGGGAAATCTTTGACAACTGGCACATCGCTCAAAACAACGTCCCTCTCGATTTCTAAACAGGATAGAAGCTTGTATCCCTGATCTCCTTCTTTCAAAGAAGCTCTTACTGGGTTGGCAGTTATAAATCCAGAAATCTCAGGGTCAGGAAAAACTAAGGTTCTATGTGCACACTCTAAAAGGATATGGTTAGAAGATAACCAATCCATGCCTAGGATCACATCCAATTGAGTCAAAGGAAAACATATTAAGTCAACAAGAAAGTTCCTATCTTGAACAGTAATAGGACAGTTCAAACATACGGTATTAACAGTAACAGGTTTAGCAGTCGGAGTTGTGACAATCAAATCAAAAGACAGCGAAGAAACAAGCAACTCTAATTGTCTCACACAATTCAAAGAGATAAACGAATGTGTCGCACCCGAATCAAATAGTACAGTTAGGAGATTACCAGCTATGATGCAACTACCTTGTATGAGATCATCAGATTTAGAGACATCAGTGCCACTCATGGTATAAACCCTTCCCCTCGCTGTGGGTCTAGCAGTCCGCATGTTGTTGACAGTCGGCTCAGGCTTTGGTGTAGGGCATTCCCTCGCAAAGTGTCCTATCTCTCCGTATTGGAAACATAGAACTCCTTTCAACTTGCAGCTATCAGCTGGGTGTCCGGGTTGCCCACACTTGAAACATCTTTGGGCTCGGCCTTGGTTCTGGTCATTTCTGCTCCCACCACCGTAAGCAAAAGCAACAGGACGATAAGGTTGTTGTTTTTGACTATTCCCTTGAGGTCGGGAATACGGCTTCTTCTGGGACTGCTTCCCTTTCTGGTGCTGGTACTGGTTCGGGTTCCTTGACCTAGACGGTCCTCCTGCAATACCCTTGTTCTCCCTTCCACTTCTCATCTTTTCCACTTTTCTGCACTTCTCTACCAGAGCTTGGAAGGTACGGATCTCTAGTGGCAACACCAACTCCTTGATCTCGAAGCGCAGACTGCCTTCGAACCTCTCGCATTTCCAGTCCTTGTCAGGCTGAGCTTGGCAAAAGCGAAAATATTTGGCGAGTGATTCAAACTTCGCCGCATATTCCCCGACAGACATATCCCTCTGCTGCAGCTTCAGAAATTCCTACTCTTTCTCGGTTCTGGCACTTTGGGGAAAGTACTTGTCCAGAAACTTGGTGCGAAATACTCCCTAAGTGATCTCTTGGTTGTTGGCTTCCAGCAGTTGTCTGGTTCCTCCCCACCAATACTCTGCATCGCCCAGAAACAGGAATGTGGCATAGTCCACCATCACTTCCTCGGGGCAGTGTAGAACAGCAAAAATCTTCTCGATCTCTTGCAGCCACAGGTCAGCCTTTTCCGGGTCGCAGTCCCGTGAAACTGTGGAGGATCATGACGCCGAAAATCGACCAACCCTCTGGCACCAGCAGCAAGATCAGCTCTTTGTTGGTTCTGTTGATTCTGTTGAGCCATCGTTGCTGTCTGTTGAGCAACAGCAGCCGCCATATCAGCCATGGCCTGGATAGCCCGATTCATGTTGTTGTCATCAGCATTGTTGTCCGCAGTGTCGAGACCTCCACCACGACCACCTCTAAGATTCATGTCTCCCTACAAGGCAAACCAACATACCTTAATAAGGAAACATAAATCAAAACTAGTGTGTCAACACACATTGCTTCAACAGAGAAACAATTCAAACAAGGTTCATAGAGATCACACAACATAAACATAACAGACTCACTTCCCAAGGATTCCCGAAAAACTCGACCAGCTCTGATACCACTAATGTAGCACCCCCCTCGCGGTGCTACGTACACGGACTCTAATGCAGAATAAATCAAGAAAATAAAACGCTGGTTGCTTTCGGAAAATACTTTAATTAAGTAGCTACGTTCGAAAATGCGGTTCTAAAACAATTCAAGACGAAGAAATAAATTTCACATCACACATTGATATCCACTGTTCATAAAAACATAAACATAATGTAAAACCTAGTCTAATGTATAACATATTACAGACATAGATATAATTCAACATGTGTGCAGTAATATAATATAAGACTACTCAAAACAAAAGACTCCTAAGCTGGTCGGCTAAAAGTAGCCATTGGGGTACAACCCAATGTCGGCTCCTTCAAAAGTTTCCATCGTCCGAGTCCTCACGTCTCCGCAGGGACCTATGATCAACATCTGTACATGTGTTCCAAAAACACAACAAGGTGTCCAACATGTACAGGCAAAGGTGAGATAATCATATAAAGTTATCACGATAGCCGCACAAGCGACAAACAGCAGTACAAACATCCACAGATAAATACAGTTATATAAACAGTTATTTATATAATACAGTACAACATCCCAAACACTATCATCAGTTATAATAATGCATGAGAATTCAATATCATCTTTCTAATTCATGTACTCCGGAGATTCTAACTTCCCAACATCGAGCGATAGGCCGTAGTAACACTCGTAACACAATTGTTCTCATGAGTCGGCCTTTCTATTTAGGTCCGAACTCCAATTGTTCCAGGGTACCACGTCATAACCGTATCCTGAATACGCCAGTCTCTGATCGAGTTCATTCGTGTTTGACAGCCGATTTACCACGGCACGGGGTTGCTACGCCACCGGCCACTTGTGGGATCTTGAACACAGAATGCCCCTATAGACCTAGTGGTCTTGACTGATTTTATTCTCAACTACTAGAGTTGTAGCTCGGTTTCAAATGGCACGTCTGTCGGTTCATGCATGTATACAGAAAGTTTTCTGTTTTCTTTGCGTTCATTCTTTCAAATGTCGAGACATAAAGTCCACGACTCGTTTCAAAAAGGCATTAAGCCCACTCAAATCAAAAACACAGGACACGAAGTCCAAGTGCTCAATCCACAAAACACTAGCCCCGACGTCTCGGCCACTAGGTTCGGGTTCGTCTCAAAAGTTAATCATTTTTCTTTTGGTTTCATTTTCTCAAAACACTTTGGAAAACAAAACATACTTTGGTTTTCTTGAAACAAAACATCCTTTTTGATCAAGAGAACATTTTTCCATGAAAAACACCTTTCTTGAAAACAAAAACCGCTTTCTAAGGTTTCACGTCTTTTTAAAACGCTTTACCGAAATAAAATACGTTTTACACGACTTTTCACAAAACCACTTTTTAATTTCAAGGAACACACTTTTCAAAAAGGAAACTTCACTTTTTTTGAAAAGCAACACGTTTTCCAAAACAACTTTTTAATTTCAAACACGGTTTCAAGACATAGATTTAGGATTTCAAGTCTTTTAACAATTATCGAGACATAGCCAGTCCTATGCTCATCCAGGATATAAATATATGTATAGATATATATCAACAGTCCAATATCACAATGATACCACTCAAGGCATCAATGCCACAGTTATATCGAATAGCAATTATGCACAACACTTAACATCCAATCAATCCAGGATATAAGTATACATATATACATATACATCATTCAAACTCATCTCTAAATCATCACTCAAGACATCATAACACATATATCAAACATGCACTATGAAGCTACTCAAACTTAAATGACTACCTCCCTTTACCTCACAAAAGAAGTTCAATGCAAACTCGATCGGTTCTCGGCTCCGGCTCCGGTTCCGTTCGCGTCGCCTAAAACAATCAAACACAAATCAATTCAAACAAAAAATCAACATCAATCTATAACATAAGAACACAAGTTTTCCTTCCCCTAAAAGGTATAGGGTTCGGCCATGAAAGGTAAAAAGGGTTAGGGATTTCATTTGGTTCCAAACTTTTGGATGGTTGGATCATGAACTTAGTTAACACTATTTCAAGTCCTATGGCTCAAAAATGTGAAACAAAACTCATGGATTTTCCCCATGAAGCTCTCGGCTATATAGAGAAATTTAGGCTAGGAATTGATTTGGTTTTCCATCACTTGGATTTAAGGACACTAGGAAAGCTAAGGATGGAATCAAGAGTTAGAAATCAAAAAATTGATGAAAAACACTATTCATCATCACTCTTAGGTTTCGGCCACTTTGGGGTTTTAGAGCTAGGATGAGACTTGGATCATGAGCTCTTGGGTTTAGATAGAGGGTGATGAGGTGAATTCAAAGAACTTGGTTTCACCTCCAAAGGATTTTCCTACAATTTTCTATGGATTTTCAAAGTTTTGGATCTAAGAATGAGTTTCATGAAAATGGAGTTTTGATCTTGATATTGAAAGAGATTCAAGAAGATATGAGACCATAGAAGTGATCTTACCTTAAAATGGATGAAGATTGGTGAAGAAATCAAGTGATTTCAACAAGCTTTCAAGATTTTCTCAAGGATTCAATGGAGGTTTTTTCTCTAAGGAAAATGAAGTGTTCTTGGTGTTCTTGGGGGGCTGGGCTGCGTGGAATGAGGGGCTGAGAGGGCTGTTCCAGCCTTCTAAAGAGTTCATTAAGGGTAAAAAGGTCATTTGGTTCAAAGGGTAAAATGGTAAAAGGTGAAAAGGCTTAAGTTAGGGGTATTTTGGTAATTTCGCGTCCTGAAATTCCCGATCGTCATGATGCTTCTAGCATGCTCTCCCAAGTGAGTTGACATGATGTAATATCAAGATTATCCATTGTCGGGTCCTGGTAAGTTCATCCGCGGCTCCGTTCTCCACCCGATTGAAGATTTCACTCGAACGAAGGTTAGGAAATGATTTTTTTGAAATTTTTGCGAAATTTAACCAAAACGTAGATAATCGAATTCTAAGACTTACTGTCTCGTTCACGGGTCCATCTGAGGTCAGCTGAGCAGTAAAATCATATTGTCAGTGTAAAAACGCAGACCGGACTCCGTTTGAGTTTTCGACTCAAAACTTAATCGTAGCTTCCTACGATATCGCTGAGCATGATATGGTCTCAAAATATTTTATATCCCTTTCTAAGACCTCGAATAAAATATAAATTCATAAATACTGATTAAAAGGAAAACTCGAAAATCGGGGTGTTACACTAACGTATTATAGCGAGAGTGTGGTATTCAAGCAACGTTGCGGTGACAAACGCAATAAAACGTACAAGCATACGAAAAAACATAGAAACCATCAGAGTAAGTGCAGATAAAATAGCTATACATAAACCATGCAAATGCAGCCCCATTAGTAGGGCACTGTACAAACAATCAACTATATAATAAAAACTGTGAAGATAAAACAAGTACATCAAAAGACATAAGAAAAGCCCTCGCAGCTCGCCAGCACTACCCATCCCACACTCAAAAATACATATAAAACGCTCAACTCACAACCTAAACGTACTGGCAGGCTCCCACCATCAGTGGCGAGGATGCTCCGAGCTACCCTGGCTCTTGCCATGAGTACGCCTATAGGTCACCAAAGGCTCATACTCAGACGATGAGCTCGACACCACGACCCTACGCCTGCGGTAGGTCCTCCTCCGACTCTGACCTCTGTACACAAAGCCTCTTCGGATGGATGCATGAGATGTCGCTGGCTCAGCCCAGGTGTAGTCTCGCTCACGATGCCACAATGGTTGCCACATCCGAGTGAAGGGTAGAAACTGGACGACTTTAACGGGTCCCAAAATGTCCTGCCTGTGCGAAGCTCCTCCCCTAAACAGTATGCTCACCGGTCCAGTGTAGACAGTCAAGAAGCTAGAAGGATCCACATGCCACCCCCTATCATCATGATAGATGATTTCAATCAGCCCCAGCATCGACATCCTCAGTGTTGATGTGATGAAGGGGTGCGCCCTCGCGTCCATCGTCAAAAGCAGATGGCTCCTCGTCTTCACGCGAACCAAGAACAAAACGAACAACAGGAAAACAATATGAAGATAAGAATACAGTGCAGAAATATCAGAATGACAACAGTAGTGCAGTAAACACATATAACAGGTAGCACATACAACAAGTATAACAGGTATTCACGCAACCAAACATCTCTCGAGACAAACCATTGAACAAGCATCCATCTCCATAAAGTCTCACCCTCAGATCAATCCTCTAGACCAGGATACTAATCTCATACAGCATGTCGGTTGAATATCACAAGCTGGTTCCACACCGGAACAGGAGTTAGTTTGTCCAAGAAACCGAACCGCTCTCCATGACTAATAAGAGTGCATCCCCCTTCCAAACCGGAACCAGGGTGTCTTGGTCGCCTCGGAACATTAGCCTGGAACGTGGAAAGCTCAGTGATTAGTCGGGTAAACCGGACTGGATCGGGCGTTACGACAGGATAGGAGCTACCTCATCCATAACTGTAAGCTATTCCCGAGACCTGCAACATCCCCAAGGTCACTCACTTGACCGCCCCTTCTGCCTTTCGTATCCGCACTCAAGTACAACTAACCTCGCATGACGTTGGCAGCCCATACTACCTGTCATACGGCCTCATCACTTGACAGCTGATGATATGCAACAAACATCCTCAACGGGATTGATACCGGATCTCACGCCTAACGCTCAAACAGCAACAACACGACGCCACGCGTCCACGAGCCACGACTCAACAACACGGCCACAGCCTCAAACAATCAGGACAACAATAAAGCCTCCATCCTCGGTATCAACCCAACAACATACACGGCACACCGCCAACTTAACGCTAACCGGCATTCTGCCGCAACACAACATCACAACATACAACATAACAGCAACACATATATGCACACAACATATCAGCAAAACCAAGTAGACATGTAGGCACATATACAGATAGCAAACAATACAATCAGCATCACAACAGTCATACGAAGCAACGCATCCTCAATCAACAGTTATCTAACCTAGGGTTCAAACTTAGCGGTGATAACCCAAAGTAAACTAAACCTAGGGTTTAAGTACTTTATCGAGGCTCAACCTCTAGTCGGGTTAAGGCTTCCTTACACATAGCAGAAAAATATAACTACGCTACTCTTGCCTTCCTGACAATAGCAGTACTCTTTCTCCCCACCCGAAAACTGGGCGCGAGTCTCAACACGATCACCGACAAACACGAACACGAGGCTGCTGAACCAAGAACAGCTCCAAACCCTTCTAGTAGCCGCGGTCTCAAGCTCCAAACCACGAGCAATCACGAGCGTGAACTTTGCCCTAAGCACGAGCACAACACTTATACAATAATGTTAGCCTTAGGGAAAGCTCAAAGATCAAAGAAGAAAGGTAGAAACTCGAAGAACACGAAGAACACGTGTTAGGGATTCGAGTTTACCTTTGGTGAATCGAGAAATCATTCGGATGAATTCGTAGTAAACTTCGCCATGAACTCAACCGTGTAGTCAGAATTGTGTTCCAAAATTTTGATCGCCTCAAAACCTGAGTTTCTCTCTCTAGAATTCTCAGAGCTCCACTCTCTACTTTCTGCACACGAGATTGAAGATAGGTGAAAATGGTTTTAAGTGAAAGTGAAGAGAAAACTTCACTTGGAGCATCCTGCTGAGAATGCTAAAGCGTGCAGGAATGCCATGCTTGAGCATGCCCACGCTTGAGCGTAGGGTTCCCTCCACGCTTGAGTGTGGAACTTCGTCCACTCTGCCTTCACCCTAGCCTGGCATGTGTTGCACATTCGTCAGAAAGAACACCAACTGGCAAACGCACTCAGCACGCTTGAGCGTGCACTCTTCCCATGCTTAAGCGTGCACTCTTCCCACGATTGAGCATGCTTCTCAGCTGGGAAGAGTGTTCCAAACTCCTAACTTCCCCAGTTTCTCGTATTATATCTTAGGCACTTCCAACCTGATTCAAGCCTATCCCTAAGCTTCCAACTGGGTCTTAAACTAATACCAAACAAGGCATACAATCAAGCAAATCCCTAATCGAGATTAACCAACTCGATTAGAGTTACAAAAAATCGGGATGTTACATTAACACCCCCTTAAAGAAAATTTCGTCCCCGAAACTTCCGTCGCATACTTGTAAATAGAAACGGGTAACTCTGGCGCATCTCAGCTTCACGCTCCCATGTTGAGTCACCAGTTGTCGTGTCCCACTCCACTCTCACCAGAGGAATATGCTTGTCGCGTAGTTCCTTGATCCTTCTATTCGCTAACTGTACTGGTAAAGCCTCGAACCCTAAGTTCTCTTTCAGTTGGATTGATTCGGGCTCTAACACGTGTGATGGATCAGGGTGGTTTTTTATGAGTTGAGAAACGTGAAAGACATCATGTAAGTTTGACAGGTTTAGTGGCAAAGCTATCTGATAAGCTACAGGGCTGATTCGGCGAAAAATCTAAAACGATCTTATGAATTTAGGTGTTAGCTTTCTGGATTTGATTGCCCTGCTCACTCCAGCTCTTGGGGTAACTCTCATGAAGACATGGTCTCCCTCTTGGAAATCCAAGGTTCTTCTCCTCTTGTCGAAATAGCTCTTCTACCTATCCCTTGCAATCTTCATCTTTTCCCCGATTATACGGACTTGTTCCGTTATTTGCTGTACTAACTTTGGACCTAAAAGCTGGCTTTCTCCAAGATCATTTCCTTAACTTCGCTATCCGCTGGCACACAAATCCGATCACCGAACCTATGCAGACCATCAATACCTCGTTTAAATTCCAAAGTCTTACCTTCTTTTATATATTAACCTGTTCACACTCTTGAGGTACTTATCCTCAGCTTGCTTCTTACATAAGAGACTTAGGAAATCGCTAGTCACTTTTTTTTTTAACAAACAATAGGAGCCTTGTTAAAACCTCATGGTGCAAAACCCTCCTTAGGAAATCTCTAGTCACTTTAATCATCCCCATATTCAACTTATCCTCGAAAATTTCCACATCAAGATACAGATTCCTAAACGCCTCTACCAGCTCTAGCTCCTTTACCATCATTGCAGATATGTGAATGAATTCCTACCGAGTGCATCTGTTACTACATTCGGCTTATCTGGATGGTATTGGAGGTCGAATTCAAAGTCCTTTATGAATTTCATCCACCTCCGCTGCCTCATGTTCAACTTTCTCTGGTCGAACAAATACTTCAAGCTCTTATGGTCGCTAAATGCACTAAATTTAGCACCATACAGATAGTGTCTCCACATCTTCAATGCAAACACTATCGCCGCCAATTCCAGATCATGCATTGGGAAGTTCCGCTCATGTACTCTCAACTTCCTGGAGGTATACGCCACCACTTTCCCTTCTTACATGAGCACACATCCCAAGCCTTGATAAGATGCATCACAGTACACATCTAATCGTCCCAAAGGATCTGGTAACACCAGCACTGGTGACGTGGTCAGTCTTCTCTTCAACTCTTGGAAAACTCTGCTCGCAAGCCTCTGACCACTCAAACGCCTTCCCTTTTCTCGTCAACTACGTCATAGGTAACGAAATCTTAGAGAATCCTTCGATGAATCACTGATAGTAGCCCGTTAAACCAAGAAAGCTTCTCATCTCGCTTATAGACTTAGGGCTTTCCCAACTCACTACAACCTCGACTTTCACAGGATCCACTGTAATTCCATCCTTACTGATCACATGGCCTAGAAACTGTACTTCCTCTACCAGAACTCACACTTCAACAGCTTAGAATACAACTGTCAGTCCTTCAACACTCGCAGCACCTCACGAAGATGCTCTTGGTGTTCCTCCTTACTCGAAGAGTAAAAAAGAATGTCATCGATGAACACGATGACAAACTTGTCTAGGAACGGTTGGAAGATCCTATTCATATAATCCATGAATACGGCTGGAGCATTAGTCATTCCGAAAGGGATAACTAAGTACTCGTGGTGACCATACCGACTCTGAAAAGCAGTCTTCGGAACATCCTTTTTCTTAACTCGGATTTGATGGTATCTAGACCGCCGATCGATCTTAGAAAACATGGTTGCTCCCTTCAACTAGTCCATCAAATCATCGATCCTAGGTAACGAGTACTTGTTCTTGATCATCATTTTTTCCAGCTGACGATAGTTCACGCATAACCTCGAGCTCCCATCCTTCTTCTTCAAAAACAGCATTGGTGCTCTCGTCAGAGATGCACTAGGTTTGATGAACTCTTTGCCTAGCATCTCGTCCAACTGTTATTTAAGCTCCGCCAGCTCCACTAGAGATATCCTATATGGCGCTATCGATATAGGCCCAGTCCTCAGTATAAGATCTATAGCAAACTCCACCTCCCTCTCGGGTGGCAGTCCGGGAACGTCATCGGGAAACACCTCAGGAAACTCTCGCACAATAGGTAAAGCTCCAACTCCAGGAGTCTCCTTGGCCTCCACAGAGAACAGCACCATGCACCCGTCTGATCGTCTACTCTCGTTGGCATGCATCAATCCAGATCGCTCAGAAAAACGGAGGGTTTTCTTTGAACAGTCTAACACAACATGGTTGGCCGAAAGCCAGTCCATGCCTAGGATAACATCTATCTGTTGCATAGGCAAACAGACAAGGTCAACTCTGGACCTAAAAGCTGGCTTTCTCCAGTCCCAAACCAGCATAGCGGAGTCCTGCACTTCCGTCCATACAGTGCTTCGTATGGTGCCATGCCAATACTTGAATGGAAACTGTTGTTGTAAGCAAACTCGATCAATGGAAGGAACTCATCCCAACTTCTCGTGTTCTCCAACATGTACGCTCTTAAGAGGTCCTCCAACGACTGAGTTGTTCGTTCAGACTGACCATCAGTTTGAGGATGATAAGCAGAACTCATACTTAACTTGGTTCCCACAACACTGTTCAAGCTTCTCCAGAACCTTGACGTAAATCTTGGATCACGATCCGAAATTATACTCAAATGTATCCCATGCAACCTCACAACCTCCTCGATGTAGATCTAAGTCAACCTTTCCAAGGAATAACCTTGGTTATAGGTAAGAAATGATCACATTTCGTTAACCTGTCAATGATTACCCAGATTGCATCACACCTTTTCTGAGTTCTCGGCAACCCAGAAACAAAGTCCATGGCAATGCTATCTCACTTCCATTCTGGGACATCTAGCGATTGCAACAACCCTACTGGCTTCTGGTGTTCAATCTTCGCTTTCTGACACACCAAGCAGGTTAGAACATACTCTGCTACCTCTTTCTTCATCCCCGGCCACCAGAACAACTTCTTCACGTCCTGATACATCTTGATAGCCCTCAGATGAAAACTCAACTTGCTCTTGTGTGCTTCCTCCAAGATCATTTTCTTAATTTCGCTAACCGCTGGCACACAAACCCTGTCACCATACCTAAGCAGACCATCAGTACCTCGCTTAAATTCCAAAGTCTTACCTTCTTCTATTAACCTATTCACACTCTCGAGGTACTTATCCTAAGCTTGTTTTTCCATAAGAGATCTAGGAAATCGCTAGTCACTTTAATCATCCCCAGATTCAACCTATCCTCGACGATTTCGACCTCAAGATTCAGATTCCTAAACACCTCTAACAGCTCTAGCTCCTTTACCGTCATTGTAGATATGTGAATGAATTCCTATTGAGCGCATATGCTACTACGTTCGCCTTATTTGGATGGTATTGGAGGTCGAATTCATAGTCCTTTATGAATTCCATCCACCTCTGCTACCTCATGTTCAACTCTCTCTGGTCGAACAAATACTTCAAGCTCTTATGGTCGCTAAATACACTCAATTTAGCACCATACAGATAGTGTCTCCATATCTTCAATGCAAACACTATCGCCGCCAATTCCAGATCATGCGTTGGGTAGTTCCGCTCATGTACTCTCAACTTCCTGGAGGCATACGCCACTACTTTCCCTTCTTACATGAGCACACATCCCAAGTCTTGATTAGATGCATCGCAGTACACATCTAATCGTCCCAAAGGATCTGGTAACATCAGCACTGGTGACGTGATCAGTCTTCTTAGTGAGGGATAAACAAAACATAACTTCAAATATTGCAACATATAACCATATATTTAAGCATATGTCAATCTGTAAATTCGAACGTACAAAACCATACATAGCAGATCATTTCTCGCCATGATGTCAATTTAGCATTGGGCAAGATGCTTGTGTATTCCCTTGGAGTTGATCACTAGAGTCTCCCACTCGGATGATCGCATTTCTATCCCGGTCGAAACCGTTGACCGGCAAGTGACATCGGTCACTGCACAACATCCCTCCAAACTCTGGGGTTCTTTCACTAGAGACCCCTGCTCCGACGGTCATATTTATATACCGGTCAAGTCCGTTGTTCGGTCGAATACACCAAGTATTGCTCAATGTCCAAAAATCAAACCCTTTTCATACTTATGCCATGTTCATGCAAATCAACTCACAATATCACATGTCCACTATGTGCCGCAACATAGCTTATATAACCATTTCAATGGTAATCAACAAAATACATAATGATCTCAATATAAATACATGTAGGTAACATTATAGTCATTTCATTCACAAACTTGAAGTATCTTACCAATCGGTTTCAACATTTGCTTTGTATGCAAATACAAAGTTAAATCAATAAATCTTACCTTGCCGTTTGTCAATAATTTCACAACAAATCTTGTTCATCACAATAAATATTCACTTCGCTTTCAAAAATTAAAACTCAATATACAAAAGTATAATAAACCCATAATTCAATAAACACGCGAATAAAATGGCTATTGCCCATAGACCATAATAAGCATAGAACAGAACAATAATTCATATATTCAAGAACCATTCTTAGATTCAACAAGAACATAAACATTGCTTATCACACTCTAAACAAACACTTTTACCATATAATAATCCTACCACTACATTTATTTAAATTATCATCATATAACTCCATTCCCGTCTTCGTATATTCCTCTTTAACCCTTTGTGTTTTATAATCTCATCCTATAAACATAGTCCGCAATCTTGTTCACTCATATTAACTCATCAAAACATCTCATTAAATTCTATAATTCATAATATCATCTAACTATTATAGGTTCACAATCTTTAAGCATCTCAATTCATCACATCAAAATCCAAGAAACATATTATTATTTTTATAACGAAGCTAGACATGATAATAACTAACCTTACACCAAATTCAACATTTACCTAACTCACCTCAACTAATTTAGAACAAGGTATCAAATACATTAGGTTCCACTCTTTAAAAGCCTTTTATTATTGTATATTTCATAACAAATAAGCATATTCAACCTTTCACGCCTCAAATGAGCAAAACAACACATTTTTAGAAATAAAAAACTTTGATCACTATTTTGATCATAACTTTCAAAATACTTGGAATTTTAACTTGAAACAAATTTCATAAGAAAGTAGATTCACAAAGATTTCCAACAAGGGATCATTTACCCAAAACAGATTATAAATGAAAAAGTTATGAAAGTTTAAAGTTTGTTGTCTCTGTCTCTAGCACCCAGCGCCAGGATACCAGCACTAAGAGCCAATATGATCTTCCCAGACCCCTTTTTGGGTGCTCCAGCACTCAACGCTTAGCAAGGGGAGCCCAGCGCTAGCTGAAAATCACAGAAATGCAGCAGAGCGCTGCTGTTTCACCATTTTCACCCCAAAACCCCTTTTTCATGCTTTTCAACCAACAAACAACTATAACAACTCACCAACAACATATAAGTTAAAGAATAATCAACTAAAACATGTTATAAATGATTTATATGAAATTGATTCACTCAAAACATCTCATAGACATAATTATTTCAATCATCACCAACCTATTTCATATCCCAAACTAACACCCACGAAAATTACTCAAAACAAATCACAAATCCCTCACCTTGTTTGAAGTTCATGAATATCTCTTTTCCTTCTCCCTCTGTTGTTGCTACTCTTTCCTCTTCTCCTTCTTTTCTTTCTTCTCTTCTTCACATTTTCTTTTCTGCTAGGGTTGCTAATGGTTGCCCACCCTAGGCCTCCTTTCTCTAACTATTTATCCCTCATCATTTTTACTGAAAAGCCCATGATATGTTAAGTTAACTCATAATTTAACATTTGTGTACCTATCTTTATCATGATTAATAATTTTATTTTATTTTATTCGAATTTCTTAAGCATATTAGTACTTATTATTTACACTCTACTAATATTCTCATGTTATAAATAATTAATAACATGGCAAAAAAATATTAACTTTTCCTCTATATTTTTTATAAAAATAAAAAAATAAATATATATACTTTATGCCATTTTTGGCGGGTTTTACATGATAGTCCACGCACGACCTTTAACTTTCATCCTTCTTCTTGACAAACAGTACCGGAGCTGCCATGGCGACGCGCTAGGTCTGATTGTAACACCCCACCTTCGGATGTCACTTTCGTAACTCCAAACACTATAAAGTAGGAAAAAGGATTTGCTGGTTCGCTTTCGGAAAAAGATTTTCTTTACTTATATCTTACTTACTATGAAAATCGTGATAGAAATTTTTTTCTTCTTCTTATAATATTCAAGAACATATACTCATGATAACATTAGCATAACTCACATATATATATATATATATATATATATATATATATAGGTAAACATCATCCATATAAATCCATCAGTCTACCCCACGGCCATCAGAAGCCGATAACAGACTAATCCAAAAGTAACTACCTCAAAATAAACTTAAGTTGGTCTGACAAAAGAAGCCTAAAGATAACAAGATACGCTACCCCAACATCAGTCGTACCAAAAGGACAGGGTCTCGTCGTCACCAATCCGCACCTCTTCGTCGTCAACCTCCAGCACTAAAGCTATAGGGTTCCAGATGATCCAGAGGACTGCTAACATACATCTGTATGTGTATCCAAAAACAAAACAGGGTGTCCAACACGTACAGGCAAGGGTGAGACACCAATATATGAACTCAAAATACAACAACTACATACTCAAAGCACAAAACAGCAGATGTATATAGGTACATCCAGCACAGTTATGAAGCATGATAGATATAGCACAGAATATCATGACAAAACAGATAAATTCAGGGTCTTATACCCAACAGTCAGCGTCATTTTCAAAACATATTCATGACACTTCCAGCATACTATCTAACATTCGATTCTTAATTTCCGGAAATCCCGTCACCAAATGAATGAGTTGATCAAACTCGATCGCCAACCAAGACACACCATATTTACCATATCACACTGACCAACATCGGGTATAATGCTTCACCTTATATGGATTTCATTAACACACCACGTTGTCCAATCTAGGCATAACGCTTGACATTGTATCGATTAATTTACCATGTCACGTTGTCCAATCCAGGCATAACGCTTCACATTACATGGATGTTATAACCATATCACACTGTACAAATGCTTCGCATTATATGGATTTTATTCATTGCTCATTTGGGTACAATGACACATAATGACTTACAATCATCACTGGGTTTCCTATCATCAAGGTCCCCCTTCCAGTGGCACGTCTGCCCAAAACAAATGCATGAGAAAACATTTTGTTTTCAAATGTCTTTCTGTGTCGTATAGTTATTTCCTTGTTGAAGCATCAACGCTATCAACCACCACAATGTTTTAGACTCTTTAAGCCGTTACAACATTTTCTGAAAAATTGGACACTTAGTCCATAACGTAAAAAGGACATGCAGTCCACACAGCTCTAACCCAAAAATCCCTAACCGATGCATCTGTCTCGGATTTTGGATCCTTAAGCTCAAAAACGTCCTTAAGCCCCTAGGATCACAAGGAATGTCCTCCAGCTTACAAGACCAACATGCTAACACGAATCCTAGATCCCCGTGTTCTGTAGAACTCTAGAACCCCGACGTCTCAGTTTCTAGGTTCCAAACCAAAAACCACATTTCTCTTTTGAAAACTCAAAACCAACACCCAAATCTCCGACGCTTATACACAAAGCCTTCGGGATCGGTTTTCCAAAACGAAACGTCACGTGGTTAAAAACCACTTTTTTCCTTATCGAAGGATTTCGGTAAAGCACAAAACTTTGAAATACGGTTCGCAAAACCATTTTTCTTCAATAAAACAACTTATTTTGAAACAACATTTCCAAAGGCACTTTTGCTCAAAAAGATTCCATTTATTACTTCAAAAATTATTAAAGTCTCTAAAACACACTTTTCACCTCAAAGCTTTGTTTTTATCGATTAAAACCAATTTTTCATCCATTTTACCCTTTTAGTCAACTTATCCTTTCTAAAGTAAATATTTATTTTAATTTATTCCAAAAGCCAATTTATTTCTTTTTCTCACAAAATTTCCCTGAAAACACTTCAATTTATTATTTTTCTTTATTTCACGTCCGGAGCTTTTTGAAGCTTTTATATTACACGATATCAGATCCTAACCGGTGTTAGGTCCTTTAAAGTGATAATTACCACGACAGGCATATAATACATCCATACATCAATTTCAATACCATACCATACAATCGAATATAAGCAGGTAATTCAGGCATAATCAGATATTTCAGGCATAGGCAATTATCAGCGGTAATTTAAAACACTCCACAACCAATCAAGCACAGATTAAATAATTACACTCCAGATACACAAATACAACATACAGCTGTCGGAATTTGGAATTCCTCATCTTATCACCCCTTACCTCTAGGAGTTCCCAAAGAGCGATAAATCGTCCGATTGACCCGTATGTCGTCCGATTTCTCGTTCGATCACCCAACCACAACTATAACCATACAAATCAATCACACATCAATTTTAATCAACACAAAATCCCCTATTAACACCTATATAGGGTTCGGCCATATGCTTAAGCAAATAGCTAGGGAGCTCCAAAAATTCCCTTTATTTGGATTCTACCCTAACAAAGTGGATAATCCAAGATACAAGCTTACAACACCAAAAACCAACAAAATCCTACCCTCCCACAAAGGGGGTAGGTTCGGCCCTCACATACCCATATGGGTTAGAGGAGTCTCTTGACTCTAAGCTCTTGGATTGTGAAAGACTACCATGAACCTAGATCAAAGAAACTGGTTTGGTATTAAAAGGATTTTTCTATAATTTTCCATGGATTTTTGAAGTTTATGTGTAAAAACCCTAACCTCCATGAAACTATGATTTTCAAGAGAGAAAGGAGAGATTGAGAGAGATAGGAGAGAGTCTTTACCTCCTAGATGCCATTCCTTGAAGAAAACTAGCTTGAATCACTCAAAAACTCTAAGTTTCTAAGCTTTATCAATGGAGAACTTATGAAGAATGAAGAGGAAAAGAAGAGAAAAGTGAGATATGGAGGAAGAGAGTCTTGGCCGAATGGCCTTTGTGAGATAAATTTTTGACTCAATGGCAAACTTGTAATTAAGTAGAAGGGTAATTTGGTAATTTTGCTAAAAGACCAATGACATTTTGATCATTTCGCGTTCAGATATTTTGAAAATCATCATGATACTGACACGAGTCCCTAGGTGACTTGACATCGACTTGACATCAAGATTATCCGTTCGCGGGTCCCGTTAAACCCTTCTACGGCTCTAATCGTCTCCCAGTTCGATTATTGGCCCGAATATAATATATTATTTTCACTTTTGAACGTCAGAACGGATTTTTGCCAATATGTAGAGAATCGAATTCTAAGACTAATGGTTCTGTCCGTTAGTCAAAATTAGGTCTTTATAGTAGTAAAACACTACTACCCGTGAAAACGTAGACCGGCCTCCATTCGAGTTTTCGGCCCAAAATTTAACCGTAGGCTCATACGATCGTATGGAGCATGAATATGATTTGAGTTTTCCCAAAATCATTTTCTAAAATGCAGATAAAAAAATATAAATTCATTAATCAAGTTTATTGTCCTTAGAAAGAACGAAAGAAAAATCGGGGTGTTACATTACTACCCTTTTAAAAAGAATTTTGTCCTCGAAATTTCGTGACTCAAGACCAGACAGGATTTCTTAATCCTAACAAGAAATTCCATGGAAGAATTTCACAGCTCAGAAAGTAAATACAGGAATATCCAGTATGTAAAAAGATTCTTCAGTAGGTTCGTGAGTGTAAAAATGCATAGCTAATACATGTTTACAACCACGAATCTAATAAAGCCTCCTTTTCCACAAGAATCTCCCAACAGGTTAGGGAATCAAAAGGTCAACAGTCTGGCCGCTATCAGACTGGATCACATTTACCAAAAGTAAAAGTGATCAGACTAAGTTTCATCAAGAAACTCCCAGCATTGGTAATTGTTTGTGTTATAACTCAAGGAATAATCATAACAAACCCTTCAATGAAGTACTACGAAGATATCCAGGCTAATGGATACGATTAGCCCAATCCCTCAAATGTCTAATACACTAAGGATCATACAGAAATATGAGTACAAACACTTATACGGCAAAGAAGAAACAGGTAATATTAAACATTGCATGCAATTCATCATGATAAAAGAATAAGTTGTACCCGAATTGACAAGCACGGTTAAGAGATTACCGCCTATGTCGCAACTACCTCATATGCGATCGTCGGAACCCGAAGCTCTCGCACCTCTCGTGGTATATACTCTTCCCTTCATCATTGACCCTTTGTTTCCGGTATCAGTATTGGCAGTTGGGACAGATCCTTGTGCCTCGCAGTATCTTGCTATGTGCCCCGTTTGTCCACAATAGGACTCCTTACAGAGAATTTGTTGGCCAGGTTTGATGGATCTCCACACTTGAAACATTTCCTCTCTCGGCCCTGACCATGATTCCTCTGGCCTCCACTGCCTGATGCATAAGCAACAAAACGATGGGGTTGCTGCTTCTGATCATTCCCGGGGGGGTCGAGAATAAGGTTTCGAGTAAATATCCAATTTGGTCCCTAAAATTGTAGTGTTGTATCAATTTAGTCCCCCACATTATCAATATTCCAAAATGATCCCTGGAATTGCAGAAAGTTAATTAGATTCGTCCCTCCGCTAATATTTGCATGGACTATAATGACATTAAGTTGGTAATGTCAGGGATGGATTTGAAACTAAGTGAGTAATGTCAGGGATGAATTTGCTACATTTTGAAATTTCAAGGATCATTTTGGAATATTGATAATGTGGAGGACTAAGTTGATACGACCCTACAATTTCAGGGACCAAATTGGGTATTTACTCATAAGGTTTCCTTTGACTCTGTTCTCCCCTCTGGTCCTGGTACTGATTCTTAAAACGGAGAGGTCCTCCAACGTTCTCTCTGTTGGCCCTTCCACGTTTCATCAGCTCCACTTGTCTACTTTTCTTGACTAAAGCCTGGAAATTTTGAATCCCCTGCGGCAGCACGGACTCCCTAATTTCATACCTCAGGCCTCTCTCAAAACCTTCACACTTCCAGTCTTCGTCAGGGTTGTTTTGGAAGAATCGGAAATACTTGGCAAGTGATTTAAATTTTGCCGTATATTCCCCGACGGTGAATTCTTGCCCTTTCTCAGCTTTTACACTCTGCGAAAAGTACTTTTCCAGAAATTGGTGCTTGAACAGAGTCCAAGTGATTTCCTGTTGGTTAGCCTCCAGCAGCTATTTGGTTCCCTTCCACCGGTATTTAGCATCTCCCAGTAGTAGAAAAGATGCATACGGTACCTTCACTTTTTCAGGGCTGTGAATCAGCTTGAAGATTTTCTCAATCTCCTGGATCCATAAGTCAGCCTTCTCAGGATCCACATCGCCATGAAACGGTGGTGGATTCTAGCGTCTGAAAGTGGCCAAGCTTCGGCCCTCAGCGGCCTAGTCAGCACGAAGTTGCTCTTGAGCATTATGCGCATTCATGGTTGTGGTCTGAACAGCAATAGCCGCAGCCATGTTTGCCATCGCTTGAGCAGCGAAGTCTATTCCATTTGCTCCGTCAACGTCCTCAGCATGGACATTGACTCCTCTCTCGCAGCCACGTCCACGGCCACGTCGTGCTCCCGCTCCAATTTCTAGTTCCATATTTGACCAACATGGTTTTACTCAGTCAAACTACAACCAGGAACCAAAACATAGGTTCACCTAACAACGTACCTTACTTCTAAGAAGTAAGTCAATCTAGCCTTAATCAGATATCACACAACATCAACACAACAGACCTATTCCCCAAAGGTTCCCGAAAGACTCGACCAGCTCTGATAGCACTTGTAACACCCCATCTTCGGGTGTCACTTTCGTAACTCCAAACACTATAAATTAGGAAAAAGGATTTGCTGGTTCGCTTTCAGAAAAAGATTTTCTTTACTTATATCTTACTTACTATGTAAATCGTGATAGAAATTGTTTTTTCTGCTTATAATATTAAAGAACATATACTCACGATAACATTAGCATAACTCACAAATATACATACATATATATATATATATATATATATATATATATATATATATATATATATATATATATATCATCCATTTAAATCCATCAGTCTACCCCATGGCCATCAGGAGCCGATAACAGACTAATCCCAAAGTAACTACCTCAAAATAAACCTAAGCTGATCTGACAAAAGAAGCCTAAAGATAACAAAATACGCTACCTCGACATAAGTCGTACCAAAAGGACAGGGTCTTGTTGTCACCAATCCGCACCTTGTCATCGTCAACCTCCAGTACTAAAGCTATAGGGTTCCAGATGATCCAGAGGACTGCTAACAAACATCTGTATGTGTATCCAAAAGCAAAACAGGGTGTCCAACACATACAGGCAAGGGTGAGACACCAATATATGAACTCAAAATACAACAACTACATACTCAAAGCACAAAACAGCAGATGCATATAGGTACATCAAGCACAGTTATGAAGCATGATAGACATAGCACAGAATATCAGGACAAAATAGATAAATTCAGGGTCTCATACCCAACAGTCAGCATCATTTTCAAAACATATGCATGACACTTCCAGCATATATCTAGCATTCGTTTCCTAATTTCCGAAAATCCCATCACCAAATGAATGAGTTGATCAAACTCGATTGCCAACTAAGGCACACCTTATTTATCATATCACATTGACCAACACAGGGTACAATGCTTCACCTTATATGAATTTCATTATCACACCACGTTGTCCAATCCAGGCATAACGCTTGACATTGTATGGATTTATTTATCATGTCATGTTGTCCAATCCAGGCGTAACGCTTCACATTACATGGATGTTATTACCATATCACACTGTACAAATGCTTCGCATTATATGGATTTTATTCACTGCCCATCAGGGTACAATGACACATAATGACTTACAGTCATCACGGGGTTTCCTATCATTAAGGTCCCCCTTCCAGTGGCACATCTGCCCACAACAAATGCATGAGAAAACCTTTTGTTTTCGGATGTTTTTCTGTGTCGTACAGTTATTTCCTTGTTGAAGCATCAAAGTTATCAACCATCACAATGTTTTAGACTCCTTAAGCCGTTACAACATTTTCTCAAAAATTGGACAAAGGACATGCAGTCCACACAGCTCTAACCCAAAAATCCCTAACCGATGCACCTGTCTCGGATTTTGGATCCTCAAGCTCAAAAACATCCTTAAGCCCCTAGGATCACAAGGAATGTCTTCCAGCTTACAAGACCAACATGCTAACACGAATCCTAGATCCCAGTGTTCTGTAGAACTCTAGAACCCTGACGTCTCAGTTTCTAGGTTCCAAACCAAAAACCACATTTCTCTTTTGAAAACTCAAAACCAACACCCAAATCTCCGACGCTTATACACAAAACCTTCGGGATCGGTTTTCCAAAACAAAACGTCACGTGGTTAAAAACCACTTTTTTCCTTATCGAAGGATTTTGGTAAAGCACAAAACTTTGAAATACGGTTCGTAAAACCATTTTTCTTGGATAAAACAACTTATTTTGAAAAAACATTTCCAAAGGCACTTTTGCTCAAAAAGATTCCATTTTTTACTTCAAAAACTATTAAAGTCTCTAAAACACACTTTTCACCTCAAAACTTTGTTTTTATCGATTAAAACCAATTTTTCCTCCATTCTACCCTTTTAGTCAACTTATCCTTACTAAAGTAAATATTTATTTTTATTTATTCCCAAAAGCCAATTTATTTCTTTTTCTCACAAAGTTTCCCTGAAAACACTTCAATATTATTATTTTTCTTTATTTCACGTCCTGAGCTTTTTGAAGCTTTTATATTACACGATATCAGATCCTAACCGGTGTTAGGTCCTTTAAAGTGATAATTACCACGACAGGCATATAATAAATCCATACGTCAATTTCAATTCCATACCATACAATAGAATATAAGCAGGTAATTCAGGCATAATAAGATATTTCAGGCATAGGCAATTATCAGCGGTAATTTAAAACACTCCACAACCAATCAACACAGATTAAATAATTACACTCCAGATACACAAATACAACATACAGCTGTCGGAATTTGGAATTCCTCAGGTTATCACCCCTTACCTCTAGGAGTTCCCAAAGAGCGATAAATCGTCCGATCGACCCGTAAGTCGTTCGATTTCTCGTTCGATCACCCAACCACAACTACAATCATACAAATCCATCACACATCAACTTAATCAACACAAAATCCCCTATTAACACCTATATAGCGTTCAGCCATATGCTAGAACAAAAAGCTAGGGAACTCCAAATATTCCCATCTCTTGGATTCTAGCCCAACTAAGTGGGATAATTATAGATACAAGCTTACAACACCAAAAAGAACAAAATCCTACCCTCCCACAACGGGGGTAGGTTCGGCCCTCACATACCCATATGGGTTAGAGGAGTCTCTTGACTCTGAGCTCTTCGAATTGTGAAAGACTACCATGAACCTAAATCAAAGAAATTGGTTTGGTATTAAAAGGATTTTTCTACAATTTTCCATGGATTTTTGAAGTTTATGGGTAAAAACCCTAACCTGCATGAAACTATGATTTTCAAGGGAGAAAGGAGAGATTGAGAGAGATAGGAGAGAGTCTTTACCTCTTAGATGCTATTCCTTGAAGAAAACTAGCTTGAATCAATCAAAAACTCTAAGTTTATAAGCTTTATCAATGGAGAACTTATGAAGAATGAAGAGGAAAAGAAGAGAAAAGTGAGATAGGGAGGAAGAGAGTCTTGGCCGAATGGCTGAATGGCCTTTGTGAGGGTGGAGGTGAGATAAATTTTTGACTCAATGGCAGACTTGTAATTAAGTAGAAGGGTAATTTGGTAATTCTGCTAAAAGACCATGGGCATGTTGATCATTTCGCGTTCAGATATTTTGAAAATCATCAGGACACTGGCACGAGTCCCTAGGTGACTTGACACTGACTTGACATCAAGATTATCCATTTGCGGGTCCCGTTAAACCCTTCTACAGCTCCAATCGTCTCCAAGTTCGATTATTGGTCCGAATATAATATATTATTTTCACTTTTGAACGTCAGAACGGATTTTTTTAAATATGTAGAGAATCGAATTCTTAGACTAATGGTTCTGACCGTTAGTCAAAATTAGGTCTTTATAGTAGTAAAACACTACTATCCGTGAAAATGTAGACCGGGCTCCGTTCGAGGTTTCGGCCCAAAATTTAACCGTAGGCTCATACGATTGTATGGAGCATGAATATGATTTTCGTTTTCCAAAATCATTTTCTTAAACGCAGATAAAAAAATATAAACTCATTAATCGAGTTTATTGTCCTTAGAAAGCACAAAAGAAAAATCGGGGTGTTACATTACTATCCTTCTAAAAAGAATTTCGTCCTCGAAATTATGTGACTCAAGACCAGACAGGATTTATTAATCCTAGCAAGAAATTCCATGGAAGAATTTCACAGCACAAAAAGGAAATACAGGAATATCCAGTATGTAAAAAGATTCTTTAGTAGGTTCGTCAATGTAAAAATGCATAGCTAATACATGTTTACAACCACGACTCTAATAAAGTCTCCACTTCCACAAGAATCTCCCAACAGGTTAGGGAATCCAAAGGTCAACAGTCTGGTCGCAATCAGACTAGATCACATTTACCAAAATTAAAAGTGATCAGACTAAGTTTCATCAAGAAACTCCCAGCATCGGTAATTGTTTGTGTTATAACTCAAGGAGTAGTCATAACAAACCCTTCAATGAAGTACTACGAAGATATCCAAGCTAATGGATATGATTAGCCCAATCCCTCAAATGTCTAATACACTAAGGATCATACAGAAATGAGTACAAACATTTATACAGCAAAGAAGAAACAGGTAATATTAAACATTGCACGCAATTCATCATGATAAAAAATAAGTTGTACCCGAACTGAAAAGCACGGTTGAGATTACCGCCTATGTCGCAACTACCTCATATGCGATCGTCGGAACCTGAAGCTCCCACACCTCTCATGCTATAAACTCTTCCCCTCATAGTTGGCCTTTTGTTTCCGGTATCAGTATTGGCAGTTGGGACAGATCCTTGTGCCTCGCAGTATCTTGCTATGTGCCCCGTTTGTCCACAAGTAAAACATTTAGGACTCCTTACAAAGCATTTGTTGGCCAGGTGTGATGGATCACCACACTTGAAACATTTCCTCTCTCAGCCCTGACCATGATTCCTCTGGCCTCCACTGCCTGATGCATAAGCAACAAAATGATGGGGTTGCTGCTTCTGATCATTCCCGGGGGGTCGGGAATAAGGTTTCCTCTGACTCTATTCTCTCCTCTGGTCCTGGTATTGATTCTTAAAACGGAGAGGTCCTCCAACGTTCTCTCTGTTGACCCTTCCACGTTTCATCAGCTCCACTTGTCTGCTTTTCTCGACTAAAGCTTGGAAATTTCGAATCCCTTGCGGCAGCACGGACTCCCTAATTTCATACCTCAGGCCTCTCTCAAAACCTTCACACTTCCAGTCTTCGTCAAGGTTGTTCTGGAAGAATCAAAAATACTTGGCGAGTGATTCAAATTTTGCCGCATATTCCCCGACGGTCATCTCCCTCTGTCGCAGACGTAAGAATTCTTGCCCTTTCTCAGCTCTTGCACTCTGCAGAAAGTGCTTTTCCAAAAATCGGTGCTTGAATAGGGTCCAAGTGCTTTCCTGCTGGTTAGCCTCCAGCAGCTATTTGGTTCCCTTCCACCAGTATTCAGCATCTCCCAGCAGTAGGAAAGATGCGTACGGTACCTTCACTTCTTCAGGGCTGTGAATCAGCTCGAAGATTTTCTCAATCTCCTGGATCCAAGAGTCAGCCTTCTCAGGATCAATATCGCCATGAAACTGTGGCAGATTCTGGCGTCTAAAAGTGGTCAAGCTTCGGCCCTCAGTGGCCTGGTCAGCACGAAGTTGCTCTTGAGCATTATGCGAATTCATGGTTGTGGTCTGAACAGTAATAGCCACAACCATGTTTGCCATCGCTTGAGCAGCGAAGTCCATTCCATTTGCTCCGTCAACGTCCTCAGCATGGACATTGAATCCTCTCCCGCGGCCACGTCTTCGTCCACGTCCACGTCGTGCTTCGCTCCAATTTCTAGTTCCATATCTGACCAACAAGGTTTTACACAATAAAACTGCAACCAGGAACCAAAACATAGGTTCACCTAACAACGTACCTTACTTCTAAGATGTAAATCAATCCAGGCTTAATCAGAGATCACATAACATCAACACAACAAACCTATTCCCCAAAGGTTCCTGAAAGACTCAACTAGCTCTTACCACTCGTAACACCCCATCTTCGGATGTCACTTTCGTAACTCCAAACACTATAAAGTAGGAAAAAAGATTTGTTGGTTCGCTTTCGGAAAAATATTTTCTTTACATATATCTTACTTACTATGAAAATCGTGATAGAAATTGTTTTTCTATATATATATATATATATATATATATATATATATAGGTAAACATCATCCATTTAAATCCATCAGTCTACCCCACGGCCATCAGGAGCCGATAATAGACTAATCCAAAATTAACTACCTCAAAATAAACCTAAGCTGGTCTGAAAAAAGAAGCCTAAAGATAACAAAATACACTACCCCGACATCAGTCGTACCAAAAGGATAGGGTCTCATCGTCGCTAATCCACACCTCTTCGTCGTCAACCTCCAGCACTAAAGCTATAGGGTTCCAGATGATCCAGGGGACTGCTAACAAACATCTGTATGTGTATCCAAAAACAAAACAGGGTGTCCAACATGTATAGGCAAGGGCGAGACACCAATATTTGAACTCAAAATACAACAACTACATGCTCAAAGCACAAAACAGCAGATGCATATAGGTACATCCAGCACAGTTATGAAGCATGATAGATATAGCACAGAATATCATGACAAAATAGATAAATTCAGGGTCTCATACCCAACAGTCAGCGTCATTTTCAAAACATATGCATGACACTTCCAGTATACTATCTAGCATTCGATTCTTAATTTCCGGAAATCCCGTCACCAAATGAATGAGTTGATCAAACTCGATTGCCAACCAAAGCACACCATATTTATCACATTGACCAACACAGGGTACAATGCTTCAACTTATATGGATTTCATTACCACACCACGTTGTCCAATCCAGTCATAATGCTTCAAATTGTATGGATTTATTTACCATGTCACGTTGTCCAATCCACGCGTAATGCTTCACATTACATGGATGTTATTACCATATCACACTGTACAAATGCTTCGCATTATATGGATTTTATTCATTGCCCATCAGGGTATAATGACACATAATGACTTACAGTCATCACGGGGTTTCCTATCATCAAGGCCCCCTTCCAGTGGCACGTCTGCCCAAAACAAATGCATGAGAAAACCTTTTGTTTTCGGATGTTTTTTTGTGTCGTATAATTATTTCCTTGTTGAAGCATCAACGCTATCAACCACCACAATGTTTTAGACTCTTTTAGCCGTTACAACATTTTCTCAAAAACTAGACACTCAGTCCATAACTTAAAAAGGACACACAGTCCACATAGCTCTTACCCAAAAATCCCTAACCGATGCACCAGTCTCGGATTTTGGATCCTCAAGCTCAAAAACGTCCGTAAGGCCCTAGGACCACAAGGAATGTCTTCCAGCTTACAGGACCAACATGCTAACACGGATCCTAAATTCCCGTGTTCTGTGGAACTCTAGAACTCCACCATCATGGTTTCTAGTTTCCAAACCAAAAACCACATTTCTCTTTTGAAAACTCAAAACCAACACCCAAATCTCCGACGCTTATATACAAAGCTTTCGGGATCGGTTTTCCAAAACAAAACGTCACATGGTTAAAAACCACCTTTTTCCTTATCGAAGGATTTCGGTAAAACACAAAACTTTGAAATATGGTTCATAAAACCATTTTTCTTGGATAAAACAACTTATTTTGAAACAACATTTCCGAAGGCACTTTTGCTCCAAAAGACTTCCTTTATTACTTCAAAAGCAATTAAAGTCTCTAAAACACACTTTTCACCTCAAAAACGTTGTTTTTCACCATTAAAGCTAATTTTCTCTCCATTCTACCCTTTTAGTCAACTTATCCTTACTAAAGTAAATATTTATTTTTATTTATTCCCAAAAGAAAATTTATTTCTTTTTCTCACAAAGTTTCCTTGAAAACACTTCAATATTATTATATTTCTTTATTTCACGTCCCGAGCTTTTTGAAGCTTTCATGTTACACGATATCGGATCCTAACTGGTGTTAGGTCCTTTAATGTAATAATTACCACGATAGGCATATAATACATCCATGCATCAATTTCAATGTCATGCCATACAATCGAATATAAGTAGGTAATTCAGGCTTACTCCGATATTTCAGGCATAGGCAATTATCAGCGGTAATTTAAAACACTCCACAACCAATCAAGCACAGATTAAATAATTACACTCCAGATACACAAATACAGCCTACAGCTGTCGGAATTTTGAAGTTACCTCTTGGAGTTCCCAAAGAGCGATAAATCGTCCGATCGATCCGTAAGTCGTCTGATCACCCAACCACAACTACAATCATACAAATCAATCAGATATCAACTTTAATCAACACAAAATCCCTTATTAACACCTATATCAGGTTCGGCTATATGCTAGAACAAATAGCTAGGGAGCTCCAAAAATTCCTATCTCTTGGATTCTACCCTAACTAAGTGGGATAATCCTATATACAAGCTTACAACACCAAAAACCAATAAAATCCTACCCTCCCACAAAGGGGGCAGGTTCGGCCCTCACATACCCATATGGGTTAGAGGAGTCTTTTGACTTTAAGCTCTTGGACTGTGAAAGACTACGATGAATGTAGATCAAAGAAGTTGGTTTGGTATTAAAAGGATTTTTCTACAATTTTCCATGGATATTTGAATTTTATGGGTAAAAACCCTAACCTCCATAAAACTATGATTTTAAAGAGAGAAAGGAGAGATTGAGAGAGATAGAAGAGAGTCTTTACCTCCTAGATGCTATTCCTTGAAAAAAAAAAAAAAAAAAAAAAAACTAGCTTGAACCACTCAAAAACTCTAAATTTCTAAGCTTTATCCATGGAGAGCTTATGAAGAATGGAGAGGAAAAGAAGAGAAAAGTGAGATAGGGAGGAAGAGAGTCTTGGCCAAATGGCCTAAGTGAGGGTGGAGGTGAGATAAATTTTTGACTCAATGGCAAACTTGTAATTAAGTAGAAGGGTAATTTGGTAATTTTTATAAAAGACCAAGGACATTTTGGTCATTTCGCGTCCAGATATTTTGAAAATCATCATGACACTGGCACGAGTCCCTAGATGACTGGACACTGACTTGACATCAAGATTATCCGTTCGCGGGTCCCGTTAAACCCTTCTACGGCTCCAATCGTCTCCCAGTTCGATTATCGGCCCGAATATAATATATTATTTTCACTTTTGAACGTCAGAACGGATTTTTACAAATAAGTAGGGAATTGAATTCTAAGACTAATGGTTCTAACCGTTAGTCAAAACTAGGTCTTTATAGTAGTAAAACACTACTATTCGTGAAAATGTAGACCGGGCTCCGTTCGAGTTTTCGGCCCAAAATTTAACCGTATGCTCATACGATTATATGGAGCATGAATATGATTTTAGTTTTCCCAAAATCATTTTCTAAAACTCAGATAAAAAAATATAAACTCATTAATCGAGTTTATTGTCCTTAGATAGCATAAAAGAAAAATCGGGGTTTTACACTGATAAACTCTTTGTCTAGCATCTCATTCAACTGTTTCTTCAACTCCGCCATTTCTACTGGAGACATTCGATAAGTGCTATCGAAATATATCAAGTTCCAGGTACCAGATCTATAGGGAACTTGATCTCCCTTTCCGACGGCTCCCCTGGAACATTATCTGGAAACACCTCTGGAAATTCCCGCATAACAGGCAGCGCTCCTACACTCGGAGTTTCCTTTGCATCCAAGGAGAACAACACCATATACTCTTCAGATTGTACACCAGTCAGAATACCTTCGTTAGCAGGCGTCAACCCAGATAGCTCGGAAAAACAAAGGGTCATTTTGGCACAGTCCAAGACTACATGGTTAGCCGGAAGCCAATCCATGCCTAGGATAACATCGATCTTTTGCATAGGCAGACAGACTAGGTCTACAAGAAAATGTCTTTTTTCTATTGTGATAGGACATTTTAAGCATACAAACAAGGTAGTCAAGGTATCACCCGTAGGTGTGGAAACAGTGAGGTCATAAGGCAAAGAAGAAACGGGTAACCCTAGATGATCCATTCATTCGAAAGAGATAAACGAATGGGTTGCCTCCGAATGAAACAACACTTACCTGAAACTATACACTTACCTTGAATCAGATCTGGGCATCGAGAGGACTTAGCTCCCCTCACGGCAAACACTCTTCACGTGGCATGTGGTCTTGCAGTCTGTCTAGTCACACCGATTTGTCTTGCACCTCCATACCGACAATCCTTGGCCATGTGTCCTGGCTTTCCGCATGAGAAACAATTCATTGTCCTGCCTGGCCCTTGGCTCCTGCAGTCCTGGGCCAAATGTGGTCCTCCACACTTGAAGCAACCTTGTAACCCTTGGCTTGCATTCTGCCTTTGTCCTCCAGTCTCTCCCACTCTTTGCATTGGCCTACTGTACGGCCTCTGACCTGATTGGAACCTTCCACTCCGACCTCGCTGATTGTTGCAAATGGGTCCTCCGCTCCTAGGAACCAAATCTCTCCTCCTCTCGATGTTCTCGACAGCTGAACATCGGTCCAACATATCAAGGATTCTGGTAATTCCCAAGGGTATAATACCCTTCTGCACCTCATACTTCAGACCGTCTTCAAATCGGCGGCACGTCCATTCTTCGTCAGGATACCGCTGATAGGACTCAGAAAATTTGAGCAGCACCACGAACCTTGCTGCGTACTCACCAACAGATATGTTGCCTTGTTTCAGATTCAGGAACTCATTTTCCTTCTCTCTTCTGACCATCCTTGGAAAGTACTTCTCTAGGAAGCACTCCTTGAACAGCTCCCAATTGATCGCTCTTCCCTCAGCTTCAAACAGTCTCTGTTTTCCCTTCCACCACAACTCTGCCCCTCCAACCAACATGAAGGAGGCATATGTGACTTTCTGGGCCTCGTTGTAATGCGTAGCGATGAAGATCTTCTCTAATTCTTGCACCCACAACTCAGCTCCCTCAGGATTGTAGTCTCCATTGAACTAAGGAGGCTTCCTCTTCAAGAAAGCTGCCAGACCAGCATCCTCATTCCTTACACCCTTTGCTAATGTTGTTGTTATTGTTGATCTCGGATTAACTGGATAAGCTGATTGTTTTGTTGGGTTTTCTGTAGTACCGCAACTGCTAACTCCTTCATAGTTCTGAGGGTTTCCAACGATTCAGCTCCATTTCCCGTGTGTGAAGCTTACGCTTCCTGGCCTTTGTTTGGTCCGATCCTACCTCCATCTCTACCTCTACCTCTTCCTCCCCGAGGCATTGGTTTCTGTTTCAAGTAACCATTAGCTCAGATTTCAAACATGATAAGCAACATAATTACATATATCTACTTATCATTCATACAGCAACCAAACAACGATCTATCGTACTCCTTCTACCCTTCTAGATATAGTCGAACTCTCTCGTAGGGTTGACAAACTTAGCCAGTTCCACTTCCTAACACCCTCACAGTTGTGGTTCCAGACTTCACACTTCATGGTTCCACCAAGGTTTGTGATGTACCAATAACCCCCAAGGTCCATTGTAGAACCAAACAGCTTTGATACCACCAAAATGAGACGACCCCACATATATGAATTTGTACATAAAAACTGCAAAGATGAAACAAATACATCCAAGAGAAACCAAAAAGAGCCCTCACAGTTCGCTAGCACTACCCGCCCATCACTCCAAAAATACATGAAAAGCGCTTAGCTCACTGCCTAGGCTCATTGGCAGATATCCATCATCAATGATGCGGATGCCTTGAACTACCTTGTCCCTCGCCATGAGTACGCCTATAAGTCACAAAAGGCTCATACTCAGATGATGAACTTGACACTACTAACCTACACCTCCGGTAGGTCCTCAGGTACTGCTCTGTCCGCCTCCACTATCCCCGCAGAACAAAACCTCTACGGGTAAAAGCATGTGATGTCGCTGGCGCTGCCCAGGTGTAGTCCCGCTCATGGTGGTGTTTTTGGTGTGTTTGTGCAGGATTTATGGTAAAAGAGCTTGGATCAAACCTTATTGGAACTTGCATGAAGATTGGAGTTTGAAAATAGAGAAAAAGAGCAAAGCAGAGTCAATCACGGCCTGAATGTGAAGCCCGTCACTGCCGTGACATGCAAGATGTGAAGAAATTAAAGCCTTGAACCACAGAGAAGATCATAGCCTCGGTGTGGTGGCCATCACGGCTGTGATCAGACTAAGAAGAAATTGAAGTCTTGAAGTCAGAGACGGTCACGGTTTACCCGTGAAGGCTTTAACGGCCGTGACCTGTAAGAGCTCACCAGAATTACAAAGATCAGGAGCGTTCAGGACCTAGTCGTGAATCGTGTCACAACCTTGACGCGCTATTTTTAATATTTAAATTGTATTTTTTATTAGAATCTTATTCGGCTTGAAACATCTTTTGACCTATTGTATAAATAGGATACTTAGGCTCGAAATTAGGTATCCAACACTTGACAATTAGCGGTTTTGGTTTTGAATTAGGATTTCTACCTTCTCTCATCTCTTTTCCCTTTTTCCCTTTGAATTTTATGTTTTCCTTGATAAAGCTTGTCATGATTATGGTAATGCTTGAGTAGTTTCTTTATTTCTAGGAATTGAGGCTAAGACTTGTTTTATGTTATGAATTGATGTTTCCCTTTGTTAATTTCAATTTGCTTTCGATTTGATTCCTATCGTTTTAATTACTTGTGAATTTGGTGCGCACTTATTTGCATGTCATAGATACTCTAGGAAGGAACCAAGAAGTGGAGCCTACGTGTTGAATCTATAAGGGTTGAACTTAGGACTTAAATCGCTAGAGTTAGAAGCGGTCATTCGAGGAGTTGGTTTAATTGGCAACGGTTCTTGTATCTCGAGAGGGAACATTAACTATTCTAGGATAAAATCACCTTCAAGGAATATTGATATTAATAAAGGGGTAGTCAATTTAAAGGATCATCAGTCTTTGTGGTAACCTAATTCCTGGAAATTCCTTCGCATATTTGAAAATCCCAAATCCTATTTTCTTGATATTTTCTTCTTTATTGTTGTTTTAAGTTGTTACTTGATTCTCTTCATAAAAATCATTCTTTCTTGTTTGGTTTAATTAATTTATTGATTAATTTGTATTTAAAATCATGGTCCTTGTGGGTTCGTTCTTTTTATTACTTGACGATGAAACCGTACACTTGCGAATTTCACATATCAAACACTAAGGCCAAATACCGAGTCATGACCGATACCACATCTGAGGTCCTATGGATTCGCTGGCTTCTTAAAGATCTTGGTTTTTCTCAGCAGTCTTCACCTAATCTCCATTGTGACAAGCACCGTGCTATTCAGATTGCTCACAATGTGTTCCATGAGCGTACTAAACATATTGAGATTGACTACCACTTTATTTGGCCAGCATATCCTCTGTGGGGCTCTTTGACTCATCCTTATTGGCACACTCGATTTGTCAACTGATTTACTCACCAAATGTCATAATCTTGACCGGTTTGATACTTTGGTTACCAAACTCAAATTGATTCCTTGTACACCCATTCAAGTTAAGAGAATGTTACAATATGGGTTGATTAGATTAGATTAGATTAGATTAGATTAGATTAGATTAGATTATGTCTTGTTTAGATTTAATATCGATTTGCATAGTATCTAACTTGATGATCGGATTATTTATGTAATTAAGTATAATTAATACATTATTCAATTTGTAAATATCTTAGTCCTATAAATAGACCACCCGTTGTATATTTGAAAACATAAGTATATTCAGATATATTTTCTTTGTTGTACCTCTATTTCTAAATGTTACTAACCGTAAGTAAGCCTTAGAATTGACAAATGACTAATTGAGTTATTATCATGCTAGGTTATAAAATTGGTGATAGAAAATGATTCTAATATAATACACTATTAGTTTGTTGTAATTCAATTTTAGTGGTCAGTGAGTTAGTTGATGTATTAGTTGGTTAGTGATGGTGTTTGTTAGTGAGATGTGCTCCATGTGGGACTTATAAATACTCTAATGAGATAACCAATAAAGCAGTGTGATGCATATTGAGTGAAAATTTCTATCTCTATTCTTCTCAGCAAGTGTGTGTGGGCAAGTGTGTGAGAACATTATTGAGTGATATTGTGAGTGAGTTACAGAGAGATATACACGAGTGTTGAGTGGTTTGCCATCTAACAGTGGCATCAGTAGCAAGCGATTAGGGACCTGTAAGGGTGTATGAGAGTGTGCTCATGGCTTCCGCATATGGCAATAGCAATTTCCCAACTTCTTTACCAGTTCTTGATAGCAAGAACTTCGACCAATGAGTGGTAAAGATGGGGGTTATCTTCAGTTTCCAGGATGTGCTGGAAATAGTGAAGAATGGAATCCAAGATGAAGAAGATAGTGCTGAAAAGAAGAGAGATAACAAGGCTCTTTTCATTCTTCATCAATGTGTGGATCCGTCCAACTTTGAGAAGATCTCCCATGTCAAGACTGTAGAAGAGGTGTGGGATATGTTGAATAAAGCATATGGAGGAGGGGAGAAGGTAAAGAAAGTGAAGTAACAGTCTCTGAAGAAGACAGTATGAGCTCCTGGAAATGACTAAAAATGAGACTGTTGTTGACTACTGCACTCGAATTCAGGTGCTGACAAATTCGATGAAGACATGTGGGGAGAAGTTTACTGATCAGCAAATGGTGGAGAAGACTCGCAGGACTTTGACCCCTCGATTTGATCACATAATGGTGGCAATTGAGGAGGCTAAGGATCTTGAGAACATGAAAATTGAAGAGCTTCAAAACTCTCTTGAGGCTCAAGAATAGAGACTCAATGAGAGGAATGAGGGAAAAGCGGTTGAGTAGTGTAACGCCTCGATTTTGCAAACTTTCTAATATGAATTAAATAGTGTTTATGTGTTAGTATTTTATTAGAGGGTCTAGAGAGTGAAATAAATAATCTGAGACCATAGTCACCCTCTACGCTATTGTAGGAAGCTATGGTTAAATTTTGGTCAAAAACTCAGACTGAACCGGGTCTACGTTTTTCACTGACAGTAGTATTTTACTACTATCAAGACCTAATTTTGACTCGTGAACGAGACAGTAAGTCTTAGAATTTAATTCTCCACAAATTTGCTAAAACCAGTTCCTGACATTAAAAAGTGAAAATAATATAAATTATTCGGGCGAAAACTCAGACCGGAAGACATTTGGTGATGTAGAAGGATTTAAAGGGACCCGCTAACGGATAATCTTGAAGTCACATCAGGTCAACATCACCTTGAAATTTCGTGCCACCCTCATGATGACATTCTAAAACTATCTCAACACGTTCGAACTGCGAAAAGACCAAAACGCCCCTGATCTTTTCCTAAATGACATTTTCGTCCGTATAGAAAAAGACCATTTTACCTCTAGACACTTGGGAAAAGACTCTTTTGCCCTCACCCTCATCATGACAACTTGAAAATATCTAGATATTTTCTTAAACTTAAGGGTGAAAGGACTAAAATGTCCTTGGACTTTTATGGAAAAGACCATAATACCCTTAATGACAAAAATATCTTTGGACCTCACCTCCTCGCTTGGCCATTCGGCCGTTCACTTCTTTTCTCCCTTCTCTCACTTTGTTCTTCACTTGTTCTTCAAGTTCTTCAACCAAAACCATATTTTGATCTTGAAAAGTTGAAGTTTTTTTTGTGAAATCAAGTTTCTTTTCTCTTAAGAATTTGAATCTAGGAGGTATGAACTCCATCCTAGCTCTCTTAATCTCTCTATTTCATCTCTTAAATCTCTTGATTCATGGAGGTTAAAGCTTTGATTCATAAACTTCAAAAATTCATAGAAAAGTGTAGAAAAATCCTTTCAATATCAAACCAATTTCCACGAGTTAGTTTCATCATTCACTTTCATTATCCAAGAGCATGTAACCAAAAGTTTTCTCTAACCCATATGGGTATTAAGTGGCCGAATGGACTATGTTGAAAATGGTTGAGCTTTTGATTCAAGCTTTGAACAATATGACTTAGTGTTAGGTATATCTAAGGATCATCCATCCAAGAGATAAGAAATTTTGAACATTTCTAGCTAATTTTAACATAGAGGGGGCCGAACCCTAAGTTGGTGAGAATAGGAGATTTATGTGTTGTTAGATGTTAATGCTTGATTGATTGTGTGATTGTAGTTGGTGACAAGTATTCGGGTGAATAATCGGGAAATTCACGAACCGGTCAATCAACTTTCATCCAGAAGATTTATTCATCAATAGGTATGGGGGGTGAACTTCATCACGCCAAAATTGGTGGAGGTGAAAATGGTTGTTTATGTTGTTTGGGTGAAGTCCCTTTGCTTGGGTTCACCACTTTATTTGTGAAGTTCTCTTGGAGAACAAAACTTGTAATAATGGTTCTATGTTTAGTAGGTGTTTACGATGATGTTGATTGGATGAAAAATATTTTTCACGTATGTTGAAAAACCATACTTTGATCTCTTGATCAAGTAAGGATTTTTATGCTTGATTATGATGCAATGATGTATGATTGTTGTTTGTCATAATATTGTGAGCATTTTGAGCTATAACTTGTCAATTTGGTGAACCAAAACCTTCACATTTCATTATGAGAGCAATCGGCCTTAGTTAAAAAGAAAAGGAAGAGCATGAGTTGTTCTTGAACATTCAAAGTTTTTGAAGTAAGAAAGCGTTTTAATAACATATGTTCCAAAAGAAAAACAATAAGTGATTTTGATCCAAAGATCAAATGGAGTTTCAACATTCAAGTGTTTTACTAAGGTGAAAAATATCTTTTTACTTTAGCCATAGTTATCTAATTAATTAAGTGTTTTTAAAGAAAAATGTTGAAGTGATTTCATAAAAGTTACCTTAGATTTTAATGAGATATCACCTTTATATTAGAACTAAGATAACATTCCTTTTTCAAATGTAAAGAGGACCTTGTCCTTAAGTTTTGAATTAAATGAATCATAGTTAGAAAATTAAATGAGATCATATTTCCTTTACACTAACTTAGTTCATGGTTTTACACTAAGTTAGTAAGGAAAAGCCTTTTTCAAATTAGTTAAGGTACTTTACCTTAAGCAAGTAACAAAGTCCTTTCAAGTCAATAAGTCTTAATTAAAAAGGTTTTGGTTTACAAAGAGAGTTTTCAGCTCTAAGTAGTAAAGTTTCACGCATGAAAACCTAAGTTAAAGTAATTAACTTAGAGTGGAAGACAAGAGATAATTAAGTATAGCATGTGGTGGAACAAGACCATACACGATACCATTGATGACTTAGTTCATCAATGACTTCATAAGAATTAAGTGAATCAACACTTATTTCATTGATTGAAACTCAAGGAGTAATATCTTAGAAAGGATCAAAGACTTATCTAAGAGGATTCTCAATCCTTCTTCATAATACTTAGGACTTGAGACATAATTCATAAGACATAAACACAAACATGAAATATTTTAGGTTTTGAAACAATAGTTCGATGACGGAATGGTGATTCGAATCCAAATGAATCGTTCAATTATTTCAGTCATGTGATGACTCGATTCCGGAGGGATCACGAGATTTATCCGGTGGATAAAAGTTTTGATATACAAAGACGTGTATAGTTCCTAAGGAAGAGAACCTTAGTGAACCTTGAGGTTTATCCGGTGGATAGACATTGCTTTATCGCATTTGCTTTGTGTAAGCATTGGCATTTCATTGTATGAGTTGTAAGGCCTTGAGCCTAGGAGTTGAGCTTACACCTTGATGCGGGTGCGAATCTTACGGTGACATTTTGAATAATCTTGGAGCTATCAGGGCTGGAAAGGCTGACATGTGACCAGTTGGTAGCTCTTCTGTGTCGTGGCGAATCCGAGTAATACACTGATATCCTCAACTAGACGCCGTACTTTTCATGTTTGGTGTAGAGTGTTTCTGTAAAGCCAGATACGTGCACGTTACGAATGTTGTAGCATCTTGCCCATGACTGGCATACACTGAACATGTTCTCCCATTCACTCTCTTCGATGTTTTGTTAGCTCCATGGAGTATGGGTCGATGTTTTACCCTTGTGGCATATGGCATTGAGTCATGTACATTGCATTGCATTGCATGGTTGTTGATGGTTACATTATTGTTGTACATCACTTTTCTGTTTTCAATAATGCCTTATTTTATGCTACTAATTGATCAACATGATTTATATTGAGCTTTATGGTAAGCATGTTAGGTACGTTGTTACCTGGTGAGTCGTCCCGTTTTTATTTCCGTTATTTTGTTGTGTTGATGATCGGAAATCTCACCCATATTTGTATATCTTCTCTGCTGGTATTGGTGTTTCTGCTTGAGCAAATGGACGCGACGACGATTCAGTCCAGCATATACTTTGAGTCCGGAGGGTGACTCCTTTTGCTGTTTAGTTTGGCCAGGCTGTGTCAAGTGTCTGTTATACTTTTTGGGAAGCTGTGACTCCTAGTACTTATTTTATGCTTATTTCAGTTAGGCTTGGACCTATGTTTGTATACAGTACTATTTCTATTTCCGTACTTTGATTCTATATGACTTCCAGAAATGCATAGTGAACCTAAGTTCATTCATTACTACTTACCTTTACTAATCCCATTACATCATTGTGAAAAAAAAAAAAAAGAAAACCGTATTTTCCGCATTAATATTATTTTCGGCCTTATAATCGTTCGGCAATGTGACACTCGGGAAAGGGTGTCGCATTATTTGGTATCAGAGCTGGCCGATTCTTTTGGGGTATGTAGGTTATGGTCTGTCTTGTTTGTGTTGTGTTCTCTGTGTGTTTCTCTGTTGTTATCTCTATAAGGGTGGTAATATTGTTTGCTTTAATTGTGTTGTGGTCCCTTGAGTTTGACGATTCTGGTTTTGAAGGTAGCAATGGCTGCTCAAGACCTAAATGCTGCTGTGAACACCATACGGGAGATGGCTGCTGCAATGGTTCAACGTGATGAGAAAGCTGCTGGGGGTAGAGGAATGGATGAATTCCTCCGCAGGAACCCACCACAGTTTAAGGGTGAGTTCAATCCCGAGCTAGCTGAGCGTTGGATCTAGACTTTGGAGAAAATCTTTGGAGCTATAAGGTGTACTGTAACACCCGGGGCTGACGAGGGCGGGGAGTGATCGCCGGTGCATGAGGCATGGACAAGGAGCAGCTCCTGGCAGGCTTCTAGGCGGAGGGATACATGAATGAACCGATTCACACCGGAATGAGAGGGATCGTGAGGCTGTGCAGGTATGGGACTGTACAGTTGAAGGAAGGCTTAGAAGAATTGATTTGTACTACCTATAACAACTAGATGCATCTTCTTTTCGGTAGCTCATCACTTAAGAACTCCAAAGTTAAGCGTTCTTGACTTGGAGTAATTCTAGGATGGGTGACCTCCTGGGAAGTTTTCCTAGGAAGCGTGTGAGTGAGGACAAAGCACGCTGAAGAGACGCGTGTTGGTTTGTGGGGACAGTCAGCAATCCTTAAAGCAGTCCGGGCCGTTACAAATGGTATCAGAGCGGACCTTTCCCAGTACGGTGTGGTCGGGGACGAACCAAGCGGAAGCTGGTGGGCATGTAACACCCGGGGCTGACGAGGGCGGGGAGTGATCGCCGGTGCATGAGGCACGGACAAGGAGCAGCTCCTGGCAGGCTTCTAGGCGGAGGGAAACATGAATGAACCGATTCACACCGGAATGAGAGGGATCGTGAGGCTGTGCAGGTATGGGACTGTACAGTTGAAGGAAGGCTTAGAAGAATTGATTTGTACTACCTATACCAACAAGATGCATCTTCTTTTTGGTAGCTCATCACTTAAGAACTCCAAAGTTAAGCGTTCTTGACTTGGAGTAATTCTAGGATGGGTGACCTCCTAGGAAGTTTTCCTAGGAAGCGTGTGAGTGAGGACAAAGCACGCTGAAGAGACCCGTGTTGGTTTGTGGGGACAGTTAGCAATCCTTAAAGCAGTCCGGGCCGTTACATGTACTGAGAACGACAAGGTTGTCTATGCAACTTATATGATGGTGGAGGATGCTGAATACTGGTGGGAAGGAACCCTCAGGTGCTGATGCATGATTAACGAGTTATAGACTGGAATACTTTCAAAGTGAAGTTCCTGGAGAAATATTTTCTTGCAAGTGCGAGGCACGAGAAAGAGATGGAGTTCCTCCATCTGAGACAAGGGGGAATGTTTGCAGCTGAGTACGGGGCCAAGTTCGAAAGTTTGGCGAAGTTCTCAAACTATTTCCTGGACAACCCAAAAGAAGAATGGAAATGGAGGAAGTTTGAAAGGGGTCTGAGGCTCGATTTAAAAAAGGGTTGTGGTTCCTCTAGAGATTTCTGTTTTTCCTAGGCTGATGGAAAAGTGTCGTTTGATCGAGAGCTTGGAGCCTAACAAGGACAACCGGGCACAGAGTTCTGGACTGACTAGATTCCACAGAGGGAACGGTGGTCGTGACAACAAATCTCGATGGAAACCGTATTCAAAGCAGCAAGATCAACAACAACGTTCTGTGGGAGGAAGCAGTGGGGGTTTCAGTTAGTCTGGAAACTCCCCAATCAAGTGTATTAAGTGTGGAAAGAGTAATCATGCCATAAGAGAATGCTCAATCAAGGGGATTATATGCTTCAGGTGTGGGAAACCGGGGCATATTTCATGCGAGTGTGTGCAACCGAAAGCTGAACGCTTTGTCAACAATGCGCATTCAATAAGGCTGAAAGCATGAGACAGCCGTGAGTGGCGCTGAGGCTTCTCAGAATGAAGACTTGATCCAAGGTCAGTGCGTCATGGGAGGTAAAACCTTAACTATATTGTTTGATTCAGGCGCAACACATTCCTTTATTGCATATGACTGTGTGAACCTTTTAGGATTGCCTGTGTCTTCTTTACCTTTTCATTTAGTAATTTCTATACTGCAAAGCCTGTTATAACTGCTAAAGTTTGTTTGAATTGTTCTATTTCTGTAAAAGATAGAACGTTTTTGATTGATTTGATCTGTTTGCCTCTTTCGCAAATGGATGTAATCTTAGGAATGGATTGGTTATCTTCTAACCAAGTCCTGTTAGACTGTGCAAATAAAACCTTAGTTTTTCTTAGTTCTAAGAATTCTGGATTTTTGACTGCCAACCAAGTAAACGCTTCTTTAAGAGATGGAGCTCAAGGATACATGCTACTATCTTCTTTGGAGGTCAAGGGCGAGCTAGTCTTAGAGCATGTGCCTGTCGTGAACGAGTTTCCGGAAGTCTTTCCTGAAGATGTACCAAGATTACCGCCAGTTCGGGACATCGAGTTTTCGATCGATCTTGTGCCTGGAATAGGGCCCGTGTCTATGGTACCTTATTGTATGGCACTTGCAGAGTTGGAAACCTTGCAGTAACAATTGGAGGACTTATTGGGGAAGCAGTTCGTTAGACCCAATGTGTCGCCGTGGGGATCACCAGTGCTGTTAGTGAAGAAGAAAGATGGAACATCTCGCCTATGTGTGGATTATCGCTAGTTGAACAAGGTTACCATTAAGAATAAGTATCCTCTCCCGAGGATAGATGACTTGATGGATCAGTTGAGGGGAGCGACAATTTTCTCCAAGATTGATTTGCGATCGGGTTATCACCAGATTCGTGTGAAGGTAGAAGATGTACCAAAGACAGCGTTTCGAACACGCTATGGGCACTACGAGTACTTTGTAATGCCGTTTGGGGTGACGAATGCTCCAGCCATATTCATGGATTATATGAATAGGATTTTTTGTCCCTATCAAGATAAGTTTGTCGTTGTTTTCATAGACGACGTACTGATCTATTCGTGAGACCGGAAAGAACACGCTGAACATCTTAGTGTTGTTCTTCGGGTTCTAAAGGAAAAATAGCTGTACGCAAAGTTGTCTAAGTGTGAGTTTTAGCTCGACGAACTACAGTTTTTGGGTCACGAGATTTCAAAGGAAGGAATTGTTGTAGATCCGTCAAAAGTTGAAGCAGTTCTTGAGTGGGAGAGACCAACCATAGTGACTGAGATACGCAATTTTGTGGGCTTGGCTAGGTATTATCGGAGGTTCATTGAGGGATTTTACAAGATTGTAGGACCCCTTACCCAATTGACGAGGAAGGATAAAGCTTTTGAGTGGACTGAAACCTGTGAGCAGAGTTTTCAGGAGTTAAAAAAGAGGTTGAGTAACTCGCCAGTATTGGTATTGCCAGATCCAAGCGAACTCTTTGAAGTGTACTGTGATGCTTCATACCAGGGGTTAGGCTGTGTTCTGCTGCAGAATCGAAAAGTGGTAGCTTATGCCTCGACAGAGTTGAAAGTACACGAAAAGAATTACCCTACCCATAATCTGGAGTTAGCAGCGGTGGTCTTTGCATTGAAGATTTGGAGGCAATACTTGTATGGTTCGACGTTCAATGTCTTCAGTGATCATAAGAGCTTGAAATACCTGTTCGAAATGAAAAAGCTCAACATGAGGCAGAGACAGTGGCTGGAATTTCTAAAGGATTATGACTTCCAGTTAGAGTATCACCCAGGGAAAGCAAATGTGGTAGCGGATGCTCTGAGTAGGAAAGTGTTGAACGTGTCTGCCATGATGGTTAAGGAACATGACCTGTTGGAACAGTTAAGAGATATGCATCTGTCTGTGGTCAGTATGCTAGGGAGACTTTGTGTGGGCATGGTTACAGTGTCTTGTGATCTGATGGATCAGATTCGGGAGAAACAAGTATACGACCAGTATCTAAAGAAAGAGCGAAGGAATTTGAAGAAAGGGATGACGTCTGAATACAAAGAAGGAGCAGATGGAATCCTAAGACAAGGAGAACGGGTTTGTGTGCCAAACAACTCAGAGATAAGGAGATTAATTTTGGACGAAGCTCATAGATGTAAGTTGAATATGCACCCAGGATCAACCAAGATTTACCAAGACCTGAAGTGGTTATTTTGGTGGCAAGGCATGAAAAGAGATGTAGCTGATTATGTGGCGTCTTGCTTGGTGTGTCAAAAAGAAAAAGTTGAACATCAAAGGCCAGCGGGAATGTTACTTCCGTTGGATATCCCAGAGTGGGAATGGGATGGCATAGCAATGGATTTTGTGACGTATTTGCCAAGGACACCTAGAGGGTGCGATTCCATTTGGGTAATAATTGATAGGCTTATGAAATCAGCTCATTTTCTACCTATCAATATCAAGTATTCCATGGAGAAGCTTACTCAGATTTATGTCAGTGAGATTGTGAGACTGCATGGGGTACCTTCAAGCATCATATCAGATAGAGACCCACGTTTTAATTTGCGAATTTGGCAGAGTTTACATGAAGCCTTAGGAACAAAGTTACGGCTAAGTTCGGCTTACCATTCTCAGACTGACGGATAATCAGAAAGGATGATCCAATCTTTAGAGGATCTGTTGAGGGCGTGTGTGTTGGAACATGCCGGGAGTTGGGAGAATTTCCTACCGTTGATAGAGTTCACCTATAACAACAGTTATCATTCGAGCAGAGGGATGGCGCCTTATGAAGCTTTATACGGGCGACGATGTAGGACACCCTTATCTTGGTATCAAGACGGAGAAAGTGCTTCATTAGGACCTGAACTAGTGCAACAAACAATGAAAAGGTTAAACTGATTCAAGAAACGATGAGGACAACTCAGAGCCGACAGAAAAGTTATGCGGATAAGAGACGTAGGCCACTTGAGTTCGAGGAAGGTGATAATGTGTTTTAGAGAGTCACTCGAACGACTGGGGTGGGCAGGTTCCTTAAGTCCAGAAAACTCACTCCAAAATTCATCGGACCTTATCAAATTCTTCGTCGGATAGGTCCAGTAGCTTACCAAATAGCTTTACCGCCTTTTCTATCCAACCTTCATAATGTTTTTCATGTTTCGCAACTACGAAAATATATTCTGGATCCCAGTCATGTCATAAAGTCTGACTCAGTACAACTAAAGGATAACCTAACCTATGAAACACAGCCCGTTAAGATCGAGGAGAGGAGAGTAAAGCAACTACGTGGGAAAAAGATATCCTTGGTTAGGGTTAGTTGGAACGAGAATTCAGGTGATGCTACCTGAGAAAGAGAAGAAGACATGCGACGGCAATATCCAAGTTTATTTTAAGAGTTACGTTAAATTTCGAGGATGATATTCTGTTAAGAGGGGTAGTAATGTGACGCCCCGATTTTTCAAACTTTCTAATATGATTTAAACAGTATTTATGTGTTTGTATTTTATTCGAGGGTCTAGAGAGTGAAATAAATAATCTGAGACCATAGTCACGCTCTACGCTATCGTAGAAAACTATGGTTAAATTTGGGTCAAAAACTCAGACGAAGCATGCTCTGCGTTTTTCACCGACGGTAGTATTTTACTACTATTAAGACCTAATTTTGACTTGTGAACGAGACAGTAAATCTTAGAATTTAATTCTCTAAAAATTTGCGAAAATCAGTTCCTGACGTTAAAAAGTGAAAATAATATAAACTATTCGGACGAAAACTCGAACTGAGAGACATTTGGAGTTGTAGAAGGATTTAACGGGACCCACTAAAGGATAATCTTGAAGTCACATCAGGTCAACATCACCTTGAAATTTCGTGCCACCCTCATGATGACATTCTAAAAATATTTGAACACATTCGAACTGCGAAAAGACCAAAACGCCCCTGATCTTTTCCTAAATGACATTTTCATCCCTATAGAAAAAGACCATTTTGCCCCTGGACACTTGGGAAAAGACTCTTTTTCCCTCACCCTCATCATGACAACTTGAAAATATCTAGATTTTTTCCTAAACTTAAGGGTGAAAAGACTAAAATGTCCTTGGACTTTTATAGAAAAGACCATAATACCCTTAATGACAAAAATATCTTTGGACCTCACCTCCTCGCTTGGCCATTCGGCCGTTCACTTCTTTTCTCCCTTCTCTCACTTTGTTCTTCACTTGTTCTTCAAGTTCTTCATAAGTTCTTCAACCAAAACCATATTTTGATCTTGAAAAGTTGAAGTTTTTTTGTGAAATCAAGTTTCTTTTCTCTTAAGACTTTGAATCTAGGAGGTATGAACTCCATCCTATCTCTCTTAATCTCTCTATTTCATCTCTTAAATCTCTTGATTCATGGAGGCTAAAACTTTGATTCATAAACTTCAAAAATTCATAGAAAAGTGTAGAAAAATCCTTTTAATATCAAACCAATTTGCAGGAGTTATTTTCATCATTCACTTTCATTATCCAAGAGCATGTAACCAAAAGTTTTCTCTAACCCATATGGGTATTAAGTGGCCGAATGGACTATGTTGAAAATGGTTGAGCTTTTGATTCAACCTTTGAACAATAAGACTTGTTTTAGTGTTAGGTATATCTAAGGATCATCCATCCAAGAGATAAGAGATTTTGAACATCTCTAGCTAATTTAACAGAGAGGGGGCAAAACCCTAAGTTGGTGAGAATAGGAGATTTATGTGTTGTTAGATGTTAATGCTTGATTGATTGTGTGAATGTAATTGGTGATGAGTATTGTAACACCCCCCCCCCCCGCCGCGGGTGCTACGTACACAGACTCTAATGCGGAATAAATCAAGAAAATAAAACGCTGGTTGCTTTCGGAAAATACTTTAATTAAGTAGCTACGTTCGAAAACGCGGTTCTAAAATTTTTCTGCATGCATAGGCAAACAACTCAAGACGGAGGAATAAATTTCACATCACACATTGATATTCACTGTTCATAAAAACATAAGCATAACGTAAAACCTGGTCTAATGTATAACATATTACAAACTTAGAAATAATTCAATATGTGTGCAGTAATATAATATAAGACTATTCAAAACAAAAGACTCCTAAGCTGGTCGGCTAAAAGTAGCCATTGGGGTACAACCCAACGTCGGCTCCTTCAGAAGTTTCCATCGTCCGAGTCCTCACGTCTCCGCGGGGACCTATGATCAACATCTGTACATGTGTTCCAAAAACACAGCAAGGTGTCCAACATGTACAGGCAAAGGTGAGATACTCATATAAAGTTATCACGATAGCCGCACAAGCGACAAACAGCAGTATAAACATCCATAGATAAATACAGTTATATGAATAGTTATTTATATAATACAATACAACATCCCAAACACTATCATCAGTTATAATAATGCATGAGACTTCAATATCATCTTTCTAATTCATGTACTCCTGAGATTCTAACTTCCCAACATCGAGCGATAGGCCGTAGTAACACCCATAACACAATTGTTCTCATGAGTCGGCCTCTCTATTTAGGTCCGAACTCCAATTGTTCCAGGGTACCACGTCATAACCGTATCCTGAATACGCCAGTCTCTGATCGAGTTCATTCGTGTTTGGCAGCCGATTTACCATGGCACGGGGTTGCTACGCCACCGGCCACTTGTGGGATCTCGAACACAGAATGCCCCTATAGACCTAGTGGTCTTGACTGATTTTATTCTCGACTACTAGAGTTGTAGCTCGATTTCAAATGGCACGTCTGCCGGTTCATGCATGTACACAGAAAGTTTTCTGTTTTCTTTGCGTTCATTCTTTCAAATGTCGAGACATAAAGTCCACGACTCGTTTCAAAAAGGCATTAAGCCCACTCAAATCAAAAACACAAGACACGAAGTCCAAGTTCTCAATCCACAAAACACTAGCCCCGACGTCCCGGCCACTAGGTTCGGGTTCGTCTCAAAGGTTCATCATTTTTCTTTTGGTTTCATTTTCTCAAAACACTTTGGAAAACAAAACATAAATCGGTTTTCTTGAAACAAAACATCCTTTTTGATCAAGAGAACATTTTTCCGTGAAAAACACCTTTCTTGAAAACAAAAACCGTTTTCTAAGGTTTCACGTCTTTTTAAAACGCTTTACCGAAATAAAATACGTTTTGCACGACTTTTCACAAAACCACTTTTTAATTTCAAGGAACACACTTTTCAAAAAGGAAACTTCACTTTTTTTGAAAAGCAAAACGTTTTCCAAAAACGACTTTTTAATTTCAAACATGGTTTTCAAAACATAGATTTAGGATTTCGAGTCTTTTAACAATTATTGAGACATAGCCAGTCCTATGCTCATCCAGGATATAAATATATGTATAGATATATATCAACAGTCCAATATCACAATGATATCACTCAAGGAATCCATGCCACAGTTATATCGAATAGCAATTATGCACAACACTTAACATCCAATCAATCCAGGATATAAGTATACATATACATCATTCAAACTCATCTCTAAATCATCACTCAAGACATCATAACACATATATCAAACATGCACTATGAAGCTACTCAAACTTAAATGACTATCTCCCTTTACCTCACAAAAGAAGTTCAATGCAAACTCGATCGGTTCTCGGCTCCGGCTCCGGTTCCGTTCGCGTCGCCAAAAATAATCAAACGCAAATCAATTCAAACAACAAATCAACATCAATCTATAACATAAGAACACAAGTTTTCCTTCCCCTAAAAGGTATAGGGTTCGGCCATGAAAGGTACAAAGGGTTAGGGATCTCATTTGGTTCCAAACTTTTGGATGGTTGGTTCTTGAACTTAGTTAACACTATTTCAAGTCCTATGACTCAAAAATGTGAAACAAAACTCATGGATTTTCCCCATGAAGCTCTCGGCCATATAGGGCAATTTAGGCTAGGAATTGATTTGGTTTTCCATCACTTGGATTCAAGGACACTAGGAAAGCTAAGGATGGAATCAAGAGTTAGAAATCAAAAATTTGATGAAAAACACTATTCATCATCACTCTTAGGTTTCGGCCACTTTGGGGTTTTAGAGCTATGATGAGACATGGATCATGAGCTCTTGGGTTTAGATAGAGGGTGATGAGGTGAGTTCAAAGAACTTGGTTTCACCTCCAAAGGATTTTCCTACAATTTCCTATGGATTTTCAAAGTTTTGGATCTAAGAATGAGTTTCATGAAAATGGAGTTTTGATCTTGATATTGAAAGAGGTTCAAGAAGATATGAGACCATAGAAGTAATCTTACCTTAAAATGGATGAAGATTGGTCAAGAAATCAAGTGATTTCAACAAGCTTTCAAGATTTTCTCAAGAATTCAATGGAGGTTTTTTCTCTAAGGAAGATGAAGTGTTCTTGGTGTTCTTGGGGGGCTGGGCTGCGTGGAATGAGGGGCTGAGAGGGCTGTTCCAGCCTTCTAAAGAGTTCATTAAGGGTAAAAAGGTCATTTGGTTCAAAGGGTAAAATGGTAAAAGGTGAAAAGGCTTAAGTTAGGGGTATTTTGGTAATTTCGCGTCCCGAAATTCCCAATCGTCATGACGACTCTGGCATGCTCTCCCAAGTGAGTTGACATGATGTGATATCAAGATTATCCGTTGTCGGGTCCTGGTAAGTCCATCCGCGGCTCCGTTCTCCACCCGATTGAAGATTTCACTCGAACGGAGGTCAGGAAATGATTTTTTTTGAAATTTTTGCGAAATTTAACCAAAACGTAGAGAATCGAATTCTAAGACTTACTGTCTCGTTCACGGGTCCATCTGAGGTCCCCTGAGCAGTAAAATCATACTGTCAGTCTAAAAACGCAAATCGGGCTCCGTTTGAGTTTTCGACTCAAAACTTAATCGTAGCTTCCTACGATATCGCTGAGCATGATTATGGTCTCAGAATATTTTATATCCTTTTCTAAGACCTCGAATTAAATATAAATTCATAAATCTTGATTAAAAGAAAAACTCGAAAATCGGGGTGTTACATTACCACCCCTCTAAAAAAAAATTTCGTCCTCGAAATTACGTACCTTGAAAAAAATTGGGATACTGTAACTTCATCTTGTCCTCGAGCTCCCACGTTGCGTCTCCAGTTGCTTCGTTCCAAACGACTTTGACTAAGGGAACTTGTTTTCCCCGGAGTTGCTTGATCCTCTTATCAACGATTCGCGCAGGCAATGTCTCATAAGACAAGTTTTCTCGTAAATGTACTATATCAGGTTCGATTACATGAGAGGGATCAGGAATATACTTCCGAAGTTGTGAGACATTAAAAACATTATGAATGTTGGACAGAAAAGGTGGTAAGGCAATCTGGTAAGCTACTGGACCAATACGCCGAAGAATTTGGTAAGGTCCAATGAATTTGGGAGTGAGTTTTCTGGACTTAATCGCTCTACCTACCCCAGTCGTAGATGTGACTCTCAGGAACACGTGTTCACCTTCTTGAAACTCGAGCGGTCGTCTTCTCTTATCTGAGTAGCTCTTTTGTCTGCTCTGTGCCGTTTTCATCTTTTCCCGGATCTGTTTAATCTTTTCCGTTGTTTGTTGCACAAGTTCTGGGCCTACGATCATATTCTCTCCATCCTGGTACCAACACAACGGTGTATGGCACTTTCGTCCATACAAGGCTTCATAGGGTGCCATCCCTATACTAGAATGATAGCTGTTGTTGTAGGTGAATTCTATAAGAGGCAACAGATCATCCCAACTCCCACCATGGTCTAGAACACAAGCTCTTAGCAGATCTTCCAACGACTGTATCGTTCTCTCTGTCTGTCCATCAGTCTAAGGGTGATAGGTTGAACTTAGCCTCAACTTTGTCCCTAAAGCTTGATGCAGACTCTGCCAAAAATGTGACGTGAACTTTGGGTCTCTATCAGAGACTATGCTTGAAGGCACTCCATGTAGTCTGATTACTTCTCTGATATACAGCTCAGTTAACCTGTCCACTGAGTAGTTGATCTTAACAGGTAAGAAGTGTGCTGACTTCGTTAACCTATCAACGATCACCCAAATTGAATCAAAACTCTTGGAAGTTCTCGGTAATCCTACCACAAAATCCATTGAGATGCTCTCCCACTTCCATTCGGGTACATCCAAGGATTGAAGCATCCCTCCAGGTCGTTGATGTTCTACCTTCGCTTTCTGACAGGTCAAACATGACGCTACATACTCAGCCACTTGCTTCTTCTTTCCTGGCCACCAAAACTTTTGTTTCAGATCTTGGTACATTTTGGTTGATCCAGGGTGAATACTCAGCTTGCTCTTGTGTCCTTCTTCTAGGATCATCTTCCTCATCTCTGAGTTGCTTGGCACACAAACTCGTCCATTGCATCTCAAGATACCATCAATTCCCATACTGAACTCTGCAGCTTTTTCTTGTCCCAGTAACTCCTTTTTCTCTTGGAGGTACTCATCAGTTACTTGTTGTTCGCGGATCGTCTCCATCAGTCCACTAGATACCTTGATCATTCCCAAACAAATCTTATCATTGTTCACTTCCACAGCTAGATTGAGATCACGAAACTGTTCTATCAATTCTAGCTCTTTAACCATCATTGCAGAGATGTGTAGGGTCTTCCGACTCAGAGCATCTGCAATGACATTTGCTTTCCCAGGGTGGTACAGCAAAGTGAAGTCATAGTCTTTAAGAAACTCCATCCAACGTCTCTGCCTCATGTTAAGTTCCTTCTGATCAAACAGGTACTTCAAACTTTTGTGGTCACTGAAGACATCGAACTTAGATCCATATAAGTAGTGTCTCCAGATCTTTAGTGCAAAAACCACAGCAGCTAACTCAAGGTCGTGCGTCGGGTAATTCCTCTCATGAGTCTTCAACTGGCGTGAAGCATACGCTACAACCTTCCGATGTGGCATAAGCACACATCCTAAACCTTGATGCGAAGCATCACAGTACACTTCGTACGGTTCGTCTGGCTTAGGTAGTACTAACACTGGTGAGGTTGTCAAACGTTCCTTCATCGTCTGAAAACTTTCCTCACACTTGTCAGCCCACATAAACGGTTGGTCCTTCCTCGTAAGTTGAGTCAACAACGCAACAATCTTCGAAAATCCTTCGATGAACCTTCTGTAATAACCAGCTAGTCCAACGAAACTGCGGATTTCTGTCACAGTCTTGGGTCTCTCCCACAGAAGTACTGCTTCTACTTTCATAGGATCAACGGCAATTCCTTCCTTCGAAATCACATGTCCTAAGAATTTGACTTCATCCAGCCAAAATTCACACTTGGTTAGCTTTGCGTACAACTTCTCCTTGTGAAGGATTTGTAAAACTTGTCGTAGATGCTCCTCATGCTCCTCGGGACTTTTCGAGTAGATGAGAATATCATCGATAAACACGACAACAAACTGATCCAAAAACGGACGGAAAATCCTGTTCATATAGTCCATGAAGATAGCAGGCGCGTTCGTCACTCCGAAAAGCATCACGAGGTACTCACAGTGATCATAACGAGGCCTGAAAGCAGTCTTAGGTACATCCTCGTTCTTCACTCTGATCTGGTGATAACCGGATCTCAGATCTATCTTTGAAAAGACAGCGGCTTCTTGAAGTTGATCCATCAAGTCATCTATGCGGGGTAGAGGATACTTGTTCTTGATCGTTATCTTGTTGAGTTGACGATAATCCACACAGAGCCTTGAACTCCCGTCCTTCTTCTTCACCAACAACACTGGTGCTCCCCACGGGGACACACTTGGCCTCACAAACCGCTTGGACATTAGATCCTCTAGTTGAGTCTTCAACTCGGCTAACTCCGTAGGTGACATCCTATAAGGAGCTATAGAGATCGGACCGGATCTTGGAACTAAGTCGATCGCAAATTCGATGTCCCTCACAGGTGGCAAACCTGGTACATCTTCTGGAAAAACTTCCGGAAAATCTTTAACAACCGGCACATCGCTCAAAACAACGTCCCTCTCGATTTCTAAACCGGATAGAAGCATGTATCCCTGATCTCCTTCTTTCAAAGAAGCTCTTACTTGGTTGGCAGTTATAAATCCAGAAATCTCAGGGTCAGGAAAAACTAAGGTTCTATGTGCACAGTCTAAAAGGATATGGTTGGAAGATAACCAATCCATGCCTAGGATCACATCCAATTGAGTCAAAGGCAAACATATTAAGTCAACAAGAAAGTTCCTATCATGAACAGTAATAGGATAGTTCAAACATACTGTATTAACAGTAACAGGTCTAGCAGTCGGAGTTGTGACAATCAAATCAAAAGACAGCGAAGAAACAGGCAACTCTAATTGTCTCACACAATTCAAAGAGATAAACGAATGTGTCGCACCCGAATCAAATAGTACAGTTAGGAGATTACCAGCTATGATGCAACTACCTTGTATGAGATCATCAGATTTGGAAGCATCAGCGCCACTCATGGTATAAACCCTTCCCCTCGCTGTGGGTCTAGCAGTCCGCATGTTGTTGACAGTCGGCTCGGGCTTTGGTGTAGGGCATTCCCTCGTAAAATGTCCTATCTCTCCGCATTGGAAACATAGAACTCCTTTCAACTTGCAACTATCAGCTGGGTGTCCGGGTTGCCCACACTTGAAACATCTCTGGGCTCGGCCTTGGTTCTGGTCGTTTCTGCTCCCACCACCGTAAGCAGAAGCAACAGGACGATAAGTTTGTTGCTTTTTACTATTCCCTTGAGGTCGGGAATACGGCTTCTTCTGGGACTGCTTCCCTTTCTGGTGCGGGTACTGGTTCGGGTTCCTTGACCTAGACGGTCCTCCTGCAATACCCTTGTTCTCCCTTCCACTTCTCATCTTTTCCACTTTTCTGCACTTCTCCACCAGAGCTTGGAAGGTACGGATCTCTAGTGGCAACACCGACTCCTTGATCTCGAAGCGCAGACCGCCGTTTAACCTCTCGCATTTCCAGTCCTCGTCAGGCTGAGCTTGGAAAAAGCGAAAATATTTGGCGAGTGATTCAAACTTCGCTGCATATTCTCCGACAGACATATCCCTCTGCTGCAGCTTCAGAAATTCCTGCTCTTTCTCGGTTCTAGCACTTTGGGGAAAGTACTTGTTCAGAAACTTGGTGCGAAATACTCCCCAAGTGATCTCTTGGTTGTTGGCTTCCAGCAGTTGTCTGGTTCCTCCCCACCAATACTCTGCATCACCCAGAAACAGGAATGTGGCATAGTCCACCTTCACTTCCTCGGGGCAGTGCAGAACAGCAAAAATCTTCTCTATTTCTTGTAGTCACAGGTCAGCCTTTTCCGGGTCACAGTCCCCGTGAAACTGTGGAGGATCATGACGTCGAAAATTGACCAACCCTCTGGCACCAGCAGCAAGATCAGCTCTCTGTTGGTTCTGTTGATTCTGTTGAGCCATCATTGCTGTCTGTTGAGCAACAGCAGCCGCCATATCAGCCATGGCCTGGATAGCCCGATTCATGTTGTTGTTGTCAGCAGTGCCGCGACCTCCACCACGACCACCTCTAAGATTCATGTCTCCCTACAAGGCAAACCAAACATACCTTAATAAGGAAACATAAATCAAAACTAGTGTGTCAACACACATTGCTTCAACAGAGAAGCAATTCAAACAGGGTTCACAGAGATCACACAACATAAACATAACAGACTCACTTCCCAAGGATTTCCGAAAGACTCGACCAGCTCTGATACCACTAATGTAACACCCCCCCGCGGGTGCTACGTACACGGACTCTAATGCGGAATAAATCAAGAAAATAAAACGCTGGTTGCTTTCGGAAAATACTTTAATTAAGTAGCTACATTCAAAAACGCGGTTCTAAAAATTTTCTGCATGCATAGGCAAACAACTCAAGACGGAGGAATAAATTTCACATCACACATTGATATTCACTGTTCATAAAAACATAAGCATAACGTAAAACCTAGTCTAATGTATAACATATTACAGACTTAGAAATAATTCAATATGTGTGCAGTAATATAATATAAGACTATTCAAAACAAAAGACTCCTAAGCTGGTTGGCTAAAAGTAGCCATTGGGGTACAACCCAACGTCAGCTCCTTCAGAAGTTTCCATCGTCCGAGTCCTCACGTCTCCGCGGGGACCTATGATCAACATCTGTACATGTGTTCCAAAAACACAATAAGGTGTCCAACATGTACAGGCAAAGGTGAGATACTCATATAAAGTTATCACGATAGCCGCACAAGCGACAAACAGCAGTATAAACATCCATAGATAAATACAGTTATATGAATAGTTATTTATATAATACACTTCAACATCCCAAACACTATCATCAATTATAATAATGCATGAGACTTCAATATCATCTTTCTAATTCATGTACTCTGGAGATTCTAACTTCCCAACATCGAGCGATAGGCCGTAGTAACACCCGTAACACAATTGTTCTCATGAGTCGGCCTCTCTATTTAGGTCCGAACTCCAATTGTTCCAGGGTACCACGTCATAACCGTATCCTGAAACGCCAGTCTCTGATCGAGTTCATTCGTGTTTGGTAGCCGATTTACCACGGCACGGGGTTGCTACGCCACCGGCCACTTGTGGGATCTCGAACACAGAATGCCCCTATAGACCTAGTGGTCTTGACTGATTTTATTCTCAACTACTAGAGTTGTAGCTCGGTTTCAAATGGCACGTCTGCCGGTTCATGCATGTACACAGAATGTTTTCTGTTTTCTTTGCGTTCATTCTTTCAAATGTCGAGACATAAAGTCCACGACTCGTTTCAAAAAGGCATTAAGCCCACTCAAATCAAAAACACAAGACACGAAGTCCAAGTGCTCAATCCATAAAACACTAGCCCTGACGTCTCGGCCACTAGGTTCGGGTTCGTCTCAAAGGTTCACCATTTTTCTTTTAGTTTCATTTTCTCAAAACACTTTGGAAAACAAAACATAATTTGGTTTTCTTGAAACAAAACATCCTTTTTGATCAAGAGAACATTTTTTCGTGAAAAACACCTTTCTTGAAAACAAAAACCGCTTTCTAAGGTTTCACGTCTTTTTAAAACGCTTTACCGAAATAAAATACGTTTTGCACGACTTTTCACAAAACCACTTTTTAATTTCAAGGAACACACTTTTCAAAAAGGAAACTTCACTTTTTTTGAAAAGCAAAACGTTATCCAAAAACGACTTTTTAATTTCAAACATGGTTTTCAAAACATAGATTTAGGATTTCGAGTCTTTTAATAATTATTGAGACATAGCCAGTCCTATGCTCATCCAGGATATAAATATATGTATAGATATATATCAACAGTCCAATATCACAATGATATCACTCAAGGCATCCATGCCACAGTTATATCGAATAGCAATTATGCACAACACTTAACATCCAATCAATCCAGGATATAAGTATACATATACATCATTCAAACTCATCTCTAAATCATCACTCAAGACATCATAACACATATATCAAACATGCACTATGAAGCTACTCAAACTTAAATGACTACCTCCCTTAACTCACAAAAGAAGTTCAATGCAAACTCGATCGGTTCTCGGCTCCGGCTCCGGTTCCGTTCGCGACGCCTAAAACAATTAAACGCAAATCAATTCAAACAACAAATCAACATCAATCTATGACATAAGAACACAAGTTTTCCTTCCCCTAAAAGGTATAGGGTTCGGCCATGAAAGGTAAAAAGGGTTAGGGATCTCATTTGGTTCCAAACTTTTGGATGGTTGGCTCTTGAACTTAGTTAACACTATTGCAAGTCCTATGACTCAAAAATCTGAAACAAAACTCATGGATTTTCCCCATGAAGCTCTCGGCCATATAGGGCAATTTAGGCTAGGAATTGATTTGGTTTTCCATCACTTGGATTCAAGGACACTAGGAAAGCTAAGGATGGAATCAAGAGTTAGAAATCAAAAATTTGATGAAAAACACTATTCATCATCACTCTTAGGTTTCCACTTTGGGGTTTTAGAGCTATGATGAGACTTGGATCATGAGCTCTTGGGTTTAGATAGAGGGTGATGAGGTGAGTTCAAAGAACTTGGTTTCACCTCCAAAGGATTTTCCTACAATTTCCTATGGATTTTCAAAGTTTTGGATCTAAGAATGAGTTTCATGAAAATGGAGTTTTGATCTTGATATTGAAAGAGATTTAAGAAGATATGAGACCATAGAAGTGTTCTTACCTTAAAATGGATGAAGATTGGTCAAGAAATCAAGTGATTTCAACAAGCTTTCAAGATTTTCTCAAGGATTCAATGGAGGTTTTTTCTCTAAGGAAGATGAAGTGTTCTTGGTGTTCTTGGGGGGCTGGGCTGCGTGGAATGAGGGGCTGAGAGGGCTGTTCCAGCCTTCTAAAGAGTTCATTAAGGGTAAAAAGGTCATTTGGTTCAAAGGGTAAAATGGTAAAAGGTGAAAAGGCTTAAGTTAGGGGTATTTTGGTAATTTCGCGTCCCGAAATTCCCGATCGTCATGACGACTCTGGCATGCTCTCCCAAGTGAGTTGACATGATGTGATATCAAGATTATCCGTTGTCGGGTCCTGGTAAGTCCATCCGCGGCTCCGTTCTCCACCCGATTGAAGATCTCACTCGAACGGAGGTCAGGAAATGATTTTTTTGAAATTTTTGAGAAATTTAACCAAAACGTAGAGAATCGAATTCTAAGACTTACTGTCTCGTTCACGGGTCCATCTGAGGTCCCCTGAGCAGTAAAATCATACTGTCAGTCTAAAAACGCAAATCGGGTTCCGTTTGAGTTTTCGACTCAAAACTTAATCGTAGCTTCCTACGATATCGCTGAGCATGATTATGGTCTCAGAATATTTTATATCCCTTTCTAAGACCTCGAATAAAATATAAATTCATAAATCCTGATTAAAAGAAAAACTCGAAAATCGGGGTGTTACAAGTATTCGGGTGAATAATCGGGAGATTCACGAACCAGTCAATCAACTTTCATCTAGAGGATTTATTCACTAACAGGTATGGGGGGTGAACCTCATCACACCAAAATTGATGGAGGTGAAAATGGTTGTTTATGTTGTTTGGGTGAAACCCTTTTGCTTGGGTTCACCACTTTATTTGTGAAGTTCTCTTAGAGACCAAAACTTGTAATAATGGTTCTATGTTTAGTAGGTGTTTATGATGATGTTGATAGGATGAAAAATATTTTTCATGTATGTTGAAAAATCATACTTTGATCTCTTCATCAAGTAAGGATTTTTATGCTTGATTATGATGCAATGATGTATGATTGTTGTTTTTCATAATATTGTGAGCATTTTGAGATATGACTTGTCAATTTGGTGAACCAAAATCTTCACATTTCATTATGAGGGCATTCGGCCTTAGTTAAAAAGAAAAGGAAGAGCATGAGTTGTTCTTGAACATTCAAAGTTTTTGAAGTAAGAAAGCGTTTTAATAACATATGTTCCAAAATAAAAACAATAAGTGATTTTGATCCAAAGATCAAATGGAGTTTCAACATTCAAGTGTTTTACTAAGGTGAAAAATATCTTTTTACTTTAGCCATAGTTATCTAATTAATTAAGTGTTTTAAAAGAAAAATGATGAAGTGATTTCATAAAAGTTACCTTAGATTTTAATGAGATATCACCTTTATATTAGAACTAAGATAACATTCCTTTTTCAAATATAAAGAGGACCTTGTCCTTAAGTTTTGAATTAAATGAATCATAGTTAGAAATTTAAATGAGATCACATTTCCTTTACACTAACTTAGTTCATGGTTTTATACGAAGTTAGTAAAGAAAAGCCTTTTTCAAATTAGTTAAGGTACTTTACCTTAAGCAAGTAACAAAGTCCTTTCAAGTCAATGAGTCTTAATTAAAAAGGTTTTGGTTTACAAAGAGAGTTTTCAGCTCTCAATAGTAAAGTTTCACGCATGAAAACTTAAGTTAAAGTAATTAACTTAGAGTTGAAGACAAGAGATAATTAAGTATAGTATGTGGTGAAACAAGACCATACACTATACCATTGATGACTTAGTTCATCAATGACTTCATAAGAATTAAGTGAATCAACACTTATTTCATTGATTGAAACTCAAGGAGTAATATCTTAGAAAGGATCAAAGACTTATCTAAGACGATTCTCAATCCTTCTTCATAATACTTAGGATTTGAGACATAATTCATAAGACATAAACACAAACATGAAACGTTTTGGGTTTGGAAACAGTAGTTCGATGACGGACCGGTGATTCGGATCCAAGTGAATCGTTCAATTGTTTCTGTCTTGTGATGACTCGATCCAGGAGGGATCTCGAGATTTATCCGGTGGATAAAAGTTTTGATATACAAAGACGCGTATAGTTCCTAAGGAAGAGAACCTTAGTGAACCTTGAGATTTATCCGGTGGATAGACATTGCTTTATCGCATTTGCTTTGTGTAAGCATTGGCATTTCATTGTATGAGTTGTAAGGCCTTGAGCCTAGGAGTTGAGCTTACACCTTGATGCGGGTGCGAATCTTACGGTGACGCTTTGAATAATCTTGGAGCTATCAGGGTTGGAAAGGCTGACGTGTGACCAGTTGGTAGCTCTTCTGTGTCGTGGCGAATCCGAGCAATACACTGATATCCTCGACTAGATGCCGTACTTTTCATGTTTGGTGTAGAGTGTTTCTGTAAAGCTAGATACGTGCACGTTACGTATGTTGTAGCATCTTGCCCTTGGCTGGCATACACGGAACTTGTCCTCCCATTCACTCTCTTCGATGTTTTGTTAGCTCCATGGAGTAGGGATCAAAGTTTTACCCTTGTGGCGTATGGCATTGAGTCATGTACATTGCATTGCATTGCATGGCTGTTGATGGTTACATTGTTGCTGTACATCACTTTTCTGTTTTCAATAATGCCTTATTTTATGCTACTAATTGATCAACATGATTTATATTAAGCTTTATGGTAAGCATATTAGGTACGTTGTTACCTGGTGAGTCGTCCCCTTTTTATTTCCGTTATTTTGTTGTGTTGATGATCGGGAATCTCACTCATATTTGTATATCTTCTCTGCTAGTATTGTTGTTTCTGCTTAAGCAGATGGACGTGACAACGATTCAGTCCAGCATATACTTTGAGTCCGGAGGGTGACTCCTTTTGCTGTTTAGTTTGGTCAGGCTGAGTCAAGTCTCTGTTATACCTTTTGGGGAGCTGTGACTCCTAGTACTTATTTTATGCTTATTGTTAGTTAGGCTTAGACCTATGTTTGTATATAGTACTATTTCTATTTCTATACTTTGATTCAGTATGACTTCCAGAAATGCATAGTGAACCTAAGTTCATTCATTACTACTTACCTTTACTAATCCCATTACATCATTGTGAAAAAAAAAAAGAAAAAAAAAAGAGAAAACCGTATTTTCCGCATTAATATTATTTTCGGCCATATAATCGTTCGGGAATGTGACACTCGTGAAAGGGTTTTGTAAGTAGGCCCCCCAGGCTCAAAGCAATGGCAATAAAGGAGGTACATGGGGTTGCAGCAAGGAAGGGAAAGGCAAGTAGAAGGGTTAACGACTCAAGCAACACCTCTGTACAAAATAACAATGATGGGCAAAATAAGAGATACAAAGGTGATTACAAAGGTACCAAGAAGAGGTTCAAGAAGAAAGACGGTCAATGTTATAATTGCCAAAAATGGGGACATTTTGTTGATGAATGTAGAAGCAAGAAAGATTGATGATGCTCAGCTAGCACATGAAGAAGACTCGAGTTCTGATGATAATGTGCTGCGGATGGTGACCACCAAAAGTGAAGGTGATACCTCTGACCTATAATACCTAGACACAAGTTGCACCAATCATATGTCAAGCAGGGGGAGTGGTTCATTGAGTTGGATGAGAAAGCCAAGAGCAAGATGAGATTTGCAGACAATTCAGTCATTACAGCTGAACGAATTGGCAAAGTACTAGTGAGAAGGAAAGATGAGAGGGATGCCTTAATAATGGATGTTCTTTATGTGCCAAACATGAAGAATAATCTACTGAGCTTAGGGCAATTGGTGGAGAAGGGATATTCCACGAATTTGCAAAGAAATTAAATGAAGGTCTATGATGCTGAAGGTGTAACACCCCGTTTTCTTGATTAGTGTGTGAGACATTAATTAAGCATGTTTGAGGGCTTAATTATGTTCCTTATGTGTTGAGGAAGCCATGGTTAAAATTTGGGGCAATTTGGCCTTGGAACGAGTCCAGAAAGTGGGAAAATGCGAATGAACAAAGTAAATCAGCGTCCAACATTTAGACGTTGAGAAACCCCATGCTAAAATGTTGACCGTTGACGTCAGAGCGTGGGTAGTTGCACGTCAGAGTGTGGAAGGGGGTACGCGTGGAGGTGCACGTGTCAGCGCGCACACAACCCGTGGCAAAGACGTGGCAATCAACATGCCACGCTCAAGCGTGGAAAAGTCCCACGTCAGAGTGTACCCACGCTTAAGCGTGGAGTTTTCCCATGCTCAAGCATGGACAGTTTGACAACACTACTTATACTTTCTATTCTCTTTTAACTTAGCACGAAAATCATTTTCAACTTGGCCGGGTTTTAGTGTGTAAAGAGAGGACATGGATTCTAAAGAGAGAAAGTGAGGTTTGAGGTCGATCAAGGCGTCGGATCGTGATTTCAACTACACCATTGTGATCGGGGCTTCGAGTACTATGAGTTTCATCGATTGGTTTCGCGACTCCTCGAAGGTAAGCTCGAATCTCTAACACGTCGACCTTTACGTTCTTCGTGTTCTTCGAGTTTTTCCCTTGAATCTTCTTCGTTTTGGTATTGCCTAGGGTTAACAATGTCGTTTACACGTTGTTTAAGTGATTAGGGCAAAGTTCGAGGCCGCAACGGTGCTTGTGGTGGAGGAGGCAGTCGCGGTGGTGGTGTTGGAGCTACTAGCGGTGGTGGTGGTGTGGAGAGCTTGCGGTGGTTGAGTTCGTGATCATTGCATCAATCACTCTAAGGTGGGGGAAATAATCACACTCGTCGGGGAGGCAAGAGTAAAGTAGAATACATTGATATGTGTAGGAGATCCTAAACCCTACTAGTGGCTAAGTAACCGATAACACCTAAGTCAACATTGGCAATTACCAGAAAGTGGTACCAATGAAAACTTAGGCATTGTAGGTTTATCACTGTAGGTTGATACTATATTGATTGAGGTCGTATGATTAACATGCTTATATGTTTGCTATGATATGATTGTGGACATGTGTTTATCATGATTGTGATAAGTGATGTGTTAAATCCGCAAGTGTACGGATTTATCGTCAAGTAATAAAAAGATTTTGTACCCACAGAAACTGGATAATTAAATATCAGATAATTAATACACTAATTTATCTAAACAAAAGGATTTTAAGATTTTGAAATTAATGATAGAACCAAGTAACAGATAAAATAATAAAGTAAAAGAAAATTTTGCAAAATAAGGATTTGAGTTTTTGAAATAGGAAAGATAATTTCCAGGAATTGGGATACAGCAAAACAGCTTATGCTACTAAATTGACTACCCCCTTCTGAAGGTGAATTTATCCTAATATAGTTAATGTTCCCTCTCGAGACACAAAAATTGTACCCAAATTAAGCAACTTCTACTCTCATGGTAATTGAAATCAATTTGGACTCATTAAGGTTTGTGACAATTCAATGAACCCTCAAAGGACCGCTTCTAACTCTCGTGATTTAAGTCCTAAGTTCAACTTCTATAGATCCAATACCTAAGTTTAGTTCTTAGTCCATCCCTAGAGTATCTATGACATGCAAATAAGCGCGCGCCAAATTGACAAGTAATTAAAGCAATACAAATCAAATCGAAAGCAATTGAAATCAATAAAAGGGGAGACGCCAAATTTATTCACATAAACATGTCTTGGGCATAACCCCAATTCCTAGAAATAAAAAGATTACTCAAGCATTGCCATAAGTATGATAAGCTTGATAAAAGGAAACATTATTAAAAAAAACAAAGAGGAAAAAGGGAAGAAGAGAAATCCTAGTTTCTAAACCCAAAAAACCAATTAAACAATTGTATGACAGCCAAACACCCCTAATTTCATGCCCAATGCACTTTATTTATAGATTGGGGCATCATTGAGTCCTAATCAAATACAAACTGATCACAAATCTTATCAAAAATCCCCAAAATATCGCGGATTCTAGTTATCTCCTTCAATCTCTAATCCATGTTGCTTATCTTCTTTAAAACTGCTACTGCCTCCTTTATCTCTTTTTGTTTTGATGGCTCCTAATTCAATTAGGAATTTTACGTGGGCCCGGGCCAATTTGCTTCAGATTTGACCAAGTCCCTCAAAATTATCATGGGTCCCACTATCTTTGCAAATAACATCTTTTCATTGCCAGTAGCTTCATGGAACATCTGCACGTGATGTCTCTCTCTATTGGAAGTTGAAGCAATATATCACATGGGGTCCAGCGGCAATTTGTCTCACATTTTCCAAGTCTGGAATCAAAATGGACTTTAGCTTCTTTCTTTTCAATTTGACCATAGGCTTCATTGGAAGTTCTCCTGGCAAGACTTCACGTTTATGCAGCCCAACTAGCAATTCTTCTCAATTCATTCTTGCTTCATATATGCTTTGATCCAAGCCCTTTTTAATCAATTCCTGTACATTTTTACCACAACACAGTATTATCCGTTCCAAGGAAAAACTAGCAAAATGTCAAACTAAAATGCCTAAACTACCATGAAAATGCATGCTAAACAACCTAGAAATATGAGGTAAAATCACATTCATCAATAAGGTGCTTTATTGTCTTAATTGGTGATATTATGATAATATGCTTATTTGCATCATCTGATGATATGATGATAACATGCGGTGTGATTATATGACAATGCATATGTGATTGTTGGTATGCTTAGAGCTAAGCGATGATCATTGTGAATTGGGTGATGTGTCAGATAAGATCTATGGTGGAAATAAGCTATTATACTCAACCTGATGGAATGATTTGAGGACTATGGATAGTCGTAAACACTCTGCTTGGTAGGGAGTGTTAGTGTTCAGTGTGTCGGGTGACGAGGATAAGTTACTAAGCTATTAATCGGAATAAGTCGTGAGGATTCATGCCAGATTGCATGGTATGGTGATGTCACAACAGCGTAGATCTAGGATTACGCGAGATCAAACTGGAACTACAGATAGATGCTTGGTAGGTCTACTATGAGCTTCTGAGATCTCTGATGCGCATTGCAACACCGGGAGAGCTATTTCTATCGGGAATGGGGAATAGTGTCACCCTGCTTGGAAGAGGGTGAGCATCCTGCTTGGTAGGGGATGAAATGTACTCGTGAGTGTAACGGAATTTGCTGCTCGGATGATGTTTGACTTTCATCTTGCTTGGTAGGGGATGAGTATCCTGCTTGGTAGGGGATACGTTGTGACGTAGAGATGTGGTCGTGTCTTCATGTAAGGTCTAGGTGCATGGGAGTGTGAGACCAGTAGTTAAGTTCAATGAGCCTTGAGGATGATTGTTAATGAGGATTGTGTGTGTGGTTGTGCTATCAATGTAACTGCTTTATCTTTATCCCTATTTGTGATGAGATGTAGTTCTTATCCCCTGTTATCTTCAAATTGTATGTGCTCTTATATTGTGAGAAGACCCGGTGGTGGAGCCAGCTGACGAAGAGATGGACGGCACCCTATACGAGCCCGATGCTAGTGGAAGAGCCACAAACCCCAATCTCGAGAGGTTATGAGTGGATGTACAATGAGTACGAGCGGAGGATATCCGTCATCCAGGATGAAGCAGAGCGTGTTAGTGTACTGAGTATGTATGGCCAATGAGTCTGTCTCTTGATGTATTTTGGGCGAGGAGAGGAAGTCGTCTGTATATCTTTATACCATGCTTTCTTCTTTATGGTTTGTGCACTCTGATAACTATGTTTTATATGTACAGTATGTATGCAGTCTGTATGTTTAAAGTTTTAAATACCCTCGTATGTGTAATAAGCGCGCTAACGGTTAAAACTTAATCAGGATTAGTTAACTACGTTCTTTAATGAGGCAAGGGAACGCCTCATTTGGTGGTATCAGAGTAGTTAGGTCCTAACCGGACTGTGAGGTTTAGGATGTTGTTACTAGCCGTGTCTAGTTGGACCTACAGCGGATGCTGACTATGTTTAGAGGTTGGGTAGAGTGTCCGATGCGCCAGTTATCGTGTGTGATAATTGCTTTATTCATGAGGCATATAGTATGTTAACCTGTTCAGTAATATTATATGTCTTATGAATCGGAGCTAGTAGCTTCTTTTACAATAAATTAAATATCCTGAGGACGCGGTCGAGGAGCCCAAGGTAGGGGACATGGCGGAAGGGCCATAGAGGGAACGGCTGAACCAAGAAATGGACATGGAGAGACTTCCCACACAGGTGGTGGGGAGGAATCCACTGAGACCTTGAGGACAGTCAGGGAGTTAGCAATTGCCATGCTGCAGCAGACGCAACAAAATGGTCAACTGTTGCAGATGACCATGCAACAACAACAGAGGCAGAATTAGAGGAACGATGTGGACGCAGAAGATGCCGGACTAACAACTTTTCTGAAGGGGAAGCCACTGTAGTTTATTGGGGACTTCTATCCGGAGGGTGCAGAGCTCTGGATACAAGAGCTAGATAAGATCTTTGCTTCTATGCATTGTCGCGAGGACCGCAAAGTGACATATGCATCATTTGTGCTAACGGGCAGTTCCGAGCTATGGTGGAAGGGAAAGTGAAGGATGATGGAAAGAGAGGGCAGAATAATCAACTGGGAATTACTTCGAGAGTGCTTTCTGGAAAAGTACTTTCCTCGACTTATGATGAGAGAGAAAGAGAAGCAATTTATGAGCTTGAAACAAGGAAGCATGTCGGTGGGAGAGTACGCGATAAGGTTTGAAGCGTTACTCAAGTTCTCTGAATTCTACCAGAGATACCCGGAAGAGGAATGGGTATGCCATTGGTTTGAAGACGGGTTGAAGTAGGAGTTACAGTGGATAATAGCACCATTGAACATCTCAAGGTTTCCAGAGATGTTAGAAAGATGCTCTGTGATCGAGAACATAGACAGAAACAGAGAATCGCAGCAGCAACAAAGGAGTGGAGGACCAATAAGAAGCAACACTCATCTGAGAGGCAAGGGCAGAGAGGGTAGGCCCCAATCTAGAGGAAGACCATACGAACGCCCAGTCGCTATAGGAGGATCGGGAACTGGAGGAACTGGAGCGGTGCAGTCAAGACCGCAAGGATGTTTTAGATGTAGGGTCCGCATCTAATCAGAGACTGTACAGTGAGCGGGGACCGTCAGTGTTTCCACTATGGCAAGATGGGCCACTTTGCAAGAGATTGTAGGCAAACGACTCAACAGCAGCAACCGGTTGCTGAAAATCGGGAAGCAGGAGCAAGACCGCAAGCAGTAGGATCACAACCAGCAAGATCACAAGTGACGGGAAAGGTGTTTACCGTGAATGGAGCTGAGTCCTCTCGATCCCCTGATCTCATTCAAGGTATGTGCTTAGTGTCGAGTAAACTACTGTCTGTATTGCTTGACTCTGGAGCCACTCATTCGTTTGTGTCTCTTGAATGCGTGAAACACTTGAAATTACCTGTGTCTTTGCCTCCATATGATCTGAATGTTTCTACCCCTACAAATGATTCTTTGACTACCATGTGTGTTTTCTTAAAATGTCCTATTGTTGTAGAAAATAGATCTTTCCTCGTTGATCTAATTTGTTTGCCAATGCAACAATTAGATGTTATCTTCGGTATGGATTGGCTCTCAGCCAACCATATACTGTTAGACTGTGCTAGAAAAACCTTAGTATTCCCCGAGCAACCTAGTTTGATGCCTGCCAATAATGAGAATCTTCAAGGTGGTAATGGATCTCAGAAATACGTGATGTTGTTCTCCGCGGAAGTGAAAGAGGTACATGAAACAAGTTTTTTGCCTATAGTGAGAAAGTTTCCGAAATTATTTCCAGAAGATGTTCCAGGATTTACAACTGAGAGGGAAATTTAGTTTGCCATAGACCTAGTACCTGGGACTGGGCCAATCTCCATAGCACCAAACAAAATGTCGCAAGTGGAGTTAGCGGAATTGAAAAAGTAGTTAGATGATATGCTGGGAAAAGAATTCATCAGGCCAAGCATTTCGCCATGGGGAGCACCAGTTTTGTTTGTTAAGAAGAAGGATGGTAGTTCGAGATTGTGCGTTGATTACCGATAGCCGAACAATGTGACTATTAAGAACAAGTATCCTTTGCAAAGGATAGATGACCTGATGGATCAACTGAAGGGAGCAGCCATATTTTCCAAGATTGACTTGAGATCTGGCTATCATCAGATTAGAGTTCAAAAGGAGGATCTACCAAAAAAGGCATTCAAGACTCGGTATGGACATTGCGAATACCTAGTTATGCCCTTTGGCGTAACCAATGCTCCAGCGGTGTTTATGGATCATATGAAAAGGATTTTCCGGCCGTTTATAGATAAGTTCATTGTTGTATTCATCAATGACATCTTCATCTACTCAAAAACTCGAGAGAAACATGAGGAACATCTCCGAATTGTGCTTCAAGTGTTGAAGGACAGACAGTTGTAGGTAAAGTTATCCAAGTGTGAATTTTGGCTAGAAGAGGTACAGTTTCTGAGGCATGTGATCAACAGAGAAGGTATAGCAGTGGACCCAGCAAAGGTAGAGGCAGTAGTCTAGTGGGAAAGTCCGAAGACGGTTAGTGAAGTAAGAAGTTTCCTTGGACTGGCTGGGTATTATAGAAGATTCATCGAAGGCTTCTCGAAGATTGCGCTACCCATGATGCAATTGACAAGGAAAGGCAAGACATTCGAGTGCACGGCGGAATGTGAAGCCAGTTTCCAGGAATTGAAGAAGAGGTTGACTACGTCACCAGTGTTGGTATTACCAGACCCTTTGGGATAGTTCGAGGTGTACTACGATGCAAATATCAAGGTCTAGGATGTGTGCTCATGCAAGAAGGGAGAGTTGTAGCTTACGCTTCAAGGCAATTGAGGATTAATGAAGGGAACTATCCGACTCATGACTTGGAGCTAACAGCTTAAGTATTTGCTCTGAAGATCTGGAGACACTACCTCTATGGGGCCAAGTTTAATGTCTACAGTGACCATAAAAGCCTGAGGTATCTATTCGACCAGAAAGAGCTAAACATGAGGCAGATGAGATGCATGGAATTCATCAAAGACTATGAGTTCGAGCTACATTACCATCCAGGGAAGGCTAATGTGGTAGCAGATGCCCTGAGTAGGAAATCGTTGCATGTATTTGCCATGATGGTCAAAGAGCTAGAGTTGGTAGAGAAATTCTGAGATTTGAATCTGGGGGGGAGAATTGTTCTAAGGTAAGATGTGTCTGGGAAGACTCACTATCTCCAGTGATTTTTTTCAAGACAATTAAGGGGAAGCAAAAGACGGATCGGTTTGTTCAGAAAATGAAGAACTTAATTCTCAATCAGCGAACTTCAGAGTTTAAGGTGGATGCAGATGGAATCATCAGGTTCAAAGGTAGAATTTGTATATTGGACGATGAGGAAGTTCAGAGGATGATCTTGGAGGAAGCACATAAGAGTAAGTTAAGTTTCTATCCACGTGCCACATAGACGTACCAGGATCTGAAGAAGATTTTCTGGTGGCCTGGGATGAAGAAAGGAGTTGCACAATATGTACTGTCGTGCTTGACATGTCAGAAGGCGAAGACTGAACATCAGAAGCCTGGAGGATTATTGCAATCGTTGGATATCCCTAAGTAGAAATGGGATGGAATTGCAATGGATTTTGTGACAGAGTTGCCAAGAACTCAGAAGAGGCATAACACAATATGGGTAATCATTGAAAGACTAACTAAATGTGCCCATTTATTGGTGAAAGTTACACATTAGAGTAGCTGACACAGATCTACATTAGAGAAATAGTGAGGTTGCATGGAGTACCTACAAGCATCATATCAGACAGAGACTATAACACTCTTTCCGCGGGCATCACATTTACGAACATTTTATAAAACTCTAAGGCCGAAAAACGGGTTAATTAAAAACATTTAAGAAAGATGGGGTAAAATTTTCCTTTTCGCAAGACATGAATATAAAAGCTCGTAACATTTATGCGTGTGAGGTAAAACGTTTCATAATATAAGCTCATAAGTTCATGAAGGTTTACATAAGAACCCAACCCGACTACAGAAATAAAACAGAAAGATACAGACTCAACATAAAAGATTGGAGACGCAGCTCCTAAACAAAAGACACTCGGAGACGCAGCTCCACAAAAGATAAAAGAAAGATACAGACACTTTAACACCCTACACTGGCCGATAATAGACTACCCGGAAAGACATCACTCGGATCGACCGCTGAATGTTTCCACAAACTTCTCCTTTATGGAGGGACAGAGGAATAGGAAGGCGTAGATAGATCACCTCCCTCCTAATCTTCTTGCTTCTTGCCTTCCAACCACGACCCATCAAACGAGGCCTAACCAGAATCCTAGCAAGGGCAACTGCTGGCGTTCCTAGGGAAGACATCGCAAAACTTGACTTAGAAGCAACTTTGCTGACAAGCGGCATATCCTTAACAGAAGGAGAAGGCACTGAACACTCCGGTGAAAGAGCCCACCTAGGGTTCCACTTACGAACACAGCCTTAACGGCGACCGACAGAAGACAAGTGGTGAAGCGGTTAAGAACCCTTCCTCTACAATCGATGCGGACGATGAGTGTGGCTCTCCACATGTATGTTGTTAGAAGCCCATCATGACTAGGTGTTTAAATGCCGAAACCACTGGGAAGTTCAACATAGAGATGCATTCGAAGCGTTGGGTGGAGTCTCGATATCACGACCTTCTCAGAAGACCACCAGAGAAGCACACAACTATGCAATACAAAGTAATGAGGTGAGATTCCTATTCATCAACACAACACATGACAGAAGTAAAAACGATACGACACACAAGATAACAATATACTATTCATGCATATCATAGCTCTCAATATCTCATATTATCCAATCAACAGCATAAGACATCATCAACATAGCATAATAATGTATAACATGTAAATATATCCATCAACAGTCATGCAATGCAATGCGATATACATGACTCAATGCCATATGCCACAAGGGTAGGACTCTGACCCCTACTCCATGGAGCTAAACATAACTGGAGTGAGTGATTGGGAGAACATTGTCGGCGTTATCTCAGCCCAACATGTGCTATCTCAATAAGATTGTGAATTCGCTTTTACGGCTCACGCCAGACATTCTTTACCCAAACCGTGATTTGTCCGATGTCCAGCCAGGACGTCAACGTTTTTTCGACAGGTCACCCACGACACAGAGGAGCTACTCTCTGGCCACATGTGGTCTCCCCAACCCCAATGTCCTCAAGATCTCCACGAGCGTCACCTCCAACAATCGCACCCGCATAAAGATGTAAGCTCAACTCCTAGGCACAACGCCCAACTCATGCACAGATGCGTATGCATGTCAAGAATGCCATAACACAAACACGTACTACACTATCGCTGTAGCACCACGTCTATCTCTTGATAAACCACAGGACACCCCAACGGGACCCACTTTCACACGACTTGCCATTAGTCGCCCATTCTTGGTTCCATTCCTTGCATCCATGTACAACTCCGTCGTTCGTAAACCGATGTTCAAGTCTTATGATATATCATTCCATATCCTAAGCGTATTATGGAAAACAGGATCCCCAAGGATTCCTTCATCATGTCTTCTCACTTATCTATCAAAGGAAACATTACTTATTTTGTATAAGTAACTCTTTGTGGTTAAGCATTATGGATCCTTAGATGACCTAAATCATCAAGGTGTGGGGCATGGTTTTCCATGATCACAAGGAATAGATACATGTCTTTTAGTTAGTCTTTATGAGTCCATTATAGAACTCATTACATTCCTTAGGAGATATTACGTACTTGCGCTATTATAGTAAAGTCTTTAAAATATTTTTCTTGATAGTAAACTAGTTCATGAAATCTCCTTTATCCAACATAGTTTGAAAACTTATACGTATACTCGTAAGGTATCCAAAACCCCAAGATACATAGTACCTTGTCTTTTGCCAAACTAGCGTAAAACTTCCTTTGAAATAATACGTATTTCCTTTGCTTAGCGTAAAAAAGGAAAACATATCTTTCTTTAAAAATCACCTTTTCATTTTCAAATGAAAACTATAACTCATTTGTTTTTTAAGATTCCAAAATTAATCCTAGTAGTGTAAAGACTCATTATTTTAAAGAAAACACTTACAAGAATTCTTATTTCTCTTGAAAGTAGGTTCACTAACCAAAACCTTTGGAAACCACATGAGTCATTTAGAAAACTCTTTGTTCTTGAAAATCGTTTCCTTGAAACAGCACGTTAGAATAAGTGGTTGATTAACTTCAAACTTTCCTACTCTTAAAACACTTTTCATATGAACCCAAAATACTCATTTTACAACACTTGGTTCCTTGGAACCAAAACTTGATTTCTTAGGAAACCTTTTTAATTTTTGTTACCTTTATACCTTAGTATAACACATTAAACCTCTTAATATCAACATCTTAAGTTCCTAACCCTACTAACCATACCAAGGCCGAATGCCCTATGGAAGTAGGATAGGTTTCTTTATTTTGTCTTGCCTTCTTGGAACCATTTAAGTCCATTATACCATTACTTAAACATAGAAGCTTTGGCTTCCCTTTTTAACTCAACAAGGCCGAACCATACATGATGTTTTTCAACAAAATACAAGCCATCCAACGATATTCGAGCATCATGAAAATCATCTCAACATATAGTCATTCCATCAAGTAGTAAACACATGAACAAGTTCATCATTCAAAATCCTATCCTTAGGTCTTGAACCTAAGAATAGTTTTTCACCATGACAAAATGATTTTCAATACTGGCACTCAAACACAAATAGTCACACCAACACCATAACATACAATTCCAAAAAACAACACCAAAACCCGTATACATAAAATTTCAGCATTTCAAGCATCAACTTGTGACACATATTTGATTGACCAAACAAACTCGGATTTGAGCAAATGAGGACTCATATGAAAGCTTAGGATGTCTACGTTTTGGTTATAGAATTCATTTTCACAAAACATAACCAAGTTAGTACATTTTTACAAAATAAGCCACTGTAGTCAGAATCCGAAACAGAAATTTAAGCTTAGATTGAAACAGGTTTTCAAGGGTCAAATATTCATGAAACCACACGAAATTTGTGCTCAAAATGAATCCCAATATGTCTAGGTTTAGGGTCAAAAAGAATATTTGAAATCCAAGGTCTAGTTGGAGAGAAAAACCGAAATGACTCACACAAGGTCAAATCCGAAAATCACATTTTTACAAACTCTTTTCAACAAAAAGATGGAGGAACCCTAGGTTAGTTTTTTCCCTCACATAAAAATTATTTTCAACCATTCAAACACATCAATGAACACAAATCAAGCAACAAATAATTATTACAGCATTGTTCTCGTAGAGAACCAAATAGACAAAGTAGGAAACCCTTGGTTTAGGGTTTTCCCCAAACCAAACCCAAAAACCATTTTCACCACCACCAATGTGGTGTGATGAGGTTCACTCCCCCATTACCTCTTCTAGATCCTTTGTGAATGAGACAACTCCATGCACCAAGACCAAAAGGGAAGGCCGAACCTACTAAGAACAAAACAACAAGGTTTTGAAACTTGTTTCTCAAAAATCATAAACTAGAAGATATTGCTTCATGATTTAATGAAAGGAAATGAAGAGAAAAGTAAGATTAGAGACTTACTTAGTGAAGAACACTAGATGAATCAGGTTAGTGTTCTTGAGGGTCAAAAACAAAGGTGCTCCAAATCAAAAACTTTTTTCATCAAAGATGATTAGAAGACTAAGACTAGTTGAACTATGGTCTTAGAATTAAAAGATGAAATTTGGTTGGTGTTGTTTGAGTGAGAACCGTGTGGTATGCAGGTAGAGAGAAAAGAGAGAGTTTTGAAAAACTTGAACAAGAAGAGCTCTTGATCTTTTGGAAATGAAAAACAAAGTGATGGGAGTGTTTTTAACAACACTTGGCCGAATGGCCTTTCATAAAATGGTCATCAAATTAAGTTGATGTGTTTATGATCAAATCCTTGGTTAATGTGTTAATGCCAACTTGATGGGAATTTGTGTAAGAAAACCAATGACAAGTGTGTGTTGAGATCTCACTTAAAGTAGCTAAGATTAACCAAAAATGGTTAAATTAGCTTTCTCCATAAAAGGCAATCTTGATAGGTGATTAACCAAAGGTTAATAGGGTTTAGGGAAACGTGAAAAGAAGTCATGAACTACTCTTGGCTCTGGGCCAGAACATTTCCACGGCCTCGGGCCAGATTACTTCCCGCCCCTAGCACGCATCCTAAGGTAAAGCGGTCCCAATCAAAATAATACTATTTTTACCGGTTCCGACTCAAAACAGCATAACAGGCTCAAAACAATATTTTATGATTATTAAGCACATAATTGAAATTCAAATATGAATTTTCAATTACTAACTATTATTATGGTTATGATTAATCGAATTGCGTTCTCAGTCAAGTTATTCACACAAACAGCTAAAAGACAGATGTAGGATTTTTGGGATGTTATAGAGACCCAAGGTTCACATCAAGATTCTGGAAACAGCTGCACAGTGTATTGGGAACCAAACTGAGGTTGAGTTCAGCCTACCACCCCAGACAGATGGCCAATCTGAGCGGATAATCCAATCATTGGAGGACTTATTGAGAGCCTGCGTACTTGAGCATACGGGAAGTTGGGACGAACTCTTACCTCTAATCGAGTTTACATACAACAACAATTTCCACACAAGTATAGGTATGGCACCGTTTGAAGCTCTATATGGAAGGAAGTGTCGAACACTGTTGTGCTGGTATGAAATAGGAGAAAGTCAAATATTAGGGCCAGACATGATTCCGCAAACAACGGAACAAGTGAATATGATCCGGGAAAAGATGAAGGCAGCTCAGGATAGGCAAAAAAGTTACAGTGACAAGAGGAAAAGGCCTGTAAAGTTTCAAGAAGGAAACCACGTCTTTCTGAGAGTTGCACCTAGAATAGGTATTGGCAGAGCTATGAAGTCTAGGAAGCTTACTCCATGGTTTATTGGGCCATTTCAAATTCTTCGTCGAGTTGGTCCAGTAGCCTATCATGTTGCCTTACCTCCAAATATGTCCAACCTTCATAATGTCCTCCATGTGTCACAACTCCGAAAGTACTATCCCGATCCTTCTCATGTCATCGAACCTGAGTCTATACAGTTGAGAGAAAACCTAGAGTATGAAGCCTTACCTGTGAGAATAGCTGATCGAAGAGTCAAGGAACTTCGTGGTAAACACATTTCCCTAGTGAAGGTGGTTTGGGACGAAGTTGCAAGCAATGCAACTTGGGAAGGAGAAGCTGATATGCAAGAGCAATACCTTCATCTCTTCTAAGGTATGCTAAATTTCGGAAATGAAATTTATTTTAAGCGGGGTGGTAATGTAACACCCCATCTTATTGATTAGTGTGCGTGACATTAATTAAGCATGTTTGAGGGCTTAATTATGTTCCTTATTTGTTGAGGGAGCCATGGTTCAAATTTGGGACAATCTGGCCTTGGAACAAGTCCAGAAAGTGAAAAAATGTGAAAGAACAAAGTCAATCAGCGTCCAACGTTTAGACAGTGAGAAACCCCATGCACAAACGTTGACCGTTGATGTCAGAACATGGGTAGTTGTACGTCAGATCGTGGAAGGGGGTACGCGTGGAGGTGCACGTGTCAGCGTGCATGCGTTGCATGGCAGAGACGTGGCAATCAGCATGCCACGCTCAAGGGTGGTAAAATTCCACGTCAGAGCGTGCCCGCGCTGAAGCGTGGATTTTTCCGACGCTTAAGCGTGGACAGTTTGATAGCATTACTTATACCTTCTCTTCTCTTTTAACTTAGCACGAAAATTATTTTCAACTTGGCTGAGTTTCATAGTGTAGAGAGAGGACAGAGATTCTAGAGAAAAAATGAGGTTTGAGGTCGGTCGAGGCATTGGAACGTGATTTCGACTACACCATTGTGATCAAGGCTTCGAGTACTACGAGTTTGATCAGTTGATTTCTCGACTTCTCGAAGGTAAGATCGAATCTCTAACACATCAACCTTTACGTTCTCCGTGTTCTTCGAGCTTATCCCTTGAATCTTCTTCGTTTTGGTATTGCCCTAGGGTTGACAATGTCGTTTACAGGTTGTTTCCGTGATTATGGCAAATTTCGAGGTCGTAATGGTGCTTGTGGTGGAGGAGGCAGCCGCGGTGGTGGTGGTGGTGGTGGTGGAGGAGGAGCTACTAGCGATGGTGGTGGAGACTTGCATGGTGGTGGTGTGGAGAGCTCGCGGTGGTTGAGTTCATGATCGTTGCATCAATCGCTCTAAGGAGGGGGAAATAATCATACTCGTCAGGGAGGCAAGAGTAGAGTACAATACATTGATATGTGAAGGGGATCCTAAACCCTACTAGTGGCTGAGTAACTGACAACACCTAAGTCCACATTAGCAATTACCGGAAAGTGGTACCAATGTAGACTTTGGTATTGTAGGTTTATCAACGTAGGTTGATACTATGTTGATTGAGGTCGTATTTTTAACATGCTTATATGTTTTCTATGATACGATTGTGGATATGTGTTTATCATGATTGTGATAAGGTGCTTTATTGTCTTAATTGGTGATATTCTGATAATATGCTTATTTGCTTCATATGATGATATGATGATAACATGCGATGTGATTGTATGACAATGCATATGTGATTAGTGGTATGCTTAGAGATAATCAATGATCATTGTGAATAGGGTCATGTGTGAGATAAGATCTTTAGTGGAAATAAGCTATTGTACTCAACCTGATCGAATGATTTGAGGACTATGGATAGTCGTAAACACTCTGCTTGGTAGGGAGTGTTAGTGTTCAGTGTGTTAGGTGATGAGATTGAGTTACTAAGCTATTGATCGGAATGAGTCGTGAGGAATCATGCTAGATTGCATGGTATGGTGACGTCACAGGCGCGTAGATCTGGGATTACGCGAAGTCAAACCGGAATTACAGATAGATGCTTGGTAGGTCTACTGCGAGCTTATGAGACCTTTGATGCGAATTCCGACACTAGGACAGCTATTCCAATCGAGAATGGGGAATAGTGTCACCCTGCTTGGTAGAGGGTGAGCATCCTGCTTGGTAGGGGATGTAATACCCGTGGGTGTTGAAAGTGAAACAGGGAAACACATGAAGGGGGGTTGAATTGTGTTTCTTAACCGATTTTCGAAAACCCTTTTTTTAAGCAAACGTTTAAGGCAGGTAAGATGAAAGAACACACCAAAACGATTATAAGCGTTTAAGATACTTTGTTTTCAATCCCCCAAGTTAGTAATAAATAAAAACTTAACAAGATAGGGATAGAGAGATTTACGCAAAGATATATCCTGGTTCACTCTTTCAAATCAAAGAGCTACGTCCAGTCCCTTCCCTCAGAAGGTTTTTCCACTAAAACTCATAGCACTTTTCACAAGCTGTTTCCAAGTCTCTCCAAGACTACAACTCCAAGTATTCTACACCTCTGCAAGCTACAAGTATTCTTTTACAGACAAGCCTCTTTAGGCTCAACAAATCCTAAGATTTAAGAGGGGTTTTTCTGGGCTTTTTACAAACTCACTACAGTGAGAGTTTTACACGATATAGCTCTTTAACAATCTGTTTGCAACTTTACAATGAAAGAATGAGAAGGTTTACAAATCAATTTCTAGAGAGTGAAAGCTTTGAGGCTTTTGTTTGCACAATGAATTCTCTTGAATATTTTCTTGCTCGTGTGTTCTCTATTTTGCTTCTTTAGAGGAGGGTCTTCTTATAGCTTTGTCTTGATCTTATGATTTCAAAACAGTGGGAAAACTTTTCCGTTTAGACACATTCAAATATCCGTTAGGCACAGAATCATTTGCCAGTTGTTCTCCGTTGTGTATTTGTCCTTTCAGAATGAGGAGGTAGTAGCAGCTTGAATGATAGCATACTGATTTTGCTTTTATGGCCGATAAGCGTTTTTCTCTATGTGATTCTTTGCTCTACATGGTTTGCTTTGTACGACGTTCGTACCTTCTTTTGTCTTATGTGAAAAAGATATTTCCTTATAACCAATTAAGACTTTTGAATAAGAGAGAGCCACGTCATCTGCAAAATGAAGTTAGTGGACGCACAGGCATATATAAAAAGTTGGACGCACAATTTATATAGACCGTTGGAAGCACAAGTAGTGTAGACAATTGGACGCACAATATGTATAAACAGTTGGACGCAAAAACAGTGTAAACAATTGGACGCACAATACTATATGATCATGTTTTACATGTAAACCTTTACCACTATATTCCAACAAATTATTTGGACAAACCATGTAGTTTCTTTGGACAAAGATATTGCAGTGAGCTTTTTGTCCTTTAAGAGCTAAGTGAAACTTTGGTTTTGGAGAACTATCTGAAGTCAAAAACATACAAAGGTCTTTTGACCTTATGGATTAGCATAAACTTGACTTCGAGTAAATTAAACAATCATATAATAATTTTGTTAATCAGTAAAACTTTTAGGGGTCATTTGCCATTACTGTTTTGGTTCTAATAATCTCCCCTTTTTTTATGATGACAAACATTATTATGAAGCATGTTTTTGAAACAGTATAAACAATATTTCTTATGTATAAAAGCTCACCATGAGATTATGTATTTGCATACTGAAGACATAATTCAGAACATAAGCTTTATGAAAGCATAAAAACAAGACATATAACCAAACTTTCAAATTCTAATTTCATTTCATATTTATTCAAAACAAACTTTACACATTTCATTTCATATATTCTCCCCCTGTTTGTCATCAGACAAAAGGAAAGAAGGGAGGATGCACATCAGTGTCAGCAAAAAAAGAAATGAAAAGATTCTAAGGAGATGGAGGAGGAAAGTCAGGAAAGATGCGATGAAGGTAGGAGAACATCTGATCCATCTTTCGATCCAACTGTTGAGTAACCCTTGCTGAGATCCGATCTACCAAGAAGTCAACAACTTCAGGAGACAGACCAGGAGGTAGAGAGGGAGCCGAAGTTTGAGCAAGGCGGGCTTCTTCAGCTGCAGAAGAGTTGACATCTTCATTATCTAGAAGTAGTTCTACAGTGTTTCCAGACAAGGTGAAATTAGCATCAAGACGTTCAGTGTGCTAAACCAAGCTTGCTTCCGCTTGGGAATAAGGAACAGCAACAGCTTCACAGCTTGCATCTTTGAGTGGACCAGAAGACTCGGCACAATAGGCATTTGCTTGGGTCTCAGGTGCAGGCAAAGACACAGGAGAAGTATCCACTGGAAACTCTGAAGATGTGGCTTCTTCATGAGAGTACCATGGAAGCAGAAGAACAGGAGGAGGAGAAGATGATTCCGGGACCTGTGATGGCGGTACAGAGGGTGAAGCATCGTGATATCCTTGGTGTTCATCTGAGGATAGGATGACGGGTGAGAGAGGTGGAGATGGGGTTGGGGAAATAGGTTGTTGTGTGGAGGGGGTGGAGGTTGAGGAGTCTGGGATGAGGATTTTGGGTCTAGGTGGCCGTTGGGCTACAGTTTTGATTCGTATTGGTTTAGGTGGAAGAGGGATGGACACAGACATTTTAGGAATGGGGTGAGGGGTAGAAGATGGTTCTTCAGAAGGAGTGGAGGGTACAGAAGAAACAGAAAGGTTGGGTAAGGTTGAGGGTGATGGAGATACCTTATTTTTCTTAGCAAGAAGGAGGACAATCGGAACATCATCCTCATCATCTTCTTCATCGTCATTGTCCACCAGAAGCTTCCTCTTTCTATATCTAGGTTTAGAGGAACCAGCTTCTAGACCAGCTTGAGATGATACAGGTGCCTGCTGCTTTGAGTCTAAGTCAGCTTTAAGCAAAGGACGATGTATCTCTTCAACAAAAGGAACAACCACACCACCGAGCTTGATGAACTTTTCTCCATGGATGGTGTAAGCAATACCTTCCATCATTGAAGCAAACTCCAGGCTCGGCTTTTCTTCCAACTCTTCAAAAACATTTTGAGTCTTAGCCTGAGTGGACGAATCAGAGAAGACAAGAGGAGGATTGGCAACATTTTGATTTTGATGCTTCCTTCTCTGAAGGATTTGAGGATCATCCATGTGTTGAGCTTGAGCAGTAGTGGACTGAGCTTGATCAAAATCCACCACTGATTTGAGTTTCATTTTGGAGAGGTTCGCCTTTCCAAACACAGGGCAGCTTACAGTTTGATAGGAGATTATGATGCTAGGATGAACTTTGTTGAGCATGCGATAAATCCCTTGATTTTCAAAGATGCGGGAGAGAAGGATTGAATATGTAATGGTTTTAATAGAAACGACATCAATGAAATTTTCTTTGAAATGGTTAAAGAGAAGAGAGGGAAGATTGACCTTTATACCATACAGCAGATGGATGAGCAGAAAAGAATGCATCTCAAAGATGGAGTCTTTGGACCCAGCTTTGTGGAGAATGACCTTATTCAAGATTTGATTAAGAACTCTGGCTTCGTCCTTCATGATAGTAGCACGAAAGAGTGTATTTGCCTGAGCATCGGGATTTCTCAGGAAGTTAAAGACGTTGTCATTTTCTCCAAACTTGTTGTGCCAAGTTTTGAAATAGGTGGCACCGAGAGATAGACACCCAATAGCAAAAGCTATAGAAACTTTGGAGACTTCAACCTTCTGTGTCCCCAGAACAAACCTAGAAATGAGACCTTCTTTTTCCAGGTGAGTAGTCTTCCAAAACTCAGTGAGAAGACTTGGATAGACTTCTGGATAGTTGATGAAGAAATGATCCCATCCAGCACTAATGATGTAGATCCTGACGTCTGCTCCCAATCTGGCTAGCATATTCAAGTCGATCTGGTGCTCAATGTTGATCTGGCAGTTGTCTGGAATCTCGCGAGTTGGATGTCCAAGAGGTGAAATGGTCTCCTGAGGAATGCTGCTTCCTTCTCCAGCTGAACGCCGATTTCTTCCCATTTTTCAGACGAGAGTGAAGAGAGTGCAGATGAACAGTTGAGAGTAATAGAGAGAGTGGAGATTTCAAAGAGAAGACGTTTGGTGAGGTTTGAGCTCAAGGGTTAAGGTTAATATAGAGAAGAGAAAAGTAACCGAGACGTCAGAGAAAGTAACCGTGGTTAAAGAACCATGATGACTAGCGGTTACTAAGGGAGGCTACTTAAGAGTGAAGTATCAGACGCATGCCGTTTGACGTAACCCGAGAGTGCTGACTCAGCATAGAAGTTATGTGGAGAACAGATAAAGAGTTTTTAACAGAAAAACATTTATGACAAATAATAAATATCACAAAATAATGACGTAAGCTGATAGAAAGCAGTAAATGGACGCAACCATTTTATGCGCATGCTTTTCTGACACAAGCGTTTATTGTAACACCCCGAATTTCACCTTATATTAATACATATTATTATGTATTATTCTTGACCAATATATGTGGTTATGCTCGCCCATGAGGTTTAGATTCATGTTTGGGATAGTTTAGCCTTAAGGAATGGCCAATGCATTCAAGTCCAAGAAACCTGTTTTACGATTTTGTTCATATCTTGAGTTCTAGACATCCGATTTAGGTGATCTTGGATGCATTGGAAAGATTAGAGAATTATCTACAAGTCTTATTTCAGGTGTCAGGGTCAAATCCGGCTTCTATATTTTATCTTAGCGAAGGAACTTCGCCTAGCGAATCTGGCAGACAGATTCTTGCAGCTCTCTGGTTCGCCTAGCGAAAATGGATTCGCTTAGCGGATCTGCGCGCAGCAGAATCGTGTTTTTGGGCTTCTAATCAGCCCATAATGACCCTAACTCACATTTGTACCATAATACTTGACCTAAACCTATTTTCTAAGTCGAATTACTCTTAGAAACTGCCTCTTCCTCTCCAAACAAGGATTTCTAAACCCTTTCCAAGGATTCTTGAAGGAGATTGCACCATTGTTCATCGTTCTTCGCCTCCTTCACTTGAAGAGCATCACTGCCATCACAATCCCTCTTCCTCGCTGCTGCTCTTGAACCTTTTGGGGCTGTGATCGTGAAATCATGTGTCGTGAGATCGAGTGTTCGTGAGACGCAATCTTTCCGGACCTTTTTCTCTTCCTTTGTTCATTGTGATCGTCATACCAGGTATGGGGGGAAGAAATAGATGATGAGAATGTGGGTTTTGGGATAGGTTAAGATGAAGGGGTTAACCCATGACCTCTATATGTTTGTCTATATGCATTGTAAATGCCTATATATATGCTATGAGTGTAATTATGTGTATGTTATGTATATGCCATGTATATGCCTATATGAATATTGTATAAATATATATGTTTATGGTTCTATGATTGTGATTAGGGGTGTTTGTCTTGATGATATGATTGAAACATTATGAGGTACGATGAATGGTATGTACAAACATACAATATGCATTGATGAGATTTTATAATGTGCATTGATAATGATGACTTGATGATGATGTGCGTTACAATAAACAAAATAGGATTAGTGGAAGAACATAGCTTTAGGACGTTTGGCACCCCATAATGAATGAGTTGATATGAGTGGTGAGATTGATAATATTGGATTAGTTTTGGAAACCCCGAGGAATGATTCTTGAGAGATGGGATGATAGGCATAGGGATAACTTAGAGAAATTCTTAAGATTCCCACATCTGTCATGATTCGCCTGGCGATTAGCCATTCGCGAGGCGAGACAGAGAGACCATTCGTAGTCTGACGTGATTCGCCTAGCGGATTGTAATCCGAGAGGCGAATGAGAGAACCAGATATTGGGGCTCTCGGGCTCGCCTCGTGAGCCACGATTCGCCTAGCGAATCTGGGTTTCTCACCCAGCTTCTGTTGTGAAGGGATAATGATTAGGGTAATGGGAAAAAGACTGTGAGGTCATAATTCAAGGTTGATAATATAGAAAAGAACGTTAATAACTATATGACTTGAGATTTAAATATTAGGATTAAGTTATAATCTTAATAAGATATGAATTATGGTTTAGATATTAGGATTAAGTTACAATCTTAATAAATATATGACTTGAGGTTTAAATATTAAGATTAAGTTATAATCTTATTAAAATATGAATTGAGGTTTAGATAATAAGATTAAGGATAATACTTAACAAAGATAATGTTAAGTTGAGACTTAACAAAGAGAACAATTAATATGACGATGATGTTATTTTTGACGATGTACTGTTACCGATGTTGTTGGTTAAATCATTCTTGATGCTTATTGGTCAAGTTTGATGTTGATAAATCATCTTTGATGCTTGTTGGTCAAAGTTGATAGCCATGTAATGGTATGATGGTGGATGGTTGGACATGTGTTTGCATGTTGTTGAGCATAGCATGCATCATACGTTGACGTTGATATGTTGGGTGGAAAGCAAACGATGAATCGCGATAGTGGAGGCCACGATGGGTGTTATCCCGGCCTTGCGGGTACGTTGGGTATAGAAGTTCCAGGTGACATGGGCTAGCTACCTATTGTCGGAGTGACCTAAAGAATAAGCTTGAGTACCCTGACTAGCCACTATACGTTATCAGGATTAGTGAGAGTGTTCGGGGATGGCCCATGGTCTGGCATATCATCCATGTTGATAACCGGACATGTACTCCTAATCATCTTTCCAGAGTTAGAGTTGTTGGCCACATGCATACGGAGTAGTGATGTTGCATTCGCATTAACATGCATCCTTGATATATATTGATTATATCTGTGTTGATTGATGTATGTTGTATGCCATCTTAATTACCATTCCATTCCGTTTACATATATTCATGATTGTGTTTCTTACCCGTCTCTTTGTTATTCTTGTGCATATGTTGTGGTATATGCAGAGGAGGGTGAGCATGCTGACGAGGAGTGATCCCGAGGAGATCTCTCTCAGTAGTTGGGATTTATGATTTATGTTATTCGGTTTTATTCCAATGTATTATCAATATATGTATACCAGCTCTGATATGTGACATCGGGACTTGGGTTATGTTTATTATTTATGTTTTCCGTAGTTTGTTTTTATAGGATTTTGATTATTTCAGATTCCTATGTTTTACGTTATAGATGATGTGATGCACATGACCCTTGAGGATATGTTTTTATTTTAATTGTGCAATTTGTTTTTAAAGACAGGTATCATTTTATTCATGTTTTATTATATGCGGGGTAGTGGGTGTCACATTTATTGGACGCAAGGTCATTCAACATAGAGCATGTTGAGTTGTTTTCTTATTAAAGAAAACCTATCATCTGCAAGAGGTTTTGTGAAGATAGCTGCCCACTGGTGATCAGTATCCACAAATTTTACATCAAACAAACCTTTTTGAATGTAATCTCTGATAAAGTGATGTTTGATTTCTATATGCTTAGCCCTCGAATGCAATATAGGATTTTTCGATAAATTTATTGCAGCAGTATTATCACAATAAATTGGAATCTTAGTTTCATGAATATTGTAATCTTCCAGTTGATGCTTAATCCATAAAAGCTGTGAGCAACAACTAGCCGCAGAGATATATTCAGCTTCAGCAGTTGATAAGGCTATGGTGCTTTGACTTTTACTGGACCATGAGATGAGATTAGTTCCAAGATAATGACATCCACCACTTGTACTTTTTCATTCAATTCTATCTCCAGCATAGTCAGCATCACAATATCCCATTAATCTATATTCATTGGTTTTCTCATAAAATAAACCCAGATCAGAAGTACCTTTTAGATATCTAAAAATTCTTTTGACAGCAGTTAAATGATTTTCACATGGATCAGCTTGAAAACGTGCACAAAGACATACACTAAACATTATATCTGGTCTGGACGCAGTGAGATATAAAAGAGATCCGATCATACCTCTGTAAACCTTTTGATCTACCTTTTTTATCTTTGTTGTCTTTGGTCAGAATGGATGTTGGGGGCATAGGTGTACTCATTGGCTTGCTATCATCCATTTGAAATTTCTTCAAGAGATCTTTAGTGTACTTGGTCTGGTGAATGTACACACCCTTTGAGGTCTGTCTTACTTGCAGACCCAGAAAGAATTTGAGCTTTCCCATCATGCTCATTTCGAATTCTTTCGTCATAAGATCAGAAAATTCCTTACAAAGAGAATCATTAGTAGATCCAAAAATAATGTCATCAACATAGATTTGAGTTATTATAAAATTATCTTTATTAGTTTTCTTAAACAAAGTCGTATCTACCTTTCCCACACAAAAGCCATTTTCCATGAGGAAGGAGCTGAGTTTCTCATACCAAGCTCTAGGAGCTTGTTTGAATCCATATAAAGCTTTCTGAAGCTTATATACATACTTAGGATGGGAATGATCTTCAAACCCAGGGGGTTGCATTACGTAGACTTCTTCGTTAATTAGTCCATTCAGAAAAGTACTTTTAACATCCATTTGATATAAGGTTATGTTATGATGAGCAGAAAAAGATAGTAAGATGCGTATAGCTTCTATTCTAGCAACAGGAGCGAAGGTTTCAGTGTAATCAATATCTTCTTCTTGAGAATAACCTTGTGCTACTAACCTTGCTTTGTTTCTCATAACCTTTCCATTTTCATCCATCTTATTTCTAAATACCCACTTTGTTCCACTCATGGATTTATTTTTAGGTTCTTGAACTAAGGTTCAAACTTTTTTTCTCTCGAACTGATTGAGTTCTTCTTGCATAGCCAAGATCCATCCATCATCCGAGAGAGCTTCATCTACAGTTTTTGGTTCTAACTCAAAGATGAAAGCTGAATCAGTTAGATTTCTGAAGGTTGACCTTGTTCTTACTTTGTCACTGGGTTGACCAAGAATTTGATCTTCAGGATGGTAAACTTTGGATTGCCAAGTTTTCTGGCTATCACTAGACAAGTGAGGATTGTGATCATCAGCTTTGACATCATCGAAGATTTCCTTTCCATTGTTGGTTGGACGATGATCATTCAAATCCAGATCTGCAAGAGATTCTTCCAGCTCTGATAATGTCTTATCAAACTTCTCGTCATCAAATTTAACATGAATAGATTCTTCGACAATTAATGATCTACAATTATAAATTCTGAAAGCTTTAGATGTTTCAGAGTATCCTAAGAAAACACCATTATCAACTTTGGCATCAAATTTTCCTAGATTATCTTTAGTGTTTAATAGAAAACAGGTATATCCAAAAGTATGAAAATATGATATGTTGGGTTTTCATCCTTTCTACAGTTCATATGGAGTCTTTTTCAGTATTGATCTTATGTATACTCTATTTTGAATATAGCATGTTGTGTTAACAGCCTCAACCCAAAAGTTCTTAGAGACAGAGTTATCATTGAGTAATGTTCTTGCCATCTCTTGAAGAGACCTATTCTTTCTCTCAACGACCCCATTTTGTTGAGGTGTTCTAAGGGCAGAGAAATTATGAAGAATACTATTTTCTTCACAGAATAGTTGGAAGTCTACATTCTCAAACTCTCCTCCATGATCACTTTGGATTGAATTGATACATATACCTTTCTCATTCTGAATCCTGTTACAAAATATTGAGAATACCTCAAAAGACTCGTCTTTGTGAGTTAGGAACATTACCCATGTCCATCTAGAATAATCATCAATAATGACAAGTTCATAATTCTTTCCACCTAGAGAGGCAGTCCTTGTTGGACCAAACAAATCTAAATGTAGCAATTCTAAAGGTCTGGATGTTGAAACAATATTCTTTGAATCAAAAGAATTTTTAACTTTTTTCTCCTTTTGACAGACATCACAGAGAGCATCCGACTTATAGGCCAGCTTTCGTAATCCTCTTACGAGGTTATGCTTTTGTAGCTTTGAGATTAATCTCAGGCTTGCATGACCAAGTTTCTTGTGCCAAATCTATTGCTCATCATTCACAGACATTAGACATGATACATTTTGATTAGAGAGGTCCTCCAAGTCAATTTTATATACATTGTCTTGCCTCTTACCAGTAAATAGAGTGGACTCATCAGCATATTTGACTATACATTTATCTTTGTTGAAGGACACTACAAACCCGTTGTCACACAATTGGCTTATGCTATGCAGATTGTGTTTTAGCCCTTCAACTAATAACACATTATTTATTGAGGGAGAGTTATTCTTACCAATCTTACCAATACCTACAATCTTTCCCTTTTGATTGCCACCAAAAACAACTGATCCCTCAGACTTTGGCTTTAGGTCTAGGAACATTGACCTTTTTCCTGTCATGTGTCTTGAGCATCCACTGTCCAGGTATCATGATTGGTGTTTTCTTTCTGTTATCAAGCAAGTCTGCAACAGAGATTATTTTACTTTTAGGTACCCAGATAGACTTGGATCCTTTTTGTTTAGTTGTAGGTGACTTATAAGTTCTAGCTTTTCTTTTGTGTAAGCATTTGGATGCAGAGTGTCCATTTTTACCACAAATAGAACAATACATTACTCTTTTTGCCTCAGAAATTTTTGGATTTTCATTTTCATATCCAATGCCAGATTTATCATAGGGAGATCTATATCAAAGAATTAGATTGAGTTTCTTAGATCCATCAGTGAATTTAGATAGACTATCAGTTAAATAAGTAACTTGATGCTCAAGTTTCTCAACTTCACTGGATGTATTGGTCTTAGAGCTTGAGATTTCAGTTAGGCTAATTATCTCATCTCTCAGTTCTCCATTCTCAATTTTCACTTTGTCAAAGTCTTTATTGAGTTTGGAAAATTTTCTCTTAAGAGCCTTATATTCAGAATAAATAGTGCATGATTCATTTAATAGCTCTTCATAAGCATATTTAGAATAGTCAGATATATATACCTCATCTTCTTGTATTTCTGTCTCAGAGGAAATACTTGCCATGAGACACATATCTGCTGTTAGGGATGGAGGTGGAGATCTCTCAAGAATATCCATTAGATTCATCATTCCCCAAGCAGTTGTCTCTTCAGCCAGGACATCTTTTCTTGCTCCGTGTACACTCCGAAACAGGAAGGCGCTTGCCTCACAGTCAAGATCAACTCTTCTTCTTTCCTGAAAGGTGCAGAGATCTAGAGGTTTCATCATATATTCTCCATTGATGATGATGATGGGACAGAAGGTTTCGTCAGTGAGAGTTTTCAAGTGTTCTTCTGATCCTTGGGTTTCAACAAAGGATCCGAAGTTTTCTTTCTAAGCTTCATATATTCTGATTTTGATGATTGATAAATAGGTGGTCCTTCAGAAAAAGCAAGTCTCCTTCTCATAAAAAGGGAATCTAGCATGTCAAGCACTCTTTTTACGATATCGCAATACATCACCATGTTGACAGTTCTTGCGTCCAAGGCACATGTAAGAGTGTAGACAGCTCTAGCATTAATTCTCACTCTTCTTTCTTCTTCTTCAGAACATTCAGCTCTTGGTTTGACTATGCGTTCACCATTGATAACAATGTTAGGACAAAAGTTATCATCGGTGTAAGCTCTCCATAGGTCATCAACATTTTGTTCCAAGCTGAATCTCATGAATAGTTCTCTTCACATGGCATGGTCGCCAGTTATATAGAACATAGGTGGTCTGTTTATAGAAAGGTTACTGAATTCTCTTAATGACTTAGACTCAGGATATGAGATGATTGAAGAGGTAGATTGTTCCTCTTCTTCAGAAGAATCTTCAAGGAGATGATTTTGAGACCAAAGACATAGGTTAGCCTCTTCTTCGTTTTCCTCTTCTTCAGAGGAGTCAAGATCTTCCCATGTTGCCATAAGATTCTTGCTTTTCTTTTTGAAGAACTTTTTCTTATCTTTCATCTGAGGGCACTCAGCCTTGAAGTGGCCTGGTTTCTTGCACTCATAGCAAACCATTGGATTTTTATCCTTGGTTTCACCATGGTCTTTGACATTTTTCTTTGTAAATGGTCTTCTTCTCATATTTTTCTTTTTCAGAATACGTTCAAGTTTCTTTGATATGAGAGACAGCTCATCATCAGATTCTTCTTCTTCATCTTGATTATTTTCATCGCTGAAATCATTAGCTTTGTGATCTTTCGAGCTGCTGGATTTTTGACTCTTTAAGGCAATAGTCTTGCCTTTCTTTGTAGGGTTGTCCTGGTTGAGCTCTTGCTCATGAACTTGAGGAGTTCCCACAAGATCATCTAAAGTCAAGTTTGACAAATCCTTGGCTTGCATGATTGCAGCGATGAGTGGTCTCCATTCCTTATGTAAACTCTTGAGGATCTTCGTAACATTTTCTTTTGTAGTATAGACCTTTCCAAGAGACTTGAAATTGTTTATGATAGTTTGGAAACAACCTATCATATCCACGATGGTTTCTCCATTTTCCATAGTGAACATTTCATATTGGCTCATAAGAATAATGATCTTTGAGTCCTTTACTTTGGATGTTCCTTCATGAACATTTGATAGAGTATCCCAGATTTGTTTGGTGATTCACATGCATGAATCTGTTGGAACTCGTCTAGACTAAGAGCACACATCAATGTGTATCTAGCTTTGTAGTTCTGCTTCATCTTTCTTCTCTCATCATCAGTCCACTGAGACTCATCTTTCTCAGTGCCATCAGGATTGTTGACGATGTGAGGACCGTTCATGATTAATGGCAAGAGCGCAGAGCCGGTACTTAAGATGAATCCTTTGAATCTTTCTTTCGAGAAGAGGCAGTAAGTACCATTGAAAAAAGGCGGTCTAGTCAAGGAGGTACCTTCAAGACCAGGTTGACTCCCACTGGGCATCCCTTGTCCTGCTGCAACACCCTTTCCCGAGTGTCACATTCCCGAACGTTTATAAGGCCGAAAATATTTCTTAATGCGAAAAATACAGTTTTCTTTTCTTTTTTCTTTTCACAAGATGCAATAGGATTTAGTAAAGGTAAATAATACTAATAACGAACTTAGGTTCGCCATACATTTCTAGAACAATATGCATAATAATTACAGGGACATAAACAGAAAAAGGAATAATACTATATACAGACATAGGTCTAATGTATAACTGATACAACAAGTACTAGGAGTCGTAGCTCCCCAAAAGTACTACAAAACTAACATAGTCTGGCCGACAACAAAACTAGACCACAAAAAGAAGGTCCGCCTCAGGGCTCAAGGAAACTACTGGGCTGAACCATCGTCACGTCCATCTGTTCAAACAGCAACAACAAGTACCAACGGAAAACATACAGATATGGGTGAGATTCCCGTTCATCAACACAACAAAACAGCAGTAGTAAAAACGGGACGACTCACCGGGTAACAACGTACCCAACATGCTTCCAAAGGTTCTCAATATAAATCATGTTAAGCAGCCAACAACATAATATCATGCTAAACATTTAACAGCATAATATAAGGTATTCTTAAACAATACAACGATGTATAACAGTAAATGTAAACATCAATAGCCATGCAATGCAATGTATATGACTCAATGTCAATGTCACTGGGTACTCCTCTGACCCCTACTCCATGGAGCTAGCAAAACGTCAGAGAGAGTGAATGGGAGGACATGTTCCGGTTTCTGCCAGCCATGAGCAAGATGCTACAACATTCGTAACGTGCACGTATCTGGCTTTACGGTAACACTCTCGACCAAACATGAAAAGTACGGCATCTAGTAGAGGATATCAGTGTATTGCACGGATTCGCCACGACACAGAAGAATCACCAACTGGTCACATGTCAGCCCTTCCAACCCTCATACCTCCAAAAAGACCATTGAAGATCGTCACCGTAAGATTCGCACCCGCATCAAGGTGTAAGCTCAACTCCTAGGCTCAAGGCCTTACAACTATGCACATGAAATGCCAATGCTTAGACAAAGCAGATGCGATAAAGCAATGTCTATCCCCCGGATAAACCTCGAAGTCTACTAAGGTTCTCTTCCTTAGGAACTATACGCGTCTTTTGAAAACAAAACCTTTATCCACCGGATAAATCTCGTGATCCCTCCGGGATCGAGTCATCACAAGACTGAAACATGTGAACGACTGATCGGGGTCCGAATCACCGGTCCGTCATCGAACTACTGTTTCAAAACCCAAAACGTTTCATGTTTGGTTTATGTCTTATGAATTCATTGATGTACTAAGTCATCAATGGTATAGTATATGGTCTTGTTTCACCACATATTACACTTAATTATCCCTTGTCTTCAACTCTAAGTCAATTACTTAACTTAGGCTTTCAAAGCGTAAAACTTTACAGTTTGAGTTGAAATACACTCTTTATAAACAAACCATTTCTCGCGAGGCAAAGGTCTATGTCGACGCGAGGCTGAGAAGTTATCTTTACCGTTTGGACAGTCTCTCTGCTCCGCGAGGCGAGGATTGTATCGCGACGCGAGGCAGAGAAGTTATCTTTACTTCTTAAACAGTCTTTCTTCTCCGCGAGGCGAGGATTGTATCGCGACGCGAGGCAGAGAAGCTGCATCTTTGCTGCTTAGGCAGTTCGCGAGGCGATAACGACGTCGCGACGCGAGGCTGAGAAGCTGCATCTTTGCTGCTCGGGCTAGTCCACTATCTCGCGAGGCGAGGCAATGTTAGCCTGGCGAATGCCTTATCTTCCCTCTGTCTCGCGAGGCGAGACGGGGTTCGCTGGGCGAGTGCCCTGTTTTTCATTTTCCCTAACTCCTTCAATAATTCTTCTTTTGAAACACTTAGTTTGATTAAAAGACCTGTGGCTAAAGAAAAGACATTTTCCCAACTTTGGTGACACAATTTAAAGGTGAAAACTTCATTTGATCTTTGGATCAAAATCACTTTTGTTTCTCTTTGAAAACATAAGTTAGGTAATCATGTTTTTGTTGCATCAAAACCTCGCCAAAACAAGAACAACATATGTTCTTATATTTTCCTCTTGCTAAGGCCACAAGCCTACTCCAAAGAAAAATGGAGACTTTGCTTCACCAACAAAGCACATGTAGCTCAAAAGCTCATACAATTATGATAAACCACAATACACATTCCTATATCATAATCAAACATCCAAGTCCATCACACATCATGGTCTCATAATCAAACCATAAAAGTCCATACTTGATCTAGTGATCAAAGTAGGTTTTTCAACATACATGGAAATGATTTTTATTCAATCATATCTTCATCAACATATGCTAAAGCACACTACAACATACTCAAGCATAAACTCATCATGACAATCTTGTTCTCTAAGAGAACTTAACAAAACTTAACACAAAAAAGTGAACCCAAACTAAAGGGTTTCACCCACACATAAACTTAAACAACCATCTTCACCACCGCCATCTTGGTGTGATGAGGTTCATCTCCCCATACCTGTTGATGAGCAGATTCCCAGATCAAAGTCGGTTGATCGGTTTCTGAACCTCCTGGCAATCGTCAACAACTACAACAAAACAACAATCCAACATTAAACAACAATCAAAGCCAATCTCAACAATCCTAACAAAGAGGATTTCGGCCACCCTAGGTTAAAAGGTTAGGAATTGGTTTTGATTTTCCATTTCATGGATTCAAAGGCATTAGAAAAGCTAAGAATGAAATCAAGTGTTAAAAATCAAAAATTGATGAAAACATTATTCATCATCATCCAAAAGGGTTCGGCCAAAAAGTGATTTTTGAGCTATGATGAGAGTTGAATCATAAGCTCTTAGGTTTAGGTAGAGATTGATGATGTGAGTTCAAAGAACTTGGTCTTACCTCAAAAGGATTTTTCTACAATTTCCTATGGATTTTCAAAGTTTTGGATCTAAGAAATTCTTTTCATGAAAATGAAGATTGATCTTGAAATAAAGAAAGATTCAAGAATCTAAGAGATCATAGAAGTGATCTTACCTTGAAATGAAGGAAGATTGCTCAAGGAATCAAGTGATTCCAACAAAAACTCAAGCTTTTCAAGGTGAAAATGGAGTTTTCTCTCAAGAACAACTATGGAGCTTCTAAGGATGAGGGGCTGTGCAAAAATGATGAAGTGAGGGGCTGAGTTCAGCCTCTTAAGAGCTCACTTAAGGGTAAAAAGGTCATTTGCCAAAAGGGTATAATGGTAAAAGTGTAAAAGACTAAGGTTAGGGGCATTTTGGTCATTTTGCGTCCAGATATTTCCGAACGTCATGACGACTCTGGCATACTTGCCCAAGTGTCCTGGGATGATGTGATATCAATATTATCTGTTGGCGAGTCCCGGTAAATCCATATGTGGCTCCGTTCGTCACCCGATTGAGGATTCCGCCCGAACAAAGGTTAGGAAGTTATTTTTCTGAAATTTTTATGAAATTTAACCAAAACGTAGAGAATCGAATTCTAAGACTTACTGTCTCGTTCACGGGTCCATCTGAGGTCTTCTGAGTAGTAAAATCATACTGTCAGTGTAAAAACGCAGACGGGACTCCGTTTGAGTTTTCGACTCAAAACTTAATCGTAGTTTCCTACGATATCGTCGAGCATGACTATGGTCTCGGAATATTTTATTTCTATTCCTAAGATCTCGAATAAAATAAAGACATTAAAATACTGAAGAAATAGAAAACGTGAAAATCGGGGCGTTACACCTGCCATTGAGCTTTGGATCTTTTCCTCAAGCACGGCTAAATGCTCAACCCAGAGGCTGAGCTCTAATACCAATTGAAAGTGCAACAGGGAAACACAAGAAGGGGGATTGAATTGTGTTTCCTAACCGATTTTCGAAAACCCTTTTTTTAAGCAAACGTTTAAAGCAGGTAAGATGAAAGAACACACCAAAACGATTATAAGCGTTTAAGATAATTTGTTTTCAATCCCCAAGTTAGTAATATATAAAAACTTAACAAGATAGGGATAGAGAGATTCACACAAAGATATATCCTGGTTCACTCTTTCAAATCAAAGAACTACATCCAGTCCCTTCCCTTAGAATGTTTTTCCACTATAACTCTTAGCACTTTTCACAAGCTGTTTCCAAGTCTCTCCCAGACTACAACTCCAAGTATTCTACACCTCTCCAGGCTACAAGCATTCTTTTATAGACAAGCCTCTTCACGCTCAACAAATCCTAAGATTTGAGAGTGGTTTTTCTGAGTTTTTTACAAACTCACTACAGTGAGAGTTTTACACGATATAGCTCTTTAACAATCTGTTTGCAACTTTACAATGAAAGAATGAGAAGGTTTACATATCAATTTCTAGAGAGTGAAAGCTTTGAGGCTTTTGTTTGCACAATGAATTCTCTTGAATATTTTCTTGCTCGTGTGTTCCCTATTTTGGTTCTTCAAAGGAGGGTCTTCTTATAGCTTTGTCTTGACCTTCTGATTTCAAAACAGTGGGAAAAATTTTCCGTTTAGACCCATTCAAATATCCATTAGGTACAGAATCATTTGCCAGTTGTTCTCCGTTGTGTATTTGTCCTTTCAGAATGAGGAGGTAGTAGCAGCTTGAATGCTAGCAGACTGATTTTGCTTTTATGGCCGACAAGCGTTTTACTCTACATGATTCTTTGCTCTACGTGGTTTGCTTTGTATGACGTTCGTACCTTCTTTTGTCTTATGTGAAAAAGATATTACCTTATAACCAATTAAGACTTTTGAATAAGAGAGCCACGTCATCTGCAAAATGAAGTTAGAGCTATCAGACTCAAATGACTACCTCCCTTTACCTCACAAAAGTTTTTAATCCAAACTTGATCGGTCCTCGGCTCTGGCTCCGGTTTCGTTCGGTCGCCTAAAACAATCATACACAAAACAAGTCAAACAACAAATCAACATCAATCTATAACATCAAGACATAAATTTCCTTCCCCTAAAAGGTATAGGGTTCGGCCATGAAAAGTTAAAAAGGCTAGGGATCTCATTTGGTTCCAAACTTTTGGGTAGTTGGTTCATGAACTTAGTTAACACTACTACAAGTCCTATGACTCAAAAATGTGAAACAAAACTCATGGATTTCCCTCATGAAGGTCTCAGCCATTTTGGGAAAATTAGGTTAGGAATTGATTTGGTTTTCCATCACTTGGATTCAAGAACACTAGGAAAGCTAAGGATGGAATCAAGAGTTAGGTATCAAAAATTTGATGAAAAACACTATTCATCATCACTCTTAGGGTTTGGCCACTTTGGGGTTAATGAACTAGGATGAGAATTGAATCATAAGCTCTTGGTTTTAGGTAGAGAATGATGAGGTGAGTTCATAGAAATTGGTTTCCCATTAAAAGGATTTTTCTACAATTTCCTATGAATTTTCAAAGATTTGGATCATAAAATGGATTTTCATGAAAATGGATTTTGATCATGAGATTGAGAGAGATTCAAGAAGCTAGGAGATCATAGAAGTGATCTTACCCAAGAATGGATGAAGATTGATCAAAGATTCAAGGTTTTCCTTCAGGATTTCAAGGTTTTCTTAAGGATTTCAATGGAGGTTTTCACAAAGGAAGAAGATGAAGCTCTTGGTTGTTCTTGGGGGCTGGGCTGCGTGATAATGGGGGCTTAGAGGTCTGTTCGAGCCTTCTTAACAATTCATTAAGGGCAAAAAGGTCATTTGGTTTCAAGGGTAAAATGGTAAAAGGTGAAAAAGCTTAAGTTAGGGGTATTTTGGTAATTTTGCGTCCCAATATTCCCGATCGTCATGACGACTCCGGCATATTCTCCCAAGTGATCTAGCATGATGTGGTATCAAGATTATCCGTTGTCGGGTCCTGGTAAGTCCATACGCTGCTCCGTTCTCCACCCGATTGAAGATTTCGCTCAAACGGAGGTCAGGAAGTGATTTTTTTGAAATTTTTGCGAAATTTAACCGAAACGTAGAGAATCGAATTCTAAGACTTACTGTCTCGTTCACGGGTCCATCTGAGGTCTCCTGAGCAGTAAAATCATATTGTCAGTGTAAAACCGCAGACCGGACTCCGTTTAAGTTTTCGACTCAAAACTTAATCGTAGCTTCCTACAATATCGTTGAGCATGAGTATGGTCTCGGAATATTTTATTTCCAATCCTAAGACCTCGAATAAAATATAAGTTCATAAATACTGATTAAATAGGAAAACTCGAAAATCGAGGTGTTACAGGCATTCAGGTTGTTGAGAAAAAGTGCCTGAGTGTAGAGGTGCATGACCAAAACTGGCATTGGCATTACAGATTTGGACATCTCAATTTCGGGAGTTTGGAGTTATTGAGAACGAAAGAGATGGTGCTAGGTCTACCTCAAATCAGTCAGCCTCAGCAGGTGTGTGAGGACTGCTGCATCAGTAAACAGTGAAGAAGTACATTCAAAAACAAAGCTCCTCATAGATCAACGGCAAACTTGAAGTGCTTTAGTCACATGCGTGTGGACCATTTGAGATTCAATCTCTTGGAGGTAACAATCACCTTGTGTCTTTTATTGATGAACACAATAGGATGATATGGCTTTATCATATTAAAAGAGAGAATGAAGTACTATCTGTTTTCAAGAATTTTCTTCTACTAGTTGAGAAACAAAGTGGCAGGTCAATCAAGGTCTTGAGAACTGATGGGGGAGGTGAATATACTTCTCAAGATTTTGAGACGTACGTTGGTGATAGGGGCATAATACATGAGGTGATTGCCCCATACACTCCTCAACATAATGGTATTATTGAACAGAGAAACAGGACTATACTAAACATGGCGAGGAGTATGCTAAAGGGGAGAAAATTGCCTAAATATCTATGGGGAGAAGCAGCTTCTACTGCATCATACATTCAGAACAGAAATCCGACAAAAGGACTACATAACTCTACTCCTGAAGAAGCCTGGTCAGGAAGAAGGCCTGATGTGACTCAGTTCAGAATTTTTGGCTGCTTATGCTTCAAACACGTGCCAGAGCAGATAAGGAGGAAGCTTGATGATAGAAGCCAGCAGATGATTATTCTTGGATGCCATGCAAATGGAGAATATAAATTGTATGATCCTAAGAAGATTATAGTGAGCAGGGATGTTATAGTTGATGAGTCCAGATGATGAAACTGGGAAGAAAATGAATACAGAAATAGTATGTTGATGAGAATGCAAGATCAACCTCCTAACGCAAAACCAACAGAGGTTACTAGGTAACAAAGAGCTCATAGGCAGAGCTGCAATGAAGGATGAGTTGGCATCAATTGAAAAGAACCATACTTGGGAACTAGTGGAGCTACCTCAGAAAAAGAAACCTGCAGCTGTAAAATGGGTTTATAAGATAAAGATGAAGCCAGATGGGTCAATAGCAAAATACAAAGCAAGGTTGGTGGCTAAAGGCTTTCTACAAAAGGAAGGAGTTGATTTCCATGAAGTCTTTGCACCTATGGCTAGGATGGAAACAATTCGCCTTGTAACTGCAATAGCAAGCAACAAAGGATGGTCCCTTCGTCAACTTGATGTGAAGTTTGCATTCTTGAATGGAACATTGGAGGAAGAAGTATTTGGGAGGCAGCCACCAGGTTTTGAAAAGTAATGGGAAACAGAGAAGTGTTCAAAGTCTACAAGGCTTAATGGCCTAAAACAGGCCCCTAGGGCCTGGAATAAGAGGATTGACACCTGCTTGATTCCTCAGGGTTTTCACAAATCCCGCAGTGAGCATGGAGTGTATGTGCAAGTCCTAATACAAGTGACACATTAATAGTTTGCCTATATGTAGATGGTCTTTTGGTAACAGGAAGTGGTGATGAGGACTTGATCTTGCAATTTAAAGGGAGCATGACGAGAGAATTTGAAATGACTGATCTTGGTAATCTAGCATACTTTCAAGGAATTGAATTCTCTCAAACAAATAAAGGGTTGTTCATGCACCAGAAGAAGTATGCCACTAACATCTTAAGAAGGTTTGATATGTATGACTGTAATCCAGCTTCAACATTTGTTGAGACTGGTAAACAGTTGAGAAAGGAAGTTGCCAATGAAGATTCAGTGGATGAAACCAAGTATAGGTAGCCAATTGGATCCCTGAGATATCTATGCAATACTTGACCAGATTTAGCCTATGGAGTTGGCCTTGTGAGCAGCTTCATGGAGAAGCCATATTCATCTCATAATGCAGCAGCTAAAAGGATATTGAGGTACATCAAGGGAACACTGATGCTGATTCGTGTGGTGACATAGAGGATCGAAAAAGCACAAGTGTTTCTGTGTTTATTGTAATGCCCTTCGTTACATTAGTAATCCTAAATAATAATTTAAATAAATCAAGGTAAATAAAAATTTTCTTATATAAATATTGAATAAATTCATAATATAATAATAATAATCCAAAATAATTGTTTATACTAATCCAAAGAAACGAAGTAAGTTTTAAACCTCAAAATCGGGCGTCTATAACATCTTGCATTAGAAAATAACTAAACAATAATAAGGGTCCTCCTGACATATGTCATACAATACAAACCAAGCTCTATCATTAAAGAGATAGTCTTCAAAACGTCTGGCTACTCAACAAGGTCGTCCTCAGACTCCGAAAACAATACTACTATTGATATATAAAATCTTAGTGAACAGAAATTAAGTTTAAAATATTTTCACAAAAGTATTGTTCTTAGCCGGTGCGATAACTGGAAAAACTGTCCATAGTACTCGCTATTTTCAAAATAATGTATAGTAAACTAATAATAATAATAATAATAATAATAATAATAATAATAATAATAATAATAATAATAATAATAATATAAATTATTATTGGCAGTAAACTGTCATTATTAACACATCATAAATCAAGTATGACAAAATCTCATATATCAAATAATCTCAAATATCATCATATGTCATATGACTTCCAAACTGCACATAACAATGACGTCTCATTGCCTACTTTACTCATGAAGGTATTTCGATGTCACCTTCTCTTCAGTGACATTACTTATTTCGATACCAACCATTGTACACCGGTGGTATTACTCATTTCCATATCCCAACGGGTGGCGATGTTACTTTCGATACCCCATTATGACGGTATTGCAGCAAACAACATTCATATCATATAACAGTTAATTGCTCAAGCCAACATCTCGTATAACATCATATAATCCAAATATAGCATGTCAATCAACCAAGTCATGTACAAATCATACATAGCATAGCATCAATCTCAAGAATAACATATAATTCATAGTATAAACACTTGAAAGAGAAAACCCCCAAATTTAGAAAATCAGGATTTGACCAAACACAGGATTATTTTCCAAAAACGTATTTTGAAAGCATAACCCAAACCCCAAGACAATTTGCACCATGGAAAGGGTGAGAAAGAGTATTTCTACTCACCTCTTAAAGACCTCCAAGAATCTCCAAGCTTATCACTTGGCGAATCCTATATGTCGCCTTCCTCAACCTTGAATCTCCTTCTCCTTCTCCTTCTTCTTCATCTTATTGTTGTTGTTGTTTTCGTCGTTGTGGTTGTCCTCCTTCCAAACTCATTATTTATTGCAACCCCATCTCCCAAGCATGAGGATGCTCCATAGCCGTTACGATGGTGTTTTAGGGTGCAAAGAGGGTTTCTAGCCACACTAGGGTGTTATAAGATGGTATAAATATGAGTCACATGTTTTCCCCTCTAAAACCCTCGCGTTTGACGTTACTGACGTCAAGCACAGGCGTGCTCATGTTTAGCATGATTGTGCTCTGTGCTCTTTGATTTTTGAGTAAGCAAATACAAATGAGAAATAACATTCTTTTTCTTTTCGGTCTTTGATAAGAAATGTAAGTTTGTTAAGATTTGACATGCCATTAATCTATATGGAAAATAAATCCAAAGAGTATACTAATTGTGATTAATATTTGGTCACTTCAGAAGCAATCTTAAATTTCAAGAAAAATGATCCTCAAATAAAATATACATGACAACAATACAACATAATAATAAAATTTGAGCATATAAGTAAAACTTCTTTAATACAACATTCATTTTTTATTGTCGTCCACTAATAATTTTCTTAAGGTTTTGTTACATCTTGGCTATTCATGGATGTATGGTAAACCTTTCCTTATGTGTTTTTTCTAACACTTCCCCTCTAAGACTCCCCTCCTTAGGAACAACGATCCTATTATTAAACATCACTAGTCCATCAGCAGACAACACATAATTTTTTGGGCTCGACAAGGATTGCAATTCCTGATCTAAAAGTTGTTCACGCCTAATCTCTTCTCTAAGGCCACTATAGATTCCCAACCTATTCAACTTCAAACTTAAGGCATTCAAGGTCACATTCAGATTCTTATCTCTAAACCATTCTTAGACGCGTCACAATAAACCACGAAACTCACTAAAGGGTCTGGTATGGTCAACACAGGCGCTATCACCAATCTTTTCTTAAGCTTTTGGAAATTGTCCTCACACTCCTGGTCCCAAACAAAAGATTCTCCCTTCATAGTCAGCTGGGTCAAAGGTAAAGCTAGCTTAGAAAAACCCTGTATAAACTTCCTATAGTAACCTGCCAATCCTATGAAACTTCTCACGTCTATCACTGTCTTAGGCTTCTCTCATCCTATCTCTGCATCCACTTTACCAAAGTCAACCACTACTCCACCCAAAAGATCTAGGGTTATCTACTCTAAGCAAAATATCTATCCATAATGGGTACTTTGTTCGATTATCTGAGGTCCTCACATAGGTTCTGTGACACCCACTACCTCGCATATAATAAAACATAAATAAAATCATACATGTCTTTAAAAATATAACAATTAAAATAAAAACATATCCTCAAGGGTAATGTGCATCACATCATCTATAACGTAAAACGTAGGAATCTGAAATAATCAAAATCCTTTAAAAACAAACTGCGGAAAACATAAATATCAAACGTAACCCAAATCCCAATGTCACATATCAGAGCTGGTATACATACACCGATAATACATCGGAATAAAACTGAATAACATAAATCATAAATCCTAACTACTGAGAGATATCTCCTCGGGATTACTCCTCGTCAGCATGCTCACCCTCCTCTGCATATACCACAACATATGCACAAGAATAAAAAGAGAGGGGGCAAGAAACACAATCATGAATATATGTAAACGGAATGGAATAGTAATTAAGATGGCATACAACATACATCATTCAACACAGATATAATCAATATATATATCAAAGATGCATGTCAATGCGAATGCAACATCACTACTCCGTATGCATGTGGCCAACAACTCTAACTCTGGAAAGACGATTAGGAGTACATGTCCGGTTATCAACGTGGATGATATGCCTGACCATGGGCCATCCCCGAACACTCTCACTAATCCTGATAACGTATAGTGGCTAGTCAGGGTACTCAAGCTTATTCTTTAGGTCACTCCGACAAGAGGTAGCTAGCCCATGTCACCTGGAACTTCCATACCCAATGTACCCGCAAGGCCGGGATAACACCCATTGTGGCCTCCACTATCGCGATTCATCGTTTGCTTTCCACCCAACAAAAAATAACGTCAACGTATGATGCATGCTATGCTGAACAACATGCAAACACATGTCCAACCATCCACCATCATACCATTACGTGGCTATCAACTTTGACCAACAAGCATCAAAGATGATTTATCAACATCAAACTTGACCAATAAGCATCAAGAATGATTTAACCAACAACATCGGTAACAGTACATCGTTACCAATAACATCATCGTCTTATTAATTGTTCTCTTTGTTAAGTCTTAACATTATCTTTGTTAAGTATTATACTTAATCTTATTATTTAAACCTCAATTCATATTTTAATAAGATTCTAACTTAATCTTAATATTTAAACCTCAAGTCATATATTTATTAAGATTATAACTTAATCTTAATATCTAATCCTCAATTCATATCTTATTAAGATTATAACTTAATCCTAATATTTAAACCTCAAGTCATATATTTATTAAGATTGTAACTTAATCCTAATATCTAAACCACTATTCATATCTTATTAAGATTATAACTTAATCCTAATATTTAAACCTCAAGTCATATAGTTATTAACGTTCTTTTCTATATTATCAACCTTGAATTATGACCTCACAGTCTTTTCCCATTACCCTAATCATTATCGCTTCACAACAGAATCTGGGTGAGAAACCCAGATTCGCTGGGCGAATCGTGGCTCGCTAGGCTAGCCCAAGAACTCCTAAACAGGTTCTCAGATTCGCTCGGCGAATCATGACAGATGTAGGAATCTTAAGATTTCTCTAAGTTATCCCTATGCCTATCGTCCCATCTCTCAAGAATCATTCCTCTGGGTTTCCAAAACTAATCCAATATTATCAATCTCACCTCTCATATCAACTCATTCATTATGGGGTGCCAAACGTCCTAAAGCTATGTTCTTCCACTAATCCTATTTTCTTTATTGTAACGCACATCATCATCAAGTCATCATTATCAATGCACATTATAAAATCTCATCAATGCATTGTATGTATGTACATGCCATTCATCGTACCTCATAATGTTTCAATCATATCATTAAGACAAACACCCATAATCACAATCATAGAACCATAAACATATATAATTATACAATATTCACATAGGCATATACATAACATACACATAATTACACTCATAGCATATACATAGGCATTTACAATGCATATAGACAAACATATAGGGGTCATGGGTTAACCCCTTCATCTTATCCTATCCCAAAACCCACATACTCATGATCTATTTATTCCCCCCATACCTGGTATGACGCTCACAATGAACAAAGGAAGAGAAAACGGTCCGGAAATATTGCGTCTCACGAACACTTGATCTCATGACACTTGATTTCACGATCAGAGCCCCAAAAGGTTCAAGAGCAGCAACAAGGAAGAGGGATTGTGATGGCAGTGATACTCTTCAAGCGAAGGAGGTGAAGAATGATGAACAATGGTGCAATCTCCTTCAAGAATCCTTGGAAAGGGTTTAGAAATCCTTGTTTGGAGAGAATGAGGCAGTTTCTAAGAGTATTTCGACTTAGAAAGTAGATTTAGGTCGAGTCTTATGGTATAAATATGAGTTAGGGTTATTATGGGCTGATTAGAAGCCCAAAAACACAATTCTGCTGTGTGCAGATTCGCTACGCGAATAAATTTTCGCTAGGCGAACCAGAGAGCTGCAAGAATCTGTCAGCCAGATTCGCTAGGCGAAGTTCTTTCGCTACGCGAAACTATAGAAGCCGAATTTGGCCCTAACACCTGAACAAGGCTTGTAGATAATTCTCTAAGCTTTCTAACGCATCCAAGATCGCCTCCATCGGACGTCTAGAACTCAAGATATGAACAAAACCGTGAAATAGGTCGTAAGGCGATAATGTGATTAAACTATTTTTAAAGGCTAAACTATCCCAATATCTAAACCTCATGGGCGGGCATAACCACATATATTGGTCAAGAATAATACTTAATAATATGTATTAATATAAGGTGAAATTCGAGGTGTTACAGGTTCATACTCCCATCATTTTTTTTTCACTAGAAGCATTCAAAACTTATCACAAAATCAAACATATTCTTAACAATAAATAAAGTAGGATTTGATGTATGCTATAATCGAATAATAATGAATTAGATTCCAAATAATATCAATGAAAGCAACAACAACTTCGAATAGATGGGGAAAGGAAGCATCAGGGTAAGAAAGTTTTAAATCCAAATCATTATGGTTTGACCCTTTTTTTAAAAAAAAAAAAAAACCACTAACGCACAACGATATTTCCATTTATAAATTAAAACCTCATTGAAGTGAAAGAGAGTCAAAAACGTGAATTCAAATCAAGTGAAACCTTTTTTTTTTTGGCAATTTTGCTATCAAAAAAAAATATGCACACAAAATGATAAATAAAAAGTAAAATTATTTAATTACAAGGAATATACATCTACCAAACAAATTCATCAAACGACATAACTAGAAAATATATTTTAAGAATATAATGTTAAGAATTAACACCTTAAAATTCAATTTTTTTTCATAATAGTCAAATTCACGTGTGAAAACTCACTTTCTAACAACTCCTCTAATTTTTTCTTAGGCTCACTTAACTCGAGGGGTGTCATTCTATAAGGCGCTATTGACACTGGTCCACTTATAGGCACTAAATCTATGTTAAACTCAACCCTCATATTTAACGTAATGTAGAGACCTCTTTAGGGAACACATTTAGAAACTCACTGGCAACAGGTAATGCTGCTACATCACTTTCAACCTCTATCTTAGCAGAAAAGAGAAGTACGTATCCCTGGGCACTTATTACGATGGACAATTGACGCCAAAAGATTCAGACACAGAGAACTCAAATAGAAATAGGTTGTAATCTGACAAAAACAGTTTTATCACAATAATTTCTGATGACATGATTCCAGATAACCAATACATACCAAGAATGACATTTATCCCAGACATAGACAACCAAACAAAATTGACATTATAAGACATGTCTTGAGGCACCAGGAAACAAATTAAACAAACAATCGAGGTAACAATTCCGTCATTCGTAGGAATAAAAACATGCAATCAAAGACAAAAAAGTAATAGACAATTATAAATTTTTCGCACAATATGATAACCTCTTGTTAACCACAATTCCACTTCGGTTTCTCCAGCTTCTGCAGGATCTAAACTGTCCCAAAAAGATGGCGAATCATCCTTCGAAAAAGCAGTAATCCCATGCACTGAGGTTCTTGGGGTGCTACCACCCCATATCCCCTCATATGACGAAGAGTCTTCGTCTGCTCTTGCACATCGATTGTCACACAATCCATAGCTACTACAAGCGCATCATTCGTCCCTCGCCTATTAGTCGTCATAAATCTGCTCACTACCAATGAAACACTAAGTTGGTCAGGCTCAATATCCCAAAGCATAGCATGCAACATTCACAACTCTGACAAGCATCCTATGCATTCAAGTTTTGATTTTTGAAAAACCCAATAACCACAATCCAATTTAGGATTGAATTGCTCTGATACCAAAAATGTAACGCCCCTCGTTACATTAGTAACCCAAAAAAATAATTTAAATAAATCAAGGTAAATAAAAATTTTCTTATATAAATACTGAATAAATTCATAATATAATAATAATCCAAAATAATTGTTTATACCAATCCAAAGAAACGAAGTAACATAATAATAAGTCTTAAACCTCAAAACCGGGCGTCTATAACATCTCGCATAAGAAAATAACTAAACAATAATAAAGGTCTTCCTAGCATATGCCATACAATACTAACCAAGCTCTATCACTAAAGAGATAGTCTTCAAAACGTCTGGATGCTTAATAGGGTCGTCCTCAGACTCTAAAAACAATACTACTAATGAGGTATAAAATCCCAGTGAAGAGAAATACACTTTAAAAGGTTTTCACAAAAGCATTGTTCTCAGCCGTTGCGATAAACGAAAAAACTGTCCATGGTACCCGCTATTTTCAAAACAATGTATAGTAAAATAAAAATAATAATAATAATAATAATAATAATAATAATAATAATAATAATAATAATAATAATAATAATAATATATTATTATTATTGCCAGTAAACAGTCATCATTAATACACCATAAATCAAGTATGACAAAATCTCATATATCAAATAATATCAAATATCCACATATGTCATATGACTTTCAAATTGCACATAACAATGGCGTCCCATTGCCTACCTTACTCATGAAGGTATTTCGATGTCACATTCTCTTCAGTGACATTACTCATTTCGATACCAACCATTGTACACTAGTGGTATTACTCATTTCGACATCCCAACGTGTAGCGATGTTACTTTCGATACCCCATTGGCAGTATTTTATAGTTCGACATCCCAATCATTGGCAATGTTATTTTCGATACCCCTATCATAAGCAATATTGCAACAAACAACATTCATCTCATATAATAGTTAATTGCTCATGCCAACATCACATATAACATCATATAATCCAAATATAGAATGTCAATCAACCAAGCATGTATAAATCATACACAGCATAACATCAATCTCAAGAATAACATATAATTCATAGTATAAACAATTTAAAGAGAAAACCCCCAAATTTGGAAAATCAGGATTTCACCAAACACAGGATTATTTTCCAAAAACGTATTTTGAAAGCATAACCCAAACCCCAAGACAATTTACACCATGGAAAGGGTGAGAAAGAGTATTTCTACTCACCTCTTGAAGACCTCTAAGAATCTCCAAGCATATCCCTTAGTGAATCCTATATGTCGCTTTCCTCAACCTTGAATCTCCTTCTCCTTCCCCTTCTTCTTCATCTTGTTGTTGTTGATGTTGTTGTTGTTGTTGTTGTTGTTGTTGTTGTTGTTGTTTTTGTTGTTATTTTTTTTGTCGTTGTTGTTGTCCTCCTTCCAAACTCATTGTTTATTGCAACCCCCACTCCCAAGCATGAGGATGCTCCACAGCCGTTACGAAGGCATTTTAGGGTGCAAAGAGGGTTTCTAGCCGCACTAGGATGTTATAAGATGGTATAAATAGGAGCCACAAGTTTTCCCCCTCTAAAACCCTCGCGTTTGACGTTACTGACGTCGAGCACGGGCGTGCTCCTGTTTAGCACGGCTGCGCTCTTTGCACGAGCCAAAAAGTACGCGATCTGCTAGACCTGGCGCTCAACGCCAGACAAGTGGCGCTCAGCACCGGAATTAGCATTTTTCGACGTCGCAAACTGTGCTGATATTGAGCATGGACATGCTCACGCGTCATGAATTTCCCTTAGAAAATCACTCTTAACTAATTTTAATCACCTTTATTTACTTCAAGGGCTTAAAACATATATTCTAAACCTCCCAAAAACTTTGTATTGTTCCTCATATTATTATCCCTAATTATTTTATTTTTTTAGGATGTTACATTTATGTGCTACAATGGTTCAATTTCCTGGAGTTCCAAGAAGCAAAGCATTGTAGCCTTATCATCTTGTGAAGCTGAGTATGTTGCAGCATCCTCAGGTGCTTGTCAGGCAGTGTGGCTTGAAATTTTGTTGGAAGAATTACAGCTAACTTGTTCTAATCCGATGACACTGATGGTCGATAATAAATCAGCAATTAGCTTGGCAAAGAATCCTATAGCTCATGGAAGGAGTAAGCACATTGAAACTCGATTACATTTTTGAGAGATCAAGTCAACAAAGGAAAGTTGAAACTAGAATATTGCATAAGTGAAGATCAACTAGCTGACATCCTAACTAAGCCACTAAATGTTGGAACCAAAGTGGCTATGGTCCAGTAATCCCTTATGTTTTGATGTTAACAAAGGACTAATTCCATAAGAACAAAGATTTGTTAAGGACTAACGCTTTATCTTAAGTGTGCAGGATAAAATATACATATGAGTCCAAAGACTGTCTAAGTCCAAAGACTTTCACTCATCCAAACTCAGACCAGAGAATAATAACATATATCTATAAGGTCTTGAGTCCAAAGACTCTTCCGGTTATTATGTAATCGCTCTAGTCCAACAATGCTTTATTTGTTTAAGTGCGAATTCATTTGTAAAGTTTTTAAAATTATTATTCCTTGTAAAAAGCTTATATCCTTTGGACAAATATTCCTTATAACTCTTGTTCAAACAAAAGCAAAACACTGTCCCTGACACAAAAAGAAATTGACCTTCTTCTTTGAGAAAGACAAAAGACAACTTTCGAGTACAAAAAGGATATGTCAGTCCCTTTTCTAGCTATCAAACCTGATAGTCTACTTTGCTTATCAGAAGCTTCAAAGAGGTTATCAGACTCAACGGACCAATGCATTTAATGTATGATCAGAACGGATCTTTTTCCATCCGTTGAAGACTGAAGTTTGCTCAAAGCCAAAAGGCTATAAATACCTCCACCCTTTGAAGATGCAAGGTGACTGATCTTGAGAAAAATACAAGCATACGAAAAAAACACAAGCAATCAAAAGAAAAATCAAAGCTTACAAGCTTACTCTGATCTTAAACTTTCATATCACTCTCTGCGAAGAGTACTGTTTGCAACACCCTTTCCCGAGTGCCACATTCCCGAACGTTTATAAGGCCGAAAATATTGATTAATGCGGAAAATACGGTTTCCTTTTTTTTTTCACAAAGATGTAATGGGATTAGTAAAGGTAAATAATACTAATAAATGAACTTAGGTTCACTATGCATTTCTAGAACATACATACTGTATTATAACACAGAAACAGAAACCAGAAACAGAAATAACAACATTACTATATATAGACATAAGTCTAATGTATGACTGACATAAGAAATACAATAAGTACTAGGAGTCGTAGCTCCCAAAAGGTACTACAAAAAAAAAAACTGGCATAGTCTGGCCGACAACAAAACTAAAACAGCAAAAAGGGTCCGCCTCCGGGCTCAAGCAAACTACTGAACTGAACCATCGTCATGTCCATCTGTTCAAGCAGCAACAACAAGTACCAGCAGAAAACATACAGATATGAGTGAGATTCCCGTTCATCAACACAACAAAACAGTAGTAGTAAAAACGGGACGACTCACCGGGTAACAGCGTACCCAACATGCTTATAAGAATTCTCAATATAAATCATGTTAAACAGTTAACAGTATATATAAGGCATTCTTAAACAATACAGCGATGTATAACAGTAAATGTAAACATCAATAGCCATGCAATGCAGTGCAATGTATATGACTCAATGCCAATGCCACTGGGTACTACTCTGACCCTTACTCCATGGAGCTAACAAAACATCGGAGAGAGTGAATGGGAGGACATGTTCCGGTTTCTGCCAGCCATGAGCAAAATGCTACAACATTCGTAACGTGCATGTATCTGGCTTTACGGAAACACTCTCGACCAAACATGAAAAGTACGGCATCTAGTAGAGGATATAAGTGTATTGCACGGATTCGCCACTGCACAGAAGAATCACCAACCGGTCACATATCAGCCCTTCCAACCCTGATACCTCCAAAAAGACCATTGAAGATCATCACCGTAAGATTCGCACCCACATCAAGGTGTAAGCTCAACTCCTAGGCTCAAGGCCTTACAACTATGCAAATGAAATGCCAATGCTTACACAAAACAGATGCGAAAATGCAATGTCTACCCCTGGGTAAACCTCGAGTTCCACTAAGGTTCTCTTCCTTAGGAACTATGTGCGTCTTTGAAAAACAAAACCTTTATCCATAGGATAAATCTCGTGATCCCTCCAAGATCAAGCCATCACAAGATTGAAACAATTGAACGACTGATCGGGATCCGAATAACCGGTCCGTCATCGAACTACTGTTTCAAAACCCAAAACGTTTCATGTTTGTGTTTATGTCTTATGAAGTCATTGATGTACTAAATCATCAATGGTAAGTTATATGGTCTTGTTCCACCACATACCATACTTAATTAACCCTTGTCTTCAACTCTAAGTTAGTTACTTAACTTAGGTTTTTATACGTAAAACTTTACGAGTTGAGTTAAAAACTCCTTTGTAAACCAAAACAACTTCTCAATTGAAAACTCATTTGATTTGAAACAACTTTTGAACCACTTATTCTATTTTTAGCATTTTCTGAAAACATGAAATTTTCTTAGCGGAATTCCATTCGCTTAGCGAAAATGAGGCAGTAGTACCTCCTTGGAGACTCCTCTGTATCGCTCGGCGAAACATGAATCGCATAGCGAAATGTGTTGTATTCGCTTAGCAAATATGGATTCGCTTAGCGAAAATGGAGGCAGTTACACCTCTTTTGAAACTCCTCTGGATCGCTCGGCGAAACAGAATTCACGTAGCGAAATTCTCTGGAAGCGCTTAGCGAAAGTGAGGCAGTGATGCCCAACTTGAAATTCCTCTGTTTTCGCTTAGCGAAAAGTTGCCTTAAAACAAGACATTAACCTTATGGAGCCATTTTGATTCTCTTCACAAAAACACTTCTTGTCTCATTTTGAGTCACTTGATTAACTAAATGGACTAAGGATAAGGTATAAAACATGTTTCACTTTGGTGAAAACACTTTGAGATTGATGACAACCAAATGGTGAGGTTGCCTTTTGAAGATCTTATGGTTGAATTCAAAGCATGATAATTTCGTGCTCTTCTTATATGAATAAAATGAATCAACATAAAAGTGAAGAAAGTAAGAAAATGGAAAGAAAGAGATGATGAAGGCGCCACAAACCAAGAAGGTTTGATAAGCCAAGTGATATTCGCCACAAGAACCTTGGATTCTTGATAAGAACAAAGTTTAGTTCAACCAAGAACCTAAGAGAACAATTCTCTCACAAATGGAATTAATCCAAATTCAACATCCAAGTTGTCATTCATGTTGTTTGGGGTGTAATACATATAATAGTCATCCAACTCTTGGCATCCAAAGACAAGGCATAACCCCCACTTTGAATGGCCTAAATCCTAACTTAAATGACCACTAACACAAATCAAGTCAGCCCCAACCCTCATCATGCACGCCTACCACTCTCTCTTCATGGGTGGTTACACTTTGCTTGTCAAATTAAATGTGTAACACCCAAACAATTGAAGGCACCCATCAAACACTCATAACTCACCATCAAGCAATTGAATTCAGCCCTAAGACACTCATTATTCACGCCTCCACTCCCTTTATTATGGGTGGTTACACTTTGTTTTTCAAATTAAAAGTGTAACACCCATAACTTACAATTTATTCACTCAACTTAATGAGGAGTTTCTTATAGCATGCAAGCTAAAGATTCCCTCCCCAAGACCCTCTAATCACGTGTAGCAACATAGGAAATATGGGCTAGACCTTCATACAACTCTTAGTGTAGCCCATTAATAGAGAATGCCAAATTGGATCCACTCACATAACCCATTACACTTATTGAATTGAAAATAAACAAACAACTAAATGAAGCAAGTTCACGCCCCCCTTGTCATCACTATGGGCCTTCTATTTGACTAAGATAAGTCACCAACTTGGGCTCCATTCCTTCTTGACTTTCAATTGGGCTTGTGTCCATTAAAAGATCCACCGTTTGATTTAAAACTTCTTGGGCTTTCTTAGCTCTTGCTCTAGCCATAGGCCCACCAAGTCTTTGTAGTGCTTCTTGGTCCATGTTCCTTAGTGGGCTCATATCATACCCTCCTTCTTTAAATGAATTCGACCTCGAATTCACCTCCTTTATAACCTACATGAAGAAAAAAAATTGAAAGTCAATTACATGAAGAACAATGTCAACCCTTCCACCGGGGTCAAATGGAAATTGAGAGAAATCACCCATTGTAGCAAGTAGGTGACAAACATGTTCATCTTGTACAATCAACATCCCAACACATTTATAGCCAAGGTAGGGAATTTTAAAGGTAAGCACAAAGTTATACCTCCATGAGTTGACATATGTGACCAAATGTACCTTCCTAGGCTTGATCTTGGTGACAAAAGAGAAAGTACTTTGTCTTTGCAAAGACTCCAAGGCAAAATGAACCTCATTAATATTCTCCTCATCACAAACAAAGTACGGCTCCTTTTGAGACAAAACAAGCCCCTCAAACACATTAGGAGCATCATATGGAAGCTTAGAAGAATTCACAAGAATAGGTAGAATAACAAGGGATGTAGTAGTGAACCCATCAATTAATGCCACATGCAAACCTTTAGTGCTCTTAACAAACCTCAAAATGCTAACTTTATTTTGGACAAAAGAGTAAGTGGCCAAGTTAGCAAACAAGCTTTCTCTTAGAAATCCAAAACAACCTTCAAAGTTATTGTCATGAACCAAGTGATCATTAGAAAGCACAACAACACACTTCTCAAGGAATTCATTTAAGTCTGGGCTCCTAATTCTCAAATCAAGTGTAGAAGAATATTTTGTATTAAACACATCATGCCTTACGGTTTCAACACTTAAACCAGATTTATGGAGATAACACAAATTAGGCATTTTAACATGCAAATTTGCAAATCTAGCAAGCATAGGAGGAAAGCACTTCCCAAACAATTTAATAAGAAACATATCAATTAAAGAAGTGGAAGGCTTAAATATGCAAAGGTTTAAACCAATAAGTGTTTCACTTGATTCAACTTCTTCAAGACCCAAAATAACCTTGCAAGCATCCTTTTGAGGAACCTTTGGAAACACATCACCAAATTCCTGCAAAAGATTTTTGACACCACTAGACAAAGAGTGATCATTAGGAATGTTAGAATTTAAAAAAAAATTCCCTACAATAGAGCATGTATAGGGAATGCCTTGAACTCAAAGCATTCTTCACCTCACTTTTTGTTGCAAGATAGTTCTCTTTACTCTCTTTTTCCTCTCTTTTTTTCTCACTTTTTTTCACTTTTAAAACATTCTCCGTTTCACTCTCTCTTTCTTTTCTCTCTTGCTCTCTCTTTTCTCTCATTTTTATTTGATAATCACTAACTTGCTTTGGAGATAAAGGAGATTTTGATGATGGAAATTTTGAAGAAGAAGAAGAATATTTGAACTTCCTCCTCTTAATTTGTTGCTCCACCTTGATTGCTTGTTGCACCAAATCCTCAAGCTCTACATAATTTTGCAATTCCACTATGTCTTGAATATCTTGATTCAAGCCATGGAAGAATCTTGCCATAGTAGCCTCCCTATCTTCTTGAAAATTGGATCTAAGTAAGGCCAACTCCATCTCCTTGAAATATTCATCTACACTTTTGGTCCCTTGGGTAAGTCTATGCAATTTGTTGTGAATGTCCCTTTGATAATGATTTGGGACAAATCTCTTTCTCATGACATACTTCATCTCCTCCCAAGTGTCTATGACTGCTCCTTCATGCCTCCTCCTTTCTTTTTGTAATTGGTCCCACCACACAAGGGCATATTCTTTTAATTCAAGGGTGGCTACTTGCACCTTCTTGCTTTCATTGTAAGAATTACAATAAAAAACTTGTTCTATTTTAAACTCCCACTCCAAGTAAGCCTCCGGATCATTCTTCCCAAGAAAGGGAGGAGCTTTGATTTTGACCCCCTCAAGCTTTAATTTTCATCACGCCTTCGTCCCCTATGTCCTCCTCCTCTATGTCTTCCTTCTCTAGGCCTTCCTCTTTCACTTTCATTGCCACTGGACTCATCATTTTGGAGATTAGCAAGTTGTTGATCATAGTTGGCTTGCATTGTCTCCATTTTCCTTTGAAAGGCTTGCATTTGAGTAGTCTTTCGTGCAAGAATGACCGCGGAACTTGGTGAAGGTGGTGGACTATCTCCATTGTGTGCCATGATTTAAGTTTCCTCACTACACTCCCTCACTTGTCACACAAATGAATTTTCTCTCTTTTGGCTTTTTCCACACAAGTAGTAAATTTGCACTCTTGCCTTTTTCCTCTCAAATGTTCTCCTTTAGTTCTTAGAGGAATCAAACACAAAACACAAAAATACCAAAATTCAAATAACAAAATCACAAAAACTTATCAAAACAAAGAACAAAGGCTAGAAAAGAAAAGGTTTAGAAATATGAAACAAAGGAAGAAGGGAACAAATATTTTCAACACACAAATTTCTCAATTGAATTTTTCTCTTCTCTTTTTTTCTACTATTCACGATTTTTTTTTTAACTTGTTGAAGAGAATCACTCTTGGAAACTTTGTTTTTGGAGCAATACACAACAACCACGAAATTTCCCTTCAAGAATAGAATCAAAGAAAATTTTGTTTTGGTTTTCGGAAAGAAAAGAAGAAAGAGTAGAAGATGAAGAAGAAAATAGAATCAAGAACACAAACAAAAATTCAATCAAAGCCTAAGCTTTGATACCACTTGATGACAACCAAATGGTGAGGTTGCCTTTTGAAGATCTTATGGTTGAATTCCAAGCATGATAATTGTGTGCTCTTCTTATATGAATAAAATGAATCAACATAAAAGTGAAGAAAGTAAGAAAATGGAAAGAAAGAGATGATGAAGGTGCCACAAACCAAGAAGGTTTGATAAGCCAAGTGATGTTCGCCACAAGAACCTTGGATTCTTGCTAAGAACTAAGTTTGGTTCAACCAAGAACCTAAGAGAACAATTCTCTCACAAATGGAATTAATCCAAATTCAACATCCAAGTTGTCATTCATGTTGTTTGGGGTGTAATACATATAATAGTCATCCAACTCTTGGCATCCAAAGACAAGGCATAACCCCCACTTTGAATGGCCTAAATCCTAACTTAAATGACCACTAACACAAATCAAGTCAGCCCCAACCCTCATCATGCACGCCTACCACTCTCTCTTCATGGGTGGTTACACTTTGCTTGTCAAATTAAATGTGTAACACCCAAACAATTGAAGGCACCCATCAAACACTCATAACTCACCATCAAGCAATTGAATTCAGCCCTAAGACACTCATTATTCACGCCTACACTCCCTTTATTATGGGTGGTTACACTTTGTTTTTCAAATTAAAAGTGTAACACCCATAACTTACAATTTATTCACTCAACTTAATGAGGAGTTTCTTATAGCATGCAAGCTAAAGATTCCCTCCCTAAGACCCTCTAATCACGTGTAGCAACATAGGAAATATGGGCTAGACCTTCATGCAACTCTTAGTGTAGCCCATTAATAGAGAATGCCAAATTGGATCCACTCACATAACCCATTACACTTATTGAATTGAAAATAAACAAACAACTAAATGAAGCAAGTTCACGCCCCCCTTGTCATCACTATGGGCCTTCTATTTGACTAAGATAAGTCACCAACTTGGGCTCCATTCCTTCTTGACTTGCAATTGGGCTTGTGTCCATTAAAAGATCCACCATTTGATTTAAAACTTCTTGGGCTTTCTTAGCTCTTGCTCTAGCCATAGGCCCACCAAGTCTTTGTAGTGCTTCTTGGTCCATGTTCCTTAGTGGGCTCATATCACCGAAGTGCCCCATTAAACCTCCCTCATGCGCTTCTTTTATTAATAATTCCCTCATTGAATGCTTAGGGACACACAATCGCTTGTCTTTAAAAAGAAAACCATCATGCAAGTACAAGTCCTTATGGGCCCCTTGCTCATGCTCTTTGAAAATTTGAGAGATTTCTATATCACAAGCATACAATTCCTTTATGTGATTAAACCCTAGGATTTTGGTTTCCAATGTGGCAAGCAAATTATATCTCCTAGATAGAGCATCGGCCACCATGTTCATTTTTCCCTTTTTGTGCTTAATCACATACGGAAATTGTTCAATGAATTCCACCCATTTTGCGTGGCGCTTGTTTAACTTCTCTTGCTCTTGCCATAGGCCCACCAAGTCTTTGTAGTGCTTCTTGGTCCATGGTCCTTAGTGGGCTCATATCAGAGATTTAATTCCCTTTGATCTTTGGATCAAAGTCATTTAGGGTTTTTCTTTGAAAAACATAAGTTATTAAAACACTTGCTTTACTTCAAAACTTAATTTGCTCAAGAACTACACATTACCTTCCTTTTCTCAAGGTCATGGCCAAAAGCCAACTATGCACCAATGTGAAGATTTACTTCACCAAACTAACCAAGTTATAGCTCACAAAACTTACACAATTATGATAACAATAAACATACATCATTGCATCATAATCAAGCACAAAAGTCCATACTTGATCTAGTGATCAAAGTAGGTTTTTCAACATACATGAAAATGATTTTCATTCAATCATCTCATCATCAACATATGCTAAAACACACTACAACATACTAAAGCATAAACTCATCATGACAATCTTGTTATCCAAGGGAACTTAACAAAACTTAACAATTAAAAGTGAACCCAAACTAAAGGGTTTCACCCACACATAAACTTAAACAACCATCTTCACTACCACCATCTTGGTGTGATAAGGTTCACCCCCCATACCTGTTGATGAGCAGATTCCCGGATCAAAGTCGGTTGATCGGTTTGTGAACCTCTTGACAATCGTCAACAACTACAACAACACAACAATCCAACATTAAACAACAATCAAAGCAAAACTCAACAATCCTAACAAAGAGGGTTTCGGCCACCCTAGGGTAAAGAGGTTAGGAATTGATCTTGGTTTTCCATTCATGGATTCAAAGGCAATAAGAAAGCTAAGGATGAAATCAAGTGTTAGAAATCAAAAATTGATGAAAAAATACTATTCATCATCATCAAAAGGGTTCGGCCATATTGTGATTTTTGAGCTATGATGAGATTTGAATCATAATCTCTTGGGTTTAGGTAGAGAATGATGAGGTGAGTTCAAAGAAATTGGTCTTACCTCAAAAGGATTTTTCTACAATTTCCTATGGATTTTCAAAGTTTTGGATCTAAGAAATTCTTTTCATGAAAATGAAGTTTGATCTTGAAAAAAGAGAGATTCAAGAATCTAAGATATCATAGAAGTGATCTTACCTTAAAATGAAGGAAGATTGCTCAAGGAATCAAGTGATTCCAACAAGAAATCAAGTTTTTTCAAGAACAACAATGGTGTTTTCTCTCTAAAGTTGAAGATGGTGTTCTTGAGGTATTTGGGAGGGTTCATGTGCGTGAATGAGAGGGTGTGAGGGCTGGGTTCAGCCTTTAAAAAGCTCACTTAAGGGCAAAATGGTCATTTGCCAAAAGGGTAAAATGGTAAAAGTGTAAAAGACTAAGGTTAGGGGTATTTTGGTCATTTTGAGTCCAAATATTTCCGAACGTCGTGACGACTCTAGCATACTCTACCAAGTGTCCTGGGATGATGTGATTGAGGATTCCGCTCGAATGGAGGTCAGGAAGTGATTTTTCTGAAGTTTTTGTGAAATTTAACCAAAACGTCGAGAATCGAATTCTAAGACTTATTGTCTCGTTCATGGGTCCATCTGAGGTCTCCTGAGGAATAAAATCATATTGTCAGTGTAAAAACGCAGACCGGACTCCGTTTGAGTTTTTGACTCAAAACTTAATCGTAGTTTCCTATGATATCGTTATGCATGACTATGGTCTCGGAATATTTTATTTCCATTCCTAAGGCCTCGAATAAAATAAAGACATTAAAATACTAAAGAATTAGAAAACTTGAAAATCGGGGCCTTACATTCCTACCCCTCTTAAAAGAATTTCGTCCTCGAAATTATACGTACCTCTTAAAACAAACTCGGATACTGTTGTTGTATGTCCTCTTCTCTTTCCCAGGTAGCATCACCAGTAGTCTCGTTCCAGATCACTTTGACCAAAGCTATCTTCTTTCCTCGCAGTTTCTTTACTCTCCTGTCTTCGATCTTAACCGGTAATGTTTCATAGGTTGGGTTGTCCTTTAACTGTACTGAATCAGACTCTATGACATGATTGGGATCAGGAATATACTTTCACAATTGCGAAACATGAAAAACATTATGAAGGTTGGATAGAAAAGGCGGTAATGCTATTTGGTAAGCTACTGGACCTATCCGAAGAAGAATTTGATAAGGTCCAATGAATTTTGGAGTGAGTTTTCTGGACTTCATGACTCTGCCCACCCCAGTCATCGGAGTGACTCTCAAAAACACATGATCCCCTTCCTCAAACTCAAGTGACCTACGTCTTTTATCCGCATAACTCTTCTATCGGCTCTGAGTTATCCTCATCTTTTCTTGAATCAGTTTCACCTTCTCGGTTGTTTGTTGCACTAGTTCAGGTCCTAATGAAGCACTTTCTCCATCTTGGTACCAACACAAGGGTGTTCTGCAACATCGTCCATATAAAGCTTCGTAGGGTGCCATCCCTATACTCGAATGATAACTGTTGTTGTAGGTGAATTCTATCAACGGTAGGAAATTCTCCCAACTACCGGCATGTTCCAACACACACGCCCTCAACAGATCCTCTAAAGACTGAATCGTCCTTTCCGATTGTCCATCAGTTTGAGGATGGTAAGCTGAACTTAGTCATAACTTCGTCCCTAAAGCTTCATGTAAACTTTGCCAAAAACGAGAAGTAAAACGCGGGTCTCTATCCAATATGGTACTTGAAGGTACTCCATGCAGTCTCACAATCTCACTGATATAAATCTGAGTAAGCTTTTCTATGGAATACTTGAGATTAATCGGTAGAAAATGAGCTGATTTCGTAAGCCTGTCAATTATAACCCAAATGGAATCGTGTCCTTTAGGTGTTCTTGGCAAACACGTCATGAAATCCATTGCTATGCCGTCCCATTTCCACTCTGGGATATCCAATGGAAGTAACATTCCCACTGGCCTTTGATGTTCAACCTTTGCTTTTTGACACACCAAGCAAGATGCCACATAATCAGCTACATCTCTTTTCATGCCTTGCCACCAAAACAACCGCTTCAGGTCTTAGTACATCTTGGTTGACCCTGGATGCATACTCAACTTGCTTCTATGAGCTTCGTCCAGAATTAACCTTTTTATCTCTGGGTTGTTTGGCACACAAACCCGTTCTCCTCATCTTAGGATTCTATCTGCTCCTTCTTTGTATTCGGACGTTATCCCCTTCTTTAGGTTCCTTCACTCTTTTTCTAGGTATTGGTCGTATACTTGTTTCTCCCGAATCTGATCCATCAGATCACAAGATACCGTAACCATACCTACACATAGTCTTTCTGGCATACTAACCACGGATAGATGCATATCTCTGAACTGTTCCAACAGCTCGTGTTCCTTAACCATCATGGTAGACACATGTAACACTTTTCTACTCAGGGCATCCGCTACCACATTAGCTTTTCCCGGATGATACTGTAACTGGAAATCACAATCCTTCAAAAATTCCAGCCACCGTCTTTGCCTCATGTTGAGCTCTTTCTGATCGAACAGGTACTTCAAGCTCTTATGATTGCTAAAGACATTGAAGGTCGAACCATACAAGTAGTGCCTCCAAATCTTCAATGCAAAAAGTACTGCTGCTTACTCCAAATCATGAGTTGGGTAATTCTTCGCGTGCACTTTCAACTGTCTCGAGGCATACACTACCACCTTCCGATTCGACATCAGAACACAGCCTAACCCCTGGTATGAAGCGTCACAGTACACTTCAAAAGGTTCGCTTGGATCTAGCAATATCAACACTGGCGATGTAGTCAACCTCTCTTTCAGCTCCTGAAAACTTTGCTCACAGGCTTCATTCCATTCAAACGCTTTGTCCTTCCTCGTCAATTGGGTAAGAGGTCCTACAATCTTAGAAAACCCCTCAATGAACCTCTGATAATACCCAGCCAAACCTACAAAACTGCGTATCTCAGTCACCATGGTTGGTCTTTCCCACTCTAGAACTGCTTCAACTTTCGACGGATCTACAGCAATTCCTTCCTTTGAAATCACGTGACCCAAAAACTGCACTTCGTCGAGCCAAAACTCACACTTGGGCAGCTTTGCATACAGCTGTTTCTCTTTCAGAACTTGAAGAACAACACTAAGATGTTCAGCGTGCTCTTCCTGGTCTCGTGAATAGATGAGTATGTCGTCTATAACGACAAACTGATCTAGGTATGGACGAGAGATCCTATTCATATAATCCATGAATATCGTTGGAGCATTCGTCACACCAAACGGCATCACAAGATACTCGTAGTGCCCATAGCGTGTTCAAAACGTTGTCTTCGGTACATCCTCTGCCTTCACACGAATCTTGTGATAACCCGATCGCAAATCAATCTTGGAGAAAACTACCGCTCCCCTCAACTGATCCATCAAGTCATCTATCCTCGGAAGTGGATACTTGTTCTTGATAGTAGTAACCTTATTCAACTGGCGATAATCCACGCATAGGCGAGATGTTCCATTTTTCTTTTTCACCAACAGCACAGGTGCTCCCCACAGCGACACACTGGGTCTAACAAACTGTTTCCCCAATAAGTCTACCCACTGTTCCTTCAAGGTTTCCAACTCAGTAGGTGCCATTCGATACGGTGCCATAGACACTGGTCCTGTTCCTGGCACAAGATCGATCGCAAACTCGATGTCCCGAACTGGCAGCAAACCTGGTACGTCTTCAGGAAAGACTTCCGGAAACTCGTTCACGATAGGTACGCGCTCTAAGACTAGCTCGCTCTTGACCTCCAAAGAAGATAGTAACATGTATCCTTGAGCTCCTTCTCTCAAAGAAGCGTTTACTTGGTTGGCAGTCAAAAATCCAGAATTCTCACAACTAGGGAAAACTAAGGTTTTATTTGAACAATCTAACAGGATATGATTAGAAGATAACCAATCCATTCCTAAGATTACATCCATTTGCGAAAGAGGCAAACAAATCGAATCAATCAAAAATATTCTATCTTTAACAGAAATAGAACAATTCAAACAAACTTTAGCAGTTATAACAGGCTTTGCAGTAGGTGTAGAAATTACCAAATCAAAAGGTGAAGAAGACACAGGTAATCCCAACAGATTTACACAGTCATAGGCAATAAAGGAATGCGTTGCGCCTGAATCAAACAGTACAGTTAAGGTTTTACCTACCATGACACACTAACCTTGGATTAAGTCTTCATTTTGAGAAGCTTCAGCACCACCCATAGTGTAGACTCTGCCTCTCGCCTTAAGCCTCGCAGCTTGGACATTGTTGACAGAATGTTCCAATTTTGGTTGCATGCATTCCCGTGAGATATGTCCCGGCTTCCCACACTTGAAGCAGATAATCCCTTTGATCGAACAGTCTCTGGTGATGTGGTTTCTCTTCCCACACTTCATGCACTTGGTTGGGGCGTTTCCAGACTGACTGAAACTCCCACTGCTTCCTCCCGCAGAACGTTATTGTTGATCATCCTGCTTTGCATACGGCTTCCATCGAGATTTGTTGTCTCGACCACCGCTTCCCCTTTGGAACTTGTCCGGTCCAGAACTCTGTACCCGCTTGTCCTTGGGCTCCAAACTCTCGATCAGACGACACTTCTCCATCAACCTCGGAAAAACAGAAATTTCCAATGGAACTATAGCTCTCTTCAAGTCGATCCTCAAACCTCCTTCAAATTTTCTGCACTTCCACTCCTTTCTTGGGTTGTCCAGAAAGTAATTTAAGAACTTTGCTAGACTTTCAAATTTGGCCCTGTATTCAGCTACGGTCATTCCCCCTTGTCTCAGCTGGAGGAACTCCATCTCTTTCTCGTGCCTTGCGCTCGCAGGAAAATACTTCTCCAGGAATTTTCCCTTAAAAGCATTCCAGTCAACAGCTTGTTGATCGTGAATCAGCATCTGACGGACACCTTCCCACCAGTATTCAGCATCCTCCACCAGCATATAGGTTGCATAGACAACCTTGTCATTCTCAGTACATCTCATCGCTCCAAAGATTTTCTCTAGCATCTGGATCCAGCGTTCCGCTAACTCAGGATTGAATTCACCTTTGAATTGAGGTGGATTCCGACGAAGAAATTCATCCAGTCCTCTACCTCCGGCAGCTCGTTCGTCACGTTGAACCATAGAAGCAGCCATTTCCCGTATGGCGTTCACAGCAGCTATCAGGTTTTGAGCAGCCATTGCTACCTTCAAAACCATAACTGTCAAACTTAAGAGAATAAAGCAAACAACATTATCCTCCTTGCAGAGATAACAACAGAGAAACACACAGAGATCACAACACAAACAAGACAGACCAACCTACAAACCCCAAAAATACTCGGCCAGCTCTAATACCAAATAATGCAACACCCTTTCCCGAGTGTCACATTCCCGAATGTTTATAAGGCCGAAAATATTGATAAATGCGGAAAATACGGTTTCCTTTTTTTTTCTTTTCCCAAAGATGTAATGGGATTAGTAAAGGTAAATAATAATAATAAATGAACTTAGGTTCACTATGTATTTCTAGAACATACATACTGTATTATGATACAGAAACAGAAATAACAACATTACTATATATAGACATAAGTCTAATGTATAAATGACATAAGAAATACAATAAGTACTAGGAGTCGTAGCTCCCAAAAGGTACTACAAAAAAAACTAACATAGTCTGGCCAACAACAAAACTAAAACAGCAAAAAGAGTCCGCCTCCAGGCTCAAGGAAACTACTGAACTGAACCATCGCCACGTCCATCTGTTCAAGCAGCAACAACAAGTACCAGCAGAAAACATACAGATATGGGTGAGATTCCCGTTCATCAACACAACAAAACAGTAGTAGTAAAAAAGGGACGACTCACCGGGTAACAGCGTACCCAACATGCTTATAAGAATTCTCAATCTAAATCATGTTAAACAGTTAACAGTATATATAAGGCATTCTTAAACAATACAGTGATGTATAACAGTAAATGTAAACATCAACAGCCATGCAATGCAGTGCAATGTATATGACTCAATGCCAAAGCCACTGGGTACTACTCTGACCCCTACTCCATAGAGCTAACAAAACGTCAGAGAGAGTGAATGTGAGGACATGTTCCGGTTTCTGCTAGCCATGAGCAAGATGCTATAACATTCGTAACGTGCACATATCTGGATTTACGTAAACACTCTCGACCAAACATGAAAAGTATGGCATTCTCTGGAAGCGCTTATCGAATATTAATTCGCTTAGCGAAAGTGAGGCAGTGATGCCCAACTTGGAATTCCTCTGTTTTCGCTTAGCGAAGGTAAATTCACTTACCGAAAAGTTGCCTTAAAACAAGACATTAACCTTATGGAACCATTTTGATTCTCTTCATGAAAACACTTCTTGTCTCATTTTGAGTCACTTGATTAACTAAATGGACTAAGGATAAGGTATAAAACATGTTTCACTTTGGTGAAAACACTTTGAGATTTAATTCCATTTGATCTTTGGATCAAAGTCACTTAGGGTTTTTCTTTGAAAAACATAAGTTATTATAACACTTTCTTTACTTCAAAACTTAATTTGCTCAAGAACTACACATTACCTTCCTTTTCTCAAGGTCATGGCCAAAAGCCAACGATGCACCAATGTGAAGATTTACTTCACCAAACTAACCAAGTTATAGCTCACAAAACTTACACAATTATGATAACAATAAACATACATCATTGCTTCATAATCAAGCACAAAAGTCCATACTTGATCTAGTGATCAAAGTAGTTTTTTCAACATAGATGAAAATGATTTCATTCAATCATCTCATCATCATCAACATAAGCTAAAACACACTACAACATACTAAAGCATAAACTCATCATGACAATCTTATTCTCCAAGGGAACTTAACAAAACTTAACAATTAAAAGTGAACCCAAACTAAAGGGTTTCACCCACACATAAACTTAAACAACCATCTTCACTACCACCATCTTGGTGTGATGAGGTTCACCCCCCATACCTGTTGATGAGCAGATTGCCGGATCAAAATCGGTTGATCGGTTTGTGAACCTCCTGACAATCGTCAACAACTACAACAACACAACAATCCAACATTAAACAACAATCAAAGCAAAACTCAACAATCCTAACAAAGAGGGTTTCGGCCACCCTAGGGTAAAGAGGTTAGGAATTGATCTTGGTTTTCCATTCATGGATTCAAAGGCAATAGGAAAGCTAAGGATGAAATCAAGTGTTAGAAATCAAAAATTGATGAAAAACACTATTCATCATCATCAAAAGGGTTCGGCCATATTGTGCTTTTTGAACTATGATGAGAGTTGAATCATAAGCTCTTGGGTTTAGGTAGAGAATGATGAGGTGAGTTCAAAGAAATTGGTCTTACCTTAAAAGGATTTTTCTACAATTTCCTATGGATTTTCAAAGTTTTGGATCTAAGAAATTCTTTTCATGAAAATGAAGTTTGATCTTGAAATAAGGACAGATTCAAGAAGCTAAGAGATCATAGAAGTGATCTTACCTTAAAATGAAGGAAGATTGCTCAAGGAATCAAGTGATTCCAACAAGAAATCAAGCTTTTTCAAGAACAACAATGGTGTTTTCTCTCTAAAGTTGAAGATGGTGTTCTTGAGGTATTTGGCAGGGCTGAGTGAGTGAATGAGAGGGTGTGAGGGCTGAGTTCAGCCTTTAAAAAGCTCACTTAAGGGCAAAATGGTCATTTGCCAAAAGGGTAAAAATGGTAAAAGTGTAAAAGACTAAGGTTAGGGGCATTTTGGTCATTTTGCATCCAGATATTTCCGAACGTCGTAACGACTCTGTCATACTCTCTCAAGTGTCCTGGGATGATGTGATAACAAGATTAACCGTTGGCGAGTCCCGGTAAATCCATATGTGGCTCCGTTCGTCACCCGATTGAGGATTCCGCTCGAACGGAGGTCAGGAAGTGATTTTTCTGAAATTTTTGTGAAATTTAACCAAAACGTAGAGAATCGAATTCTAAGACTTATTGTCTCGTTCACGGGTCCATCTGAGGTCTTCTGAGCAGTAAAATCAAACTGTCAGTGTAAAAACGCAGACCAGACTCCGTTTGAGTTTTTGACTCAAAACTTAATCATAGCTTTCTAAGATATCATCGAGCATGACTATAGTCTCCGAATATTTTATTTCCATTCCTAAGACCTCGAATAAAATAAAGACATTAAAATACTGAAGAATTAGAAAACTTGAAAATCAGGACGTTACACTGTTTAAAGTTCTGAGCTTGGTTTCAAACCCTCACACTTAGTGAGTCAGTAGAACAAAACCTTTTTCAAAACCTTAGTTGGTTGTGCCTGAAGAGGCTTGTTTAGAAAGAATACTTGAGCCTGAAGAGGCTTGTCTGTAAAAGAATACTTAGTGTTGCCTGAAGAGGTATAGAATACTTGCCTGAAGAGATGTTGAATACTTGTAACAAAAGGTTTTTGTTATAGTGGATAAAGCTCTCAAGTAGAGGGGACTGGACGTAGCTCCTTGGTGTAGAGTGAACTAGGATAATATCTCTGTGTTCTTTTCTTTCCCTTATCTTCGCTTTAGTTTATTTTCCTACTAACATCTTGAGATTGAATTGTTTTCCTTACGCATGTCTCTTTATCGTCATCGGACTAAGTGAGCGTCCAATTAGGGTTTGGAAACGCTTCTAGCGTCCTTTAAACGTTTTATCGTCCAACCTTGCGAAAACATACATATCTGCTTGCGAAAAGTTGTAAAAACTTAAGAAACACAATTCAACCCCCCTTCTTGTGTTTCAAACAGGTTACTTCAATTGGTATCAGAGCTCAGCCTCTAGGTTAAGCACTTAGCCGTGTAGAGGAAAAAGATCCTACAGCAGATATGGCAGAACAAGGTACGCTAAGCGGGAGTCAACCTGTTATGCAAGGTAATTCCATGACCAGACCTCTGTTCTTCAACGGAACCCATTACTTGTACTGGAAGGAGAGATTCAAAGGCTTCATCTTAAGTACAAACTCAGCTCGCTGGGCCAGAATCACAAATGGTCCAAATGTGTGTCTCAACTCTGATGGGACAGACAAAGCAGAAGATGCCTGGACTGATGTTGAAAGAGCCAGAATGGAACAAAATCATAAAGCCAGATATGTTTTAATGTGTGCTCTCAGTCCTGATGAATTGCAAAAGATTCACGCATGTGAATCACCAAAGGAAATCTAGGATACTTTGTCAAATCTCTATGAGGGACCACCAAGGTAAAAGATTCAAAAATCATCACGCTGGTTGGTTAGTATGAATTGTTCACCATGGCCGAAGGAGAGTGCATCCTAGACATGATGAGTCGGTTTCAGACGATTATCAACAATCTAAAGTCCCTTGGGAAAGTCTACACTACCACGGAGAAGGTCACCAAAATTCTTAGGAGCTTGCCGTAGAAGTGGAGACCTCTTGTTACTGCAATCACCCAGGCCAAAGATCTTTGTACTTTGACTCTGCATGATCTGGTTGGAACGCTTCAAATTCATGAGCAGAAGCTTGATCTTGGCAATCCTGGAAATAAAAATAAAGGGATTGCCTTGAAAGCTCAGTAGTCCAACAACTCGCTTTAAAAGCTTATGAGTCCAGTGATGATGCTGATCAATCTGACAATGAAGTGTCAGATGATGATGAACTATCCTTCATCTCCAAAAAGATTCAAAACATGTGGAGAAATGAAAACGGAATGAAAAGAAGGCCATTCCAAAAGAAAAACTTCAAAGATCACGCTGAACCAAAAGACAAAAGTCAGCTGGTCTGTTTCAAGTGCAACAAGCTAGGTCACTTCAAATCTGACTGTCCTATGTTAAAGGACAAGACAAAGTTCTTCAAAAATAAGAAAAAGAACTTCATGGATATTTGGGAGGATCTTAACTCATCTGAAGAAAGAAGAAGACTCTTCGGATGATGGCTAACTTATGCCTTTGGTCCAACAATCAGAATAAAGACTCTTTGGATGATGAACAACTTGTTGTTCTCGAAGAAAAAACTGAGGAGGCTACCTCTGAAAGAGGATGGAATGTTCCACCCATCTTTAAAGGAATGAACTACCCTTATTGGAAATCAATCTTTCAAATATACGTCCAAGCTAAAAATTATAAGTTGTGGAATATATTTAAGGAAAAGCTGGACGCATTAGAACAACTGTTCAGTCCAAGGAGTCTGTCTGCCTTTAACTTCTGTCTAATGGCAAACACCTCATCAAACGCTGAATCTGAAGAAGAAGAAGAAGAAGAAGAAGAAGAAGAAGAAGATGTATGCAACACCCTTTCCTGAATGTCACATTCTCAAACGTTTATAAGGCCGCAAATATTATTTAATGCGAAAAATACGGTTTTCTTTTTTTTCTTTTCAAAAGATGTAATGGGATTTAGTAAAGGTAAATAATGCTAATAAACGAACTTAGGTTCGCCATGCATCTCTAGAACATGCTGTATAACAAACACAGAACAGAAACAGAAATAGAAACGTCAGCTGACATAAGAAAATACAATAAGTACTAGGATTCGTAGCTCCTAAAAGATACTACATAACTGACATAGTCTGGCCGATAACAAAACTAAAACAGCAAAAAGAGTCCGCCTCCGGGCTCAAGAAAAAATACTGAACTGAACCATCGTCACGTCCATCTGTTCAAGCAGCAACAGCAAGTACCAGCAGAAAACATATAAATATGGGTGAGATTCCCATTCATCAACACAACAAAACAGCAGTAGTAAAAAACGGGATGACTCATCGGGTAACAGCGTACCCAACATGCTTACAAAGGTTCTCAATATAAATCATGTTAAGCAGTCAACAACATAATATCATGCTAAACATTTAACAGCATAATATAAGGCATTCTTAAACAATACAGCGATGTATAACAGTAAATGTAAACATCAAAAGCCATGCAATGCAATGTATATGACTCAATGTCAATGTCACTGGGTACTACTCTGACCCCTACTCCATGGAGCTAACAAAACATTCGGAGAGAGTGAATGGGAGGACATGTTCCGGTTATTGCCAACCATGAGCAAGATGCTACAACATTCGTAACGTGCACGTATCTGGCTTTACGGAAACACTCTCGACCAAACATGAAAAGTACGGCATCTAGTAGAGGATATCAGTGTATTGCTCGGATTCGCCACGACACAGAAGAGCTACCAACTGGTCACATGTCAGCCCTTCCAACCCTGATACCTCCAAAAAGACCATTGAAGATCGTCACCGTAAGATTTGCACCCGCATCAAGGTGTAAGCTCAACTCCTAGGCTCAAGGCCTTACAACTATGCAAATGAAATGCCAAGGCTTACACAAAGCAGATGCGATAAAGCAATGTCTATCCATTGGATAAACCTCAAGGTTCTCTAAGGTTCTCTCTTAGGAACTATACGTGTCTTTGTAATATAAAACATTTATCCATCGGATAAAACATGTATCCATCGGATAAATATCTCATGACTCCTTTGGAATGATCCAGACTGCTTTCAGAATCGCCGACTGTCCCCACAAATCAACACAAGTCTTTTCAACGTGTTTTGTCCTCACTCACACGCTTTCTAGGAAACTTCCCAGAAGGTCACCCATCCCATAATTACTCTAAGTCAAGCACGCTTAACTATAAAGTTCTTATGTTCTAAGTTCCCGAAAAGAAGATAAATCTTGTTGATATGGGTAGTACCAATCAATTCTTATATGCCTTCCCTTAACTATACAGTCCCATACCTGCACAGTCTCAGGATCTCTCTCATTCCAGTTATCACAAGACGGAAACAATTGAATGATTAACCTGGATCCGAATTACCGGTCCGTCATCGAACTACTGTTTCAAAAACCAAAACGTTTCATGTTTGTGTTTACGTCTTATGAATTATGTCTCAAGTCCTAAGCATTATGAATAAGGATTGAGAATCCCCTTAGATAAGTCTTTGAGCCTTTCTAAGATATTAATCCTTGATTTTCAATTAAAGAAAATGAGTGTTGATTCACTTAAGTCTTATGAAGTCATTGATGCACTAAGTCATCAATGGTATAGTACATGGTCTTGTTCCACCACATACCATACTTAATTATCCCTTGTCTTAAACTCTAAGTTAATTAATTAACTTAGGTTTTCACGCGTAAAACTTTACGATTAAGAGTTGAAACTGTTTTTGTAAACAAAACCGTTTTCATTGAAGACTCATTTGATTTGAAACAACATTGCCTTTGCTTAAAGCAAAGTACTTTAACTAATTTTTTTGAAAGAGATTTCCTTACAAACTTAGTGTAAAAACTATGTTCTAAGATAAAAGGAAGTAAAATTCAATCTCCTCTAACTTTCTTAACTATGATTCATTTTAATCAACTTAAGGATAAAAGGTTTCTAATTTTATTGAAAAAGGAACATGACTTTGTTCTAAAACAAAGTTAATGTCTTTATGAACTTATGTTGAATTTCATGAAAAAATTTCATTAATCCACTTTTAAATCACTTGATTAACTAGATGAACTAATGATAAAGTCTAAGACATGTTTCACTTTGGTGAAAACACTAAAATTAAAATAAAAGGCATATTTCACTTTGGTGAAAGCACTCAAAGATTAAACTTCATTTGATCTTTGGATCAAAATCACTTATGGTCTTTCTTTGAAACATAAGCTACTAAAACATTTTTCTTTCATCAAAACTTTAATTTGTTCAAGAACTATACAAGTTCTTCCTTTCCTCAAGGTAAAGGCCGAAAGCCAAAACAATCCAAAAGTGAAGATTTACTTCACCAACTAACCAAGTTATGGCTCACAAAACTTACACAATTATGATAAACAATAAACACACATCATTGCATCATAATCAAACATAAAAATCCATACTTGATCTAGAGATCAAAGTAGGTTTTTCAACATACATGAAAATGTTTTCTCATCTAATTAACATCATCAAAACACATGATATAAGGCATAAATTACAATTATTACACTTTGTTCTCCAAGAGAACCAAATTGAATGGTGAACCCAAACTAAAGGGTTTCACCCACACATAAACTAAATAACCATCTTCACCACCACCATCTTGGTGTGATGAGGTTCACCCCCCATACCTGTTGAAGAGCAGATTCCCGGATCAAAGTCGGTTGATCGGTTTGTAAACCTCCTGATAATCGTCACCAACTACAAACAACCAAACAATCAAACATCAAACATCAAACAAGACAATTCTCATCTATTCCTCCTCAAAGAGGATTCGGTCCTACCCTAATAAAATTAGCTAGAGATGTCCAAACTTTATAATCTTTTGGATGGTTGATCCTTAGGTACTCCTAACACTAAAACAAGTCTTATTCCTTAAAACTTGAATCAAAAACTCAACCTTTTTCACATCTAAGATTTCGGCCACCTTTGAAATAAAAGGCTAGAAAACTCATTTGGTTTCATGCTCTTGAATGGTGAAAGGGAATGATGAGACTAGTTCATAGAAAGTGATTTGGTATCAAAAGGATTTTTCTACACTTTTCTATGGATTTTCAAAGTTCTAGATCTAAACTTGGATCTTCATGAATCAAGTGATTCAAGAGATGAAATAGAGAGATTGAAGAGTTAAGATGAGGATCATACCTCCTAGGATCAAAGATTAGTGAAGAAGAAACAAGTTTTCACCCAAAAACTTCAACTTTTGAAGATCAAACTAGGGTTTTTGTAAAGAACTTTTGATGAACACTCAAGAACTCATGAAGAACATGAAGAACAAGTGAGAGAAAGAAGATAGAGAGAGAGAAAGAAGGCGTGGCCGCATGGCCAAGTGGGGTGAGGGTTTTATAGCCATTTTGCCTTCATGGCAAACTTGTAAATCAACGTAAGGGCAGTTTGGTCTTTTCCTTAAAAGACTAGGGGCGTAAATGTCATTTCCCCTATAAATATCTAGATATTTCTAGAAAGGTAATGATGATATGGTGAGTCACAGGGTCAGACTGGTTATTCCATAAATTCTCAGGGGCAAAACGGTATTTTCATTCAAAGGCAAATGGTAATTATGAAAAGGGTCAAGGGCATTTTAGTCATTTAACGTCCAGATATTTTCTAAACGTAATCATTACATTGATGAGTCACTGATGAGTCATAGCACACCATGTGACTTCAACCTTATCCGTAGCAGGTCACTGAAATCTCGTATTCAGCTCCGTTCTTCACCCGATTTAGGTTTTCGCCCAAGAAAGTCGTATGACGACTTATTTATTTTTGAATATTTTCAAAAAACCAATATCATTGAAAATAAAATATAAAACCTAACTGTTTCGTTCACGAATCAGAATTGGTCTCAATAGCAGAAAAAGACCACTATCCGTGAAAAACGCAAACCGGGCTCCGTTTGAGCTTTCGCCCGAAACTTAACCATGGCTTCCTATGGTTGTGTAGGACGTTCCTATCTAGTCAGAATATTTTATTTCACTCTCTAAACCCTCCAATAAAATACAAGCGTTAAAATACTGGAGAATTAGAAAACGTGAAAATCGGGGCGTTACAATGTGTCTGTTTCTGATTCTCTTCAAGAAGCATATGATGAACTGCATAATGATTCTTCTTTATTGCATCATCAATATATTATGCTTAAAAGAAAGTTTTCAAAAGTAAATAAAGATTTGGAAGATTCCAACAAAGAAAACAAACAGCACATTGAAAAAACCAATAAGCTGAAAACTGAGAATATCAGTCTAACTGACAGACTCACCTCTAGGTCTAATGAACCGCACGAGGTAACTAGACTAAAACAAGAGGTATCTGACCTAACCAAAAGTGTATCAAATCTTTTTGGAGGTTCAGAGAAGCTAAACTTGATATTGAGGTATTCAAGATCACCTCAAGGTAAGTTTGGCCTAGGCTATGACGCTGAGAAACAAGAAGCTTCTCAGAAAGTATCAAGGACCAATCAATATCATAAGGCTTTTCAATTTCATAGAAAGCAAAAAGAAAACAAACAGCATGCAACCAATACTTTTTGTAATTTATGTGGGAAGAGTGGTCATATCTCTTCAAAGTGCATACACAAAAAGAAAACCAAAATGCATGGACGAAGACCACAAACTAACAAAAAAGGACCCAAGTCTATCTGGGTACCTAAGAACATGATAATCCCTGTTGCAGATCTACTTAGCAACACAAAAGAGACCCCAGTCCTGGTACTTGGACAGTGGATGCTCACGTCACATGATGGGAGAAAGGTGTATATTCCAAGAACTACGTGAAAAGACTGGTGGATGGGTCACCTTTGGAGGCAACCAGAAAGGAAAGATAGTTGGAATAGCTAAGATTGGTAAGCATCATTTTCCCTCTATTGATAATGTTCTTCTAGTTGAAGGATTAAAACACAACTTGCTTAGCATAAGTCAATTATGTGACAGTGGGTCTTATGTTTCCTTCAATAAAGGTGAATGTATGATCAAGAACCCTAATGGCTCCATCTTATTCACTGCCAATAGGCAAAATAATATTTATAAGATTAACTTGGGGGAACTCTCAAATTAAAGTGTATCATGCCTAGTGTCTGTTGAAGATGAGCGATGGATCTGGCACAAAAGACTTGGTCATGCAAGTCTGAGATTAATCTCAAGACTAAATAAGCATAACCTCGTAAGAGGTCTACAAAAGATCGTGTATAGATCGGACGCTCTCTGTGACACACGTCAAAAAGGAAAACAAGTTAAGACCTCTTTTGAGTCCAAGAACATTATTAGTACTTCAAGACCACTAGAGCTATTGCATCTTGATTTGTTTAGTCCAACAAGGACTACTTCTGTCAGCGGTAAGAAATATGGGCTTGTCATAGTAGACGACTATACTAGATGGACATGGGTTAAGTTCCTTGCTCACAAGGATGAGTCTATCAAGGTCTTTACTATATTCTGTAAGCGCGTCCAGAATGAAAAAGGCATATCTATAAGCTCAATTAGAAGTGATCATGGAGGTGAATTTGAATATGAGCTTTTCCAGGTTTTGTGATAAAAACGGTATTCATCACAATTTCTCTGCCCCTAGAACACCACAACAGAATAGTGTTGTTGAGAGAAAGAACCGATCTCTTCAAGAGATGGCCAGGGCAATGCTCAGTTATTATTCTGTTCCTAAACACTTCTGGGCTGAAGCTGTAAATACTGCATGCTACATTCAAAATAGAATATACATAAGACCAATCTTGAATAAAACTCCTTATGAATTGTGGAAAGGACACAAACCCAACATTTCTTATTTCCACCCCTTCGGATGTCAATGTTTTATTTTAAATACTAAGGATCAACTTGGTAAGTTTGATGCCAAAGTAGATAATGGAATGTTGTTAGGGTACTCTGAAACGTCCAAAGCTTTTAGAGTCTATAACTCTAGAACATTGATTGTTGAAGAATCCATTCATGTTAAGTTTGATGACAAACAGCCTGATAAGAGATTATCAGAGCTAGATGATTCTTTTGCAGATCTGAATCTGAATGATACAGAAGATCGTCTAACGCCTAACAAAGACGAAGTATCAGACGCAACTCAGGATGCTTGATCGTATGTGAACACCCCTCATTCGTGGCAATTCAGGACTTATCACCCTGAGGATCAAATCATTGGCAAACCAAATGATAGAGTCTGGACAAGGTCAATCTTCAGAGAGCAAGCTGACTCAGCCTTCATCTCTAAAATGGAGCCAAAATCTATGGACGAAGCCTTAATGGATGAATGTTGGATCCTTGCTATGCAAGAAGAGCTCAACCAATTTCAACATAGTGACGTTTGGACGCTGGTCTCTCTGCCAAAGGATAAGTCTGTCATTGGAACCAAGTGGGTATATCGCAACAAGCTGGACGAGGATGGTAAAGTTGTAAGAAATAAAACAATAAGGTTAGTTGCTCAAGGCTACTCTCAAGAGGAAGGTATCGACTATACTGAAACTTTTGCTCCAGTAGCTAGACTAGAAGCCAAACGTATATTACTTTCATATGTTGCACATCATAACATCATGCTTTATCAAATGGACGTAAAAAGTGCTTTATTAAATGGTTTTATTAATGAAGAAGTGTATGTTGTTCAACCACCTAGTTTTGAAGATCAAAACCATCCTGAGCATGTATATAAGCTTAAGAAAGCTTTATATGGACTCAAACAAGCTCCTAGAGCTTGGTATGAGAGACTCAGTACCTTCCTAATGGAGAATGGTTTCTCAAGAGGAAAAGTGGATACAACTCTTTTTAGAAAGTCAAACAAAAACAATTTTATTGTTGCACAAATCTACGTTGATGATGTAATATATGGTGCAACTGATGAAACTCTTTGTCAAGAGTTTTCTGAGCTAATGCAAAAAGAATTTGTAATGAGTATGATGGGAGAATTGAAATTCTTCCTCGAACTTCAAGTAAAGCAAACACCGGACGGAGTGTACATTCATCAGACGAAGTACACAAAGGAGCTTCTGAAACGCTTCAAATTGGACGGTTGCAAATCAATGAATACCCTAATGCATCCAATGTCCGTACTAAACAAAGATGACAAAGATAAAAAAGTAGACCAAAAGGTATATAGAGGTATGATTTGTTCCCTCTTATATCTGACTGTGTCTAGACCAAATATCATGTTTAGTGCTTGTTTATGTGCTCGATTTCAGTCTGATCCAAGAGAGTCTCATCTCTCAGCAGTAAAGAGAATCTTTAGATATCTCAAAGGTTCTACTAATCTGGGTCTATTGTATAAGAAATTTGATGAATACAGATTAGATGGATTCAGTGATGCTGACTATGCTGGAGACAGAATAGAAAGAAAAAGTACCAGTGGAGGTTGTCACTTCATTAGAGCTAATTTAGTCTCATGGTCAAGCAAAAGGCAAAGCACAATTGCTCTATCAACTGCTGAAGCTGAATACATTGCTGCTACAAGTTGCTGCTCACAACTACTTTGGATTAAACATCAGTTGGAAGAATACAACGTGTTTGTAAGTAACATTCCGATTATGTGTGATAACACTGCCGTAATTAACTTGTCTAAAAATCCCATATTGCATTCTAGAGCAAAGCATATAGAAATCAAGCATCATTTCATTAGAGACTATGTGCAAAAAGGAGAAATTGATATACAATTTGTAGATACTGACCATCAATGGGCAAACATTTTTACTAAACCACTAGCTGAAGATAGGTTCACATTCATAAGAAAATATCTGAACATGCATTTTGTTGATTAAATGTAAGTCAAATGCATGCGTCCAATATTTGCCTTAGTCCACTGCATGATCGTCTAATATGCATCTCTTGCTCGTCCAATGTATTAATTGAACTAAATCTTTGTCGAGTGTGAAATTAATTCTAATTCCCTTAACTGAGTCAGTTTAGTTTTCAATAAATTTCAAAATTGCTTTTTACGGTTTCAAGGTCTAGAACGTGTGTCAATCATTTAATGCACGTCATTTCACTACCCTCTCTCTTTTTGAAAATACGAAAGGTTTTCTCTCTTCTGTTTTATAAAAACCAAAACTTGTTAAAGGTTGCATCTTTAGAATCTCTATCTTTTTGAAAAACTTCTCTTTGCAAAAATCCCTCTTTTCAAAAATCTCTTTTCTGAAACAATGGCAACTTCTTCCTCCACCGTTGCTGCTAAGGGTAAAGGAAAGACCTTTAATGCTCAGACTGCTGATGTTCTGGTAGAGGTCAAGTTCAACCTTCAATTTCTTGCTGATAATGGGATAGATGTCTTCCCAAACATTCACGTCGCTGGGTGGTCAAGTTTCTTTGAAGGTTCCCCTGTTATCTACCCTATTGTAGTTAGGGAGTTCTGGACAAACCCTACGGTTTCTGCAAGGGAAATACGTAACAAGGTGATTGACACCGAGGTTATCCTGTCTAAAGCTACTATTTCCAACGCCATTGGGTGTGCTCAATCGGGAATAACTTGTGAGGACAAATGGGAAGATGAACTCAGAGGTCCTGATGCCATTAAACAATGTCTCTTGAAGAACTTGTCAGACAAGCTAATAGCCTCAAAAATGATTGATAAGGCTAGGGTTCTTCATCAGATTTTGAACAAGGCTATCCTTCACAAAGATGGGTCGAAGGATAATGTTTCTAAGGCACATCAGTTCTGCCTAGTTCATCTGATTCTGGAGAGGCAAATTAATCTTCCACACCTTCTGTTCGCCTTCTTCAAATATGCCATTGAAGGCTCTAGAAAGAACACCTCTATCATCTATGCTGCTCTTCTCTCAAGAATCTTTGAGAAATTTATGGTTTATGAAGACCTCATTCATCTGACTCCAGAACAAAGGCACAAATACTATGGTATTCATGGAATAAATCGTGTGCATCAACATGAGTTCAGCGAATGAAGCTTGGTGATGATGCAACTGGACTGTTTCAAGAAGTCCAAACAAGAAGGAAAGCTGAAGGGTGCTCTGACGCAAGGTTCTGACAAAACGTCTATCCAACAAGTCTCAGCTGGACGCTCAACTGAGCCTGGTCGTCCAATAGCTAAGACTTCCTCTGCTCGTCCAAAGCCTACCGTCCAGCCCTCAAGAAAAAGGAAGATGGTTCTAGCTTTTGTTGATGAGGAAGATGAGGACTATCAACCTATCTCTAGGGTGATCAAAGGTCCAAGGAGGGAAACTGCTTCTGAAGCTTCTCAACCTAAACCTATTGTAACAAGGGCAAGGACGACCAAATCCAAATCCAAAGGTAATACAGAACCTCAGTCTAGTTCAGTTATTACTCCTTCTGTTGAGCAACCCCTTGAGGTTGAAAACCTGACCTTAGACTTTCAACTCTCCATACCCCTTTCACCCTCCACCTTACCTCACACACAAACCCTTCCCTCACCATCCGAACCCCAAGACTGGTTCACACCATGGGCAGATCACCCCTTTCAACCATATGGTGCACCTTACCCCAACATGATTTACCGAAAAAGAAAATACAGACGTATTCCTAGAATTACCTTCAGAAATGAAAGCTCCACCTGGGCTGACGCTCAAAGAAGGTTCCCTGCTCTCTTTCTCAAACACTGACCTCCCTCTACCTCTCAACATCCCAAAAGCCCTATACCACCACCAGAATACCAATACGAAACACCTTCTCCTCCACCTCAAAATCCCTCTGGTCCACTCCCTAAACATGGCTACTACCCCATTCCTTACACTCCCACCAGTCCTCTGGCAACTCAGCTGTATACTGCTCTTGGACCCCTGGTTGTTTGCCTTGAGAAGAAGAAGTCTACTCCAAAGAAAATCTATCCAAATCTTTTCAAGGACAAGGCTTTCTGTTGGTGCCACTACAATGTCAAAAGGCACGTAGTAATTCTGAATGAAGAGAAGAAAGGTTGCAAAACCACAAATGAGAGAAGATCAAAGATGTATAGTCTGACCAACATCTTTCTTGATCAAGACGTCAAATTCATTCCAAGCTATCCCACATCCTGGAAGGAATATTCAGATGTTCGCAACTTTCTTCCCTACTACGCTGTCAGGAAGGAATGTGACATGCCCAGAGAAGCCAAGATCCATCATAACTTGCCAATGAAACTTTGGTCCACAAGCTCTGAAACTAGAGTAGGCATTGTTCCTCCTAGAGCTTTTCCAAGGATTCCAATCCTGGACCCCAAACAAGAATAAAGATGGACGAAAAAGGCTTGAGACTTGGACGCTGCCTTACAAACATGCCTTTGATCTTCTCTTCTTGAAAAGGCCAAGAGATGATTCAGTAGAGCTAGCCCACATTTTGCAGAAGGATCCTTTCCAAAGGTTTGACCTAGACGCTCGGATCTACTAGAAAAACTTCATCTGGAAATGCTCTTAAGAAGCCTCCTCGTCTGGTCTCTCTATCGAAGAAAAGCAAAAGATTCATGTCTTCCCAAGATAATATCGAATCTCTGATGCTGACTTCCTGATCATGGACGACATCTTTGGTATACCATTGTATCTAAGGGACGTGCTTCCAGCACCTAAACCCAGATGGAGGGAAAATAGATATGATGACGCTGAGATCATCCTTGATGTGCTTCCACCTCCACCTAAACTGGTCATTGCTCCTATCTCTGAAGCAGCTCCACCTACACCACCACCGGTTGTTTCCGAAGAAACTGGGGACATCGAGATCGCCTATGAGGACCCTTCTCCTGAAATTCATGCTAAGGAAATGGAAAAAGTTGTAGAATCAGTTCCATCTAAGTCTCAACTTATCCCTCTTTATGTTGTCCATCATGCTGATCCATCTCCCTCTCAAGCTCTCAGTGTGATTCCTGATCAGAGAAATATGGATGCAACTAAGGCCACGGCTGAAAGCTCTGTCTCTACAGTTCCTTCGGAGTTTCAAGAGTTCGTCCAACGGTCCATTGAAGCCAACAATGTTGTGCTGCTTCAACAAATCGCTGCCATGTTTCAAAATTTTCTTCCTAAAACTTCTCCTCCACCTCCTCCTCCTCCTTCATCTTAGAACTTCTTTTTATTATTTTAAGACTGACTGTGATGTGGTTTTCCTTCTTTTGTCTGATGACAAAAAGGGGGACGAAAAAGGGTTTGATTGAAATAGATATAAAAATCATATTCATAGTATGCTTTGTTTCATAACATGTCTTGGTATATATGATTACTTGCCAGATTGCTTGCTCTGTCTTACATGCTTTACATGCTTAGAATATTTGTCTTAGGGGAGCTTTTCAGCTCTTTAGGACATTTTGTTCAAGCAAATTAGTATGTTTTGTCATCATCAAAAAGGGGGAGATTGTTGGAACCAAAGTGGTTATGGTCCAATAATCCCTTATGTTTTGATGTTAACAAATGACTAATTTCAGAAAAACAAAGATTTGTTATGGACTAACGCTTTATCTTCAGTGTGCAGGATAAAATATATATATGAGTCCAAAGATTGTTTAAGTCCAAAGACTTTCACTCGACCAAACTCAGACTAGACGATAATAAGATATATCTATAAGGTCTTTAGTCCAAAGACTCTTCTGGTTATTAAGTAATCGCTCTAGTCCAACGATGCTTTATTTTTTTTAAGCGCAAATTCATTTGTAAAGTTTTTAAAATTATTATTCCTTATAAAAAGCTTATATCCTTTGGACAAATATTCCTTGTAACTCTCGTTCAAACAAAAGCAAAAGCCAGATTGTCCCTGACACAAAAAGAAGTTGACCTTCTTCTTTGAGAAAGACAAAAGGCAACTTTCGAGTACAAAGAGGATATGTCAGTCCCTTTTCTAGCTATCAAACCTCATAATCTACTTTGCTTATCAGAAGCTTCAAAGAGGTTATCAGACTCAACGGACCAATGCATTTAATGTATGATCAGAACGGATCTTTTTCCATCCGTTGAAGACTGAAGTTTGCTCAAAGCCAAAAGGCTATAAATACCTCCACCCTTTGAAGATGCAAGGTGACCGATCTTGAGAAAAATACAAGCATACGAAAAAACACAAGCAATCAAGAGAAAAATCAAAGCTTACAAGCTTACTCTGATCTTAAACTTTCATATCACTCTCTGCGAAGGTACTGTTTAAAGTTCTGAGCTTAGTTTCAAACCCTCACACGTAGTGATTCAATAGAACAAAACCTTTTTCAAAACCTTAGTTGGTTGAGCCTGAAGAGGCTTGTTTAGAAATAATACTTGAGCCTGAAGAGGCTTGTCTGTAAAACAATACTTAGTGCTGCCTGAAGAGGTGTAGAATACTTGTAACAAAGGGTTTTTGTTATAGTGGATAAAGCTCTCAAGTAGAGGGGACTGGACGTAGCTCTTTGGTGAAGAGTGAACCAGGATAATATCTCTGTATTCTTTTCTTTCCCTTATCTTCAGTTATTTTCCTACTAACGTCTTGGGATTGAATTGTTTTCCTTATGCTTGTCTCTTTATCTTCATCGGACTAAGTGAGCGTCCAATCAGTGTTTGGAAACGCTTCTAGCGTCCTTTAAACGTTTTATCGTCCAACCTTGTGAAAACATATATATCTACTTGCGAAAAGTTTTAAAAACTTAAGAAGCACAATTCAACCCCCCCTTTTTGTGTTCCAAACAGGTTCCTTCACTAAAGACTGAAAGATTCAAAGTATTGAGAAGTAGAGTTAGAGTGGAGTCACTTGAAAAGCTGAATTGAGGGGGAGTGTTAGTTTGTTGTAATTCAGTTTTAGTGGTTAGTGAGTTAGTTGATGTATTAGTTGGTTAGTGATGGTGTTTGTTAGTGAGATGTGGTCCATGTGGGACTTATAAATACTCTAATGAGATAATCAATAAAGTAGTCTGATGCATATTCAGTAAAAAATTTCTATCTCTATTCTTCTCAGCAACTGTGTGTGTGTGCAAGTGTCTGAAAACATTATTGAGTGATATTGTGAGTGAGTTACAGAGAGATATACACGAGTGTTGAGTGTTTTGCCATCTAACATACATTAAATTTACATTTAATGTTACAAATGTGTTGCAACTACATCGCGACGAGAGCGACGAACCAAAATTAATTGGTTACAAAAATGGAGTCGCCACCAAAATTTATTTATTAGGGAAAACATTGGAAAAACTCTTAAAAAAGGTCTTCGAAGACATATTTAGAGGTCGGGAGTCGATTATGTGTATGGAAGGCATTAACACCCCACAACATCCATTCAAAAAATGATTACCTATAGTTAATTGTGCAAAATTTTATGTTATCTTTTAAAATATTTATTTTACCCCTTTTATTAAAAAAATTATTAAAAATCAAAAATTACCTCTTTTATTTATTTTTGGGCTTCACAAGGATGGTCTCTGCTCCTACGTATCCTCAGGTGCGACGAGGAATTCAAAGCTACGTAATTCTTTAAAATATGTTTGTTGGTTTGGTTGATTTTAATTATTTTTGAAATAAATTTTGATTGAAAAATTTCAGGATCACCAAGTTGTTACAACTCAGGTATCCTAAAACTAAGAGTTAACAAAATGTCACATCTCAGCTTACCCTTTTTATTTTAAAAGAAATTAATTTAGCTTTATCTTATTTTTAAAGGCTTAGAATCACCACGCGGTCACAACTCAAGTATCCAAAAAAAACAAGGAGATCTGACACCTCAACTAACCCTTTTATTTTAAAAGAAATTAATTTTATTTTGAAGGCTTAGGATTATCAAGCTGTCACAACTCAGGTACCCCAAAAAATGAGGGTTAACAAGATGTCACATCTCAGCTAACCCTTCTAAATTTGTTAAATAAAATTTAATATAATTTGATAAAAAAACAATTTAAAATACTTTGATAAAAAAAATATTTGTATTTTTAGAAGACAAACATTTGTGATCAAATAATAGTTGTTGCAAGTCTAAATAAACAATGTAATTTCAATAAATTATTTTAAATTATTTTAATATTTGTATTTTTGTTATTTAAAAAAAAGTATAATTTTGTTTACTTTTAATTTCAAAACTATTCATTTATTTTAGACTAAATTAGTCTTTTTCCTAACCCAACATGCAACCTAACCCAAACAACCAATCTATACTAATGGATCTATGTCCGGAAGTATTTTTGTCTATTATTTTTGAAGGTTGTTTTTTACACCACAAATCTCATTTTAATTTTTTTCTTTTACTTAAATTATCCTTATCTCTAAAGACCCTCCTATTCTCCTTTTATTTTCATCTGCCTTTCAACATTTCCTCTACCAAAAACCCCACTCATTTCCTCCCAAAAACCCCATCCCTTTCCTCTTCTTATTAGTCGATTCTAACTTCCCATGATGTTATCGGAACTATCCTTGGTGTTGCTGTTCTTTTCTTGTTTGGCGGGGGAAGGAGGGGGAGGTGAATCACGAGCAAAACCAAAACTAATGACGTTTTAGTACCTTTTTTTCTAACACCTTTATTCACAAAATGACTTTTTATTAACATACCGGAAAGTTTATTTCTAGGGGCACATCTGTTTAATCTGGAAATATAGTTCGGGAATTAATTTGTAACAGTGTTTTGAAAAAATAGGAGGGAGTTAAGGGAGAGGAATATTTTAGGAAAAAGAAAAAATTTAAAATAAGATTTACCATGTATTAAAAGTTTTAGGTGTATAAAAGCAATACCCATTATTTTTAGCTGATAATCACTTTATTTTGAGCCAATTGACAAGCCCATTAGCACAACTCAAGACCTATTAAAAATCAACCCCAGCAGCTAATGTTTAAAACACTAAAATAAACTAGAAAAGAACAAAAATATAATGAGATAAATGTGTAACATTAAGAGATAAAAGTCCTGGTCTCTCTTTAGACCTGAGATTTGAACGTGTGACAGGGAGGGAGCATGGGCGGACGGTAGGCGGTTTTCGGCGGAGGACCTCGCGACCGGGCTGGAGGCGGAGTAGTGGCCCGACGTGGCAGTGCTTGACGGAGCGACGGCACAGAGGACAGCGGCGCGGTTCTGGGTAGAGGATCGACGGCGCGCGGCGGATGGGTTCTGCTCACGGTGGTCTACGGTGGCAGGTGCGTTTGAACGGGACGGAGGAGTTGGGCGGAAGCGCGACGATGGGTCTCAGGTGACTGATCTGGTGCGACTATGGCAAACTGCACTTGAGATCCGGGTTCAGTGAGTGTTCGGACTGGCGGTGCACGATAAAGGACGTGGCGGAGCTTCAAGTACTGTGCGCGGCGGTGACTGATCTAGTGCGGCGATGTTGATGTACGGTGGCTGGACTGGGCTGATTTGTGGAGGGTGATTGATGAGGATGGCTCTGTTTTGAGGTTGCTAATGGAGGCTTGTGTGAGAGGAAGATGGAGTGAGGGAAAAGAAGAGAAAGAAGATGGTCCCGAAGAAGCCTTCCAGGAAAATCCCTCCCAATCCCCTTTTATGCAATGCTTCCTCCCATGGATATCAACTTTTTTGTAACTGACTGAATGGATGAATGATTGGCATTAACCTTGCCTTTTATTTTCTTCGGTCAAAATTAAGCATTTTATGATGCATTAGTTGTGAAAACGTGAGGCTTTTTCTCTCCCTCTTTTGGTGATCCTACAAACTGTTACACTGACATTGTACAAAAGTCCTAAAAACCAACCATTATTTTGAAACATTTTATTTTATTATTTTTATTCATTTTTATGATTTTCATAAAAAAAAAACTAAAAAAATATGGTCGGACAAAATGAAACGTTCATAAAATGTAAATAAAATTCTTAAAACATCTTAGAAAACAAGTTGGACGGTCATCTCAATCAGCAATTAGCAACCAGGTCTGTGAGTAGATAATAAACTAGCAGGGAAACAGTTTTATCAAAAGGTGGCCATGACAACACCATGACGGATTTTTGGCCAACTGCTACCGCTAATTTATGAAGGATGGTAACGTCATGGCCACAACAACGTTTTGAGACGGCTTAAAATGACAGATTTTTGACCTTCCACTATGATCCATCATTTGTAATTGATAACACTGCATGGAAGTGACTTCGGCATTAACTGACATATACCATCTCTAATTGCTTGAATCTTTTTTGAACATCCACAAACTTGCTCGATTTCCAACTTTCTGCATGTATAAAAATTCAATTAAATAATCAAATTCGTCTCTGGAAATATGCTCTTCCTAGTTTAGTCTATTAGAAATGAAAAATCTTAATTTAGCCTCTAAAAATCACAAATACCAGTTAAATTAGTCATTTTATGGAAACATTTTAGGAACATATTAATCTCTATTCGAGATCATTTTGACCTGCTTTTGAAATTGTTCAGGAACAAGAATGAAATTTTCATTTCTCACGGATAGGAGAGTGGGGAACACATTTTTTCTAAGGGATAAATTTGGGTATGTGAAAGATTTGTCTTACTTGAAAATAACAAATCTAAGATTTGAAAGATTTTTCAGCAACTTGATCCTATCAAAGTAAAACTTGGCTACACCATCTAAGACAAACGGCTAGCTTGTACATAAATAGTGTCCGTAAGACTTCTTAAAGACCATGATACAAGTGATCGTACAATTTAAGGGTTGAAGTTATAGTAAACTTCAATAATCCAACAAGAGATAGGTAAATGTCACAACTCCATTCCTTGACCAAATTCTTCAATTGTTTTCGTGGCTAGTGTGAGGACATCTACAAAAGCACTAAACGATGCCCGAAGAAATCTAGCTTCTATTGCCTCAAAGTGCCTGAAAGCCAAGGATTGAAAGGGGAGAGGGGAAAGTAAGATTACAAATTCAACGTGTCCATGAAGCTAAAATTAACTAATTACAGCAGCAAATGAATCTTTTTCAGATAAAAGAGGGCTCAAAATAAATGAACAATGGAAAGTATTCCTCATTTTCCAGATGATATATCTAAAATTTTAGTCATTGTCATAACATCAAATATTGATAAATTTCTTTGCAGTTAAACCAAACATAACGCATTACTCACGTATCTATACATAGCATTTCCTACAAAAAAATTATGGCTGAAAATTGATTATAATATAAATCTCACCTGAGCTATCAAAACAATGTATTTTAAATCTTATTTTACTCTTAGAACAGAATTATTGCATTTAAACTGCAAGTGATTCACAACTCATGAGATTGTGAACGCATTCACACAAACATTCAATTATTAATAACAAAGAAAATACTCACACAGATAGCTTTCCATTAGACATCGTCATGAGCCGTTTTACTTTGTCTGGTTGCAACTGCAGAAGACATGGAATTAAACCAAAAACTAGTTGAGAAACTATTGGTAAAGCATCAGAAAGTTCATATCTTCAGACAATTACCTCCTTATCAACAGCTAAGGCAGCATATACAATGGAAGCATTCTCTTCAGATCCAAAATCCACTTCCAGGTCACTGTATTGTCATTTCGTTTTTAATAAAGTTTGTCAGTACTGATTTTAGTTCACAAGGGAAACCTCAGAATTTTCGAAGCAAGCTTTTCTCATGGTAGTGAATCTTTCAAGTTCTCAAAATCTTCCCACAATTGTTGCACAAATATTGTTACCAGATCATATGATTCTTAAAAATAATCAAAATGTTCGTTTTTTACTTTAAATATTAACTCATTATTTCAAAAACTTAAAGATTTGTCCTTATTAACGAAGTTATGGAGTCCTAAATTCTACAATTTCATTTGTAGCCCAACTAGGACATGGAATGAAGTCAAATCCATCAGAAGAAAAACTAAGGAAATTGAGAAATGCCAAGCACCTGAGTAAATTCAAAACTACTCCTAGCATTTCATTATGTTATAATCTGACAAGCACAAAATGGGAGACTGGCATATAAACACAAAAATTGCAAGTGTTCTAGAACTTTATAGGCTTGGACATGGACACAGCTTTTCCTATTATAGGATTGCATCAAGGGTCAACTTTGAGCCCACACCTTTTTACTTTAGTATAATGATTGCATTGGAGAAAGAGTCGGGATAGCACCTATTGTAGAAAAGATGGTAGAAACTCGACTTACATGGTTTGGGCATGTGTGGAGAAAACCTGTAGAATCTCTAGTAAGGAGAGTAGATCAGATGCAGGGCAATCCAATCACTAGAGGGAGAGGGAGGTCGAGCAAAGCTATAGGCAAAACCGTTAAGAAGGATTTAGAGGTCAATGGTTTGTCTATAGTCATGATTTATGATAGAACATTATCGCGTCGTTTGATCCAAGTAGTCGACTCCACCTAGTGGGAAAAGGCTTGGTTGTGGTTATTGTTGTTGTTGCATTGGATGTATTTACTGGGCACATTCAAGAGTCAATGCCTTCATGCATGCTTTTTGCGGATGGAAGTCCTAGTCTGAGTCGTTAGAAGGATTTTTTTTATTTTTTGATAAAAAAGAAGGATTAAATTATAAACATGTGTTTTGGAGAGAAGCTCAATTAAATAGAAGAATGTTGAGGTAAAAATAGAGAACCACATCATACCACAAGTTGCATGATTTAGGAATCTTGGGTCAAACTTATAAAGTGATGTGGAGATTCAGGGGGATGTAACACATAGGATTCAAGCTAAGAAGATAAAATGAAGAAATGCTTCAGGCATAATTTGTGACAACAAGGAACTTATCAAACTCAAAGGTAAATTCTAAGGAACAATTTTCAGACCAGCAATGCTCTGTAACAGTAAAGTTAGGCAGTAAACTGACACAAGAAAAAACTAAATGTAGCAAAAATGAATGAGTAAATTGTGGTGAATGGGTTGGAGTAAGAATCTTATCGAATGTATTCAGGAGAAAGTTAGAGTAACACCTACTGAATAGAAGATGGCATAAACTTGCTAAGGGTGGGTTAGTCATGTGTGAAGAAGACAAAGAGAAGCTCAAGTTAGAAAAGTTGATCAAACGGAAGATACTCTGATTAAAAAGAGGTAAAGGAAGACAAACAAAAAGTTTAGAAGAAACCATTAAAAAAGACCTTGCACTGAATGAATAGTTGATAATTTGTTTTTTGACAGAGCTCAATGACATCCATTGATTCATGTAGCCGACCTTAACTAATGGGATATTTGTTGTTGTTATTGGACATTAACAACAACTCCATTTATAAAGTGTCAGTGCTTCACATTAAATACTACTAGCAATGACGTGATTTATATATACCAAACTCAAATACTTTTCAAAAGATTAACAACAACATTAGTATTTTAGAACCGCCAGTGTTTATCTAAATGTTAGTAAGAAGTTTGTGAAATCAGATGGGAAGAACATTATTCAAGTCAAACAAGTTAATCACTTCACACACCCCTACTTCATAATCAGGATATATCAGTTTGTGCTTTAAAATAAGAACTGCAAGCTTATACATGGAAGAAAGCTGAAAGCTAAGACCACAGAAATTGAATAAAGGAGAACATTATAAGATTAGAATTAGAAGAAAAATGGAAGAAAAAAAAGAGTCTTTTAATAATCATAAATATGTATTAGAGAACTTAACGGGAAACCACTAAATTGGAGGTAAAAAAAAATAATCAAAAGTTTGAGTAACAATATGAATACTTGTAAGCACACAGGTAACATTAAATTAGTCACAACAGTAATTGATGCTTGGTAGAACTAGCAGAATACAATGCATATAGAAGATAAGAAAAGCTACTTCATAATTCTAGAACAACATAACTAGATAATGAAAGCCCAGAAAGACACAATTCAAAGGGATACACGTGCCACATCATCATTAGATGTGAAACGCAACGTCACTGACATCCTAAGAAAACGCAGAGTTAAAGTTAGAGAAATACCATATCCTCCTATAAATCATCCTCTTAAAACTAAAAGCAAGAATAGAAAGATAATGAAAAGCTTCGGTTAAGAATTATAAAGGGGAGAGAGAGTGACCAGCTAAATTCCCATTGGGATTGGGCGTCTGATGTGGTAGCCATGGGTGACCCAGAAAGCGTCTGCAACAAATTCAGATAGTGGAAGTGTGGGAAGGGTTTAGTTCACTACCATGCCATGTGTGACCACGTTTCACTTGAACTAAACGGCGTCGTATTCTTAGCAGTAATTTATTGTTTTTCTTTCGTAATTTCTTAGCGGTGATGTTCCATATAAATAAAATAGGGTTACCATTCATCAAAAGTTGCCGAACTAACCTGATGAGTTAATTTTTGGACTTTTTTGATCAAACTGATCCTGTTTTAGAAATTATTTATTAATATAATCTCATTTTTAAACTATTTATCAAACTAACCCACTTTTTATCAATATGACATTTTTTATTATTTTTTCTGACATCAAAGACGCTACTTTGATTAGCGTTTTTGGAAAACGATACTGTCAATAGCGTTTTTAACAGTAAATAGACAACCACTGTCCAAGACGCCACGTGGCGCACTCTGGGCAAAGGCGCTACTGCAAATAGCGCATTTACGGGCTGATCAGGCGGGTGAACATTTCTTTAGTGATAGTCATCAGACCGGTGATCAGACGAGTGATGACTATTAGTGAAGAACCTTTTAAATGTTATTCACTGATGGCTACCACATGAGATACTTTCTGCTAAACAGGATGTATTGAACTCATAATTCATTAGATACTTTTTATGAATGTCAACTAAGTATCGTAAGTAAATTGCTCCCGGTTGTTCAATCATTTGATAACCATAGTTATTCTTTGATAAATGATCACTATGAGTCAGACTCAATAGAATTTGATCAATCCTTTTTTCTGTCGTTAAGGTAGAGAACTGAACCAAGAATTCTCTTTCTTTATCATCAATCGAATCACTGTTCGAGACCCAGGATTCTATTTTATCATCAATCCAATCACCATTCACGTTTTTTATTTTTCTTATCAAGGAATAGATCGCTTTACTTGTATGACTTAGATGTCTCGTATTTCTCGAAAAAGCGATTCGATTGATGGGATTTGGTATGATACTTATGAGATCGATGAGATTCCAATATTTCTTCTTAGAACGTATTGATTTGACCCCACAAGCGGGACCACCACCCCATAGCATGTTGCCGCCAGAAACAGAACCCAGTATTTCTTCTAGAGAATCTCCTAATTGTTCCAGAGCAACTAGAAAGAGATTCTTTAACCAGAAAGAATTCAGTTCAGATGTAGGATACCTATCCAGAAGTTTTCGCAACTCAATCATGTATGATGGAATCATCAAAGATTTGACCTTTTCGAACTCTGTCTGTAACTCATTATAGGCTCGAGAAACAAAGAAAAGATGTGTACGAACGAGATATCCAGCAACAAGAAGAAGGAAAAGGATTGAATAGAGGAACTCCCGAACATTTAGCGATCTCAGATGTGTCGATATCAATGGTGACTCATTATTTCGATGAATAATTTCTTCGGACAGAAGAAGATTATGTAAACACTTACTCGAAATCTCACTTATCAGATTCCATTGTGGAAGACACAATTTTTTCTGAAGAATTCGCCATGATATATCTGATCCATGCATAATATCATGAAAAATGGATACAAATTTTTGGCTGCTACTTAGTATCGGCAATAGGTCTGAAAAAGTATCTAAAAATATGAGATTTAGATATTTGTACCCTGTCGAAGTAAGGAACCATGGTATATATGTTTGGAATAGATTCCATTTGGAGAGAGTTGAAAAAGCACTATCTCGTTGAAAGGTTCTATACATCTGCCCTTTCTCAAGGCATTTTTTTAGACAAGGACTCTGTTTTTTCCTCTTTTCGGATGGTAAATATTTCTCAGAACATGGAGTGTGAATCAAACCCATGTTTGAATTGAAATTGAGATACTGATGCAAGTTCTTCCCTTCTGAATCAGGCAGATTCATATCTGAAAGAGGTTGACAATAAGTTCTGTCAAAATTGACTATTTGTCCCTCTGTTAGAGGTGTTCCAGAAATGTCTGCGATCGAGTAAATAGCTCTACGAACGAATGGATCGGGTCGAATTGGAAAATGGAAAGATTTGTATAAGTTATACCCTTCGTCACCACTTTGCGGAAAATCGTTAGGTATCAATATGTTAGGTATCAATATGTTAGATACCTGTGACTCGATTGGTGAAATAGTATCTCTCTCCAAAAAAGCATGTTTTTTTTTACCGCCACACAAAGAAAATATTTTGTTGCGAATGAACAAGATATTGAGGAATTGTCCATACGTAAAATCATAATTATTGATACAGTCCTTTTCCACATAAAAAGGGAATCTTTTGTTACAATAGAAGCATAAGTGATATCGATTATTCAAGAATCTAAGTCGATTTGCTTTATAAAAAGAGGATATCAATGAACTTCTATGAAATGGTTTCACGGGATTCAGCCAATTGTCTTGATCGTGGGATATCATTGAGAAATAGGAATCCGTGTTATCAAAAGATTTCCTGCGATTCTTTCTAGTATGGAATGAGTCAATCATCCACTTTGGTATCTTATTGAACAAAAATGGTGATATTGTTCCTCCATTGATCAAGAATTTCGATTTTTGGGAAATATCATGGTCATCCAATAAGAAGGGTTTCCATTTTTTCAAATGAACGATTTGAAGACCTATTGATTCTAACAACTGATTACAGAGTGGATCATTCGGACCTTTCAATTCATAGATGTGGATCTCGGACCTATGAATGGGGATACTCCCGAAACTCACAAAGAAAAAAGGAAGTGAGTTAGACAAAAAGAGAAGAAACTTGGACAAAAAAAGAAGTAACTTGGACAAAAAGAAACAAAGTGACTTAGACAAATCTTTTTTGTCGATAACCTCAGACCAATCAATCGAATATTGATTAATACGTAATCGATCGAACACTACTTGAAAACGGCTATTCTGCTCAGAAATGAAATGTTCCAAATGTTCCTGGAAATTCTTGCTCCCATTGGACCATTTGTATCTATATGCATTAGGATCCCGATTCATGGATCTCTCAGTTCGAGAAATCAAAATAAGAGGATCGAACCATTTCTTCTGACTCTTTTTCAAATTTGATAAATGTTGGTTGATCGTGTATTTCATTATAGTTCTATGATTCAGAGTATCATTTCCTATTTGATACCTTTGAATTCCATATTTGAAGTTGCGATCGAATCGATTCATTAAAAAGAATCGATTCAATACATTTCTTATGTACCCATAGCCATAGGTGCTATATTGGATTTGAATCAGATTTCGGATCAATCTATATTGATTGACTGCCTCCATTATGTTGTTGCTAGCAAATACCACTATTTTTGGTTTTGGATCTTCCAAATCATTCCCGCAAGAGGTCCGGACCCATTTTTTTATGATCCTTCGATAAAAAGATTCATTCTCTTCATAACAAAGAGGAGGTAGAACCAATAAAGATTTATTTTTCGATTCATCCCTGGAGTTGAATACCTCATTCAAGAATTGTTTTTGATCCAATCCGGAGGAATCAATAGAAAAGGCAAATCCCTTATGATACACCAGATCCGGCTCGGTTATTGATAGAGTGAATAGATCTGCCATTTCTTGAAATCTCTCTTCTGATTCAAAATAGTGGTGTAACGTGTATCCCCCCATGTTCCGGTCATGGAATAGATGAAATAAACCAAAAAATGGATTTTTGTTCAAGAATGAAATCTTATTGGAACTGTCCAGTTCATCCTTCGGAACCATATCACATCCCGGATCTGATGAAATAGGATGAATTGAGACGGTATTTTGTAAATACATAATTATCTTGAATATATTAACTATTTCTTTATTTTCCGATCGCCTGGAAAGAACAAAAGAAACATCTTGTTCTTTCTTCAACAATTTCTGATCTCTAGTGGACCTCTCAGTAGGATTCGAACCCAGATGAAGTTCTGACCATCTGTCAGAGAAAAAAGAACGATTGGCTCTTGTAGGATTCCCAAGAAATTCTTCGATTTCTTCCGGAAGCAGATGAATAATCATCTGCTTCTCACGTTCCATGAATAGTCGGCACATTGAGGAATATCCAGAAAGGCATTTAGGGAATCGCTCTGATTCGATCTCTGTTTCTGTTCGTTCTGATTCGATCTCTGTTTCTGTTCGTTCTGATTCGATCTCTGTTTCTGTTCGTTCTGATTCGATCTCTGTTCGTTCCGTTTGAAGAAAGGAAGGATCCCAACAAAGAATCGATCTTTCTTTTAGTTGTTGAATCTCTCTTTGATTGATCAATGTGTGATATTCCGAATCCTCATTCCTAATGGAATCGAAATGATCCCTGGATTGATCAGAAGATCCTTTCAATTGGCTAGAATCCGTTACTTGAATGAAACTAGATCTCGTGGAGTCATATTGAATATTTGATGATACATTCCGTACCTTGCTAAAAAACCGATCCTTGTTTACCAACCACACATTGTCTAACCAAATCCAATTCTCTCTCGATATGTTCCTCAAAAAATCCGATTCGTGCGGATTCTTCCCCCAACTAACGAAGAGATCTTGGCGGAATTGCCACATATGAAATTGAGCACAATTTTGCAAAGAAATAGCCCGCTTGTTTCTCAAGAAGAGATGGGAAACATGCTCAATATCATTTGATTGAATAGTTGACCCAGCCCCTTGTTGTTTGAAGAAAAAAACCTCCACTTCAATTGGTATTTTTTCACGAAAAGCAAACATGAGATAATAAATCCAGTCTTTCACTAAGATTTCGAATAGCTGTCCCGAATTCAAGTTGATTATGTTTCGCCTCTTCCTCGGAGAAAGACGATCAAACAATTCCCAATCATGGTCCTTGCGGATCGGATCATCCATATCCATATAATATACAAAAAGAAACTCCAGATATTTTATATCTTTCTCTTTGAATGAGATCTCAATTCCAGCGACGGTTTCATTAGATATCTTACAACTAGAATCCCTCTTTTTTCCGATCCAGTTCCTCCACCACCGCGAACCCCAGTTAGATTCAGGCATGATACACTTTTTAGTTATTGGGAGAACCCGAGTACTCTCTTTCGGATCCAGGAAAGAGCTCTCAGAGATCTTTTTTCCTTTTGGAAGATACAGGAGCGGAACAATCAACCTATTGATATTGGAAGACTCAAAAGATTCTTCTAATGTATCATTTCTGGGTCCAATGGAATTCATAGGTATAGGAAGAAGCCCTGTCAAATAGAGATTTTTTCTTTCGACCATCTTTCGATTGTTAATACGATATATAAGAACCGCTACTACAAAGAGTACTACATCCTTGATCGTGAAATATCGATTGCTTGTTGAACCCTGTGAATTGCGTGAAAGTAGGATACTCCAAATTCGGGAGTCCAAGAGTTTTATAAAACTCTCTTGATGGAAAAAAATGTGAATGAAAGATCCCGCTGAATTGAATTGGGTCCATGAATCTAAGAAATAGCGAGAATTCTTGATCTCTCTCAATATCTCTCTCAATTCGAAAACCCAGGATTTGAATTGATGTCCTTTCATCGAATCCTCCTAAATTGCATTGATTTATCCGAAAGATTTCACTTCAATTGGAATTTGGTTATTCACCATGTACGAGGATCCCCGCTAAGCATCCATGGCTGAATGGTTAAAGCGCCCAACTCATAATTGGCGAATTCGTAGGTTCAATTCCTACTGGATGCACGCCAATGGGACCCTCCCTCCAATACCAATAAGTCTATCGGATTTTTGTTCAAGAATGAAATCTTATTGGAACTGTCCAGTTCATCCTTCGGAACCATATCACATCCCGGATCTGATGAAATAGGATGAATTGAGACGGTATTTTGTAAATACATAATTATCTTGAATATATTAACTATTTCTTTATTTTCCGATCGCCTGGAAAGAACAAAAGAAACATCTTGTTCTTTCTTCAACAATTTCTGATCTCTAGTGGACCTCTCAGTAGGATTCGAACCCAGATGAAGTTCTGACCATCTGTCAGAGAAAAAAGAACGATTGGCTCTTGTAGGATTCCCAAGAAATTCTTCGATTTCTTCCGGAAGCAGATGAATAATCATCTGCTTCTCACGTTCCATGAATAGTCGGCACATTGAGGAATATCCAGAAAGGCATTTAGGGAATCGCTCTGATTCGATCTCTGTTTCTGTTCGTTCTGATTCGATCTCTGTTTCTGTTCGTTCTGATTCGATCTCTGTTCGTTCCGTTTGAAGAAAGGAAGGATCCCAACAAAGAATCGATCTTTCTTTTAGTTGTTGAATCTCTCTTTGATTGATCAATGTGTGATATTCCGAATCCTCATTCCTAATGGAATCGAAATGATCCCTGGATTGATCAGAAGATCCTTTCAATTGGCTAGAATCCGTTACTTGAATGAAACTAGATCTCGTGGAGTCATATTGAATATTTGATGATACATTCCGTACCTTGCTAAAAAACCGATCCTTGTTTACCAACCACACATTGTCTAACCAAATCCAATTCTCTCTCGATATGTTCCTCAAAAAATCCGATTCGTGCGGATTCTTCCCCCAACTAACGAAGAGATCTTGGCGGAATTGGCACATATGAAATTGAGCACAATTTTGCAAAGAAATAGCCCGCTTGTTTCTCAAGAAGAGATGGTCATCAGACGGGTGATCATTTCTTCATCCGTCTGATGACTATTAGTGAAGAACAAGAAATGCTTTTCACTGATAGTCATCAGACGGGTGAACATTTCTTCAGTGATAGTCATCAGACGGGTGAACATTTCTTCACCCGTCTGATGGCTATCACTGAAGAATTGTTCACCCGTCTGATCAGTCACTAAAGGTGTTACTTGCAGTACGCCGCCTTTGCCCAGAGCACGCCATGTGGCGCCTCAGGCAGTGGCTGTATGCTTACTGCTGAAAACGCTACTGACAGTAGCGTTTTCCAAAAACGCTAGTCAAAGTAGCGTTTTTCAGTGTCAGAAAAAAATAATAATAAATGTCACGTGGCTAAAAGTGAGTTAATTTGGTAAATAGTTTCAAAATAAAGTTATATTAGTAAATAGTTTCTAAAAGTGAGTCAGTTTGGTTAAAAAGCCTAATTTTTGTTATTTGACCAAACTATCTAAACTATTGAGCTATATGTAAGGCGAAGGCTACGGTGGGAGACCCATCAGCAAGCCTGTAACATCTCTACTTTTTGTAACTCTAATTGAGTTGGATAATCTCGATTAGAGGTTTGATTGATTGTGTGGTTAATTGTGTGTTAGCTTAAGGTCTAGTTGGAGGCCTAGGAATAGGTTTGAATCCTGTTGAAATTGCTTAAGGCATAACATGAGAAACGGGGGAAGTCAGAAGTTTGGAGGTGTCTTCCCCGCTAAGTTGCACGCTTCAGCGTGGGAAGAGTGCACGCTCAAGCGTGCCAATTCTTAAGCGTTGGCATGATGCACGCTCAAGAGTGGGGAGTGCGTTTGTCAGTTGTCCAGAGTTTTAACGCGTGTGAAACGTGTGTCAGGCCCTAGAGAAAGCGGAGTGGACGAGGCTCCACGCTCAAGTGTGGCCTTTTTGCATGCTAAAGCGTGCAGACCAGGAGGACTTAAGTGAATTTCTTTCACTTTCTTTCTCATTGCACGAATTTACCTGGTTTTCCCTGCGTTTTACAGTCGAGAGAGGGAGTCAAAAGGTTTAGAGAGAGAAAACTCGTATTCGGAGGTGATCAAGGCAACGGAACGTGATTCTGACAACACTATTATGATTGTGGCATCAAAATCTTCAATTTCGACTGATCAGTTTCTTGATTCGTCAAAGGTAAACTCAAATCCCTAATATGTCGACCTTAGTGTTCTTCGTGTTCTTCGAGTTTCCTTCCTCTTTTTTTTAATTTGGATTTGCCCTAAGGTTAACACTATTGCTTGTGTTTTGTTCATGTGGTTAGGGCAAAGTGCAAGGACATGATTATGCTAGCTTTGGGAGAGGAACCGCGGCTGTTTGGGGGGTGTTTCGGAGCTGCAAGGCTATTGTTGACTGCGTGGTGGTGTTGGTGGTGCTACGGTGATCATGTTGAAGTTCGTGCGCTTGCTTTCAGGTATGGGGAGAAAGATGTTGCCATCGTCGGGAAGGCACGAGTAGTATAGCTTTTTCTGTTGTGTGTAGGGAAACTCTAAACCCTACTAGAGGTTGAGCCCTAGCAAAGTATCTAAACCCTAGGTTGAGCTTACTTTGTGCTATCATCGCTAAGAACCCTAGGTTAGACGATTGTTGTTTGAGATTGAATTGTGATATCTGCTGCTATGATGGTTTATGTGTTTGGATGAACTAAATGTGACACCCACTACCCCGCATACGATAAATATAAAATAAATCATATAAGATAATTATTAAATTAAAACCAAAAGGGTAACGAGTACCACATGATCCAAAGCATTAAAACATAAATAACAGACGCAGAAAACATAAACATTAAACAACCCAAATCTCGATGTCACATAATCAGAGCTGGTACCACTACCGATAATACATCGGAAAACAAACTAACATAAACTATAAACTATACTAAGAGGAAGCGATCTCCTTGGGATCACTCCTCAACTGGTTGCTCACCATTCTCTTGATAACCAAAGGTACATGCAAAACAACAGTAGTGAGTAAGAGACTGTACGCATAAACATAAACGGTAATAGAGCAGTTAGCAAGATGATCACACACCATTTAAAACATCATAATATAACAGATTACACCATATCATATTCCATCATATCACATCATGAACATGCTGTGTGATGTAATACTACTTCACTACTCCATATGCCATGTGGATCCGATAACTAACTTAGGAAGATGATTTTTGGAGTTACATATCCACATTGGCCAATAAGCACCAACGCCGGCAGTCCACCAAACTCTCGAATGAACCCCTTGGATAACTGATCTACCATACTTTCGGATGGACCATCACGGATGCACTTGATTCACCTCACTCTCGGATGAATCACCACAGACTGCCAGTTTGCCATCCTCTCGGGCGAACTCCCCAGTCATCGTAACTGCCCCCAAACTAATAACTCCATGTCCTGATGCATGAAATGCTAACATACAAATAACATGGCAATCACCTACCTCAACACCATTAACAAGGCTATCAACTTTGACCAGTGAGCATCAAAGTGATTTATCAGCATCAAACTTGACCAATAAGCATCAAGAATGATTTAACCAAAGTACGTCGTTACCAATAACATCATCATCTTATTGAATAATCTCTTTATTAAGTCCTTATTATTAAAACTTACCTTATTATTATCCTAGTTCATTAACTATCCTCAAGGTCACGTTTTATAATCTCTTATGTCAAATTTTTATCCCAAAAGGTTATTAAATCTCTTTTTATTTAAAACTGTAAAGTTTTCTTAATTGTGACAGTGGCATGACCTGAGCATGGGCATGCTGACTGTTAAGTATGGGCGTCCACCCTGAGAGGACGAGCGTGCTCCTCAGCGTCACTTTTCTCATTTTTCCGACACAGGCGTGCTGCATAAGAGCACGGTCGTGCTGGCTTCATTGAGTACAGAGCACGGACGTGCTCAAATTGAGCACGGGCATGCTCAACGCCATTGCAGCGTTCTCAGTTCTGGAAAAATTAAAATTTTCTCTAATTTTCAACACTCCAAATCAATCCTAAGATTCTTGACTAATCCATTGGCATTAATCTCAGCCCTCATCAATATCTTTACGTTTTATGCACATCAATTAGATTAATCTTAGTTTTAGGTTCAACGCTAACATCCCAATGTCTTTTATTAACATAGTTTAACAACAACAATTTCAACATACCAGTTCATATAATCATGGCATGCCAACAAACATCATCAACAACATCGCATACTTCATGCCAAGGTCATATAAACCAATTAAACAATTATTATCATGTATAAACAACAATAATAATATCATACATCAACTAAGGCAGATAACACACAAAAAGAGTCATGGGTTAACCATCATCTTACGCTACCTTAGAACCTATATGTTCATACAAATCTCTTCTCCCCATACCTGGGGTGACGATTCTAGCCTATGAGCCAACTAGAGCGAAGTCCACGCTTGACTCCTTCGAACGGGTTTAACAGGTTCAGCGAGCTTTAGCCAAGAACGTCAAGACAAAGGAATAATTAATTCCCAAACAAGGAAAGGAAAAGGAATTAACACAAGGGTTACCAACATACCTCGATTCGATCCTTGGGGAACAAATCTGCTAATTGTTGTTCACAGCACTGGCACACAAACAACGAAGTCTGGTTCGATAGGGAGAAAACAGTTCAACACTAAACTCAAAGGATTCAAAGGAAAGGATGAATAGGGTTGGTTACCTTACCTCAGAGTAACACTAAACAAGCGGCTTATCCCCAATCGCAATGAAAAACATCAAAGCACTAAAACAAGGATTGGAGATTGAAGAACGCTCAAAGGATTCAATGGGAACTCAAGAGAAAGGTTGATGATGACTGTTTCTAGCGTTAGAGATGACGACTATGAGTTTTAGGTCAAGAAAAAGAGGTATAAAAAGGGTTAGAGCAAAACGAGCTGACCAAATAGCCCAAAACACGTTTCTGGTGCGCCTGCATAGCACGAGCGTGCTGACCCTGAGCACGGGCGAGCTGACCAACTAGCACGGGCATGCTGGACGAGAGCACAGGCGTGCTGTCCTGTCAGGATCACTGATTTGTTACGTTCTAAGATTAACTACCCCAAAACACGTCTCTAAACATCTAATACATGCATATCAACTATAGAAACATATATAACAACACTTTATAACAAGCAAGCGAAAATTAGGGTGTTACACTACTTGTCTGTTGGGGTAAGCCCTAGTGGCCAATCTATTTTGAATAGATAATCATTTGTATCATGACTTTGATCATATATTTGATGAGTAAACCATCATTTTGGTCCATGAAAATGTGAGACGTTGTCAGTTCAATCCCTAAAAGTAGTTAAATTATGAAAAAATCCCTGAATGTTAATTTCGTTAGTCAAGTTAGTCCTTGTCATCACCCCAGTTAGGGACCAACTTGACTAACGAAATTAACATTGAGGGACTAATCTGACTAATAAAATTAACATTGAAGGACTTTTTCATAATTTAAATGCTTCCAGGGACTGAACTGACAGCGCCTCACACTTTCAGGGATCAAAATGATGGTTTACTCTATATTTGAAATATGTATAAGGCTTTTATTTATTATGTTATATTTGATTATCATATTTATAGCATAATAAAGTCCTTAGAATAAGTAGTTCATTTAATGAAACATCAAGTATAACTTGACCATGAGATGCCATTAAATTATAGAACACTATTCTTAAATATCCAAAGTCAAGTATTATTATTAATAAGGACAATAATAATACATTGAGACTATTATGTGAGTGTATTGATGACCACATCTCATGGGTCATAGATATAAGATATCAAATCTTCACATGGATATAAATATTAGTGGAATATTTATACTGGAGTGACATGCTATAAGAACACTGCATAATAGTTATGTAAGTGTAATAAGTGATTCTCATGGTGACCATAGTGAAGTAGTCCTTCGACTTGAAGTCACTACGATTCCTAACATATGTTTGATACTATTAAACGTTGTCTGTAACAGAACAAATATAAAGATAGTTATTGGACCTGTAATGAAACATGTTGAGGAATGTGAGTGATGTAGATAGGATTCGTTCCTCCTACATAACAGGGGCAATGTCTATAGGCCTTTTGATGGTATGCGACGTAGAAATGCATGGCCATGCTAATGTGGGACAATATGAGAAAATGGATGTAACACCCCGATTTTTCAAGCTTTTGAGCTTTCTGTTTTAATTAAACAGTATTTATCAGTTTGTATTTTATTGGAGGGTTTAAAGGTGAAATAAAATAATTCGAGACCATAGTCATGCTCTATGCTATTGTAGGAAGCTATGGTTAAATTTTGGTCGAAAACCCAGACGAAGCCCAGCCTGCGTTTTACACTGATAGTATGATTTTACTGCCCAGACGACCTAATTTTGACTAGTAAATGAAACAGTTAGGTTTTATATTTTATTTCTAACGACATTGGATATTTTGAAAATTTTCAAAATAAATAAGTCGTCATACGTTATTTGGGCATAAAACCTGAATCAGGTGGACAACGGAGCTGAATACAGTATTTACCGGAACCCGCTACGGATAAGGTTGACAACACATCACCTTATCATCATCATCATTACATCAAAACAAATATCTAGATATTTATAGGATTTTGAGTGAAATTACCAAAATACCCTTGCATTTAATTACAAGATTACCATTGTGACCAAATATAAATACCCCACCCTCACCCACATTTGGCCTTTCGGCCAAGTTCATTTTCTCCTCCATCTCACTCTATCTCTCTGTTTCTTATTCTTCTTCTTCTTCTTCAAAGCTTTCTTCACTTTTCTTTATAGATCTTCAAGCTTTTTGGAGTGATTCTTATTGGTTTTTCTCAACCTTCATCATCAAGGAGGTAACAACTCCATTCCCCACCTCTTAAAGTCTCTATTTCTCTCTTTAATCTTCAAGTTTCATGGAGATTTAGTTTTGAACTTGGAACTTCAAAATTCTACAAGAAATTATAGAAAAATCCTATGATCATGAAATCAATTTCTATGAACTCATCAAGATCTTTATATTCATCATTCAAGAGCATAAAGCAAGATAAAATTTCTGCCCTATTTTTCTCCATTAGGTCGAAACCCTAGCTAGTGCAAGTGGATGAATTTTTGTTTCAATTGTTAGCAAATGACCATGGATTTGATCTTTCTACTGCCTATATATCTTGAATCCAAGAGCTTGAAACAAAATAAAATCCCTACCCTATATTTCTATGGATGGCCGAATTTATGCTCTAGATAAGTTGGATGTGTTTGTTTCAGTTTTCAACCTATGACAATTTTCCTTAACACTAGACTACTCTATGATCATAAATCCAAGAGATAGAAATTTTTGGAACTCCCTAGCCATATTTTCTAATACATGGCCGAAGCTAGGAGGGGGCAATTAGTAGAATATTTGATGATTTAAAGTTGTTATATTGATTGATTAGTTGTGTAGTTGCCGACGAATAATCGGGCGAGAAACTGGACAACTTCCGGACCGATTGGACAACTTTGCGCTTGAGGGGGAAATGCCTGAGGGATTCTCCTGATGACTACATGTCATCATATTTGCTCTATATGTATGTAATAAAGTAGTGTGGTGGTTGATTAATTTACTTTCGGCAATTATTTGATTTGTTGATAATGGTTTATTAATAAGAAATTTAACTGTATTATCTGCTGTAACATATTATGATGTTGACTGATGATTGGGAAGCCTGACAGTGGTCAGTGCTCAATTAATTAACGGTGATAAAAGCCTTGAAATTTTTGAATTAAATGCCGAAGATTTATATGGGAAACGTTGGGTATTTTCAACGACTCAAGTTTTCTAAAGAAAAAGTGGATCCAAAAATAATTTATGAAGTTAGTAGGAAAAGTATGTTTTTAAACGCTAAAATAATGTTTTAATTCCAAAAAGATTTACGAAAAACGTTTTCAAAAACAGTAATGCTGTTCTGGGACGTCGTTTTTGGTCTCAGCTGTTTCCTTTCAAAAATTGGTTTTTGGTAAAGGGACTTTCAATAAAAGTTAAGTTTTACCATAATTTAATGGTTTACAAATAGTTTTCAAAATAGAAAAGTTTTCTGTAAAACGAGTTTTCCCAACGGTATAGAATCCGACAACTTGGATGAGTTGCAGAGTTTTCGTTTTGGATTTGGGTTTCACAGAACAAAAAACGGTGATAAACGATGAAACGTGAACCTAGCATACGAGATGTCGGGATGCTAGTGTTCTGTAAAAATAGCCCGAGAGGCCGTGCAATGATGTTATGGACTGTGTGTCCTATGGACCATGTGTCCTCCTCTTGTTATGAGGAAACGAAATTAAGGGTGAATAATGTTTTCTATTACCACGGACCTTGGGCTGGTGCATCGGTCTAGGGCTTCGCGATTGAGCACTCAGACGTTTCGTCCTGTGTTAGAAGTTTTAAAACGGTGTAAATTGTGAATAGTCGGGAGCTTTGAACTACGACAACGAAAAAACGAACACAAAGAAAAGTTTCAAGACTTGAAACGTTCTTTTCATGCATTTGTTTTTAGGCAGACATGCCATCTGGATTGGGAGACCTTGATGGCAGGGAACCCTGTGATGACTTTAAGTCATAGTGCAACATTGTGCTTGATGGACAATGGTGTCATACAACTGAAGAATATTGTGCCTTGAGTTGGACAATATCGTATGACCATTTACAATTTATCAAGTACCGCTGAATGTAATTCCATGTAAACGCGTAATGTCATGGTGTTCATATACTTCCGAATAAGCACTTAGGTGCTGGTCATTGTGCCTGGGGCCAATGTACCTTGAGTCTGATCAGCTCAGTTTTTATACAATGGTGTTCGGAGATTAAGTAAAGAATTAGATTATGAACATTGAAGTGTCATGCATCTTTTTTGAAAACAACAATGGCTATCGGGTATGTGACCCTATAATATACTACTTGTTTATCAATAGGACCTTACACATGATAATTATTTATGCTTATGTGTTATTGATGTGATATACATGTTGTTAGCGTGTGTAAATCCATATATTGGTATCTCACCCTTACATCTTTAGATGAGTTCCAAGATGTCGTTGGAACATTCGGGGATCCATTCCCTGACGTTTGAGTATGCGGAGGAGCGTGACGTACGAGAAGTCACAGTGTTTTAGTAGCAAGACCAGCTATAGGATATATCCTATTCTATTATGAACAACAGTTAGTTAATGCTCTGGCTACTGATAGCCATGACTGTTTTGAATGGCTGTATGTATAAGGCCCAGGTATTCTATTATGTTATTTTATTATGTATACTCTGCTTGACGTTATTTACATGCGGGTTTATGTACGTCGATGTATGGTAAACTATGTTAGGAGGAAAAATTTTATCACAGATTTTCACAATAAGTTAAATACTTAGAAAAACTTATTTTCCGAAAGTAACCAGCAAAATTAATTATAGTTTATTTTCCACAATGGGTAACCATGTGGTGCACCGGAAGGGGGTGTCACATTAGTGATATCAGAGCTGGTCGAGTCTTTCCGGAATCTTTGGGAAGTAGGTCATTTGTGTGGCTATTGTGTGTTCTCTGATTGAGAATTGTTTGAATTACTTCTTAGAAGTAATGTGTGTTAACTAGTGATCACATATTCCATGTTTATAGTTGCCATTTAACTGAGTTTGTCTTGTAGGTCAGTTATGGTACCAGAAGGTGAACGTGGACGTGGATGAGGACGTGGACGCGGATGTGGCCGTGGACGCGGTCATGGTAGGGGTCGTCGAGGTGGTCCTGTCGAAGGCCCTGACCATGCTGAGGAGTACTATGAGGGTGCAGTGGACCATACTGCACAAGTAATGGTTAATGTTGCTGCTGCTATTGCAGTACAGACAACTGCTATAGCTGCTCAAAACCAGCAAGCTGCTGAAGGTAGAGGCCTGACTGCCTTTCGACGTCAGAATCCTCCACAGTTTTGCAGGGATGCCGAACCTGAGAAGGCTGACCTATGGATATAGGAACTGGAGAAGATTTTTGAACTCATCCTGAGTCCAGAAGGTGTTAAAGTTCAATATGTTGCTTTCCTACTGATGGGAGATGCAGAGTATTGGTGGAAGGGCACCAAGCAACTACTAGAAGCTGACAACCAGGAGATTACTTGGGCAATGTTCCGAAGTGCATTCTTGGACAAGTACTTTCCTCAAAGTGCTAGAGTCGAGAAAGAATGAGAATTTCTCTGTCTGCTACAAAGGGATCTTCCTGTCGGGGAGTATGCAGCGAAGTTTGAATCGCTTGCTAAATACTTCCATTTCTTTCAGGCCCAACCTAATGAAAGTTGGAAATGTGAGAGATTCGAAGCAGGATTAAGGTTCGAAATCAGAGAATCTGTGCTGCCCTTGCAGATTAGGAATTTCCAAGCTCTAGTTGAGATGTGCCGCAAGGTAGAGCAGATGAGGAAAGGAAGAGATAACAGAGGGAATGCTGGAGGACCTTCTCGGTTTAAGGGCCCGTTTCAAGCTCGGAGTCAAAAGGGGAAGCAATAACAAAGCAAACGATATTTCCGACCCCAGGGGATTAATCTGAGTCAACAACAATCCTACCGTCCGAATGCTGCTGCATCAAGGAGTGGAGGCCAACAAAGCCTAGCCAAGTTAAGAAATGCTTCAAATGTGGAGATCAGAACCATATGGCTGACACCTGTCCACTGAGGAAGATTAGATGTTTCAACTGTAATCAAATGGGACACTTCTCAAAGGACTGTAATGCTCCAAAGCGTGGACCTGCTGTCAACCACGCAAAAACCAATAAATCGACGACAACGGGAAGAGTTTACACGATGAGCGGTGCTGAAGCTTTGAACTCCGATGATCTCGTACAGGGGAGTTGCGACATAGAGGGTAATCTCTTGACTGTACTTTTCGATTCGGGTGCGACCCATTCCTTTATTTCAATGGATTGTGTGAAACAACTGAAATTGCTTGTCTCTTCGTTGTCTTATAATCTGATTGTTTCAACCCCAAATGCTAAGCTAGTGATTGCCAATTCTATATGCTTGAGCTGTCCTATACTTATTCAGGATAGACATTTTCTTGTTGATCTGATCTGTTTGCCTTTAATACAATTAGATGTAATTTTAGGCATGGATTGGTTATCTTCCAACCATATTCTCATAGACTGTGCTCACAAAACCTTAGTCTTTCCTAAGGATAAGATTTCTGGATTTTTATCTGCTAACCAAGTAAGGGTTTCTTTTAAGGTGGGAGCACAAGGATAAACGTTATTGTTTTCCTTAGACGTAGAGAGTGAGTTAGATCTATAGTCCATACGAATCATCAATGAGTTTCCGGAGGTGTTTCTTGAGGAAGTACCAGGGTTACTGCCTGTTTGAGACATTGAGTTCGCGATTGATCTGGTATCGGGCACTTGACCAATATCCATGGCACTATATCGGATGTCGCCATTAGAGCTTGAGGACTTGAAAAAGCAATTGGTGGAACTGATGGAAAAGGAGCTTATTAGACCGAGTGTATCACCATGGGGAGCTCCAGTTTTACTAGTAAAGAAGAAAGATGGAAGTTCTCGCTTATGTGTAGATTTTAACAAAGTAACGATCAAGAACAAGTATCCTCTTCCAAGGATCGATGATTTGATGGACCAGCTACGTGGAGCAGTCATTTTCTCGAAGATAGATCTACGATCGGGCTACCATCAGATTCGTGTGAAGGCGGAGGATGTTCCGAAAACAGCGTTTCGAACACGCTACGGGCATTATGAATATCTCGTGATGCCGTTCGAAGTGACGAATGCTCCTGCTATATTCATGGACTACATGAATAGGATTTTTCATCGTTATCTAGATAAGTTTGTTGTTGTCTTCATAGATGACATTCTAATCTATTCTCCTAATGAGGAAAAACATGCTGAACATCTTAGTATGGTTCTTCAAATCTTAAATGAGAAACAATTATACGCGAAACCTGAAAAGTGTGAATTTTGGTTAGACCAAGTTCAATTTTTGGGACACGTTATCTCAAGCGAAGGAATCACAGTGGATCCGTCGAAGGTTGAAGCTGTTTTGCAATGGGAGAGACCCAAGACGGTAACCGAGATCCGTAGTTTTGTGGGTTTAGCTGGATACTATAGGAGATTTATTGAGGGATTCTCCAAGATAGTAGGACATCTTACCCAACTAACTCGGAAGGATCAAGCGTTTATCTGGACTGAAACATGTGGGGAAAGTTTCCAGGAATTAAAACGGAGGCTGACTACTTCACCTATATTGGTATTACCTAATCCCAATGAACCTTTTGAGGTATATTGTGATGTTTCACATCAAGGGTTAGGTTGCGTGTTGATGCAGAACCGGAACGTAATAGCTTATGCTTCCAGACAATTGAAGACTCATGAGAGGAATTATCCTACAGATGACCTGGAACTAGCGACAGTGGTTTTTGCACTAAAGATCCGGAGACATTATTTGTATGGAGCAACATTCAATGTCTTCAGTGACCACAAAAGCCTAAAATACCTGTTTGACCAGAAAGACCTCAACATGCGACAAAAACGGTGGTTGGAATTTCTGAAGGATTACGATTTCCAATTTATAGTATCACCTTGGAATGGCAAATGTGGTAGCGGATGCCCTGAGTAGAAAGTTAATACATGTATCTGCAATGATGGTCAAGGATCAAGAATTGATAGAAAAATTCCGAGATATGCGGTTGACAATCAAGATGTCGCCGAGAAGACTTTGCTTAGATATGATTACTGTTTCCAATGGATTGATGGAACAAATAAAGGAGAAACAAGAAAGTGATCAGTACCTACAAGGAGAAAGAGAATTAGTACGACGAGGAGCAGTATCGGAATTCAGAGAAGGAACAGACGGAATTTTAAGATTCGGTGAAAAGATTTGTGTATCGGACGTTCAAAGCTTAAGAAATTAATTTTGGAAGAAGCTCATAAGAGTAAACTGAGTTTACACCCAGGAGCCACAAAGATATACCAAGATTTAAAGAAGTTATATTGGTGGTATGGGATGGAGAGAGAAGTAATGGAATACGGCCAAGATTGAACATCAAAGACCGGCAGGAATGTTACATTCTTTGGATATTCCGGAATGGAAATGGGATGGTATCGCAATTGATTTTGTGACGAGTTTACCAAAGACTCGAAACGGACAAGATGCCATATGGGTAATAATTGATCGACTGACCAAGTCAGCTCATTTTATGCCCATCAACATAAAGAACTCAATGGAAAGATTGACTCAGTTATACATTGGAGAAACTGTCAGATTACATGGAGTACCTGCGAGTATTATTTCGGATCGTGATCCGAGGTTTACGTCGAGATTCTGGCAAAGTTTACAAGAGTCACTAGGAATGAGACTCAGATTGAGTTCAGCATATCATCCACAAACGGATGGACAATCCGAAAGGACGATCCAGTCTCTTGAAGATTTGCAGAGAGCTTGTGTGCTAGAACATCTTGGTAGTTGGGATGAATTTCTACCATTGATAGAATTCATCTACAACAACAGTTTCCACTCGAGCATAGGAATGGCACCCTATGAAGCCTTGTAGGGTCGACAGTGCAGAACGCCTATATGTTGGTACCAGGATGGTGGAAGCCTACTGTTGGGACTAGATATCGTGCAACAGACAACCAAAAAGGTGAAGATGATTCAAGAAAAGATACGGACAACTCAGAGTCGATAGAAGAGTTATGCGGACAAGAGAAGACGACCTCTCGAGTTTGAGGAAGGCGATCATGTTTTTTTGAGAGTCACGCCTACGACTGGGGTTGGTCGGGTAATTAAATCCAGAAAACTCACTCCGAAATTCGTTAGACCTTACCAAATTCTTCGTCGTGTAGGTCTAGTAGCCTATCAAATTGCTTTACCACCCTTTCTTTCCAATATTCATGACGTTTTCCATGTTTCACAACTAAGGAAGTATATTCCTGATCCATCTCATGTAATCGAACCCGATGTAGTACAGTTGAAAGAGAAATTGCCTTATGAGACTTCACCCGTGCGAATCTCGGATAAGATGACAAAGCAGCTCAGGGGTAAACAGATTTCCTTAGTCAAGGTTATTTGGGACGATACAATGGGAGAAGCAACGTGGGAAGCAGAAGACAAAGTGAGGGTGCATTACCCCTATATTTTCACAGGTACGTAATTTCGAGGACGAAATTATTTTTTTAGTGGGGTAGTAATGTAACACCCCGATTTTCAAGCTTTTGAGCTTTCTATTTTAATTAAACAGTATTTATCTGTTTGTATTTTATTGGAGGGTTTACAGGGTGAAATAAAATAATCCGAGATCATAGTCATGCTCTACGCTATCGCAAGAAGTTATGGTTAAATTTTGGTCGAAAACCCAGACGGAGCCCGACCTGCGTTTTACACTGACAGTATGATTTTACTGCCAAAACGACCTAATTTTGACTCGTGAATGAAACAGTTAGGTTTTATATTTTATTTCTAACGACATTGGATATTTTGAAAATTTTCAAAATAAATAAGTCGTTATACGTTATTTGGGCATAAAACCTAAATCGGATGGACAACGGAGCTGAATACAGGATTTACCGGAATCCGCTACGGATAAGGTTGACAACACATCACCTTATCATCATCATCATTACATCAAAACAAATATCTAGATATTTATAGGATTTTGAGTGAAATTACCAAAATACCCTTACATTTAATTACAAGATTGTCATTGTGACCAAATATAAATACCCCACCCTCACCCACACTTGGCCTTTCGGCCAAGTTCGTTTTCTCTTCCATCTCACTCTATCTCTCTATTTCTTCGTCTTCTTCTTCTTCAAAGCTTTCTTCACTTTTCTTTATATATCTTCAAGCTTTTTGGAGTGATTCTTGTTGGTTTTTCTCAAGCTTCATCATCAAGGAGGTAACAACTCCATTCCTCACCTCTTAAACTCTCTATTTCTCTCTTTAATCTTTAAGTTTCATGGAGATTTAGTTTTTGAACTTAGAACTTCAAAATTCTATAAGAAATTATAGAAAAATCTTATGATCATGAAATCAATTTCTATGAACTCATCAAGATCTCTATATTCATGATTCAAGAGCATAAAACAAGATAAAATTTCTGCCCTATTTTTCTCCATAAGGCCAAAACCCTAGCTAGTGCAAGTGGATGAATTATTGTTTCAATTGTTAGCAAGTGACCATGGATTTCATCTTTCTATTGCCTATATATCTTGAATCTAAGAGCTTGAAACAAAATAAAATCCCTAGCCTATATTTCTATGGATGGCCGAATTTATGCTCTAGAGAAGTTGGATGTGTTTGTCCTGTGTTAGAAGTTTTAAAATGGTGTAAATTGTTAATAGTCGGGAGCTTTGAGCTATGATAACGAAAGAACGAACACAAAGAAAAGTGTCAAGACTTGAAACGTTCTTTTCATGCATTTGTTTTTAGGCAGACGTGCCATCTAGATTGGGGGACCTTGATGGCAGGGAACCTTGTGATGACTTTAAATCATATTATAACATTGTGCCTTGATGGACAATGGTGTCATACAACTGACGAATATTGTGCCTTGAGTTGGACAATATCGTATGACCATTTACAATTTATCAAGTACCGCTAAATGTAATTCCATGTAAACGCGTAATGTCATGGTATTCATGTACATCCGAATAAGCACTTAGGTGCTGGTCATTGTGCCTCGGGCCAATGTACCTTGAGCCTGATCAGCTCAATTTTTACACAATGGTGTCCGGAGATTAAGTAAAGAATTAGATGATGAACATTGAAGTGTCATGCATCTCTTTTGAAAATTACAATGGATGTCGGATATGTGACCCTATAATATACTACTTGTTTATCAGTAGGACCTTACACATGATAATTATTTATGCTTATGTGTTATTGATGTGATATACATGTTATTATCGTGTGTGAATCCATATATTAGTATCTCACCCTTACATCTTCAGATGAGTTCCAAGATGCCGCTGGAACATTCAGGGATCCATTCATTGACGTTTGAGTATGCGGAGGAGTGTGACGTACGAGAAGTCACAGTGTTTTAGTAGTAAGACCAACTATAGGATATGTCCTATTCTTTTATGAACAACAGTCATTTAATTGCTCTGGCTACTGACAGCCATGACTGTTTTGAATAGCCGTATGTATAAGGCCTAGGTATTCTATTGTGGTATTTTATTATGTATACTTTGCTTGACGTTATTTACATGCGGGTTTATGTACGTCGATGTATGGTAAACTAAGTTAGGAGGAAAAATTTTGTCACGGATTTTCACAATAAGTTAAATACTTAGATAAACTTACTTTTCGAAAGTAACCAGCAAAATTAATAAAAATTTATTTTCCGCAACGGGTAACCATGTGGTGCCCCAGAAGGGGGTGTCACCTTGGGCCCACATGATCGTTTCTCAACTACTAGATCAAGAAATAAATAATTGGACTTAACAATAATGACACATTTATGCCTTGTGTTTAATTAATACGTTGAGATGAAAGGACGTTAACTACACATTATATATAGTTGCAATATGTTTTTAATTGTATCACCAATATTATAATTAATTGGGTAGCATTGATGTATTGGTAGATGTCACTCATTGTTTATAATATTAACTAATTATTAATATGATTAGTAACATTTAATATTATTGCCAATTAATTGAGAACCTATAGGGTCACACGCATAGAGGAAATGTTCAGAGAATTAGTTTAGTTGATTAATTAGATATGATTTAATTAATAATTAAATGAGATTGATTTAATTGATGTATTAAATCATTTAATTAATAATTAAATAATGAGTCTGTAGCGTACAGTAGCCCAAGTGGGTTAAGTGAGTAACAGTTATTAATAAGTTGTGCACATCACTTAAGCGACACACAACACAGAGCATTCATAACGACTGTTGTACACCCTTGACAGGCATGCCCTCTTTTCTCTCTCTATGTGCCATGCCTCTTCCAATCCTGATAGCTAGTACTACGCTATCTCTGACGTTGGTTTGCTCGCGTGGACTAAGTAGAGGTATTGCTACCTTGCAATACTGGTGACAGAGATGCTTTTCCTTATGGTGGTTATGGCTGGACAGTTATCGTAATCTCGTGATCCGAGATTCGTTAGCCGTTGGATCGGGCAGAAATTTGGACAGCAGGTTCGTGACATATGATTCTACATCTTCATCGTTCAGTTTTCGATATGACATCTGGAGCGAAAGTTATGAGCATGACAAGTAGCAGCATTTTTGGCTACCTATGGTCATTGGCGCGCTCAAGATGTTCGCTGTAAAGCTACGCCTCAAAAGGTAAACACAATATCCTTGTGATTCATGTGTAATGCATGGTCCTTTTTATAAAGAGGTTTTTCCGCTCAAGAGGTTTTTGAAAAAAAAATTAAAAATTATCCCTCTTGAAACTCTAACAGTGATATCGGAGCGTTGATCGTAATTTATCTTGTATCATAGGATGTTTGCCTTGTTTGATAACATGATTCATTCCTTATGTGAGCTGCTTGTAATATATATGTTTACAACTGCGTTGCAATCTGCGATGCGATATATGTATCTTGCTTTGATCAATGATATATGCGCAGGGAATAAGAGCGATACATATAGATCCGTCAATTGCTTGAATTGAACAATAGCCATTGTATTTGAAATTATTTTCAATTGGTGTAGAAGTTATTCAATGCAAAACGTAAATTGCCTCCTGTTCAAATCATATATCACATTAATTATTCAATTGGATTTGAATTGTTTTCAAAAGATATTTTTTGAAAGTAGTTTATATTGCAAAAGTTTTTGTATGTGATTTATAGATTTCAAAATTAATTGCTTTTGATTCAATGTGTTTATATTATTTAAAGATATTAATAATAATAAACGATTATTATTATTTATAATTAAATAATTTTAAATGTATGGTATATGATTATGATCCTAATTTTGATGTTTATTTTATATGATAAATAAGACCTGTGTGTCGTGATTTATTGCATTTATTTTATAAATACGGTATGCGTGTCGTGACATTTACTTTATTTATTTTATTTTAAATTTTGTAAATTGCTCGGGATGACATGGAGGCAACACCAGATCATGACGTCAATGGGAGGAACTTTGGAAGTTTGCACGAGGGTTAAAGATTGTAATAATTAGTTTTAATTATTGCACATTACGAGACCATAATCATAATACCTTTTATATGTCTTGTATGTTTATGTATGTGATGCATGAAATGTATGATTTAAATTTTTTAATTTAAATTGTATGATAGCATGTATTTCATTGCTTGCTTAATATGTTTTGATTGTATGTAAGCTTGTATGTCATGTATGCTATGAGAGACGTTTGTATGATAAACAAGCCGATGAGATCATTTAATTATTAAATTCCCTCAATAAATTAAGTTATCAAATGCCTCCTGATGCGTGAAACTCGTCAAGGTCAAAATCATTTAAATGTGGGTCATGCTACGGCTGAGCACCTTAATATATTTTGGTGAGGCACGAAAGGCGAAATAACCTACTGTCAACCATTGGGTTGAACTTAATTAAGTGTATTCAATAGGATTGAAATGACTTAGTGGCATGGGGTTGGGTATTAATCTATATGATGGATTAGAATAAGGAGTTATTCACCCAACTGGTCCAAGAATTACATTGAATGTAATTGCAAAGGAGTTTCCTACCTAAATAGCTAAGCTCTGGGCGAACAGCCACAACTGACTCAGAACGAGGTGAAACATGGATCTTGGTCCCACTAAAAAATCTTTCAACGAGATTTCCGAGTCAATGATGAGGGTCAGTGATTTGAGTAAAATAGTGAGAACGAATTTAATAAAAGACCTATTAAATATGTTTTAATCATGATTCTTATATTATATATGTTTCTGTAACACCTCTCCTTCTGGTGTTACTTTCGTAACCCTAAAACAACATAAAGTATGAAAAAAAAAAATTTGCTGGTTTACTTTTGGAAAACAGACTTTCTTTATTTAGCTCTTATTTGCTCTGAAAATCATGATAATTTTTTCTTCTTCTTACAACGTTAAGTTACATCTACCCAAGATGCTAATCAACACTACTCATATATACATATATATGTATCTACATCATCAGTTAACAACATACATAGTGGACCTTGGACAACTCGTCTGTCTTCAAAAGATAAACTAATAGAAGTAAACACTACAAGTCTAAAATCTAAGTAGCGATAGTCTGAGAATCATATCTCTAAAATCATGGCCATCAGTAGCTGATAACAGACTATCCAAAAAAAACACTACCTCAAAAGAAACCCTGAGCTAGTCTGACAAAACTAGTACCTAGCATACATCATACCAATGGGTCTCGTCTTCAACCATCCATACCTCTTCGTCGTCAACCTCAAGCACTCAAGCTATAGGGTCCCGGAGTGACTCAGAGGACTGTTGATAAACATCTGTACATGTATCCAAAAACACAATAGGGTGTCCATGTACATACAAAGGTGAGAAACCAATATATGAACTCAAAATACGATAACAACATACATCATGTACAAACAGTAGATTCATATATGTACACATATACCAAATATGGTTCAGAAGCATCATAGGCATAATACAAAATATCATAATAGTGAAAGTAAAGCAAGGGTCTCATACCCAACAGTCATCATCATTTCTAAAATGTATGCATGACACTTCCATATATAACATCTAACACTTGATTCTTAATTTCCGAAAATCCCATCACCAAACGAATGAGTTGATCAAGCTCGATTGCCAATTAAGGCCCACAATGTTCACCATATCACGTTGTCCAACATAGGGCGCAACGCTTCACATTATATGGACTTCATTACCATATCACACTATCCAACATAGAGCATAGCGCTTCACATTATATGGATTTCATTACCATATCATGCCATCCAACACAGGGCATATCACTTCACATTATATGGATTTCATTACCATATCACACTGTACAAATGCTTCACATTATATGGATTTTATTACCATATCACACTGACCAACACAAGGTACAATGCTTCACAGTATATGGATTTCTCATTGCCCATCAAGGTACAATAACGTACAATGACTTAAAGTCATCACAGGGTTCCCTATAATCAAGGTCCCCCATTCCATGGCACGTCTACCAAAAACAAATGCATGAGAAAACCTTTTGTTTTCGTATGTTTTTCTGTGTAGTATAGTTATTTCCTTGTTGAAGCTCAAAGCTATCAACCATCACATCTTTTAGACTCTCAAATATTTTTAACATTAAATCAAAAAGGACACGCAGTCCAATTAACCAAAAAGGGGATACACAGTCCACACAGCTCAAACCCAAAACCATCAACCGATGCACCAGTCTTAGAGTTTGGATTCTAGGGCACACAAAAACGTCCACAAGCCTACAGGACCACACAATTGTCCACAAGCTTACAGGACCTCCTTATTAACACGAATCTTTGATCCACGTGTTCTGCAGAACGCTAAAACCCCGACGTCTTGGTTCCTAGGTTCACCTTCAAAAACTTTTCTCTTGAAATACTAAAACAAAAACCCCAAATCTCTGAAGCTTACACACAAAGCCTTTGGGATCGGTTTTCCATAAAACAAAACTCTTTGTCAACATCACTTTTTCTTTTTGAAACCAAACTTTAGTAAAACTTCAACGCTTTGAAAACATAACTCATGAAAAACTCTAGGTCAAAGGCCCCTTTCTTTTGAAATACCTTGGTAACTACTAAAACTTTGAATGTAGCCTATAAAGAATGCTTTCATTTTGTCATCTGGAATTCTACTATGGTTTCTAAAGAAACTTTCCTGTTCTAATACTCATTTTTCTTAAGCAAATCTTTATTCTATAATTTCTTTCCTTATGTCTTTTTATTCTATTAAAGTATACATTTCATTTTCTTGTTCTCAAAATAAAATATCAAGACGCGTTGTCTGCAACTATTTTCCAAAACTTATACTTTTTATCCTCTTAATAGTGTGTCTTAAGCTTTTTGAAGCTTTTACCTTCTTTAATGTGGACACTAACCAATGTTAGGTCCTTAGCACAAGACCAATCATTATTTCAACTCAATATATCATGCTAAGCATACATATCATAATCAACATACTTGAGCACATTTAAACACAAATCAACATACTTAAGCACATTTAAGCATAGGCAAGCATATTGTAGCAATAAATAAATCACTCCACCAAAATAATTAAAATACAACACAATTACACATTTCCACCCAATAAACAATACAAACAGTACACAGCCGTCGAAAATTGAATTCCTCAGGTTATCTCCCTTTACCTCTTGAAGCAATCCTCCCAATGAAAAGTCGTCCGAATACCCAACAACAACTACATACACACAATCATTCCAAACATCAACATTAAGCAACATAAATTTCCCCTAAATCCCTTGATCTAGGTTCGGCCCCTTTACTCTAAAAATAGCTAGAGATGCCCAACAATTCCTAACTCTTGAATGAATGATCCTTAGGTATACCTAACATTAAAACAAGTCTCATTACTCAAAAATTGAATAAAAAACTCAAGCTTTTTCCATATATAAGTTTCAGCCATTATATACCCATATGGGTTAGAGAACTCTTTTGGTTACACGCTCTTGGATTATGAGAGAGGGTGATCAAACTAGCTTATAGTAATTGGTTTGACATTAAAAGGAGTTTTCTACAATTTTTCATGGTTTTATGAAATTTGAAGTTCAACTTGAAGAAAAGATGAGAAACAAGCTTTTCAATCAAGAACATGAAGATTGAAGGATCAAATGAAGAGTTCATACCTCTTAGCGGATGAAGATGAGCGAGATTATCAACTTTGCTTCACAAAAATCCTTGAGAATTTGCTTCGGAAAAGAGAGAAAGAAAGGATGAAGTGAAGTTATGAAGAAGAAAATGGTGAAGTGCTCATGGGGGGGGGGGAGGGGGCATGTGAATTTATGAGGAGGAGGGACAAGTATGTCCAAAATTTCTCACTTAAGGGCAATTTGGTCTTTTCCTCATAGGGTAAATGGTAAATAAGAAAAAGGTTAGGGGTATTTTGATCTTTTCGCACCCAAATATTTTCAAACGCCATCATGACTCTGGCACGCTTTCCTGGATGATGTGACCTGATGTGACTTGATGATTATCCCTTAGCGGATCCCGGTAAATCCCTATTCGGCTCCGTTCGTCACCCGATTGGAGATTTAGTCCGAATAACTTATATTATTTTGCTTTTTAATGCGAAAAACCAATTTTAACAAAAATGTAGGAAATTTGATTCTAAACCTAACTGTCTCATTCACGAGTCAAAATTAGGTCTTCTGAGCAGTAAAATCATATTGTCAGTGAAAAACGCAGACCGGGCTCCGTATGAGTTTTCAACCCAAAATTTAACCGTAGTTCTCTACGATAGCGTAGAGTATGAATATGACTTCTATTTATCCAAAGTCATTTTCTTAAACTCAGATAAAATATAAACGTATTTATATTCATTTCCGTCCTTAGAAAGCAGCGAAAATCGGGGTGTTATAGTTTCTGTATTAAATAATCATGGCTACAAACACAACTAGTATTTTATCGTTACAATACATTTTTAAGAAAGATGAGTTATATAGAATTAGTTTTATGGATTGGTACAAATTTTGAGGATTGTCCTCAAGTACGAGAAAATAACTGTATGTTCTCGAGCAATTAATTCTTAAGCAATTTGTTGCTACTGCCACAAAGGTCGAAAGGGATGCTTAATAGAAGCATCAGGTCAATGCCACTGGTGTATGATATCTCATGCTTGCAATCATAGAGGTGCATAATATGATCATGCACTTTATGATACTCTAACAAGAGCTAGCAAGGCAAAAGAGGTACCAGAGGGAGTATAAAGACAAAAAAGGAAGTATAATTTCCTCTTCTGGCATATTTGTTATAAAAGTCAACGTTTCTACTTCAACATTGTGGGTATTAGATACCGCATATGGATCTCACATTAATGTGAAGGATCATAGGAGTTAGGACATTGACTAAAAGGTAAAGATCTATCCTGTGAGTGGAAATGGAGTAAAAGTTGTTACATTGATTATAAGAGTTTGAATTTACCATTAGGGAAAGGTCTACTCTATGAGTGGAAATGGAGCAAAAGTTGCTCCATTAACTATAAGAGTTTGAATTTGCCTTATGGGCATTAACGGGAGTAAATAATTGTTATTTTATTCTAGTTGATAATAGAAACATCATTTCTATATCTTGTATAGACAAAAAGGATTTTAAGTGGCAATAAATGGACAATTGTTGTTCCATTTATTCAACTGATGTCTTCTAGGCTAGTATTCATATGAGATATGGACTTCACGTCCTTGATCTCGACTTGCCAATCTATAACATAAATGTGAATAGGGTCAAACCAAGTAATTTGGACCCTTCATCTCTTTAGCAATATCTTTTAGATCATATAAGTAAGAAACACATTTCCAAGCTCCACTAATATGGACTCTTGAACTCATCCAATTATGAATTATTTGAGGTCTGCGAATTTTTTTGGAAAGATGACTAAGCTCCATTCACTAGTAAAGTGGAAGGATTGTTAATCTTTTGGCATGATACATTGTTATGTATGAGGGCCTCTAAACAAGTTTGCTAAAAGACAAGTTTCCGTACTTAGTCTCGTTTATTAATAACTTCATTAAAGATGGATTTGTGTATGACACAAGTCAAAAATCTTTGAAATATTCAAAGAATTCAAGAACGAAGTGGAGAACTAATTTTGGAAAAGTATTAAAGCCATACGATCAGATCGTGGTGGTAAGTACTTAAGCCAACTGTTTGATGACTATCTGAAGGAGTATTAGATTATATCTCAACTCACTCCTCCTGAAACACCATAATGGAATAGTGTGTCTGAGAGGAGAAATTGCACCTTATTGGACAGGGTACGATCAATAATGAGTCAATCAGAGTTCTCTGACTCTTTCAAGGGACATGCTTTACATACAGCAACTTTCATACGTAACCGTGTTCCATCTAAGAAGGTTGAAAGACACCATATGAGATATGGACTGGTATGAGACCAAGTATGTCTTGCAATAAGATTTGGGGTGTCAAGTTTATTGAAGCGTTTGGTTTCAAATAAGCTTAGATCCAAGTGTGATGAATGTATCTTTGTGGGTGTCCTAAGCAAGCAAACGAAAACTATTTCTACAACACCTCTGAGGACAAAATGTTTGTCGCTAGGACTGGGGTATTTCTTGAGAAGGAACATATCTCCAAGGGACACAGTGGGAGGAATGTAGAACTTGGATAAATCCAAGCACCACAGAGTACTGATCCGCTTGCAATGGAACAAGAACCGGTTCCACAAGATGTTGTGGTCCAACCACCAGTTCAAGTAACACAAAAATCGCGTAGGTCGAACAGGACACGTCATCGACCTGAGAGATATGGAATAATCCTAACTCAAGAAGGTGATGAACCGCTCATGGATCATGATGAGCTTGTGACTTACCAAGAGGCCATCATTGGCCTGAATTTTGAGAAGTGGCTAGGATCCATGGGATCCAAAGTAGAATCCATTTACATCAACCGGGTATGGACCTTGGTTGAGTCACCTGAAAAGGGGTAAAACCCATAAGGTGCAAGTTGGTTTTCAACAAGAAGACTAACATGGATGGGAAGGTGAATACCTTTAAGGCGTGACTTATTGCGAAAGGTTTCAAGCAAATCCATAGTATGACTATGATGCAACCTTCTGTTCAGTTGTATTGATTCAGATCTCACTTGCTATTGCTTCACAGTATGACTATGAGATCTGGCAAATGAATATCAAAACAACATTCCTTGACAAGAATCTTCTCGAGGATGTGTACATGACACAACCTAAGACTTTTGTCTATTCAGAGAATGCTGGAAAGGTTTGCAAGTTGCAAATATCCATTTATGGATTAAAGCAAACTTCCAGAAGTTGGAATCTTCGTTTGATGTAAATTGTAAGACAGTTTAAATTCATCAAGAACGACGATGAACTTTGTGTGTACAAGAAGGTTAGTGGGAGCATAATTATTTTTCTTGTATTGTATGTGGAAGACATACTACTTATGGAAACGATATTCCTACACCGCAAAATGTGAAAGCATGGTTAAGGTATTATTTCTCAATGAAGCACTTACGCGAAACTTCCTATATATTAGGTATCAGGATCTAGGGAGATAAAACACTGAAATTGTTAGGCCTTAGTCAAAAGTACTACAAATTGACAAAGTGCTTGTGCGCTTTAAATGTGCATGATTCCAAAAGGGTATCTTACCTATGTCACGTGGCGTATACCTGTCGAAGGGTCAATCCATGTTCCCCAGATGTACAGGGAACACATGAATAAGATTCCATATGCTTCAATGATTAAATCTGTTATGCATGCCATGATATGTACTCGAACATATGTCTCGTATGCTTCGAGCATGATGAGAAGGTACCAATCCAATCCCAATGAAGGTCACTAGACCACAGTCAAGAATATCCTTAAGTACTTGAGAAGAACTAAGGATTCATTCTTGATCTGTAATGGTGAGGAAGAACTCATTGTAATGGGTTACACTGATGCTAGCTTCCAAACCGATAAAGATGACTCTAGATCGCAGTCTGAATTTGTGTTTTGCCTTAATGGTGGCACTGTGAGCTTGAAAAAGGTTTCAAGCTTGAGATAGTTGCTGATTTTATTATAGGGGCCGAGTATATAATTGCCTTAAATACAGAATTAAAGGCCGTTTGGATCAGGAAGTTCATTTATGAACTAATCGTAGTTCCTAACTTTGCGAACTCCATTAATCTCGTTATGATGATGATGGAGTAATCGCGTAAGCTAAGGAAACATGATCTCACCAGTGATCTGAACATATACTTAGGTGCTTCCATCTCATTCAATAGATGATCGATAGAGGAGATGTGAAGATGTGCAGAATGACAACAGTGAACAATCCACTATTGGAGTCTCATGCTCTGTGGTAACATGACACTCACACTAGACCGATGGGTGTTATATTAATGCCCGATTGGTTCTAGTGCTAGTGGGAGATTATTGGGGTAAGCCCTAGTGGCCAATCTATTTTGAATAGATAATCATTTGTATCATGACTTTGATAATATATTTGATATATGTATAAGGCATTTATTTATTATGTTATATTTGATGATCATATTTATAGCATAATAAAGTCGTTAGAATAAGTAGTTCGTTTAATGGAACATCAAGTATGACTTGACCGTGAGATGCCATTAAATTATAGAACACTATTCTTAAATATCCATAGTCAAATATTATTATTAATATGGACAATAATAATACATTGAGACTATTATGTGAGTGTACTGATAACCACATCTCATGGGTTATAGATATAAGATATCAAGTCTTCACATAGGTATAAATATTAGTGGAATATTTATACTGGAGTGACCCGCTATGAGAATGCTGCATAATAGTTATGTAAGTGTCATGAGCGATTCTCATGGTGACCATAGTGAAGTAGTCCTTTGACTTGAAGTCACTACGATTCCTAACATATGTAGTTGTAGGCTTTGATACTATTAAACGTTGTCTGTAATAGGACAACTATAAAGATAGTTATTGGGCCTGCAATGAAACATGTTGAGGAATGTGAGTGATATAGATAGGATTCGTCCCTCTTACATGATAAGGGTAGTGTCTATAGGCCTCTTGGTGGTATGCGACATAGAAATGCATGGCCATGCTAAGGTGGGACACTATGAGATATTAAGCCCACATGATCGTATGTCAATTACTAGATCAAGAAATAAATAATTGGACTTAACAAGGATGACACATTTATGCCTTGTGTTCAATTAATATATTGAGACGAAAAGATGTTGACTTCACATTATATATGGCTACAATATGGTTTTAACATTACCACGAATATTATAATTAATTGGATAGCATTGATTTATTGCTAGATGCCACTCATTGTTTATAATATTAATTATTTATTAATATGATTAATTACAATTAATAGGCAAAATTACATTTTTGATCCCTTAAGTTAATTGTTTTGTTCAATTTGGTCCCTTAACTTTTTTTGTAAGAAACTAGTCCCTTATGTTTACCAATGTTAACAATATTGGTTTAAGTGTTACTCTCCATTCAACTCCGTTAAACGTGTCCATTAATTCCACAACTGGACGTATTAAGTGGTTGTTGACCTGGCTGTTACCATTGAGGATGTATGAGTTATCTTCCTCTCCCTCAAATGGTGACCTAGAGTTCATGGTTCCCAATCTTCTCTACAACCATGGCTACAAAGTCTGGTTTACATCTACTTTACTTGGACACCGATCTGAAGTCGCCAAAACGACGTTGTTTTGCCCAAGCCACTAAGCCAGTAGCACGTCAGAGTCATGTTGGATACTTAACGGACGCGTAGGACCGTTTGTGGTAGTGTTTCATAATGTTTAGGACAACGTTGTTAATGTTTCTAATCATAGGGGACTTATTTGTCTCATAAAAAAGTTATGGGACCAGGATAAAAAAAACAATTAAGATAAGGGACCAAAAGAGTAATTTTGCCTAATTAATATTATTGCCAATTAATTGAGAACCTATAGGGTCACACGCATAGAGCAAATATTCAGAGAATTAGTTTAATTGATTAATTAAGTATGATTTAATTAATAATTAAATGGGATTGATTTAATTGATTAATTAAATATGATTTAATTAATAATTAAATGAGGATAAATTTAATTGATTAACTAAACATGATTTAATTAATAATTAAACAATGGGCCTGTAGCGTACAGTAGCCCAAATGGGTTAGGTTAAGTAAGTGACAGTTATTAATAAGCTGTGCATGTCACTTAAGCGTCACACAACACAGAGCACTCATAACAACTGCTGTACACCTTTGACAGGCGTGCCCTCTTTTCTCTCTCTATGTGTCGCACCTCTTCCAATCCTGATAGCTAGCACTACGCTATATCTGTCGTTGGTTTGCTCACGTGGACTGAGTAGAGGTATTGTTACCTTGCAATATTGGTGATAGAGAAGCCTTTCCTTATGGTGGTTGTGGCTGGACAGTTATCGTAATATCGCGATCCGAGATTCGTTAACCGTTGGATCGGCTGAAATTTGAACAGCAGGTTCGTGACATATGGTTCTACATCTTCACCATTCGGTTTTCGATATGAGGTCTAAAGCGAAAGTTATGTGTATCATGAGTAGCAGCGTTTTTGGCTAACCGGTGTCATTGGCGCGTTCACAGTGTTCACGATAAAGCTACGCTTCAAGAGGTAAACACAATATCCTTGTGATTCATGTACAATGCGTGGTCCTTTTTATAAAGGGATTTTTCCGTTCAAGAGGTTTTTGATTTTTTTTTTTAAATTATCCATCTTGAAACCCAAACACTGTCTACATGCCTATCTGCTTATTTGGCCAATTTGATATGTTACATATGTGGATATTATTATTGCGTATGTTGTATCTCTTGTGTATCGTTGCATGCATGTTGTTTGGCTAAGTGGTTGTGAGGTGTTGTCGAGCAAATCAGGTTCATATCGTGAATGGTTTTGATGTTTTGAGTTGTGGCTCATAAACGTGTGGCGTTGTGGCAGTGGCCGTGTTGATGCGAGACATCTGTATTGGACTTTTGAGTGTTATGCGTGAGGATCTGGTATCAAATCGTTGAGGATGGTTGTTTCATATCATAGTGGCCAACTGGCGGGGCCATATGACAGTAGTATGGGCTGTTAATGTCATGCAAGGTTAGTTGTACCTAAGTGCAGGTACGGAAAATGGAAGGGGTGGTCTGTGTGGGTTTGGGGATGTAACCAGACTCGAGACCAATCTACAATGACGAATGAGGTTGCTCTTATCGTGTCGTGATGCTCGATCAAGCCTCATTATCCTGACTAATCCCTGAGTTGTTTCAAGTTACAATCTAACGTTACCAAGATACCCTGTTTCTATGTGGAAAGGGGAAGCACTCTTACTGGTCACGGAGAGCGGTTCGGTTTCCTGGACAAACTAACCTTTGTTCCTGTGTGGAACTTTGTGTTGAGAGATTCGGTCGACATGCTGCATGGGATTAGTATCCCGAGTAGAGGATTGATCTAAGTGAGAGAACTGTTGGAGATGGTTGCCTGTGCATATTGACTTGGGAGATGGTTGTCTGTATGATTTATCTGCTATACATGTGCTATGTGAGATATGTGTTACATGCTATGCATTGTTATACTACTATTATTGTTATCCCTCTGTTTTGATACAATAGTCTTATCTCCCTATCTCTTATGTGTATGTTTGTTTCCGTTGTTTGTTCTCGGGAAGACGACGAGCCAGTAGAGGGCACAGATGGACCCAAGAGCTCACCCATTCATCTAGGAGGCAATGCGGATGCCGGTGCTGGGAAATCTTGATATCATCTATCATGATGGTCAGGGGTGGTAGGTGGACCCTCTACGTTCCTGGCAGTCTACACTGGACCTATTAGTCTGTTGTTCAGGAGATGCACTCCACCGTTCTGGGACATCATTGGACCATATAAAGTGATCCAGTTTCTTTCCTTCACTCAGATGTGGCACCCACCGAGGCAGCATGAGGAGGACTTTATGTGGGTAATGCTAGAGTCATATCACGTCACTAGCAAGAGAGGTGTCATACTACGAGGTCAGCTGAGGAGATCGGAGCAGTATCTTAGGACCTATCAGCGATAGAGGGTCGTCGTTTCTAGTTCTTCGTCTGAATACATACCCTTGAGGGATTATAGGCATACGTATGGTGAAGGTCAGGGTAGCTCCAGGTATCCACACTGCTGAGGTTATGGAACTGCCTATGCGTCCCCTCTAGGTTTGTGAGGTGAGTTATTTTGATATATTTTGAGAATGGGTAGGGAGACCTGGTGAGACTTTTGGATAGTTTTGAGTCCTTGATGTATTTGTTTATCCTTTCAGTTTTTTAGTTGTACAGTTGTATGTATATAGTACTATCGCCCTACAGATGGGGCCAGTTATGCATGTTTACTGTATATAGTTACCTTTTATATGCACTTTACTCTAAGTGTTTACCTTTTTCGTAACGCATGCTATGTGCTTTTAAGTTTATCGCTTTCGTTTAACCCGCTTCCGGAATAATGCATTAACGTTATAATTAGTTAAGGTATAGTTAATAATCTAAGTGTGGGACTAATGGGATTACCTTATGCAAGTGGGGTCGTCTCATTTTGGTGGCATCAGAGTAGTTCGATTCTAAAACGGACTGCGATGTCATGTTGTTAGGACAGTTTAGTCCGGTTAGGACTGCAAAATATGAGTTTAGGAAGTTTATTGGCTTCGATAGTTGGTATTAGAGATATGCCAACTATGTTAGAAATGGGTAGAGTATCTGATGTGCAAGTTATCAAGTGTGACAACTGTTTTATTCATAAGACATGTGATATCTTTATCTATTTAGAAATATTGTACGTCTTATGAATCTAAGCTAATGATTTCCTTCTTGCAGGAAGTTAAATGGCTAGAGGCAACAGTCGAAGATGGACTAGAGGAGGAAGTGCACCGGCTGAAATAAGGGACTTCAACCATAATGGTGATATCTCTGGAGTAGGTAGTGGTGGAGATATGTCTGAAGCAATGAGAGCCATGCGGGACTTTGCTGCTGCTATGCTGCAACAGACGCGGCAGACTACTTAGTTTATGCAGCGACGGGAAGAGAGGGAAGCAAGACATAATTAATTGCACCCTGTGAGGAAATATGAATCAGTAGACACCGAGTTGAACGCTTTATGAAGGGAAATCCCCTACAGTTCCACGGGGAGTACAACCCTGAAGCTACAAAGATGTGGTTATAAGAGATTAAGAAGGTCTTCGTAGCCATACATTGCAGAGAAGACTGGAAGGTCACATATGCTGCCTTCATGCTAGTAGGAGCACCAAGAGCCTGGCAGAAGAACAAGTTGAGATTGTGACCTGGGAGCTATTCAAAGAAGGTTTTCTTGAAAAGTACTTTCCTAGGAGTCTGAGGCAGACAAAAGAGAAAGAATTTTTGAGCTTAAGGCAAGAGCAGAGATCAATCAGGGAGCACGCAATGCGGTTTGAGGCATGCTAAAGTTTTCCCAATTCTATCAAGTGCACCTTGATGAGGAGTGGGAGTGCAGGAGGTTTGAGGACTGGTTAAGACCCGAGTTGAAATGAGCGATGCTGCCCTTGAGCATCAGATTTTTCCCAAAGCTCGTGGAAAAGTGCATAGTGCTAGAAGGACATGGCCGGACAGGAATAATTCAGCAGCAAGCTAGAAGTGGCGGACCCGTTCGCAACACCTAGAGAGGCGGAAGCAGAAGGTTCCAACAGAAGGCGAGACCCTATGATCGCCCAGCTCAGCAAAACATCAGTCATGGCGGAGGTATCTCAAGTCAGACACCATCAGGCTTTCAGACGTGTTTTCGATGCGGGGGGCCGCATTTGATCAAGAGTTATCCAAGGACACAACATATCAAATGCTTTTGTTGTGTTCAGATGGGCCAGTATGCGGCGGATTGCAAACCAGGGGTCAGTAGAAGAGGCCACTGTCAAAAATAGATTGGAAGGGCTCAAAACAGTGGCATGAGATCTTAAGGAGCAAGCCAACTTAGTAGACCAGAAAACACTGGAAGAGTGTTTCCGTAAGGGGATCTGAGACCTCTCGAAGCCCTGATCGAATAAAAGATAAATGCTAGTTTCAGGTAAACTCTTATCTATTTTATTTGATTCGGGAGCTACTCATTCTTTCATATCCCTAGAGTGCATGGATCATTTAGGGTTGCATGTTTCATCATTGCCATATGATTTGGCTGTCTCTACGCCTACTGGAGAATCCTTGACTACTTTATTCGTCTGCTTAAAATGCCTTATTACAATAGAAGACCTTACTTTTCTTGTATACCTTGTATGTTTGCCTATGCAACAGATAGATGTCATCCTAGGCATGGATTGGCTTTCGGCCAACCGTGTAGTGTTGGACTATTCAAATAAAACTCTTCGTTTTTCGGAGCAATCTCGATTGATGCCTGCCAACGAGAATATTCCAACAGGGTGGACAATTGAAGGAGTGCGTCATGTTGTTCTCTTTGGAATAAAAGGAAACTCCTAATGTGGAAGCTTTGCCTGTTGTGCGGGAATTCTCGGAAGTGTTTCTCGATGACGTTCCCGAACTGCCACTGAAGAGAGAAGTGGAGTTTTCTATAAGCCTTGTCTCGAGGACTAGCCTATTTCAATATCGCCATATCAGATGTCTCCAGTAGAGTTGGTGGAGCTTAAGAAGCAGCTGGATGAGATGCTAGGCAAAGAGTTCATCAGACCTAGTGCATCTCTGTGGGGAGCACTGATGCTGTTTGTGAAGAAGAAGGATGGGAGCTCAAGGCTGTGTGTAGACTATCCTCAGCTGAATAAAGTGACGATAAAGAACAAGTCTCCATTGTTGCGGATAGACGATTTGATGGACTAGTTAAAAGAAGCAGTTGTGTTCTCCAAGATCAGTATGTGATCTGGTTGTCATCAAATCCGAGTAAAGAAGAAGGATGTGCTGAAGACTGCTTTTCGGAGTCAGTATGATCACTACGAGTACTTAGTTATGCCTTTCGATGTGACTAATACTACGGCTGTGTTCATGGATTATATGAACAGGATCTTCTGGCCGTTCCTAGACAAATTTGTTGTCGTGTTGATCGATGACATTCTTATTTACTCTTCGAGTAAAGAGGAACACCAAGAGCATCTTAGCATGGTGCTGCAAGTGTTAAAGGACAGACAACTTTATGCTAAACTGTCAAAGTGTGAGTTTTGGCTAGAGGAAGTGCAGTTCTTAGACCATGTGATCGGTAAGGATGGAATCACAGTGGATCTTACGAAGGTCGAGGCTGTAGTTAGTTGGGAAAGCCCTAAGTCTGTAAGTGAGGTGAGAAGCTTTCTTGGTTTAGAAGGCTATTATCGGAGGTTCACTGAGGGATTCTTGAAGATTGCGTTACCAATGACGCAGCTGACGAGAAAGGGGAAGGCGTGCGAGTGGTCAGAAGCTTGTGAGCATAGTTTCCAGGAGCTGAAGCGAAGGTTGACCACATCGCCAGTGTTGGTTTTGCCAGATCGTTTTGGACGATTTGACGTATATTGTGATATGTCTTATCAAAGTTTGGGTTGTGTGCTTATGCAAGAAGGAAAAGTGGTGGTGTATGACTCCAGGCAGTTGAGAACACATGAATGGAACTATCCAACACACGATCTGGAGCTAGCTGCGATAGTGTTTGTATTGAAGATATGGAGAAACTATCTTTATGGTGCTAAATTCAGCATATTTAGCGACCATAAGAGCTTGAAGTATCTGTCCGACCAGAAGGAGTTGGACATGGGCAGCATAGGTGGATGGAATTCATAAAGGATTATGAATTCAACCTGCAATACCATCCAGATAAGGCGAATGTTGTAGCGGTTGCGCTAAGTAGGAAATCCCTACACGTATTTGCAATGATGGGAAAAGAGTTAGAGTTGATAGAGCAGTTTAGAGATCTGAATTTTGGGGTGGAAATCGTCGAGTATATGTTGAATCTTGGAATGATTAAGGTAACTAGCGATTTCTTGAATCTTTTCTGGAAGAAGAAGCTAAGGACAAGTACCTCGGGGAAGTAAACCGGTTAATAGAAGAAGGTAAGACTTTGGAATTCAAGAGGTACCAATGGTCTTCTTAGGTTTAGCGAGAGGGTTTGTGTGCCAATGGATAGCGAGTTTAAGAAGATGATCTTGGAAGAAGAACACAAAAGCAAGCTGAGTTTTCATCCGGGGGCTACCGAGATGTATCAGGACTTGAAGAAGTTGTTCTAGTGGTCGGGGATGAAGAAAGAGGTCGCGGAGTATGTCCTAATCTGCTTGGTGTGTTAGAAGGTGAAGATTGAACACTAGAAGCCAGCTGGGTTGTTGCAATCACTAGATATTCCGGAGTGGAAGTGGGATAACATTGCCATGGACTATGTTTCAGGGTTGCCAATGTAACACCCTGCTTTTCACTTCTATGTCTATGTGTTAATACTTAATTAAAGATGTTTGCATATGTTGTTTATGCCTATTTTTGATGCATAAGTTCATAGTTGTAGTAGTTCAGCCTTTAGAGTAATCGATCCATCCGAGTCTAAATAACATGTTTCACGGTTTTGGCCATATCTTGAGTTCTAGACATCCGATCAAGGTGATATTGGATGCGTTGGAAAGCGTATATAATTATCTACAAGTCTTATCCAGGTGTTGAGGCCAAAAACACGTTTTCTGAAACGGAAATCGATTTGGGAAATCGATTTCCAGGTGAAGAAATCGATTTCCAGAAAGTGGAAATCGATTGTTTAATGGGAAAAATCGATTCCTTGATAAGAAAATCGATTTGGCCAATGGAAAATCGATTTCCATGGTTGTGGAATCGATTCCCATGCGTGTCAGAGCTTGTGTACGCGTTTGGGTTACCGGGCTATGCTGTGTACGGCCTATTCATCCTAAAACGTCCCTAATAGTTATATATACATAGCGTATGACCTAAACCTAGTATCCACACCCTATTATACTCACTTTTTGCCTCTTCTCATCCCTAGGAGCTCACTGATCTCTTGCTCTAGAGAACCCAAAGGACGAATCCTGTTTTAGTGTTCTTCGTCAAGAACACGTCGTTGTTTGGCTAGTCTATCCCTAGTGCTAGAGTTAATGTGCTAAGTTAGAAACCAAGGTGAGTTTCTAATCCTAGATTTGTTTTCCCTTTCAATCCTTAACTTAAAGATCGACTCTGCTTTCCAGTGTTGCGATCGTGATCAAGTGCTGAACCCGTAAGAAGGAACCGTAGCAAAACTTGGCTCTGTTCTTTTTCCCTTAGGCTGTGAATCGTCATACAAGGTATGGGGGAGAAAATTGGTCATGAATATGTGGGTTTTGGGATAGGTTAAGATGAAGGGGTTAACCCATGACCCCTATGTATGTCTGCGTATGCCTATGAATGTTGTTATGTTGTTTTCTGGCTATATGAGTATTGATTGATGAATAATCTGATGTTATAACATGTTTATAACTATGAGTTCATGATTTATATGATTGTTGATGAATTGATGATTATGAGCATGTTGTTTATGCCATGATATGGTGTTTTGTTAACCTTATGCTATCAGAACATAGTTATAGGGAGAAAATAAATAGGCAATGTGAGATTGATGACCAAGGATTAGTTTGAGAACCCTTAGGTTATGATTTATGAGTGTTGGACTAATCAAATTGGTGATAAATAGTTTAGGCTCGAATGATATGTTAATTAGAGAACGTAGACTGGTCCGATAGCGGAGAAAACCCGCTGCTATATGATTTGACACCTAGAAATCGATTACCAGCACATGGAAATCGATTTGAATCCTCCAAGAATCGATTTCCAAGGTGTGAAAATCGATTTGGCCTTGTAGAAATCGATTTCTAGAATCGATTTTCCTTGTTCAAAATCGATTGGGGAAATCGATTTGAACATGTTGAAATCGATTTCCAGAGATTAAAAATCGATTTGAAGACTTGAGAAATCGATTCCAGAGATTGGAAATTGATTCTCACGTGCCCAGGAGCAGTTTTGACCCCTTATGCTTGATGGATAGTATTATGTAGGCTTGTTATAATCTTAATAAGATATGAATTGTGGTTTAGATATTAAGGTTATGTTATAATCTTAATAAATATATGACTTGCGGTTTAAATATTAAGATTAAGTTATAATCTTAATAAAATATGAATGGAGGTTTAGATAATAAGATTAAGTATAATACATAATAAAGATAATGTTAAGTTAAGATTTAACAAAGAGAACAATTAATAAGACGATGATGTTATTGGTAACGACGTACTGTTATCGATGTTGTTGGTTAAATAATTCTTGATGCTTATTGGTCAATTTTGATGTTGATAAATCATCTTTGATGCTTGTTGGTCGAAGTTGATAGCCATGTAATGGTGTTGATGATGGATGGTTGGACATGTGTTTGCATATTGATGAACATTGCACGCATCATACGTTGAAGTTGATATGTTGGGTGGAAAGCAAACGATGAATCGCGATAGTGGAGGCCACGATGGGTGTTAACCCGGCCTTGCGGGTACATTGGGTATGGAAGTTCCAGGTGACATGGGCTAGCTATCTATTGTCGGAGTGACCTAATGAATAAGCTTGAGTACCATGACTAGCCACTATATGTTATCAGGATTAGTGAGATTGTTCAGGGATGACCCATGGACTGGCATATCATCCACGTTGATAACCTGACATGTACTCCTAATCGTCTTTCTAGAGTTAGAGTTGTTGGGCACATGCATACGGAGTAGTGATGTTGCATTCGCATTGACATGCATCTATATATATATATATATATATATATATATATATATATATATTGATTATATATGTGTTGATTGATGTATGTTGTATGTCATCTTAATTACTATTCCATTCCATTTACCTATGTTTATGATCGTATTTCTCACGCCTATCTTTTGTTGTTCTTGTGCATATGATGTTGTATGTGCAGAGGAGGGTGAACATGCCGATGAGAAGTGATCCCGTGGAGATCTCTCTTAGTAGTAGTAGTTAGGATTTACGTTCAGTTGTTTAGTTTTATTCCGATGTATTATCGGTATATGTATACCAACTCTGATATGTGACATCGGGATTTGAGTTATGTTTGTTATTTATGTTTTCCGCAGTTTGTTTTAAAGGATTTTGATTATTTCAGATTCCTAAGTTTAAGTTATAGATGATGTGATGCACGTTGCCCTTGAGAAAATGTTTTTAATTTAATTATTATATTATTCTTTATTAAAGGCATGTATGATTTTACTTATGTTTTATTATATGCAGGGTAGTGGGTGTCACAGCCAAGAACTCAGAAAAGGTGTGATGCAATTTGGGTTATCATAGATAGGCTGACGAAATGTGCTCATTTTGTACCTATCAACCAGAGTTACTCCCTGGAAAGGTTGACCCAGATATACATCAAGGAAGTTGTGAAGCTGCATAGGGTACCTTCGAGTATAATTTCGGATCGAGATCCAAGACCTTAAGGTTTTGGAGGAGCTTAAACAATGCGTTGGGAACGAAGTTGAGTATGAGTTCTGCTTATTATCCTCAAATGGATGGTCGGTCAGAACGAACAATTCAGTCTTTGGAGGATCTCTTAAGGGCGTATGTGTTGGAGAATATCGGAAGTTGGGACGAGTTCCTTCCTCTAATTAAATTTACTTAAATAGAAGGGGAAAGTAACTACGCGGCAAACATATTCCTTTGGTGAGAGTGGAATGGGACCCTATGACGGGAGACTCAACGTGGGAATATGAAAAGATATGTGTCACCAGTACCCTTGTCTATTCTAAATTATGCAAAGGAAATTTCGGGGACGAAATTTTCCTTAAGGGGGTGGTATTGTAACATCCCTACTTTCTGTAACTCTAATTGAGTTGGATAATCTCGATTAGGGGTTTGATTGATTGTGTGTTAGCTTAAGGCCTAGTTGGAGGCCTAGGAATAGGCTTGAATCCTGCTGGAAGTGCTTAAGGCATAACACGAGAAACGACGGAAGTCAGAAGTTTGGAGGTGTCTTCCCAGCTGAGCTACACGCTCAAGCATGCCAACGCTTAAGCATTGGCATGATGCATGCTCAAACGTGTTGAGTGCGTTTGCGAGTTGTCTTGAGTTTTGACGCGTGTGAGACACTTGTCAGTTTGACGGGGTGGACGAGGTTTCACACTCAAGCGTGGAGAAACCCCAAGCTCAAGCGTGGGCACACTAAAACGTGGCCTTTTTGCATGCTAAAGCGTGCTGACCAGGAAGACTTAAGTGAATTTCTTTCACTTTCTTCCTCATTGCACGAATTTACCTGGTTTTCCCTGCGTTTTACAGTCCAAAGAGAGTTTAAGGGTCTAGAGAGAGAAAGCTTGTATTCGAAGGTGATCGAGGCGTCGGAATGTGATTCTGACAACACTACTGTGATTGTGGCATCGCAATCTTCAATTTTGACCTATCAGTTTCTCGATTCGTCAAAGGTAAACTCGAATCCCTAGCATGTCGACCTTAGTGTTCTTCGAGTTTCTTTCCTCTTTTCTTTAGTTTTGGATTTGAGCTAGGGTTAACACTATTGCATGTGTGTTGTTCTGGTGGTTAGGGCATAGTGCGAGGACGTGATTGTGCTAGCTTTGGGAGAGGAGCCATGACTGTTTAGGGGTTGTTCCGGAGCTGCGAGACTGTTGTTGGCTGCGTGGTGGTGTTGGTGGTGATACAGTGATGTGTCTGTAGAGGAGTTCTACCTAATTTTTGTTCTTTGTTAAGTCATCAGGGCTTTTACTTTTTGATAAGTACCATTATACAGGTATTTTGTGCTCATCCTAGTTGGTTTCTTTTTCATGATGGAAAGTATGTACTAAAACACATGAGCCAAATAGAGTTTTTTTTCCCCCAGAGTAATAGATGTATGCTCTTCTTACATAATCCAACTTTTAGATGATGGGATGCAACTTTTAAAAAAATACAATACAGATCACACATTTGAGCGGTGTACTAAAACACACGTGAGTAATAGATATATGCAACTTATACAAAATATGTCTCAAGTACCACTTTATGATTCTTGTTCAACTTGAAACACTAATTTTTTGAGTGGTTGATTTGAAATGAATGGAAACACATCAATGCCTTTTATCAGGCAACACACGACATTGTCAAGCCACTTATTTTATTTTTTTTAAGTGACAATCATACCACGAGACCAATACTTAATCTAAGAATATACTAATGATATGTTTGGGTGCACGGTAAAAAACCTCAAACGCGCGTCCAATATATCAGAAGCTACTATTTTTAGCTTCTCTGACGTGAGTTTGGGTCTCAAGATTGATTTTCCAAACATGCTATAAACCAAATAACGAGTTCTAAAAAAATTGTGTTTTACAATTGGGATGTCCTTCTGTTTCCATTACTTATGCATCGACTATTTTCATTTACCCTTTAATGTAGGAAATAGTAAGCCAGACACTAAAACATATAAGAGAATGTAGATAGGGATAAATCTGCATCAGACGTCATTTTAGTTATACATTTGTCAGCTAACTTGGATCTTTCATCCTTCAAAGCCTTTTGGACAACATTTTCCTCAAGATTTCGGCTGCCATGACATTAGCTGCCTAATCACTATGATAATAGGCTGCATCTTCAGACACATCATAATCATCAATATGGACTATATCCCAATTACATCAATCTTGTTGCTTCTCTAGAATGAAGCGTTCAATCATGGAAGCCTTGGTTGCTAGCTGAGCCAAGTCTGAAAATTCATGGGCAAACAAATCTTCTTTCATATATGGGAACAAGTTGCCCACAACTATGGTAGTATATTCAGCTTCTGGAAACTGTATAGTGCACCTGTTACTCAGCTTCCTGAATCTTTCTATGAATTCGGCTGCTGTAACTTCAGGGTGATGTTTATAAAACCTATCATGGAAGTGTTGGAACCAAAGTGGTTATGGTTCACTAATCCCTTAAGTTTTGATGTTAACAAATGGCTAATTTTAGAAGAACAAAGATTATCTATGGACTAACACTTTATCTTAGTGTGCAGGATAAAATACATAAGTCCAAAGACTTTCTAAGTCCAAAGACTTATGCTCGTCCAAACTCCAAAATGGATTAGCTCTCGCTCTATCCAGACGATAAAAAGTCTTTTTAAACAATAGAATCTTGAGTCCAAAGACTCTTTCTTTTATTATGTTGTAATCATTTAAGTCTAATAAGCTTTATTTGTTCCAAGTGTGAACACACTTGTAATCTTTTGAATTTATTATTCTATGCGTAAAAAGCTTATATCCTTTGGATAAACATTCTTTGTAATCTTCGTACTATCGAAAGCTGAAGCCAGTCTGTCCCTGACATAAAAAGTTTTGACTTTCTCCAAAAGGAAAGACAAAAGGCAAATTTCGAGTACAAGGAAAAGGTGCCAGCGCCTCTTTAAGCTATCAAGCCCGATAGTCTACTTTGCTGATCAGAAGCCTCAACAAGTTATCAGACTCAACGGACTAATGCATTTAATGCTTACTCAGAACGGATTCTTTTCCAACCGTTAAAGACTGAAATTGATCAAAACAAGATTGCTATTAAATATCTCTCATCTTGAAGACACAAACAAGTGATGCATACCTAAATCAAACTTGAAAGATATTCAAGCACGTAAGAAAACAAGCAATCAAGAGAAAATATCAAAACTTGCAAAGCTTACTATGTTCTTAACTTTCAAATCACTCTCTGCGTAGAGTATTGTTCAAGAGTTCTAAGCTTTATTTTCAAACCCCCACACTTAGTGAGTTAGTAGAGCAAAAGCTCTTTTTCAAACCTAGTTGGTTGAGCCTGAAGAGGCTTGTGTAGAAAGAATACTTAGTGTGCCTGAAGAGGTGTTGAATACTTGTAATAAAAGGTTTTTGTTATGGTGGAGAAAGCTCTCAAGTAGAGAGGACTGGACGTAGCTCTTTGGTGAAGAGTGAACCAGGATAACATTCTTGTATAACATTCTTGTGTTCTTTTCTTTCCCTTTTTATTGCTTTAGTCTATCTTCTAACTAACTCTTTGGGATTGAATTGCCTTCTTAACGCGCTTTTTCTTTTATTATAATCCTTCAGAAAAGCGTCCAAAGTTATTTGGAAACGCTCTTTGCGTCCATCGCTGTTTTTTTGTTAATATCTTTGCAAAAATATATATCTGCTTGTGAAAAGTTTTAAAAACGTAAGAAACACAATTCAACCCCCCTTCTTGTGTTTCAAATAAGTTCCTTCAGGAAGCACCTTTCCATGTTTGCCCAGTTTTGTACAAAATTAGGAGGCAATGAAAAATACCAAATGAAGACTATTCCTATGACAAAGGAAATAATTGTAGCTTGTAGTACTCATTCTTATTAGCCTCTCCACATTGGACAATAAATCTGCCAATATGCTCCATGGTAGACATGCCATCTTCTCCTGAGAAAATTGTAAAATCTGGGGTCTTAAACCCTTTTGGCAATGACATCATTTTGTCCACCTATTCAAGATATGGCTTTCTATATACAGGCCTATCTAAAGGCCTTAGTTGCATGCCAAAGTACCTTCTTATAGTCTCAGTTATCACGTTGGGATCAATCAGCTGAGGGACAACCGGCCTACTCTCAACCGTTGTCAGCTGGGTAAACTTTGGTATTGGGGTTGGAGATGACCTGACAGTTTTGCTGGAATTTGGTACATCGGCTCTGGCATACTTGGAATTGTTGTTTGATTAGCAGCAGTAGGTGGAATTGGAATCCATTGCTGCTCTGCTGCATAATCACCAGGATTCTTATGTTGAATCCCATGGACAGCTAATTGATTAGCCGAGGTAGGTGAAATTTCATTCCATTGCTGCTCCTCAACATAATTATCAGGTGCCCTATACAAAATTCCTCGAGGAGGAATTGAGCCCATTTGAACATAATGCGGTTGTTCTGGGGGCAGCTGATAAACTGGCATATTAGCCGAGGTAGATGGAATCATGTTCCATGGCTACTCCCCAGCATAATCTCCAGGTAACTTTATCTGAATTGCCCCATAGCCCGTGGTAGGATACATCATAACCTCATGCATAGTCACCTGTGAGTTTTCACCAATAGCCGAAGTGTTTGATACAAAACACGACATATCAAGCTGGCCTGATGTATTTGGTGGCCTTTTGGCCAATTGAACCTATCTATACTATAATATCGGTTGAGATACTATATCATTCACAACCATTTGCCCCCCAAGTTTAGTAGCACTAAGATCAATTGGTGCCTTTGAGACGGGACAAGGTTGAGGGATATGTTGAATCATGTTCGGCTGGCCCAGCTAAGACGGTCCTGCCTGAACATGTTGGGTTAGACTCAACTGTATTTGTTGAATAACACCATTTGAGATTTGTTGCATATGATTCAGCTGTCCTGGTTGCCCAATAATAGAAGAAATAGCCAAGTTCTCTCCACAATTCAATTGTTGTTTTTCTTACTCCCTCATTTGATGCACTTCAATATGCACCATTTGTTTGACAATATCTACTAGCTGCTTAGACATATGGCGCATAATCTCATGTACCCCCATATTTATTTCCTAGCAAATAAACGAAGGTGTCATCATAATCGGCTGATTTTGATCAGTCGTATTAGCTACTACTATCGAATGTCCACCGGCAGTTAACACCGATGTAGTAGACATTGATGCTTGGACATGTTGAATTGGCTTAGTTGTCTCTAATGCTTGAGATGATGGCATGCCTAAGGCAATTGAAGTTGAAGGTTCAACTGCTTTACGGCTGCCAATCTTCTTGGCAGTAAATTGAGACGGTTCCATTTTAAAACAATGTAACTGACCAGAGAGGTAAACTTCCCAATGTGTTCATCTTCTCGGTCCCACTAGGCATGCCATTTGTTGTCGTTGTGCGAAAATTTGGTGCTTAGCCGCTTGATCGGCTAATCCACACAGTTAATAATGATTCCCCTTTTGTGTTCAAGCGATTGCGCTGAGAAAGGGACTCTATTTCTCATCTCCGAGTTTCTAGACTACTCCAAAGAGCGTTTAGTGTAGAATGTGAACTATGAAACTAAGATTGCATGAAAAGTAATGGATAAAAGCGATAAAAGAAAGTAATAAAGGAAAATAAAGATAAATGTAAAGACTTGTGTTTGATTGAGTGTTCGTATTGATGTTTCTCCTATTCGATTTGTACAACTCATATATATATATATATATATATATATATATATATATATATATATATATGCAAAGGCAAAACTGAAGCTACAACCGTCCTTATTGGCCACTAATTCCTAAATTTAAGCAACTAAACCCATTGTGGCTGACACAAACGGCTAATAGCTTCCATAACATGTCCAACGACTAACCATGATCACTTGAAAATCCCTATATATTAGGCACGTACATGTTCATCCATGTGTAACTGCTTCGTAATGCTGATATAACCTTCAACAACTACTTTCTCCTTTTAATTTGCACCTCCATGATCTCTAACCACCTTCCTTCACAATCCCATTATTTTAGGACTTAGTGGTTGAACTAAAATGTGGCCTGAAGCTCGCCTTCCTTTATTCAACATGCAGCTTCGGCTATTTATAAATAAATATCCAGCCCAAACAATAAGGATCAGCCCAAGTTCTTTCGGCTAATAATTATTATTATTTTTGGTGATAGCACAATCTTTGTTAGATCTAAAGAAAGTGATTTTATAATGTTGCATCATTAGATGGGTGATACTGGTTCAAATTGAGGGCAGCTTTATTCTGATTCATGATTCACTACGGGTTGATTTTGGCATATAATGCTTATGTAGTAGTAACACTAACAAGTGCTATAGCAGGTGGTGTCATTGTGTACAAATATGTTATTGGGGGCAAATATGTCACCTGATTTGGTGTACGGTGGTCAAGTTGGAGAGCTGGCAACGTCGAAATTTGGTTAGGGTGGTGAAAAGATATACAGAGAAGGTGGGTAAGTATGGTTCTAAGGTGAGAATTTGAAGAGGCAGAATGAGAAAAATTTGTAATTTTTTTTTTCAATTTGCATGTAATGGCCAGGAAACCATGGAGTTTCGAGGTGGGAGAGGAATGAGATCAAAGAGGAAGGTGGTAAGATAAGAGAGGAGAAATGGCTTTTTCTTTTTTATTAATATTTTAAAATTAATGATATGTTGTCAACTTATTACTAATTGTGCCTAATGATGAGGTGTTGGATTTATGTCTACCCAAGACTTTATTACAAATGGGTGGTATGCGTTAGGGTTCATATAAATTTATTTTATATCAATATCAATATAAAGGAAGTAAATATTTATGTACTATATAAAATAAATAATTTTGTACTATAGTTTCATGCTATATATATAAAATAAATAACTCCAGTGCCTTGTTAAAATAAAGTTTAATGATTTATATAAATATTTTATTTTTCTTCCATATTGTTTATTTATGTAGGATGAAACTATTTATTTTATATCACCATTAAAGCTTGTTAAAATAAATTTTATATAGCTTACCAAAAAAATAAATAAATTTTATATCAATATTTGAATTGTAATAAAAAAAAATTATGTTCAAGATTTTTTGGAGTTTTCTAAAAACGGCAACAAATTCGTTTCCGTAATGTTCCATTACTACTAAAAACGACCAAGTGTTAAGAGATAGTATGCCACTAACCGGACGAATTGACCTGAAATTCACATCACTCTTCCCCTTCATCATTTAGGATGAGGCAATTTGGTTACATGTAAGTTGCGACTATGTTACTAATCAAACGTTTGTAAGAGTATATAATAATAATTTATAAAAATAAATATATGTAAATAGTTTATGAATAATTATTTATGATATATTTTTATAAACCCTTTTAATTTATTGCAATAAACTTGTTAGAGAAATTTATGAAAATAAGTTATTTTTAATTTATTTTAAAAAAACTTATTAAATAAGCGAACGCGACTGATAACTAAATGTAAGTTATATCGGTAAGGACCAAGGATAAAGATGATTTCTTAAACTTATTAGGTACAACAACATTTTATCAAGGTAAATTACATATGAAACTAACAAATTAAATATGTTTTGTTTTGTTTTTAAACAACCCATTGAAAATGAAAATAACGAAAAAAAAATATAAGCAGTCGTTTTATAGAGTGAAGTTACATGGATATTCTCAATCATCTATACGCTGAAATAGTATTCGTATTTACACGTAAAAAAAAAAATAGTATTCGTATGAACCATTTTTAAAATTATTCATATAACAACTAAAATACTAATAACATAATTAAACAAGATTTAATTCAAATTAATAAACAAGTTAGCCAAAAACTTGTTTTTTTTTTTTTTTATGCTAGAAAAAAACTTCGTTTCTGATTAGAAGCAAAATAATTAGGGCATGTTTGATTTCCCTTTTTAAAAAACTTCGTTTCTAAATTTTTGTAATGAATTGAGGGGGAAGAGCTACTTAAGTGACTCAAGGGATGTGCTTCTTGATGAAAAGGTTGCTACATTTTTATTCATAATTGGTCATAATGTTCATCACAGAGTTGCTGCAAATTGCTTTCAGCATTCCACGGAAACAATTTCGCGTTATTTCAAGGAAGTATTGAGGGCAGTGTGTCGATTAGGAAAAAAACTAATAAAGCAAGAGTCCATAGAATTGCGTGACAAGATTAAAAATAACTTGAAGTAGTATTCTTGGTTTAAGGTATGTAGTTTTATTGAGTATTTTAATTAGTTAATTTTTATTTATTCATATTATTTAGTTTTGATTCTTTTTTTTTTGGGTTATGCAATTATAGAACTGCATAGGTGCAATTGATGGTACGCAAATAAGTGCATGGGTTTCTGCTGAGAAACAAATTTCATGTAGAGGTAGAAAGACAACCATCACACAGAACGTCATGTGTGCTTGTGATTTCAACATAATGTTTACATATGTATATTCGGGGTGGAAAGGAAGTGCACATGAATCAAAAGTTTTTTTGGATGCAATTACAAATCCAAATGCGGAATTTCCTTGGCCATCTAGAGGTGAGTAATAATATCATGATGAACTTATGATCTATTAATGAAATGAGCAAGTAGAGCTAACATATATTTTATTTGATGAAGGTTCGTTTTATTTTATTGATTCTGGCTATCCATGTACCGGAGGTTTTCTTCCCCTTATAGGGGTGAAAGATATCATGCGCACGAATATAGAGGCTGAGCAAGACAACCTAGGAATCGTGAAGAGTTGTTTAATTACAGGCACTCATCTTTAAAAATGATAATTGAGCGTTGCTTTGGGATCTTGAAAAATAGATTTCCTATTCTGAAGTTGATGCCTTCTTATAAACCTTCTGGGCAACGACTTATAGTAATAGCATGTTGTGCTATTCACAATTACATGCGCAAGTGGAATTTACATGACAAATTATTTGAGATATGGGAAGAAATGGATCCTGTAGAACTTGAGGGTATGAATGAAGGTCCTAGCATAGAGGGAACAAACTCCAATGATGACAATTGTTAAGGTTATCTGACGAAGGTGTAGCTGAAATGGCAAGGCATAGGGATTGTATTAGAAATAGGATGTGGGCACAACGTAATAACTAGTTTGAATCAATTTGACTTTTTTTTAGACTCACTTGACTTTATCACTACATATTGCTTTATATATGTTTCTTTAGAGGTGAATTATATATCACTTTATCATTATATTCAAACGTTGTTTTAATTACTTTTATTTTATTAATTAAGTTGTTATAATATGTGTTACAGCAGAAAGTGAAATATATATTACTTTTATAAAAATATATCATTTTTTGTCAAGATATTATTCAATGGTACTTAATTAAAAAGGTGGAGTAAATAGAAACATAAAAAATAATGAGATAAAAAATATTTATCAAACAAGTTTTCTATTTTTTAATTTTCAAAACATATTTTGAAAACAAGTTTATCAAACAAGTTTTTTCATTTTCTCATCTGTAAAATAGTTTTAGAAAATAAGATTATCAAACAGATTTTTTTTTAATTCTCTTCTTAAAACAATTTTTTAAATTAATTTATAAAATAATTTTCAAAAATTAAAAACCAAAACTAAATCAAAGAGACCCTTAATAACTTGTTTTTAAAACTGTTTTATGATCTTTTCTCCTTGTTTTTATTATATTAACGGAAACGTTTTTTTGATAATAGAAAGGAGTACCATATGATGTTTCTTTGTTTTCTTTAGTATATTTTTGATATATATATATATATATCTGAAAACATAAAAAAAAAATAAAAAATAAAAATAAATACATACAATATCACATATCTATTACAGTATATAAATTTTAATATAATAATATACTCACTTCTTTTTTCATTACCGGTCATCGGATCGATGACTCTTGGTCTTACTCATTTTTTTATTTTTGGAATGAGACCAACCGTCCCTGAGAATTCATTCCAATTCTACGCCAAGGGGCCATCAATGGCAATGCATTGCTCCACACGCGTCTCAACTCTCAATACTCCCTAACAATATCTGCTGACGTGTCATACTCTTACCGGTTACCATTCTCATCTCCAGGCGTATGATACCGTACCCGCACCGTATCGAATTCTTTGTGGTCCCCAAACGTTTTCCCTTTTTCCGGCACACACAGACACAGTATTTAACCCAACGACCCTTTCACTTCTTCCTTTCATGCTATTTTCATCATCTCCAATCTCCAATCCCTAAAATTCTCTACTTCCCTGCATAGTCCCTCAGCTGCAGCAGAAGCAGTACCTCGGAACCGCTTCAAAGGTATAAGAAAGTTGTGTTTTCACGCACATTCTGTATACATGCCATATTTGTGTTTTTGTATTTTTTAAACTCACATGTTGTAGTCTAAAGGATCAAGAATTCTTAGAAAGAAGAACAAAATGTGAAACTAGAAGGTGATAAAGTCTAACCATTTCATAACAAAACAGTACATGATTTCCACAAAATAAGGGTCACCATTCGTTTATACATAAAAAAACTAGATTACACAAAATATCTCAACTAAACTGTCAGGAGTAGGTTGGGAGACAAACAAAACAAATACTTTGGACTGCAGCAGGGGAAAACCACAAGTCTAACACTCCTCCTGGTTTGGCTTGCTGCATAACCCCATCTTCTTCCTTAGCTGCAAAAACTTAGTCCTAGCCAATGGTTTTGTTAGAATGTTAGCCAGTTGATTTTCTGACTTGCAATGTTGAATTGAAACCTCTCCACCATATTCAGCTTCTCTAATGTAATGATATTTAATCCTTATGTGTTTTGTACGACCATGGTGTAAGGGCCCGGACTGCTTTAAGGATTGCCGACTGTTCCCACAAACCAACACGAGTCTCTTCAGCGTGCTTTATCCTCACTCACACGCTTCCTAGGAAAACTTCCCAGGAGGTCACCCATCCCAGAATTACCCCAAGTCAAGCACGCTTAACTTTGGAGTTCTTAAGTGATGGGCTACCGAAAAGAAGATGCATTTTGTTAGTATAGGTAGTACAAATCAATTCTTATAAGCCTTCTTTCAACTGTACAGTCCCATACCAGCACAGCCTTAGGATCCCTCTCATTCCGGTGTGAATCGGTTCATTCATGTATCCCTCCGCTTAGAAGCCTGCCAGGAGCCGCTCTTTGTCCGTGCCTCATGCACCGGCGATCACTCCCCGCCCTCGTCAGCCCCGGGTGTGACACATGGAAAACAGGATTTTTTGCCATGGAAACAGCAGGTTGGTTGTCACACCAAATGATTGTAGGCTCCTCCTGAATCTGCATCAAGTCAGACAATATTTTCTCATCCACACAACTTGATTTACAGCAGCTGAGCAAGAGACATATTCTGCTTCTGCTGTCGATTGAGCAACAATTTCTTGTTTCTTGCAACTCCAGCTGATTACAGACTTGCCAAGCTGGAAGACATAACCGGAGGTGCTTTTCATATCATCCAAACAACCTCCCCAATCGCTGTCACAGTAGCCATATAATTTATTGTCATGAGATTTTTCATACAGCATTCCAAGATTTATAGTACCTTTTAAATACCTTAGAACTCTTTTGGCAAATTTAAAGTGCAGAACACTAGGAGAGGACATGTATCTTGAAAGCAGAGGTAGCAAATAGTATATCCGGTATAGTCGCTGTAATGTAAAGAAGACAGCCTACCAGACTTCTATAAGTTGTAGGATTAATCTTTTCAGCACCATCTTCTTTCATTATCTTCATATCAGCAGCCAAAGGAGTGTCAGCACTCTTGCAATTCTCCATGCCAAACTTTTCAAGAATCTTTTATATGTAATTTTCCTGACATATGAAGATTCCATGCCTGCTTTGCAAAACTTCAAAGCCAAGAAAATGAGTCATAAGGCCCAGATCAGACATTTCAAATTGATTCTTCATCTCAACTTTGAAATTTTCCGTAAGTTCCACATTGCTGCCAGTTAATAAAACATCATCCACATATAGAGAAATGATGAGCAGTTCGTTGTTGGCCTGCTTAGTGTACAAAGTGGCTTCATTATGGCTTTTGTTAAAGCCAGAACTTTGAAGATAAGTGTTTATCTTTTCATACCAGGCTCGGGGAGCCTGTTTAAGGCCGTATAAAGCTTTTTTCAGCAAGCACACTTTATTTTCCATCCCTTTCACAATATATCCTGGTGTTGTTCAAGATAAATTTCTTCCTTGATATCTTCATTAAGAAATGCAGATTTAACATCTAATTGCATGACCTTCCAATTGTTTAGTGCAGCAAGAGAAATTAGCATCCTTATAGTGTCATACCATGCCAAGGTGCAAAGGTGTCACAATAATCAACTCCAAACTGTTGAGTAAATCCTTTGGCTACTAACCGTGCCTTTAGCTTCTTGACTCTACCATCCGCATTCCATTTGGTTCTATAAATCCATTTAACACCCACAACATTCTTGTCAATTGGTCTATCCACAAGAACCCAAGTTCCATGCATGTGGATCATTTTAAGCTCCTCTTCCATGGCTGCTCTCCATTCAATTGAAGCGGCTGCTTCTTCAAATGTCGTAGGATCAACGAAAGACACATTGCATCTATTATATATATCTGCCAGAGACCTTTCTCCTCTCACAGACTGCTCTTCATCTAACTCAAAATCAGCATTTTCAGTTTCTGACATCCCATTTTGGTCTAATATGAGCTTCAGACTAGCAACTGACTTCACACCTTGTTTCTCCCAATCCCAATAGGCATTCTCATCAAAAGTAACATCTCTTGATACTATAACTTTTTGAGTCTTTACATTTAGAACTCTACACCCCTGTGCTTGGCTGCTATAGCCAATAAAAATTCCAATTTCAGCTTTATTATCCAATTTCTGCCTTGATACTACTGGCTTAACAAAATAACACACACTTCCAAACACTCTAAGGTGTTCGATTGATGGTTTGATGCCAGACCATGCTTCTATTGGTGTTATATGTTTAAGAGCTCTAGTGGGGAGTCGATTTAATAAATAAACTGCAGTACTTGCAGCTTCTGCCCAGTAAGTCTTTGGCAAATTTTTCTCCAATAACAAGCACCTGGTTATCTCCACTATGATTCTGTTTTTTTCCTCTCACAAACACCATTTTGTTGAGGAGAATAAGTCACAGTAAGTTGATGATGAATACCAGCATCTCTGCATATCTTCTCAAAATGTGAATTAACATATTCACCCCCATTATCACTCCTCAAGGCCTTTATCTTCTCACCACTTTGATTCTTAGCCATTGCTTTGAATTTTAGAAATATTTCATCAGCCTCAAACTTTGTTTTAAGAAAGTAAATCCAACACATCCTTGTACAATCATCAATAAACAGCATAAAAAATCTACAACCACCAAGAGATGGCTTTTGCATAGGACCACAAATGTCTGAGTGTACAAGCTGGAGTTTAGAAGTAGCTCTGGCTGCTGGACCCTTTTTAAAAGGTTTCCTGGCCAGTTTCCCAAGTTGGCAAATTTTACAAACACAACCAGAATCTTGAACAGCAGGCATATTCTTAACTAAGTCTTTATCATGCATAGACTTTAAGGCAGAGAAATTGAAATGTCCATATCTTTTGTGCCGTAAACCTGAATCAGTAACTAAACTTGGCAAAGCATGCTCCGATTTTGGTCTCCAATGAAAACTTCTATCCTTCATTGCCACAGACATCAATAAAGAACCTCTAGGATCATGTATGATGCATGTCTTATTTTTGAAAGTGAGAGAGTAATTATTTTCCACCATTTGTCCAAGATTTAGTAAATTCTGGTCTATCTTGGGAACATAAAGAACATCATGTATTACTTTATTACCTGACGGAGCTTTGATCATTACAGAACCTCTTCCTTCAGCATCAATAAACTCCCCATTTCCAAGCTTGACTCTGAGCTGCAAACATTCTTTAGGTCCACAAACAAAGTAACATTGGCTGTCATATGATTAGTACAACCACTGTCAATAAGCCAGTCTTCTTGGCCGCTGATAGCATTGAAACAAGAGGCCAAAGCAGGGAATACTTGTTCCTCGTGTGGTGGAGAACAGCCTTCAGCGATTTTGGCTTGTTGCTACACTTGCTTTCTATTGACTTTACACATTTTTTCAACATGCCCGAGCTCCTTGCAATATCTGCACTGAACATTTGGTTTGTACCAACAGAACTTCTCCAAGTGATCAGTTTTTTTTTGCAATTAGGACATGGTGGAAATTTTCCACTTTTTTCATTTGCATCCTTATGGCTACTGCCTTCCCCTTCCTTTTTGCTCGTCCTTTTTCTGATGATTGTGTTTCTTGCTTATAGTATTTGCCTTTGGCTTGTAGTTAGCCAAAAAGGCTCCTTCTTGTTGATCCTCCATTCTCAAAAGTCTCCTTTGGTCTGTGGCTTGAAGGGAGTTCACTAACTCTGACAAAGACATTTGAGAAATGTCCCTTGAATCCTCCAAAGTGGCAGTCTTTGACTCAAACCTCTCTGGCAGGCTTATTAACATTTTCTCGACCACTCTTTGATCAGAGAGCTCTTCACCCATGACACGAATCTAGTTGACAATCTTCATCATCTTACCAGAAAAATCTTTGATAGTTTCACTATCTTTCATTTTAAGTGATTCAAACTCCCTCCTGAGGTTTAGAACCCTCATTCTCCTTGTCCTATGGCTCTCATAAAATTCCTCCTTCAATCTGTCCCAGGCCTCCTTAGCTTTGCCACAATCCATCATTCTTGTGAGAATTTCATCACTGACAGCAGAGTGTATGGGCACTAATGCTTTCCCTTGCTTAGCCACCTCTTCAGCTTGATGTCTGATTTGGGCAACAGTTGGGTTATTTGGGAGAGTTGTTGGCTGAGCACCATCATTCACTATCTCCCAAAGGCTATAGGCTGTAAAATAGCCCTTCATCTTTGCAACCCACAACTCATAGTTCTCCCCTGTAAATACAGGAGGAGGAGGAAGAGATAAGCTTGAGGAAGCCATTTCTATAGGTTACCTTGTCCCTTCTAAGATCACAAAAGAGCTCTGGTACCACAGTTGTAGTCTAAAGGATCAAGAGTTCTTAGAAAGAAGAACAAAATGTGAAACTAGAAGGTGATAAAGTCTAACCATTTCATTCATTTTGGACTGAGCTTATATATATATATATATATATATATATATATATATATATATATAATACAAAACAGTACATGATTTCCACAAAACAAGGGTCAACATTCGTTTATACATAAAAAACTAGATTACACAAAATATCTCAACTAAACTATCAGGAGTAGGTTGGAGACAAACAAAACAAATACTTTGGACTGCAACTAGGGCAAACCACAAGTCTAACAACATGTTTTGCGTGCTTTGCACGAAACAACTGATGTATCGTGTCCGTAATAATATGTTCATTTTGTGTATTTGTTAATTTATTAATCTCTGTGAACTTTGTCTTTTACGTACAAAAAGATAGAACCTTTCTTCAAGTGTTTTTTAGCTTCGAGTACATATTCGGTAATGGGATTAAGTTTCTCCTCTAAAAATGCTTGTTAGCGAGAGTAAAGGGCACTTTGTTCATTGAATTACCTAATGGTGTTGGTCAAAGTGGAAGTTGACTGTGACCCTAGACGACCTTCACCTATAATGTCAGAAGAGTCGTCATTTTGGAAAGGGCTTTACCTAACCATCATCCCAAGCATGAGGGTGACCTTCATCTATAATGTCAGAAGAGTCATCATTACGGAAAGGGCTTTACCTAACCACCATCCCAAGCCTGAGGGTTACTTACAACTTACGTGTCGGGTTAAAAACCAAAAAAGTTTCCTCCATGAGATTATATTTAACCGGTGAGTTCTACGGTGCACCATCTAAAAAAATGGTGCACCATGCACTAGTTTAATGAAGCAATTTGAACCCATAAAAGAGCCATGCTGGCATCTATTTTATGTACGACATTTTGACCTAGTCAAAAGCATCTTTACGTTTTGTATTTGCACAATTGTCTATCGTATTTATATATTGGGGCACCAAATTTTCTATCTTTCCCAACATGATTGAAATCCCTAATTTTCCCCTTCATCCCCAGATCACCATATCCCCCTCTCATCTTTGCATCTCATCTCCGACACATGTGTACCCCTCATCCCCTCCACTCCGTTTGATCTCCCTCCATCACTTTTCTTCTCCATTCTTCCTTTCTCTTTGATTTGTCTTCTTTTCTTTTGATCCTTACTCAGTTGCCACGCACAGCAGAACCGTACGCAGCCCACGACCACCTCACAGAGTCGCCGTATCTGCCGTCCGCCGCTGCACCTCGCTCGGACTCGCGTATCGCCGCCGCATCGAATCACCGCGAGCCACACCGCCGCCGCACCGAATCAGCCTTCGGCAGCTACACCACGCCCCACCGCGTTTCTGCTGTCCAACCAGCCGTGTAGCACCTTTGCCATCCAGCCGCACGACCCAGCCGTCCTCTCCATGCGAACCTGAAGCTTCCAGAACCCACACGCAGGAACTCCTCCAAGAACCCATAAATGACCAAACGAACATGGACATCAGTTTAGAACAATTGAAACTTGGGTGGTGCATATTTGACCAATTGAAATAAAAGGTGCATATATACTTGGGTGGTGCATATTTGATCAGTTGAAACAAACCAATAGGGACATTAGAACAATTGAAACTAACAGGACATTAGAACAAGGACATCGGAACATGCAGGAACATCCTGTCATTAAAGATCTGCAAAAACAAAGGAGAAGAAATATCCATGCAAATACAACAAAATACATACTTCAAATGCAAATACAACATACAATGGATACATTTGACCAACAAAGGCAAATTTGACTAGGTCAAACATACTAATCCACATGGATGGTTTTGATTGGTCTACCAAGATGGTGCATGGTGCATCACCTTTTGGGTGGTGCAACTTAGACAACACCTATTTAATCCATGCTATACAAATCAATAAAAAGCTATGTTTATGTTTTTCTTTTTTGGTTTTATTTCATACAAAAGCACATTTTTCTGTTGTTGACTTTAATATTTAACCCATGTTGTGCTGAGTGCTGAGCAAGTTATTGGTTCTTGATTATAGCTGGTTTTGAAATTAATCAGCTGCGCGGTTTCAGTTAAAAACAGCATTGAAGCTGTATTGTTTGTCTTTTTACAGAGTGGAAAGTTTTCGAGCATGGATGGGGCACCGGTTAATAAGAACCTTAAAAAGAGGAAACTGGTGTTAATCGATTATGAGGATGATGGTATTGAAAAGGCACGCAGGTTCAAGATCTTACTCCCTAACGGGACTAGTGTGGAACTGACATCACGGGACCCTGACCCGGAAATGCCTTTCGGTGATTTTATCAGTTTGGTCAAAGACAAATATTTGAAAGCTCAGTGCCACTCACATTCGACGAAGAAGAAAAGAGATATTAATTGGAACAGTGGTGGTCTGTATCTTCAGGATGCTGATGATGTGAAGATAAGAAATGTAGTTAAATTGAAAAAATATAAACCTCAGAAGTGCCATATTTTACGGCTTCATGTGAGTAAAAAACCTATCGATGTCTGTTCTGTTTCTTTGTAATTTTATCTTTTGTTTACACCAAAAAAATAAAAAGTAGTATTGGAGGTTTTTTTAGCTTCAATTTTTCATTTTGTATTGTTGCTTTGCTTACTTACTGAAACTTTATATTTTTTGTTTGTATTCCTTCTGAATCAGGATGGGAGTAGTGATGTTGCCAAATCTTTTGAGGTTAGAATTCTGTTCCCGCTTTCCCCCGATATATATATATATATATATATATGAGTGGGGATCAAGTTACTCCAATAGTAACTTTAAAAGAGTTACTCCTAATCTCCACCCTTCATTTTATTGTAATCAAATTGCCTACATTAATTCATTAAAGAAGTCATTTAACTTTCATTGGATTACAATAAAATGAAGGGGGGCATTTTCTTTTAAAGTTACTCTTGGAATAACTTGATGCCCACCCATATATATATATATATAATATAATATAATGTATCAAGTGTGAGAGGAGTGTTTTTATGAGATTGAGAGGGGCTATTCTCAGCTTTTAGACCACTAACTAACTTTTAATCTTTACTATGATTTAATCACCAAGATTTGCTCCCCTCACTTTCATATAAAAATACTCTTCTCATATATATATATATATATATATATATATATATATATATATATACACACACACACACACGTGGAAGTTAATACTCCTCTCTCTCTCTCTCTCTCTATATATATATATATATATATATATATATATATATATACACACACACACATACATGGAAGTTAATACTCCTCTCACTAGATATATATATATATATGTGGAAGTTAATGCTAGAGGGTGAAAGGAGTGAATCTTGGTGATGCACCCATGTATCTATGGTAAAAATTAAAAGTTATTTAAGTATGATGTGAACACATACAAAATTTATATGCATTAAGATCCAACGATCAATATTTAATATGTGTATATATGTATGCATGTACACAAATCAGTGTATGATTTTTTAATTTTTTTTTTTATTGAAAAATTTCATTCGTTTCTGTGCTACTATAATGATTCTGTCGGAAATGCAGAATATGTGGGATTTAACGCCACATACGGACCTGCTACTGGAGCTTCCTGAAGAATATACTTTCGAAACGGCTCTGGCAGATTTGATTGTGAGCTGAATAATACAACTGAGATTACTATCTCCTCTCCTTTTTTTTTAAAAATGATTTGCACATAATAGTCACTAACTCTTCTATTCATTTACCAGGATAATTCCTTGCAAGCTGTGTGGTCTAATGGGGAACATAATAAGCTAATTAGGTATGACATCAATATGATAATGATATTGTCCTTTTAGTCCTTTACACTGAAAGAGAACTCCACGGTCTTACATTAATTTAGTGTTATTTTCAAGAACCAACTATGAAGTCCTGGGACCGTGAAATAAATTTTCTTTTTCTCTGCAGATTATTTGATCTTAAATCAATACATACATACATACATATAGGACCGTGTTATCTTTTGATAATTTGATAGTAGTTTGTTTTGCATTGGTTTCTGTAATCATTGTCAAAGTAGTCTTATAGAACCTCAGTGTATTTGCCCCACCTTAGTCACTATAATAAACTATAAAGGAAGTCCATAGCTTATTGTCAACACTAATGTATATTTAAAATTCCCAATTAATTTGCCAATTTAAGTTATATGATTATTTAATGTTCCATCAGCACCTTAGTTTTTGACATAAACTTTTTTCAGCCTTCATGATTGTAATAGTTTTTCTGTATTGTAAACTTACATATTTGATTTTAATCGCCCTTATGTTTGCTTGGTTGGTTTCTTACACATGTTTAATGATCACTAGTTCATGTGTATTTTATGTTTTGCAGAGTAAATCTGGATAAAGATAAGATTTCAATTTTTGACAATGGTCCAGGCATGGATGACAGTGATGAGAATTCACTGGTGAAGTGGTATTTATCTGATTGAAGTTTATTTCATCAACTTTTCCAAACCTGATATTCTGTTATTTCTTGTTAAGTCAAACATTAATGCACTTTCAAAGGACATTTGAAAATTCAAGATTTTAAATCTCTCAATATTTGCTAGACTTGTTTGTCAGCTAGCTGAATGCAAAACTAAGACTCAACATTTTTTTCGTAGGATTTAATGTTGGTTCACTTTCTCCATGAAAAACCTTAGTTACTATACTGATGTCTTGCTTGCTAATTGATAATGTATAATGTTTTATGTTGTTAGTTGATCAAATTTAAACTTTTTTTTTCTTCCTATGTTGAGGTCTGAAGGGATTCAAATCTAGGTTCTAAGAATAAAAATTTCAGTTGAAAGGTTTAGGGGTTCCAATTTAATCTGAGGTTGGATAACTTCAAGATTTGGAGGTAAAGGAGAGTCTGAAAGTGAACAAACTGCCGGTAGATTTTTCTAGGAGAATCAGTTTGGAAGTTGGAAGGTTCATTGGTATATTTTCCAGGGTGTTTGATGACTATTGTTTTGGATATATAAATAGCAATGAAACATTTGTCCATGTTTTTGAAAATAAAAATTCAGAAAGAAATTCTAAAATTTCAATTCTAATAACACATTATATTTATAATAGTTTTATAAAATATACCCAATTTTCATACATTGCTAGCTTTTGATCTTAAACTCACTTTTGTCTTTAGTTGTACTTCCATCTATCATTTGAGTGGTGAGAATCTCAACACTAGGACTTCTAGATCTATCTGCTGCATATTCTAGCGTCCTCTCTTGATTATAGACTCTTTCTCATCTTTCGTACAGGGGAAAGATGGGTGCTTCACTTCATAGATTATCGAAATCAGAGGCTATAGGAGGAAAACCTCCATACTTAAAGGTGTTATTAGTTCTCACTTTTCAGTACTTTTTTTGCTTGTAATTTCTGTTGAACATGTTTACTTGTAAGAAATATGCTAGCAACACACTCTCTAACACTTTTTTTAACACACACTCTCCTATTGGTTGAAATTCATGTGGGCCCTACAAAATTCAGGTGGGGCCCACATGAATTAGTGGGACTTATATGAATTTCAACTGATAGGAGGGTGTGTGTTAAAAAAAGTGTTAGAGAGTGTGTTGCTAGCATTCCTTAATGTACTTCAATAGTACAATTTCTTGTACACTTTGATTGTAAGAGTTTTCCTTCACTTTACATTCATTTGAAATAGGAACTGTGAAGTATTTCCTTTACATAAAATTTGGGTCAATATATTGCTGTCTCTGATGCTTATTCATACAGATGGATCAAGAAGTTAATCAAAGGGGAGGATTACAGATATTTGTCTTCTAAAGCGTTTGTGTTTGTTTATGTGGGGTATCTGTGCAGCCTTATTTTGGAATGTTTGGATATGGTGGACCTATTGCAGCTATGCATTTGGGGAGGTATGATTTTTTTGAAGAAAATCTTCTTTTACTTCTGCTCAAGTTACTCCCTCTAGCTCCTTTCTCTTTATATCTCTCTCTCTCTCTTCCTTATTCATGTTACTCTTACATTACAGTCGTGCTTTAGTTTCGTCCAAGACAAAAAATGTCAAGAAAGTCTATATGTTACTTCTTGAGAGAGAAGCTTTGTTAAGTGCTTCTAATTCTAAACTCACATGGAAGGTACTCATGTTTCCGTAACAGTGCTATGCCCTTGGTGCTTTCTTTTGATTTCTATTATTTGTTTGGGCTCTTAACAGATTGAAACATGTCACTTTTGTTGATTTATTTGTGTCATTCAGACTGATGGTGGCATCAGGGACCCCTCAAAGGTTGAAATCAGGGATTCTCATAATGGAAGCTTTACAAAGGTAGATACCATCTATCATCTTTTGTTTATTCTCTTCATATCCGTTTTAACCATTTTGGATTTGATTTCTGTCTTTTACCACTTCATCATATAACTTAATCACGTTATTATAATCTACATGTGGCTTTTCATATGCTTTAATGTTTTATATGGGGCCGACAGCTTTTGATTTTCTTTGCTGATATTTTTATTCAGTGTATCATATTATTATTTCTCTCTGAACTGAGAATTTTCAATTCTTTTATTTTGACTTCATGACTGTCTTGAATTTTTTTTCATGAGGCACCATCAAGGATAATTTTGATATATGGAGCTTATATCTAACTTGATAGGACATTACATTTTTTTTTTTTTTTTGAGATATTGTTATTGCTAAGTCCACTGTTTTTATGTTTTTGGGTTGAGCCTCATTATTTGTCATCTTTATCCAATTCTATTTATCAATGCCTCTGGAAATGGTACGGAAGTGCACAACCAGAAAAATGGCCCCACCCCCCTTCTGTCCTTGTTATATTTACATTGGCCAATGACCAACACAACAATTCATTCATGAATATATGATACTGTTGCAGGTTCAGATTTATGGGCCAAAAGTAAAAAATGTGGATATATATAGACTCCAGTGTCACTTGAAGGACATCTATTTCCCCTACATTCAGGTTTTGTTTCCCCCAATGAATTGGATCAATGCAGATTAGAGAAAATCATATCTTTATGAATCTGGTTCGTAATCATATCTGTAGGAATCCAATGCATGTGCATGTTGCTACATGGATCATATGGCTCCATTGTGTTCTCATAAATCATGAAGTCCATTTAGTTCTAAGTCCTTTTTATGGTGTCAGCTACGGTTTTTCGTAGTCTCCCCACTATTCGTATTGATGATTCTAATGGTCTTCTCCTAACATCGGCAAATCACCTATTGCTAGATTATACCATCTTTTTGTCAGTAAGCCTGATCCTACTTTTTCTTAATGCATTCATTTCTAATCCTATATTGTCTTGTATGTCCACTCATCTAGTACGACATTCTAATTCTACAAAACCAAGCCACAGTACACCTTTAGTGGCCCTTTATCGCCAACATTGATGCCATATTTGGCCTACTAAAAAGTTTGTTTTCTCTTTTTTTTTTTTTTTTTTTTTGTTAGTACTTATTGAGATGTGCTAGTAAAACTGGTTTTCCTTGTGTCTTTTATAATTTTGTTGGAAGAACATTGTTCTTCCTTAGATAGAATATAATTGTTTTGAATTGTTTTCTTCATGCAGAGTGATGACATGTTTGACAAAGGGAAGACTACTACACCAACAGAGTTCCAGGTTCTTTCACTGCTATTACATTTTCAGTAGTTCATTACTTCTGTTGTGGCATTGTCTGGTTGCGAATTTCTTCTGTAGGTGATTATCAAACTAGAATAACAATTGTTTCAGGCTTTTGTTGTTATAAAATTGATCAAGTTAATATTACCAAATTATATTGACTGAAAATGTACGATGTAATATAATTTGCATTTTTAGGCAGACTACTTAGTATCACTCTATTGTATCCATCTGTATTCCTAAATCAGAAGATCTGTAAAGATAATAATTGGAATGATGAACACTGTTTTCTGTGCCTTTCTTTTTGACAGCTTTTATTTGCTCAACTTATTTTAGTATGAATGGAATTTAGCAGCCTTCATATTAAAGCATGTTTTCACAGTTTGAAGACTCTTAACTACGATTACTTAGGAATCCTACGTCTACTGGCGTAGTGAAATATGCAGTTTCTTTTTTAATTATTCTTAAGAAAAAAGTTATGATTTCTTTTCTATGAAAAAGCAAACAGGAGCTATGAAAAGTCATATTATTGTAATTTGTAATATTATGTAGGATTGGAAATGAATTTTGTTCTCGTACAGGTTAATGGCGATGATTTAACTGAGATTCAAGGTGGTGAGGTTGCAATAACCAATTTGCTTTCTTGCAATGGTCCTGAGTTTGTTTTTCAGCTTCGTCTATTCAATGCTCTGGGGTATGATGGCATCAAAGGTCCTAGTAATATTTTCTTTCTCCCTGAACTATAGCCTTTAGTGCAAGATCGATGATACTTCTATATCATTATATCTAAAATGTTAATTCTCATTAGTTTTTTCTTTCCAATTTACTGCGTAAAAAATTATATTTCAGGTTCTAGAGACTTCCATGAAGCAAATGCACGCCTGAGGTGTGTATATTTTCCCTTTAGAGAGGTAACAAACAAAGCATACAATATTCCTTTCATAAATCTAAAATTCAAGACCTACGGAATTAAAATTTTTATATCGCAGGGAAAAGAAAATTTTGAGAGGATTTTGGAGAAGTTAATGGCTGATGGTTATGTAATAAGAGAAAACTTCCAAAGTTTTAGTCGTGTTTCTGTCAGGCGACTTGGCCGTCTACTCCCTGATGCTCGCTGGGTAACTTACAACCTTGGATTTGAGCTTCTAGATCTATTTTCTCCTATACTTGAGTTCCAGTAGCTGTTTATTTGTTAAAGCTATACCTATATACAAATGAAGATATTTTCTTTTTTGTCCCTACAAATCGTTTTTGTTGTATCACATAAACACAACATCATAATTAATTCAATGTCCTATTTCTGCCTTTCCTTTTTTCCATCCAATTCCTATAATTTCATCAGTTACCATCACATGCGGTGCATTTTTACTATTCTTTAATGATTCATTGCATACATTAAGCATCAATACGAATTACCTATGCAACCTACATTCTAATGTAGTCACAACATCTTGAGATTTTCCTTTGGCTGAATAATTTATCTGCTTTTAATAAATTTTTGCTTAAATTTTGCTGTAGTTCCTTGTACTTTAAGAGAATTTTAAAGTAGGTTCCCATAGTATACATAAATGGGAAGGGTTCAAAAATCACTTTAAAATGAGTCCCCTTAGGGACCTATTTAAAAATTCTCAAAGAAAAAGAGATGCACCCATTAATTTAATTTAAATTTATTAATGTAGCTGCTACTAAAGTCATGGTTTGTTTTAATACAGTCTTAATGTAGCTGTTATTTCTGTTAGTGATCATAGCAAAGTTGTTAGGTCTATGATCATGGCTTCTCTTGTATAAATATTTCTTCAATCAATGTATTATTCAGTTTTCCAATTTATGAATCATAACATGAAATAAGAAAATTTAATTCAATTTTGGACTGCATTTCTTTTTCCTTTTTGTTTAAATAAATTAATTATTTTGGCGTTCAACAGACTCTCATCTTAAGTTTTTCTCTATCTTTGGTTCATTAGTGTTTGCCATTGACTTGCTTTTTTTTTTTTTTTTTTTTTTTTTTTTTTGTAAACCACAGACTTTACTTCCTTTTATGGAATTTAGGAACAAAAAGGGAAACAAGTCTCACTTATTGAAGAGATGTTGCTTGAGGGTGAAATGTTTCATTGGTACACTGTAGTCATGATATTTTACCACATCAGCACTATTTGTTTCTTCACTCTGTTTTGAGCCAGACTTTCTGATTTGCAGAGACTGATGCTGGTTTTAAGCCGACATCATCCAAGGTCAGACTTGCTATACTTGAACTGTTGAACATATTAGTGTTTGTTGAATGTGCCATCAATTTTTCCTTAATTATCGTGACCTATGTCTTACTTATGTCTCTACTTGTTAAATGACTTTTGACTGGCGTTTGGCTTTTGAAGTATGGATTGGATTGAACTGATCTCAATTCTCAACAGAGATTATTAAATGGCAAAAGAAATTGATTGTTTTGTGCATACCACATGGTTGTGTACTTAGTATCATATAGCGAAAAAATATTAGATAGAATCTGGATCAACTAATCATTTTCAAACTTAGGAAAACTTTAACTAATTTGTCAAAATATTAATCGATTTCCTTATTTAAAACTTTAGTCTACCAAAGTTAAGATTATTTGAAACCGTTTTAAGTCTTAGTGAGCTCATAAATTATATTCTATCATACTTACATAAAGATCCGAAGACATTTGGAGAAATATCATCTTTGTAGCTTTCTATGGTCTCGGAGTTTGCTCATCAACAAATTTCTTGGTGCATTCCAAGCTTTCAATATTCTTCTAATCTATACTCCAAATCCTTGGGTCATCTTATCATTCTTCTTCTTATTGACCTTGGGCATAAATAACTTGGACATTCCTGCTCCAATGCTCTCTCTTGATACTCGGACTATTCTACAAGGCATATATCACTTAAAACCATAGTTAGTCCAATGTCATTTAATATCTCAAGATGCATGGTTTAATGATGTTTAACTAGTATTAGACCAACATGCATAATATATTTACACCATATTCCATCAACACGTGTACTTGTATAAGACATTTCATCAAGCAATATTCAATTTTATAAATACATTTGTATGACATATTTCCGCATTAATATTTGGTATTTCAACAAACAATGTTTAGCACATTCAAACCTATGAAATTTCACAATATGCGCTGCATAATATACAGTTTAAAATCAATTAACTTTGTGTATGGAAAACTAAGTTGTCAGATGTGTTAGCTTCTACCACTGCAATGAATATTAAAGCAGTAGCAAAAAACAGCAATGACCAAGCCTTTTACCCACTAGGTGGGGTTGGCTACATAGATAAAACGATACTATAATGTTTTATCGTAAATCATGTCTATGGATAAACCATTAACCTGTAGATCTCTCTTAATGGATTCACTTATAGTTTTTCTCGGTCTCCCTCTACCTCTAGCATTCAATTTGATCTACTCTCCTCTAGTATTGAAAATTTGAAGACTCGAAGCAGTTGTAATTTCAAAATTATATAATCTTGGAGATTTCCATGTTACCCTGGGTATGGTTCTTAATGCGAGTTGTTAAGCATTCAATAAATTCTGATTTCATATAAGTTTAAAAGTAAGCAATAACCAATGAAATGTTTGACAACTTATTCTAGGTACTTTATCCTAGAGAAAAAAAAGACGGGTATACTAACATTTACCTGTATATGTTCTCACATAGTTCACATGTTATGTGTATAAAAAAAGCCAGCTGTATGTTCAGCTTGAGAGAAAACAAGTGCATGTTTTTTGTATTTGTGCTTTTACATATACAGTACTCTGAAACCATCGATAATTGGATATTGAAGAAGTCGTGAGTCTTTGTTCCATGCAGTCAGTAGGTTTGATAACATAAGTACAGAAAAATGATAATATGTTTTAATATCTTATCGTCAACAAATTCATGGCTTTTCAGACTGATCTAGCTCACCACAATCCCTTTACCTCGGCTTTGAAGAATTTTGGGAATAAAACTCCAAACAAAGAGAAGGGTAGTTTCTTGTTATTAATTCTAACCATGATACTCTCCGCTTTGTCGTCTTGGTTATAGATACTCTACTCATCAGTTGTTTTAAATCAATAGGTATTGAAGTTGAAATACGCAAGGCTGGAAAAGTGTTGACTCCTTTACAACTAGAAAGGGAGTACCAAGACTGGATCCTACAAATGCATGATCTTTATGATGAAGAAGTTGATTCTGGTGAGGATCAGCCAGTTATCATCGTTAGCCCGGCAAACAAAAAGGCACTTGGCATCTCTTCGGATGGTAAGTATCAAGGACTAACTAGATTCTGCTAGTAGCCACTTCCATTTGGCGTTTTTTCTTGTCTTTTTTTTTTTCAGTCCCTATATTCTCAAGGTACTTTTTACACTATTTTCAAGTCATAATAATATATAAATTTTATGATTAATCACATTAATGGATTATTTAATAAGTTAATAATTTATATAATTCATAAACCATTTAATACACATTTTTTTTTGTTTTTGATCGGGTATCTCTATATGCAAGCTGTGAGATTAATCTTCGGGTTTGAGGTGGTGGTTAGGTAAAGTCCTTCCAGAGTGGTGAATCCTAGATTTGAACCTCTGACATTGCAAGTGAAAGTCGCCTGGGATCACAGTCCACTTTCATGTCCAACCCCTGTTGCATGTTTAATACACATGATTAATCATAAATTTATGAGTAAAGGCCAATTTTGGTCCCTGAAACTTTTAGTTCCCGAAAAAAATAAGCTCACCGTTTAGTCCCTGAAATTTACTTCCATGAGACATTTTGGTCCTTCCGTCAGTCAACCGTTGTTGATCTCCGTTAACTTGCTGACCTGGAGCGTTATGTGCCAAGGTGTATTGTTAATAAGTTGCTAGCGTGGCATTTAAGGTGTAAGAAAGGTATTTGCATAGCGCAGATGATCGTGCTAAGCGAATTTGATTTTCCAAAACCCATTTGTGAGATCACCTGTCTATGATCATCTGTCTGATCACCTGGAACAAATTTGTTTAGCGAAACTATTTTAGCTAAGCGAATTTGATTTTCCGAACTTCCCTGGTTGCTGTGACAAATTCGCTAAGCGTATTCAATTTCGCTAAACGAATATTCAAGACCCGTCTCTGAGATCACCTGTCTATGAACATCTGTCTGATCACCTGGGACAATATCGCTTAGCGAAACTATTTTAGCTAAGCGAATTTAATTTTCCAATTGACACCTGAGCAACTTAACGTGACGGATATGCAAGTTAACGGAGATCAACAACGGTTGACTGACGGAGGGACCAAAATGTCTCACGGAAGTAAATTTCAGGGAGTAAATGGTGAGTTTATTTTTTTGAGGTAGTAAAAGTGGGTCCCTGTGGGTCTTTACTCTAAATTTATATATTTAGTAAAAGTGCGAGATCATTATTTTGTTTTTTACCCTTTTGAAGGAGGATCTTTGTCCTGTAGCAGTTCGAAGTTCATACACCTATGATGCTATTCGAATTTCCGAGGGAATCCCTGTCTTTCTATGTGCCGTGGGCATAAAAATAGTCGTATTTAGACTAGACTGGCTAAGTGAAAAAGCTTTACATTTGCAGTCTAATTTATGTGATCATTTTCCTCATCAATATGCAGTCATTAGAGTCCACCGGCTTTTAAAGAGAAAGGAAAAATGGTGGAAGGCTGGCCAGAAAATCAAAGTGTTAAAAGGAGCATGTGCCGGGTGTCACAAGAACAATATTTATGCAACCCTGGAGAACTTTTTGCTTGAAGGATTTGAAGGAGACGCTGGTGGTAAGCTTTCTGATGGCACACAAGTAAAAGAGCATCATGTTTGACATTTCCTCTTTCTTCTCTCAATTAAGTTGGATTTCTTGGAGAAATATGCAGATTACCTCCGTAATTCCTCAAGAACATATACAAAACAACAAAAATATAAAGTAAGACGAAGATGGATAGAAACATTGCACATCTTCCACTGCCACGTAGGCAGTCTGTTTGGTTTTAGGTCATTAGATTGGATAATCCCCATCTTGCCCTTACTGCAACTTTAGCCCGATCTACTATACCTCTCTATTATTTGTCATGTACAGGGGGATTTTATTAAGGGTGGCAAATGGATGGATTGGATAAACTTTTATTCGGATTATAATGGATGGATTAAAAATAATCCATTATGATTCATTAAAATTTCATTAAAAAAATTTAATCCATCCATGATCCATTTAAAAAAATCCATCCAATCGATCCATTAATAATTTTTTACGGATAGATATTCAATCTATCCATGAAAAATATTTTAAAAAATTAAATAATTTTTATGACTATTTCCGAATAATATCTTTCATTCATCCACAAAAAAAAAATCCAAAATAAAATTTTTTGCCTACTTTTTTTGTGATTAACAATTTATCCCAAATCCATTACAAGGAATGCAAATTGTGGTAGCAAAACACCAAAAAATATATTGTTCTGCTTATAATAGCAGCAAATTGATTTAATTTTTGAAGTTATGGTTTTTATCATTTATTTATTTTTTTCAATTTTATCCAATGGATTATTTTTTTGTTTTATGAATTGGTCCAATGGATTTTAGAATAATGGTTGATGGATCACAACCATCCATAAAATAAAATAATCCAATCCATTGTTATTTTTTTTTTTTACAATGGGTTGATTGGATGAATTTTCATTTGGATGGACTGGATGGATGATGGACAATTGGATTTTTTTGCCACCCCTAGATTTTATCAATTGGGAATAAGTCTTGCCTAATTTTTTTTTTTTAAAAAAAGTGAGTTATAAAAATAAGGGGGACATATAAACCTAACTCTCCAGTTTTAGGTTAAGATATGCTATCAAGTCTTCTATTTAAATTTTAGCTTAGCCTATAAAAGAGGATGTCCTCGAGTGCTTTGGACACTCCTACCCTAACAAGTAATCTAAGCATCCATTAGAAATCAAAGTAGTCACAACTAATTTGTCATAACAGTGGATATCAAGTAAAGTTAGATAAGTAAATAATTGCAACATTTTCTATAAGTGTGTCTCGAATAGTAAAAAATAGATTATTGCAATTCAATAATTGAATATATGTATAATCGATTATTGTTATGTTTGGATATGTTTTTTGGAAAACAATTTTAAAATAATGTTTCATTTGGGTTATATAAAAAATGATCACTTTTGTATAGTGAGCTACAGAAAAAATGATTGAATAGGCAGTTTTTGGCACATAAACAAACCTAATAAAGCACAATGAAATAGAAAGAAATAGGATATTAATAGGGTGATTATGTTCTATTCTCTTTGGTTACATTTCTTTATTAGAACCAAAATGTCCCACTTTTTAATCTCATGTCTTGTTCTCTTCTATTTATAAAATGCACCAAGCATAAAATTAAACTCATGTTATGTTCCATCTTGTTCTGACATGTTTGCTAAATGCTTACATGATGCTCAACCCTTGCCCTAGAGATGAATTCCTCCACACATGTATATCCAGTGTTAAATTTCATTTACAAAACTTAAAGTCTTCTAAATTCAAAATATATCATCATCATATAAAGTAATTCTGACTAATTGAATATCATTTCAATAATATTAATAATCAGGTTACAAATGATTAGTGTATCTTTGGATTAGATTGTAAGATTTGGCTTTAAAATTTTGAATTTCTATTATAAAAAAGAAAAAATAAAAATAAAAATCAATTGATACTTTTTAGTATTGAATCCTACTTATTTGGATATGCTAGATAAATAGAATTATACGGGTATTTGTTTAAATTACACATAATTTACATATATAAAGAGGCAGTTTTTTTTTTTTTTCCTAGAGGAAGATCGTAAGTCAAAGTACAACCGAAGGCGCTTGGTTGAGATAAATCAAGCAGTCTGCAAAAGGCAATTTAATTAGATTTACTCCAAGAATTTTATTAGAAAGCACTATTGTAACAAAAAATAGCAAATCTCTGACATCATTTATCATTATTATAACCCCAGTCCAGTTATAGAGATTTAAGCCGATGATAGTCGAGGTAAAAAGCATATCAGCTAGAAATTTATTTAGCTGCTACTAGTAAACATAATTGTGACCTCTATTGACTGTTTTTTAACTTTAAACAATGATGATTGAAACTGAATTGAAGTACTAACAGTTCCTTTTTGATCCTCCCTCCCGTGCCAAAAAAACAAAATTAACATTTGATGATGTTCCGACCATCACATCACAAAAGATGATATGCTAGTTATGTATATGAGATTGTAACTTTTATTTGAGAATTTAGTTTTTATTTGGAATGTCATTTAAGTGTGTGGATTCTTTATTATATGAAGAAGCTGACCACCTTTGGTTTCTTTTTTAACAGGAGATGCCCGAATCATATGTAGGTTAGTTATGAGTATTCTAGAGATGCTATGTCTACTTGTATTATGACTCCTCAAAAGTTATCGGTTATGACAACTGTTTCATTGATTTTAAAGGCCAATAGATATCCCAGATGAGAATGGTTGTGTCCTTTCAGTGGGGGATGAGAATTCAAGTTTGGACATTCATGGATCTTTGTCGTTGCCTTTAAGCGTGATCGACTCTGGAAAGGTTCTGAGATTATGTTTAAATTTATTTGTTCCACACAGTTGAAAAACTTTCTCAATACAAATCAATTTTTACCAGCTTGTGGCTGTTGATAGTATTGAATGGGACAATCAACTGAAGAAGAAACAAATGAAATCTCCTGCTACAATTGATTTGCTGAGTTCAAATCATTGTCAACAATTGGAGGTTGATGGGGTTAGTATTTTCTTTTTTAGTTTCTGCCCCATGCTCTAAAATATTTATTTTTTCAGGTTCTCTGTTAGGTACTTTTTTTTTTTGGTTAAATTGTCTTTAGAACCATAAAAAATGAGTTTTTAAATGGATCACCTAAAATTAATTATTTCGATTATGTATTTTAATTTGTTCAAAATTACATAAAATCATTGTGTCCATGTCAGCTGCTACAATAGAAATTGACGTATGCATCAAAATAAGTAATAAGTGACTGTGCAACTCCATGTAATTTAGACCCAACTGAAAAAAAATGGACCTAAATTAAATAATTAATTTTTGAAGGACCCATTTGAAACCCGTCTAAAGAAATTTGGACCCATTTGAAGCCTCCATCTTTGCTTTAAAGAACATTGTGGATTTAATGTTCTTCATGTCATACTTATTTGGAAGTGGTCCTTTTTTGCTTGCTTTTATGGCTAATTACTCTATGTGGATGTGGTCAGTGGAAGATTATATTGGTGAGGTCCCAAAACGGTCAATTTCCAGTTTCCAAGTTCTTATGGGTGTTTCTTTTCTTTTCTAAAATGTTTTACTTTATTCTTACTATTTCATGTCTGTTTGCAGGCATTACCTATTAATGCTCCAGTTTTTGCAGGCCAAGTGCCTCCAAACCAAGTAGTAGCAGTTGTTCGGCCTATAAATTTTATGCCCGGTGCTACAGAAAAGTTAGACCAAAAGTATATTTACAAGAGCAATGTTGAAATGCTAATGGAAATAAAATTGAAGAACCAAGGCCAGAATGATGAAAGTGTTATTCATTTAGATCGTGTATCACCACAATCTTGCAAAGGGTTTAATGGTTTATATTTCTTTCCTCTGGGATGCAAATTGCCTAATTTATTTAACAGGGCTGGTGCTTATATATTCTCATTCTCTCTTGTAAGAAGGCACATTAACTATCTTTTTTTTCCTACCTGTTCAGTCTGATGTTATTTTGTAAGTTCTCTCTCACCACACGTTATGTTTTGTTGGGGTTTTTGTCTGCTAGATGGAGTTGAGCTGTGAAAATGTTCAGAAAAGAGTGATTGTGAAGGCTTCGCCTCGCGTTGGGAAGTGGAAACATTTGAGTGAAGATCAAAGTCCCCCACTTGTTGTGAGGTATCATTATTGCTTAAATATTGATTCATAATCTGTTTTCCGTAAGTTTATATCAATATGTGTGATCAAAATTTCACGTCTCTTTTGTTTTAGAAAACTTATTTTTTTTGCATTTATTCTGTTTATTAGAGTAACTGGGCCTATCTCCTCTTCCTCTATTTAAACCAAGCTCATCAGATGTGGTTTCTCTCTCTTCTAACTAACTTTTCCCTCTCTTCTTAATTAGTTTTTTCGGTGTTTGGGCTGGGCCAATATCGTATCAGTACCCTTTATAATGACTTTGGCAACCTTCTCCTATTGAGCTGGCTTTTGAGTGGAGTTAGGCCCAATTATTCTAATTCAGCTAATTCAGCATGTATTTTTCTTTTGTATGTTCTTGTGTTGGACAGGGTTGCTTCATCTTTTCCAACATTAGCCATTGCGTGTTATGATATATATGACAATCGAGCACCCTTTCAAGATATTCCTGAACTGACAGCCAAACTCAAGACAGAAAAGGGCTTACTCTTTGAAACACACAGGATGCATATTAGTCTTTCAAGCAACAAATTGATTTTAAGTATTAAGGTACTGTTAAGACATTATTTACTTTTTTACTCATATGAAGGAAGCACCTTTTGCATATGTTTTTGAATATTTGAGAGTTGAGACAGGATATACTGGTTAAAAGTAAGGAATTGGACAAGATAAGGCCAGGCTATGGAGCCACTTTGACGATTGCTTCAAGCAATGAGCTGTTATCAGTTTCCATTACATGTCAAGGTGCCTGTGGATACACATATTTTTCTTAAAAGGAGACGTGATTTGATTTTCTGTATGTGTTGCTTGTTCTTATATCTGCTGGTGTTCAATAATTTTTCAGTTTATCCAGGTTATCCTAAGAATGTTGAACTGAAGCCTCCCATAATAGAAAATCAACTTCTTCCAGGCTACGTTTTTGAGAAGCTAGCATTGGAGGTATCTTAGAATGGACAATGATGCTTGACAAAATTTGTGGCATAATTTGTTCTGCCTATTGTTTTTCAATATTGCATGAATGCTACACTGAAAGAGGATAAAAGAGGGAAAAGTATCAAGTAGCTAAGATACTAAGAAAGCAGCTAGCCTAGAGAAGAAAGAAGCTTTTGATGGGGGTTATTTGCCAAGGTGGATAAGGGCACATACAAGAAAAGATAAGATCTAGGATGAGTATTCTAGAGGAAGTGCATGTAGCACCTAGAGAAGATGATGGAAACTTGTCTAAGGTGTTTTGGTGATGTGGTAAGAAGGCCAATAGAAGCTCTAGTGTGAAGAGTGGCTCAATTAGAAGAGAATCTGTGTTAAGGTGGTAGAGGAAGACCTTAAATGCTTAAGTAGAAACCATCAAAAAACAGCTTGTTCTATCGCGTTTACCGAAAATGTGGCTTTTGATAGATCTCAATGGTGTCCGATATCCATGTTGGCAACCCCACCTAATGAGATATGGCTTGGTTATTGTTGTTTGTGTTTCTTGATTCTCATGTGGCACTGGTTGGGCTATTAACTTGTGGTAATTGTGGCCTCTCTAGAGTGATGATTTTTGCTATTGCTAATTCATAAATGAAACCTTAGTTGATTTAAATATTCCAAAATCTTTATCTGTTAAATAGGCCCAAGAAATGGCTTTTGTCTCTAATGCATACTATCAACTGACTGATATTGGGAAATTCATGTGTTGATCGAACGATCTTGTATGATCATGCTCATTTAAATTACTTTGTTTTAAATATTTCATTTTCATATGCTTTGTCTGCTTAATCATTGGGTATTCATGCTCTTTAATTCATCTTTGCATAAAATTGTTTGTTCCTTCATTATTTTTAAAAATTGTCATCAGAAGCTAAAGTTAATTGTAATTATCTGTCTATATCAGTATCTTATGTAAAAATAGTGCAATTTTTTTACAGAGATATTTGTTTGATGTTTATCTTTCAGATGTTTGATGCATATGGAAATCATGTGTTAAAAGGATTAGAGGTTACTTTGTCTCTGGATGGTTTTCACATACTAGATCATTTTGGCATGATACACAAGGTAATTTTGGTGTACAATCGCTGGTGTATGATAAATCATTCTTTGTGAAGAGTAACTTTTCTTCTGTAAACTAGATAAAAAGATATTGCATAATGTTTTGTCTGCTTTGTGTATTATGCTTTTACATTGTATACAAATTTTGCAATACTGGTTGATGGTGTTAGAGGTATAAACAAATAACATATATATAAATCCATATATCAAATGTAATATAGATGAATTCTTTTCTTATTTTGAATATATAAAGGACATTGTAATTGTTTTGGGATATGAATCACTGAAAAATATACAGGTGGACCATAAAGGAAGAATTAATCTCAGTGGTCTACTAAAAGTAACAGCAGGATATGGAGGAAAAGGTATGAAGCATTTAAATTTGATGTCAAAGATTTCTAGTGGATAATATGTAAATTAATAACCAGCTACTGGTCAAAACTTTTTCCCACATTAATTTTTTAACTTTCAAATATCCTACTTTGTTGCAAGTTGCAACCATTCGTGAGGGCTTCGTTGACAAAGGAATGTTTTGTACATAATGCATATTATAGAATTGGTATTTTAAAATGATAATTTAAATCTTGCTGTGTTCTTGGTGTTTTGTTCTATTCTTAGTTCTTGCAGTCTTATTTGTGTACTTCATGGTGCAGCATCCATATCTGTTCTATTTGAAGATAAAAAGATTTTCAAACAGGAGTTTTCCACTGTGAAAAGGAACCTAAGAATCACATCAGGGGTTTGTTTTTGAAAACCTTTCTAGACATATTGATGGGTTATCTGATTATACTTTTAATGGTTTTGAATGAGTTCTTTTGTGTCTTCTCTTAAGTTAATATGTATGAATGTAGGTGCCCGATTTTTGTACTGCTGGTGGTCACTTGGATAAAATCGAATTTGAAGTTGTCAATTCTAATGGAAATGTAGATATGAATATTCACCACGACGATAAAGATGGCCAGATCCATATGCTTACCATCAAGTCAGACTCTTTTAATGCAGATGAATCTATCCGATACACTTTTCAGCATGGGTGCTGTACCATCCCTTCAATACCCATTCCACTGAATGAAGGGACTTTTTGCTTTGAAGCTGCTCATTCTCGACATACAGAGCTATGTCTGATTGTTAAGGTTGTAACAATTGGCTTTAATAAATTTTGGCCTAGCTGTGTATCATAATGGTGGGATTTGTGTGCAGGTTCCTGTTGTGAAAGCACCAAACGTGAAGTATGATGATAATAGTATAATGCACGAGCAGGACTCACCATCATTTAATCAAGAAAGTAATTTAATGATCTCCTTAGTTAATAATGATGACAAGGTACAGGAAATGACCTTAGCTATGCCCCCCCCCCCCCCCCTGCATATGTAAAATGGCTTGAAAGTTAAGATGGATGGATGAATGAATAGTGTTTGAACATGCCTCACAATTCATGAGAGCATTGAACTTGATTAACAGACTTGCTTATGATTTGGCAATATCACTTAAACGAATTCCATTTTTATCACAATGTGAAGTTTTATGCCTTGAGGTGCTTCTTTGCAGGAATTTGAGGACATGTGCAACATAGCTGAGATTATAGGAGCTCTAGAAACTAATCTTGATGGTCTGAATAAGCTAAAGGATGAAACTGAGCAAGAGATGTATAAGTTACTAGGTTCTCTCTCTCTCTCTCTCACACACACACACACGCACGATTTTGCTCTTAGTTTATAATAATTTAAAAATTTGCAGCACATTTTTTTAAGATCAAGTAGCAAGAAATTAATGTATTTATTTTTGTCACTATGTTGCAATATTTTTTCCATAATCATCTGATACTGGGCATCATGGCACTTTAAGGTCAAGATAGGTTGGAAAATGCCCAAAATAATATTAGTTTAACAATCCTTTGCAATTTAAGTCTTTATGTTTTGTGTGATGGTTTGTGTATTTCTTAATTCCACAGAGAATGTTGAACCCTATCAATTGAGCTTTAAGAACTGTCTATCTACCAAAGACGAATTAAAGTTGAAAATTGAAAGCATGGAAAACACTGCAGCTGCTGTACTCTGCAGTCTATCTGCAGACCACAAGCAACCAAAGTGTTTCCTGGAAGATATAATTGGCCTGGTTGCCCTGCTTGGTACTGTGCAGAGCCCTAATCTTAGCAGGTTGTCTAATCTCCCCCCCCCCCCTTCTTTCTTTCTGATTCCATTATACCATTATCGGTAGAGAATAATTTATTCTCTTTTCTGTTTGACTTCTGATTGTGTTTATGGTAACTTACATACAGAATATTAGCAGAGTATCTTGGTGAAGATAAAATGCTGGCTGTTATTTGTAGATCTTTTGATGCTGCAAGTTCCCTTGAGAGTTATAAACAAAGTGGAGCAATTGATTTTGAGTGTGGCTTACATGCCGAAGCAACTACTCTTGGAAAAGATATATATAAGCGTTTCCTTGTTTTTTGCCTTGAAGATATAAGGTAATGCAGCACTTTCATGAATGTGATTTTCATTGTTATACGATCTATCTTTTCTAATTAAAATTAGTATTTAACTTCATAAAAACTATAGACCAAGGCATTATAATGAGGGTGTTTATTTTTTGTAATAAAAAATTATCATGCATATGTATCTGTTTGACAGGCCTTACACTGGCTATTGCCAATGGAATGACCCTCAGAGGAAGCTGGTGTTGCCAGATCCTACCATGTCAAACGGGAAAATGCCTGCTGGTTTTTTAGGTTATGCGGTTAATTTGGTTGACCTAGACACCATTCACTTGCAGATTAGGACAGCTTCGGGCCATGGGCTCCGAGAAACAGTGCTGTTTAGCCTTTTCAGGAAGCTCCAGGTTTATGAAACAAGGGAGTGTATGGTGGCTGCTCGTGCTTGTATACAGGATGGTGCTGTTTCATTGGATGGTGGTATTTTGAGAGAAAATGGACTTCTCTCTCTTGGTTTTGGGTATCTCTCTCTTTCCCTCCCTTCCTCTCATGAAAATTCTCTCATGTCATGCATTTCATTTCATTCAATGTATTTGTATAGGGAAATGATGAGGTATGAAATTGGGTAAAGCTTTTTGGAATTTAACCTTTGAATTAATCAACCTATTGTAGTAATTCATTTTTTTTCTGATGCTGCTAAATGATATGGCCCGGGTCTATTGCTTGTAAGTCTTAAACTGTGGGAGCTCTGGCAAGTTGCCTATCAAGCAAAACCCTGAAAGAGATGAAAGAGAATTTCAGTTGCATTACTAAATCAACTGAACTAATGAAATAACATTCAGTAAAGCGAAAATGACATGTTTTTTATTTTACGATGAAAATAGTTCTATTTTATACTTAAAGACACGACTTGCTAGTTTGAAGTGTGTTTCAGATTTTTTATCTACTGCTCTCAAATGAAGGATCAGTTATACTTTTCACCACTTTTATTGTTAGCAAACCTTTTGTTTAGGATGAAATAGTACATTCTCTCACGCACCTTACTCATTCTAACATAACTCAATCTATTAATAACCGTGTCCTACATGTATGTTGATTGTTGAATACTTTCTTCACTAAGAACTGTTATAGTATGAAACAAGAAAGTCTCATGTTGACATTAGTGAACTTGTGATAATAGTTTGCATTTTAAGGTGAGAACAATAAATCTTAACAATACAACTACACATGGATGGTCAAGATTAAAAGTTACTTAGTGGTCATATAATCTATTGAAAAAGTGACATGCTTTTATCTTTTAATCTTGACCATTTAAATAAGATCTATTGGTCAAGATTCATTATTCTTACATTCTTTAAAGCTATGAATTTGTTATATATGCACCTAGTTCCTTCGTAGTTTAAACTTTTTAGTGAAGGTGGTATCTACATCTATGTATAGGCGCACTTGAATCCTTTGTTTTTAAAATTCATTGAAACCTGATAGTATAACCAGTGGTTTTCCTGGCATCAATATGACTAGTATTTAATTTTATAAAATTGTTTACAAACAATGTGCTAGGAGGTTCTTATAACTTATAGCTGAGGCTTTTGGTTGAAAATGCATGTGCATGTAGAGCCATTAAGAATACCGGCTGCAGATGTCTGATTTGTGACAATATGATAGTTCATTTCTTTGAATGCTTTTAATTTGTAATGAAGGTATTTGAGTAGAAATATAACCCAACCAACTTGTTCTGTCTTCTAGGGATCCTTGCATATATTTTCCTTATGAGAATCGAATGGTTCTCTCTCCCGAAACCGGAGAAATCACGACACAGATTGAGGAAAAGAAGTCAGAGCTGAGGTTGATCGAAGAAGAAATCAGAAAATTGGCTAAATTTCGTAAGAAGTGCTTAAAGAAATTTGAAAAAGTAAAAGCTCGATACCGTGATCATTTGGATAGAATGGAGCCTATTGTCGAATTATTGGAATACAAACCAAACGTAGGAAACAGCTCAAACATGCCTGATAGTTGATATGCGTTGTACATTTGCATAGGGAAAAATGTACAGTGGGGTTTTGGATTATCTTCTTGCTTGTGAAGGTTGCTATAACCATTGGCAGGGTTTTGAAAAACGAGCATTCAGGAAGACAAATTTAATTTATGCAGTATTTCAATATGATATTAAACTTAAAGATTGTCAGAGACTCGGTTTTTTATTTTTAGGGGGTTGTGTATATATTATTATTTTTCACATCACCATCCTTTACTGTTTATACTTTATACTATAATTTCACGTTGTCGAGAGAAAAAATAAGGTTCTCATTCTTTAATTAGAAAATCAATGGAGTGGGTTATACAAATTCAGTTATAACGAAGAGGCAGTTTAAGTTTGAAAATGCATGGTTAGAGGGAACCGGAAATCCAACATGTGGTTCAATATGGCTGGGAGAAAGAGGGGGCAACTGATATATTGGCAAGACTGAACCAGTGTCGTGAGGAGCTAGAGGGGTGGGGAAAGCGAATCCGTTCCAGGTTTCGTAAGTCCGTAGACTCCTATATGAAGCAGTTGGAGTTTTACAGGAACCGTGATGGAGCTGTCTACCAGGAAATTCAATGAGACAAAGGAACAATTAGGGACGTTGCTTGTTCAAGAGGAGAGTTACTGGAAGCAACGATCCATGGCTGAGGGATGGGGATATGAACACGCGGTTTTTCCAAACAATAGCATCAACTAGGAAACAAAAAAACACTATTAAAATGTTGACAATGGAAGGCAATACCGTGGTAGACGATCATGCAGGGCTGTGTGGGATTGCGAAGGAATACTTTGAGCAGCTATATAGTGAAGGACATGGGTCTTATGCTCCAGTGTTAGATGCTGTCAGTGCCCATATTTCAGGTGATGACAATGAGCGTTTGTTTGCACCTTTCACAGTGGATGAATTCAGACAAGCAATCTTCCAAATGGATCCAAACAAGGCCCGTGAGCCTGATGGTCTGAACCGGGCTTTTTATAGACGGTTTGGGACATCTGTGGTTGTGGGACATTTGGAGATGGGGTCTAAGCCCCCCTATGGTTAAAAATACAAACATTGCTCTTGCTCAAGGAGAACCATGAAAGATCTTAGGCCTATGTCCTTGTGTAATGTCCTTTATAAAATCTTATCCAAGGTCCTAACAAATAGACATAAACCACTGTTACCAAAGTGCATATCAGTTGAGCAACGCTCCATCATGGACAATGTATTGGTTGCTATGGAGCTCATTCACTACATGAAGTGCAAAACAAAAGGCAGGTTGGGGGATGTAGCTCTTAAGATTGACACTAGTACTGTACCCGTTCATTCGAACGGGTTGTGTTGATTTTTATGTATGTTTGTAAACGGTTTATGTATATACTAATAAGATAGTATATGCTAAATAAATTCATCTAGTTCATTGGTGTTAGAAGAAATTTGCAAACAGATCCATGTTTTGACTCAGAGAAGCAATTGGTTTTTAGTGTTGAAGTTGATCGGGGAGGAAAAGAATTGAACATTATAACATATAGTTGATTTTTAATGCTGAAGTTGATTTTATCAAAAGAGAAGAAAGTTGTTCCATGAAGTTAGCAGGCAAAGAAAAAGAATTGGTTTTCAATGGTAAAGTTGGGTTTACCTGTGGATAAGAAAATTGGTGTCTTAAATAAAAGTGTCAAACATTGTTTTACAGATAAATGGTTGTTACCACAAGTAGTTTGTCAACGTCATAGTGTTTGACTACTATGAAAGTACTAGCTCTAGGTAACATCCTTATGTAAAACATGTTATACAAAGAAGGTTTAACAAATATTTTGGACCCTTCAAACAAGACAAGATTTGGTTTTAGTCTTTTCAAAAAAAATTCTTACGTTTTAATCCCTAAACGTTTTAAAACTTTGAAATTCGTCCCTGCCGTTAGAGTACCTCCATTAAGTGATGACGTGACAGATAGAGTGCCACGTCATCAATGCCATGTATACAAAAATATTAATTTTTAATTTCATAATTTTTTTTAAAGAAGTTCTTAATCCCTGCAAATTCCACCAATTTTGGTTTTAGCCTCTAAAAAAATATCCTTAGGATTTCGTCCTTGTAATCTCAATTTTTTTTGTCAATGGTCCCTACCTTGTGGGATGCATATCTTCCTCTATACTTATCCGAATTGAGTGAAACTGTGACGTCCCCAAGTCCCACTCGAGGAAATCCCATTATTTTAGAACCCAAAAATACTATTAATTATAACTTAACGATTACGCGCTTATTAAATCAGCGATAACATATGATCACTTTAAAAACGCACAATATCAGAGTAAACACAACGGGATAAACAAAACATCCACATACATAGTACTGATATATATATATATATATATATATATATATATATATATATATATATATATATATATATATATAGGCCCCCATCAGTAGGGCTAAGTGACAATACAGACGGAAGTACACAATAAAATTGAAAACACACAAGGTACATCCAAGGACCTCCAAATACTCTCAAGGCTCATCAGCACTCTCCCCAACCCACTCTCAAAATACATCAAAACCTTTCCGCACAATCCTAGAGACGCACTGGCTGGCTCTCACCCTCAGTGGTGAGGATGCCTAGAGCTACCCTATCCCTTTCCATGAGTGCGCCGATAAACCTGCATAGGCTCATACTCGGATGAGGAACTCGACACTACGATCCTATGCCTCTGAGCTGCCCTCAGGTACCGTTCCGTACGCCTGCGCTGTTCTCGGTGGATGAAGCCTCTTCTGTTGGATATTACAGAAGACTGGGGTGCCACCCACAAGTAGTCTCGCTCCCTCAGCCTCGGAGGGTGCCACATCCGAGGGAAAGGAAGAAACTGGTATATACGATAAGGTTCAATGATGTCCACTTATGGTGGTGTGCCGCTCCGAAAGATCAAGCTGATGGGTCTGGTGTAGACGACCAAGAAGGTCGAGGGGTCCACCTGCAATCCCCTCTCATCATGATAAACTATCTCAATGTCCCCCAGCATCGGCATCCGCGGTGCCCCCGTGATAAATGGGTGAAGCCTCGGGTCCATTCTGATCCTCCGCTAACTCATCGTCTGTTCACAAAACCGAAAGTACACATACAAAGAAATACAAGGAGATAAGATATACAACACATCTATAACAGGGATGATGCAATGGAGCACATATAGCAAGACACAACCATCTCTCAATCTCACGATACCACGGTCGTTGCCTAACTAGATGTACACATACTCTTTCTATGCATGCCAGCCGGTACTAAACACCCTACTGAGGGCAACATCACGTCTGCATATCGGATAACAAGTTGGTTTGTTCCGGTAATCCGTTCAGCTCACCGTGACCCGTAAGAGTGCATCATCGCTCAACTGTCCCAGACAAAGAAGGTTAACTGGGCCTCCTCGGAAGATCCATCGGCAACTGGAAAGACTCAAGGTCTAGTCCGGATAGTAGGACGTGCCCAGCACCGCCACGACACGATAGGCGCTACCATACCGGGCTCATGTGGGTACACCTGTGTCCAGTATATCCCCAAGATCACGCAGACCTACCATTCCGTTTTCCGCACCCACACTCGATGCACCAACCTCGTATGCCTCACAGCGTACGGCTCGCCACTTGGCATCAAATGCATATGCTATGCATGTCATCCATCTCTCTTGAGCTGACACCACAACACATGCAAACTTGCTCTCAGCAACATGAGCTCCAAGCTCCATAGGTACACATATGAGCTCCAAGCTCCAAAGATACATATACGAGCTCCAAGCTCCACGGGTACACATATGAGCTCCAAGCTCCCATCATAACCTTATGAGCTCCAAGCTCCACTATACCTCAAATCTTAATTGTCAACTCCAACATCCACCACGAGGTCAAAGCCTTAATCATGCTAAACCTCCGAATCTCATACATACACGCATTTTCAGATATAATGCAACAGTTCATCAATTATCAACATGCTTCATAAAGCAATAAACAACATACATACCAACATACCATTATCATAAACATGTCATGCATCTTTTGCAAGAATCAAGTGTCATAAATAGCAGGTACGCATATATCAACATTTAACATGTATTATCAAGCATCACAAATCTGCTAACCTAGGGTATCAAATATAACGGTGATAGCCCAAAGTATACCAAACCTATGGTTTAGGTACTTTGTCAGGGCTCAACCTCACGTAGGGTTTAGGGTTCCCCATATACACATAAAACATACATTACAACTATATGGACTACTCTTGCCTCCCCGACGTGTGTAACTCTTTCTCCCCACTTGATAGTGAATATGGTGATATCCACGAGCACAACGAGCACCCCTTTGCTCCTCTCCTTGCCTCACAGCCGCATCCCACCTTCTGCAACGGGTTCCGCTGGCAACTTTCAAACGTGCCCTAATTACGGAAATAACACTTAGACTATAGCATTAACCCTAATACGAAGTTAGAACTGTGAAAAGAAGCTTAAACCAAAAGAGAACATTGTATAGTTACAATGTAGGTAGATATGGAATCTCGGCTTACCCTTGACGTATCACGAAAGTAAACCACTAGAATTGGAATAGGAGTTGTGCTAATCACGAAAACACGATCGGAATTGGAATTGGGCTAACGAACGGATCACAACTTGAGATCAAAGCTTGCAATCTCACCTCTAGACCTTCACTCTCGAGCTCTCTGTATCAGTAATACTACCTAAAGTTCGTGCATAGTGAAAGTGAAGAACTATTTATAGAGGTAAAACTCTGCTGCGAACGCTTTAGCGTTCTGGAACTCCACGTTTTAGCGTTCCAACGCTTGAGCGTTGGCTTCCTCAATGCTTGAGCGTTGACGTTTCCTCACCACTAAGGCATCGCCCATAACATGCCAGCCGCGACGCGTAACCAACATGTGTCACTTTACGTCCCATCACTGCCAGTCACTGGTTATAGGGTCCACGCTTGAGCATCCAAAACTCTCCTCGCTAGAGCGTTAGCACGCTTGAGCGTTACACTGGTCCACGCTTAAGCATTCTGCTCCTGATCCCTTGTCCTTCATCCTTCTCTTATCCAATTCATTCCTACTCTTAACGTATTCTCTAAACACACTTTCAAGCCATGACAATAATTATCAACAAAACCTATACATATTTGACCTAGATCCTCTATCTCAATTTAGGTCTCAAGAAACTGGGATGTTACATTACCACCCCCTTAAAGAGAATTTCGTCCCCGAAATTCCTCGTTCATACCTGTAAACAATGACGGATACGATTGGCGCATCTGAGCCTCTCTTTCCTATGTTGAGTCTCCGGTTATCGGGTCCCATTCCACTCTCACCAAAGGAATCTGTTTACCGCGAAGCTCCTTGATCCTTCTATCCACTATCCGAGCAGTTAAAGCTTCATATTCAAGGTTCTCTCTTAACGGGATTGATTCGAGTAAGGCTCTTTGGTAAGTTACTATACCAATTCGGCAAAGAATTTGAAATGGTCCTATAAATCTGGGTGTAGGCTTTCTGGATTGAATTGCCCTGCCAATACCAGTTTTTGGACTAACGCTTATGAATACATGATCGCCCTCTTGGAATTCCAAATGTCTTCTCCGATTGTCAGCATAGCTCTTCTGCCTATATCTTGCGGTTTTCATCTTCTCCCGGATCAACTTAACTTGTTCCGTTGTCTGTTGTACCAACTCAGGGCCTCACAATTGATTTTCTCCAGTTTCATACCAACACAACGGAGTCCTGCACTTCCTCCCGTACAAGGCTTCATACGGTGCTATCCCAATACTTGAGTGATAACTATTGTTGTAGGTAAACTCAATCAAAGGAAGAAAATCGCCCTAACTTCCCGTGTGTTCCAATACACATGCTCTTAAAAAATCTTCCAACGAATGAATCGTCTGTTTTGACTGACCATCCGTTTAGGGATGATAAGCAGAACTCAACCTTAACTTAGTTCCTAGCGCTCCATTTAAGCTTTTCCAAAACCTCGAAGTAAACCTCGGGCCTCGGTCCGATATAATACTTGAAGGCGCACCATGTAGCTTCACCACCTCCTTGATGTAAATCCGAGTCAGCCTTTCAAGAGAATAATTCTGGTTGATAGGCAAGAAATGAGCATATTTCGTTAAACTATCTATGATGACCCAAATTGCATCACACCTCTTTTGAGTTCTCGGTAACCCAGAAACAAAGTCCATTGCAATATTGTCCCACTTCCATTCCGGAACATCCAGTGATTGCAATAACCCTGCTGGCTTCTGGTGTTCAACCTTTGCCTTTTGACACACCAAACAGGATAGGACGTAAACCACCACATCCTTTTTCATCCCTGGCCACCAAAATAACTTCTTCAAATCCTGATACATCTTAGTAGGTCCTAGGTGAAAACTCAACTTGCTCTTGTATGCTTTTTCGAAAATCATACTCTTAACTTCACTATCCTCAGGCACACAGATTTTGCCGCCAAACCTGATGAGACCATCTGAACCCCTCTTAAGCTCAAACGTTTCGCCTTCCTCGATCAACCGGTTAACCTTCTTAAGGTACTCATCCTCAGCTTGCCTTTTCCAAAGCACATTCAAGAGATCGCTAGTAACCTCGATCATTCCAAGATTCATCTTATCCTCGATGATTTGTACGTCCAGATTCAGATCCCTAAACTGTTCTAACAACTCTAGCTCTCGCACCATCATCGCAGATACGTGTAGGGACTCCCTACTGAGCGCATCAGCTACGAAATTCGCCTTACCTGGATGGTATTGCAGGTCAAATTCATAGCCCTTTATGAATTCTATCCACCTTCTTTACCTCATATTCAACTCCTTCTGGTTGAACAAATACTTTAGGCTCTTATGGTCGCTAAATATGCTATATTTAGCATTATACAGATAGTGTCTCCATATCTTCAATGCAAACACTATTGCAGCTAGCTCCAGGTCATGATTCGGAAAGTTCCATTCATGCACTCTCAACTGCTTGGAGGCATACGCCACCACTCTTCCTTCTTGCATGAGGACACAACCCAATCCTCGATATGACACATCACAATACACGTCAAAACGTTCTAATGGATCTGGCAAAACCAACACCGGTGACGTGGTCAACCTCCGCTTTAGCTCTAAGAAACTTTGTTCATAAGCTTTCGACCACTCGAACGCCTTCCCTTTTCTCGTCAACTGCGTTATGGCAACACAATATTCGAGAATCCCTCGATAAACCTCCTGCAGTAGCCCGACAAACCAAGAAAACTACGAACTTCGCTCACAGACGTCGGGCTTTCCCACTTAACCACTGCTTTAACCTTAGCAGGATCCACCATGATTCCATCCTTGTTGATCATGTGTCCTAGAAATTGTACTTCCTCTAGCCAGAATTCACACTTAGATAGCTTCACATATAATTGCCTATCCTTCAACACCTGCAGCAGCGCTCGAAGATGCTCTTGATGTTCCTCTTTACTCGGAGAGTAAATAAGGATGTCATCGATAAACATGACAACAAACTTGTCTAGGAACAGTCGGAATATCCTGTTCATATAGTCCATGAACACAGCCGGAGCATTAGTCACACCGAATGGCATAAACAAATACTTGTAAGGCCCATACCGACTTCAAAAAGCAGTCTTCGGTATATCCTCTTTTCTCACCTTGATTTGATGATAACCAGATAGCAAATCGATCTTGGAAAACACAGTTGCTCCCCTCAACTGATCCATCAAATCATCTATCCTCAGTAATGTATACTTATTCTTTATCATCACTTTATTGAGCTGACGATAGTCAACACATAACCTTGAGCTCCCATCCTTCTTCTTGACGAACAATATCAAAGCTCCCCTTGGCGACGCACTAGGTCTGATAAATTCCTTGCCTCTCATCCAACTGTTTCTTCAACTCCGCCAACTTTGTTGGAGACATCCGGTAAGGTGTTATCGAAATAGGTCCAGTTCCTGGTACAAGACCTATGGTAAACTTGATCTCTCTTTCCGGTGGTAACACTGGAACATCATCTGGAAATACGTCTGAAAATTCACGCACAATAGGCAACGCTTCCACGTTCGGAGTTTCCTTTGCTGCCAAGGAGAACAGCACCACGCACTCTCCAGATTGCACACCCTTAGGAATACTTTCATTAGCAGGTGTCAATCCAGATTGCTCCGAAAAACAAAGAGTCTTATTTGAACAGTCCAGTATCACATGGTTAGCCGAAAGCCAATCCATGCCTAAAATAAAATCAATTTGCTGCATAGGTAGACAGACCAGGTCAACAATAAAATGTCTATTTTCTATTGTAATAAGGCATTTCAAGCATACAAACAGGGTAGTCAATGAATCACCAGTGGGTGTGGAAACAGTAAGGTCATAGGGTAAATATGAAACGGGTAACCCTAAATGATCCATGCACTCCATAGAAATAAACGAATGAGTAGCCCCGAATCAAACAACACAGATAAGAGTTTGCCCGAAACTAAACACTTACCTTGAATCAGATCTAGGCATCGAGAGGATTCAGCTCCCCTCACGGCAAAAATCTTCCCGCAGCTTATGGTCTTGCCGCCTGTCCAGTCACACCAGAGGGTCATGCATTCCCTTGCCTACAGTCCTTAGCCATATGCCCTTGCTTTCCACATGCATAACAAGTCATGGTCCTCTCGGGTGCCTGACTTCTGCAATCTCGAGTCATGTGTGGTCCCCCACACTTGAAACAACCCTGTAACCCTTGATTTGCACTCGATCCTTGACTTCCAGCCTCTCCAGCCCTCTACGCTGGTCTCTGATATGGCCCCTGACCATTTTGAAATATTCCTCCTCTGCCTCTCTGGTTACTGCGGATAGGTCCTCCGCTCCTGGTTGCTACTTCTATTCTCCTTTTCGATGTTCTCAATTGTCGAATACCGATCCAGCATGTCGGGAAATACAGAAATCCCCAACGTTACTATAGCCTTCTGAATCTCATATTTCAAACCATCTTCAAACCTGCAGCACATCCACTCCTCGTCCGGATACCGTTGATAAAACTCCGAGAATTTAAGCAGCGCCTCAAACCTTGCTGCATATTCTTCGATCGTCATGTTGCCTTGCTTCAAAGTCTGAAATTCCTTGTCTTTTTCCCTCCTGGTCATCTGATGAAAATACTTCTCTAAGAAACATTCTCGGAATAACCCCCAAATTACGGCTTTTCCTTCTGCTTCAAACAACGTCTGCTTCACTTTCCACCACATCTCTGCTCCTCCTACCAACATGAAAGAAGCATAAGAAACCTTCTGAACTTCCTCACAGTGTGTCGTTGCTAAGATCTTCTCCAGTTCTTGAATCCATAGCTCCGCCCCCATAGAATTGTAACACCCCGATTTTTCACTGCTTTTAAATATCAATAACAGAATAATTAAGTTTATATTTTATTCAAGGTCTTAGAAAATGAAATAAAATGAATTGAGACCATATTCATGCTCAATGCTATCGTACGAAGTTACGATTAAATTTTGAGCTGGAAACTCAAACGGAGCCTGGTCTGCGTTTTTCCACTGTCAGTAAGATTTTACTGCTCCACAGACCTCAGTTTGACCCGGGAACGAGACAGTAAGTCTTAGAATTTAATTCCCTACGTTTTCGTTAAATTTGAAAAAAATCACTTCTTGACATTTTTTAGAGCTCAATCTTTAATCGGGTGAAGAATGGAGCTGCATATGGATTTATCGAGACCCGCTAACGAATAATCTTGATGTAACATCAAGTTAAATCACTTGGGAAAGCGTTCCTGAGTCATCATGACGTTTGAAAATATCTGGACGCGAAATGACCAAAATACCCCAAACCTTTTCTTAAATGACATTTTGGTCCTTGAAAGAAAAGACCAAATGCCCTTAAGTGAGTTAATTTAAGGACATTCCAGCCCCCATTTCCCACGCATAGACCAGCCTTCGGAGAGCTCCAACACTTCATCTTCTTCCTTTGAACCAAACCACCATTTTCTCTTAGAAAAAGCTTGAGTTTTTGGAGAGAAAAGTTTGATTCTTGATCAATCTTCCTCATTCATTAGGTAAGATCACTTATGTGATCTCTAAGTTTCATGAATCTCTTCCTACTTCATGTTTGAAAACCTTGATTTCATAGATTTCAAATTCATGCTCCAAATTTCAAAAATTCATAGAAAATTGTAGAAAAATCCTTTTAGTGGGAAACCAATTTCTTTGAGCTAGCTTCATCACCTTCTATGTCTATCCAAGAGTATATGATCAAAACTCTCATACTAGCCTATTTTTCTAAGAGTGGCCGAAACCCTAAGAATTGGGGGAATAGTGGTTTGGTTCAATTTTTGTTCTTGAACTCTTGATTCCATCATTGCCTTTCCTATAATCCTTGAATCCAAGTTATTGGTAGACCAAATCAATTCCTAGCCCATTTTTCTTTTCATGGCCGAAACCTATGAGTGTGAAGAACCATGAGTTTTGTTTCATATTTTTGGGTAATAGGCTTGTATTAGTGTTAACCAAGCTTAAGAATCAACCATCCAAAAGATTGGAAGCAAATGAAACCCCTAGCCCTTTTTACCACTGTTGGCCGAACCTTAGACCATTTTGGGGGAGGAGAATTTATGTTTTGATGTTGTCATTTTGTGTTGATTGTTGTTGAGAATTGAATTTTGTTGATTGCTTTAGGCGATGCAGACGAAACCGGAATCGGGACAGAGAACCGTTCGGGAATTGATTAGAGACTTGGAGAGGTAAAGGGAGGTATTTCATATTAAGTTTGGTAGCCTCATGGCAATTGGTTGATTGATGTGTTATGGTTGAATTAAGACTTGATATATATGTATACTTATATCCTGGATTGATTGGGTGCTATGTGTTGTGTATAATTGGTTACTTGGATATGAATTGTGGCATGGATGCCTTGATTGAGATATATTGTTATTGCTGAATTGATATATATATATATATATATATATATATATATATATATATATATATATGCACATATCCTGGACTGGTTAAGAGCATAGGACTGACTATGACTCGATAAAGTATTAAAATACTTGAAAACCGAAACCGAAGTTTTGAAAACCAGATTTTGAAATCAAAAAGGTATTTTGGGAAACATGTTGCTTTATCAAGAAAAGTAACTTTCCTTTTTCAAAATTTAGGTCCTTTTGAAAAGGAAAAAGTTGTTTGAGGAAAGTTATTGCAAAGTGAGTTTTGTTTTCAGAAAAACGTTTTAAAAAGAGGTGGAACCTTTAGAAAACCGTTTTATTTACGAAAAAGAGTTTTTCCCGGAAAATGTTTTCTTTGAAAAAGAAATGTCTTAGTTCAAGATAAAGAAACTGAGTTTTGTTTTCGAAAGTTGTTTTGAGAAAATAAGACTGAAAGAAAAACGATGATTCTTTTGAGATGTATGCAAACCTAGTGATCGAGACGTCGAGTTAGTGTTTTGCGGATTGAGCACTCGGACTTCCTGTCCTGTATTTTGAATGAACGAGCTTAATGTCCTTTAAAACGAGTTGTGAGCTATATGCCTTGACAAATGAAAGAATGAGCGAAGAAGAAAATAGAACTTTCTGTGTACATAATGAAATGGCAGACGTACTATTTGAAAACGAGCTCAACTCAAATAGTTGAGAATATGAGCCAGTTAAGACCACTAGGTTTATAGAGGCATCCTGTGTTCAAAACTCCAAAAGTGGCCGGATGCATCGTGACCCCGTGCTGTGGTAAATCGGTTGCCCAACACGGATGAACGCAATCAAAGACTGGAATATTCCGGATATGGTTATGACATGGTACCCCGGAACAATTGGAGTTCGGACCTAAATTGAGAAGCTGACTCATGAGAACAATTGTGTTACGGGTGTATTTGCGGCCTATCGCTCGATAAAGGGAAGTAGGAATCTCCGGGGTATATGAATTAGAAAGATGATATTGGAGTCTCATGCATTATTATAACTTATGATAGTGTTTGAGATATTATCTTATGTTATATGAATACCTGTTATTATAACTGTATTTATATGTGATTGTATCTGTTGTTTGTCGCTTGTGCGGCTATCATGATAAACTTATAAAATGAGTATCTTACCTTTGTCTGTACATGTTGTACACCCTGTTGTGTTTTTGGAACACATGTACAAATATTGATCATAGGTCCCCGCGGACACGTGAGGACTCAGATGACGGAGTCTTTTGAAGGAGCAGAAAAGAGGATCCCTCCAAATTCCTCTGGTAATCAGAGCTGACTTTAGGGATGTATCCCAATGGCTACCTTTAGCCCAACCATCATAGGAGTCTTACTTTTGAGGTAGTAATATTTTATCAGCTGTGTGTATGTTGAACGTATTTTTAAGTTTGTAATATGATGTGAGACGACCTCACGATATGCATATAGACGAGACTAACTTCGTCCAAGACAAGGCAACACACTTAACCATCCAAGATAATCCCATGGCCATCTATGTTAAACATAGAAGCCATACTCTGCTCCATCAATTCCTTCAATTATTTGTCCCAACTTAACATCCTCAACAAAACTCACATTTGTCCCACTTGGCAAACTACTATCCTTCTTACAAGATCTGATGAATCGTTTAAAGTCGTTCCACTTGCCTCTCGCAATCTCGTGAATGGAAGAGAAAGTCGTAAAGAAAGACATTAACGAATGACAAGGAAGAAGAAAATATATAAATGTCTCACGTTACAAAAGAAAATTGACCAAATATGATAGGAGATCTAATACCTCAAAAAGGATTTCCAATAGGGTCTTGATTGTGAGAATGGCCGGCTACATAATCACAATCACAACTCTACTAGAGTTCCTTCTTCTCAAGATTTATTACTAGGTTGACCATCAAAGTTTCAAATATTCTCAACTTTAGAAAAGTCAGAGTTTTACTAGAACGAACTAAAAGGACATAGTTGAAAGATAACCAGTCCATTTCCACAGTGACATAAATTGAATCATCAAAACAATATCAAATCAACTAAAGTGACGAGGAACAAGTTTTGTAATGGAATGGCAACGATCAAATCAAGAATATAGACAAAATGAGAAAACCTGATCGTCACACATCATCATGAGCATTTAAAGAAAAAGGTTAAGACTTAGAGCAGGTCATACAATATTGGGATTACCTTCAATGAGATATGTTCCCTCATGTAAACCTTCAGTTGGTGAAGCCGATATGTATCCTCATGTAAACCTTTGGTTGGTGAAGCCTCCACTTTATTCACTGCACAACTTCTTCCTTTCGCCTTCAACTTAGATGCTTGAACGTCATGGACTGCTTGCAACCTAAGACGAAGTGTTCCCGTACTTAGAATATATCACTTCTTTAAAGGAGTAGCTTCTCACTTTGTGTACCTCTCCAAACTCCATCTAAACTGGTTGATTTTCACCAATGTCACAAATAACATTCCGTAATAGTCAGAACTCGAATGTTCTGATTCCTACTTACCCACTACCTTTATTAGCATCGTTTCCTTACTTACCCACTACCTTTATTAGCATCGTTTCCTTTCTGAAACAACATCACAAAGACAGCGTATGTGACCTTTCTATCCTCTCTGCAATGGATAGTAACAAAGATCTTCTCAATCTCTTGTAACCACAGTTCAGCAACCTCTGGGGTGTATTTCCCATGAAATCGGGGAAGATTCCTTTTCATAAAAGCACTTAGTCCGTTGTCCACCATCTCATCTCCTCTGATCTGATGCAGTTGTTGTTGTCTAGCGTCCCTTTCTTCTTTTCGTTGCATATACTGGACATTTTGCTGTGTTTGTTGTAGCATTGCAGTGACCAAATCTCTCATGGCCCACATCACTTCGTTATGCTCACCACCACTTCCGGTGCTCGAGGTATCACCATTATGATTGAAGTCCCCAGTTCCAAATGGTGTTCCTCTTCCTCGACCACGTCTTCTAGCCATCTAGGTTTCGGTAAAAAGAAGCTATCAGTTCCAATTCATAAGAAGCTTCCTGTAACTGCTATTATATGTCTTATGAATAGGAATAGTTATCACACTGTGATAACTCACGCATCGGACACTCTACCCAAACCCAACATAGTTGACACAACTCGGGTATCAACCATTGAAATCAGTCCACTTGACTCCACAGTCCGATATTAGAATCAAACTGCTCTGATACCATAATAATGAGACGACCTCACTTACGTAGGATAATCCCATTAAAGAACCTAATATATTAACGACCCTTAATCGCATTATAACCGTTAGCGTGCTTTATCAAGATGAAGCGTAGCAGAAAATTTCACGCTTGCGGAAGTAAACCAACTTTATGCAAGCAACTTATCAGAGTACGCAACTATAAAACATATATCATATACATCAGTTGCCCTATCAGTCGGGCTACAGTATTAATATTTAAATGTAGAGTGTCTCAGTACAAACTTCAAACAAAATTATATCAAAAGATGTTAACATAAGACAACACTCCTCAGGCTCGTCCATCGGCCTCAGTCTCGTATGGAGTATCATCCAACTCCTCCGCAGCTGGATCTTCCACGAAGTCTTTTCATATATATATATATATATAAAAAAGACATAAAAAGAAAAGACAGCGAGTAAGAAACAATATGTATCATCATATATATGGGAAAAGGAGCAGTAGCATGGCATACATACATGTATCACATAACATATAGAAATCATACAACACGATAAATAACACAATAAATAGTCATCTCCCTAGGTATACATCACATCCATCTCCAGGATATTTCTCTCAGATCAAACCTCTAAGGAAGGATACTAATCCTTATATGCATGAATGCATGATCGGCCGATAATGTCCCTAATTGGACATCCCCGTCGGGATCAATAATTCACGTCCCCATTTGGACATCCTCGAAAGGATCAATAACGTCCCCAATGACCGTCCTTCGTAGGGGTGTCAATAACGTCCCCATTTGGACCGCCTCGACCTGGAATCGAGGGTTTCTCAATAATAACGCCCCCATTTGGGCCGCCTCGTAATCGAGGGTTCCTCAATAACGTCCCCATTTGGACCGCCCTGACCCGACATCAGGGGTTTCTTAATAATGCCCCCAATTGGGCCGCCCCCATAATCGAGGGTTTCTCAATAACGTACCCATTTGGACCGCCCTGACCCGGCATCAGGGGTTTCTTAATAACGCCCCCAATTGGGCCACCCTCCGAAGGGGTTTCTTATGCGGCATGATATGCATGTACAATCATCCATTGCAGGTTGATATCGGAACCTCACACCTAGGCACTTAGCCATAACCACGATGCCTTGCATCAACATTAAAATTAATATCATGACGCCATGCGTCCACGAGCCCACAGCTCCATCAAATTACAACAGTCCACGAGCCCACAGCTCCATTAAAATCACACAGTAATAATTAGAATCACAACGGTATCAACCCGCACAATATCATTATCTCATCATATGTTCATCAATTTCATCATATGCTCATCAAACTCATTATATGCTCATCAATCTTGTCATATACTCATCAATCTTATCATATGCTCATTCGTAAACATCCAATCAATCACAATAACAAATTATTACAATAATGAGCATGCCAACATCATCAATTAGATATATAATCATATAGCTCACATAGAGCACATAGAACACATAATCACAATTAACTCGCATAGAGCATTATATAAATCACATAGAACACATAGATCACATATTCACAATTAATTCATATAGAACACCTAGAGCACATAATCATCAAGTATATCAATCAATCATCCATCCAATAATTGTCATCTAGCCTAGGGTGTAATCATCTTAATGGTGATAGCCCAAAGATACCTACACCTAGGGTCTAGGTACTTTGTTCCGGGCTCAACCTCTTGTAGGGTTTAAGGCTCCCCTGCACATGTATATAAACTATACTATGCTTGCCTTCCCGGTGATAACAATTTCTTCTCCCTACCTGTAGCAAGGTATCAATGCCCACAAGCTCACTGGCACCTTCCCATTGCCACAACCTTGTTCCTTCAACGGATAACCGCACACCTTTTAGAGCACTTGAACACAGTTGGATCCTTCATTACAAATCACAATCCAAATTAGTATAATCAAACAAAATACTCCTAGTTCTCATGAGCTAGGTTTCGGCCCCCATTTAGGAAAGTATGCTAGAAATGTTAGAATTTGACAAACTTTTGGATTAATGATCCTTAAGCATAGATGAAGTTAGTGTAAGTCATTTGATTCAAGAATTTGAAACAAAACTCAAGATTTCCCCAAGAGTAGTTTTCGGCCATGCCATAGAAAATTAGGGTAGGAAAGGTTCTTGATTATAATCAATTGAATTCAAGGACATCTAAGTGTGATAGAACTCAAATCAACACTTCTTTAAGTACAATTGAAACAAAACTTCATGATTCCTTTATCTAGGGTATTCGGCCCTCTCCACCCCAAATGGGTTAGAGAGCTATTATGATCACAATCATTTATATTATGAAAGAAGACATTGAATCTAGATCATGAAAATTGGTTTGACATCAAATGATTTTTCTACTAATTTTCATGAATTTTAGAAGTTTAAGTTCAAGCATGAACACATATAGTTTCAATGAAGAAAGATGAAGATCTAGAGCTTAAAGATGAGATCTTTACCTCTTAGATGATAAAGGAGATCAAGTTATGCAACTTTGCTTCACAAAGTTCTTGAAGATCTCTTGAAGAAATGTAGATAAAATGAAGTGGAAGCTTGAAGCTTTGAAGGTGGAGATGAAGTTGATGAAGAAAGAAAAGTGAGAGGAGAAGAAGAAGAGAGGGAGGGCGTGACTTCATATATATATATATATATATATATATATATATATATATATATATCGGAGAAAAGGATGAGGATAAGGATATGATAAGGATAAGGATAGAAAGATATGGATAAGATAGACTTAATATTAGAAAGGATAATTTTCCTTAAAAACAAAATTGGAATTCTATCAAAATTAACTTGAATACTTAAAGGTTAAGAATGAAATGTGAGAAGGAGAATGAAAGAGGAAATTTCGTGGCCCATATAAAAAGAAAGGATAAGGATATGATAATTATCATTTAAGGGTAGAAAAATAACTTCACCTAGGAACAAAATTGGAATTGTATTAAAAGTTCTACTAGAACTTGAACACTTGAGCTTGAAAAATAAAGTGAAGGAGAAAGAAATATGAGATAGAATATATATCTATGAATGGCGTGGGGTTATGTGAAGGAAGGTTAAGGATTGTATAAAAATTACATAAGGGTAAAAAGGTCATTTCCTTTAGGGGCAAAATTGTCATTTTCTACGCCATCATCATTACTATGGTGAGTCGCCTATGTGACTGGCCTTTTGCCATTATTAGCATGGTGACTCACCTAGGTGAGTCACTCATGTAATCATTGTGTTAGAGATAGGATAAGGTGAGGTGGCTTTGAAAGCAACCTTACGCTTATCAGTTACTGATTCCGGTAGTCTCGTATGTAGACCAGGTTTCGTTTGAGTCTTCAACCCAAAACTTAACCATAATTCTCTACTAGTAATGTAGAGTAAAACAATATCTGTGTTGTATCCAAAAAGTGGATACATAGGGTTAAAATCAAACTTCGGACGAGAAACGTGGTTCCTGAATGTGATGAATCAGTGGATGAGTCATCACTATGACTCATCACTATCATGATTACTCCACCATGACTCACCACCATGAGTCATCCATATCATGATTACTTTTCTAAAGTAGTCATGATTACTTCTCCAAAATATCTTGATATTTACATCTTTGCCAATGTGACTCAAAGCAATGAAAATCGGGGTGTTACATGATGTACTAGATCTGAACCTATTCTAGCAGTTAAACTATGTTTATAAGGAACCTATATGCTTCGGCATACTTATGTCATAATTATATTAGTATGAATCTTAAATATTGATGTGTGTTATAAAGTTTATTCCTTCATCTTGAGTTTGAATTACTTGATGTATGAAGAAAATTTTTAGACCCGCATTTTCGAACGTAGTTACTTAATTAAAGTATTCTTCCGAAATCAACCAGCGCTTTTTATTTTCTTGATGTTTTTCCGCATTTTGAGTTCGAGTACGTAGAACCCGAGGGGGGTGTTACATTAGTGGTATCAGAGTTGGTCGAGTCTTTCGAGAATCCTGGGGGAATAGGTCTGTTGTGTTTGTGTTGTGTGATCTCTATGTAAACTTTATTTGAATTGTTTCTCTGTTGAAGCAAGGTGTGTTGAAACACTATTACTGGACAACATAGTACTTGACACACGAGCTTATGTTTCCTTATTAAGGTATGATTAGTTTGCCTTGTAGGGAAACATGAATCTTAGAGGTAGTCATGGTGGTGGTCGCGGCACTGCTGACACCACTGCTAATGACAACATTAATCGGGCTATCCAGGCCATGGCTGATATGGCGGCTGCTGTTGCTCAACAAACGGCTACTGTGGCTCAACAAAACCAACAGAATCAACAAAGAGCTGATCTTGCTGCTGATGCCAGAGGGTTAGTCAACTTTCAGCGTCATGATTCTCCGCAGTTTCATGGAGACTGTGACCCGGAAAATGCTGACTTATGGCTGCAAGAGGTGGAGAAGATTTTTTCTATTCTGCACTGCCCCGAGGGAGTGAAGGTGGATTATGGCACATTCCTGTTTCTGGGTAATATTGGTGGGGAGGAACCAGACAACTGCTGGAAGCCAACAACCAAGAGGCCACTTGGGGAGTATTTCGCACCAAGTTTCTGGACAAGTACTTTCCCCATAGTGCTAGAACCGAGAAGGAGCAGGAATTTCTGAGGCTGCAGCAGAGGGACATGACTGTCGGGGAATATGCGGCGAAGTTTGAATCGCTCGCCAAATATTTCCGCTTTTTCCAAGCTCAACCGGATGAAGACCGGAAATGTGAAAGGTTTGAAGGAGGTCTGCGTTTCGAAATCAAGGAGTCTGTATTATTGCTGGAGATTCGTAACTTTCAAGCCTTGGTGGAGAAGTGCAGAAAAGTCGAGAAGATAATAAGAGGAAGAGAGAACAAGAGCACTATGGGAAGACCGTCTAGGTCAAGGAACCCGACCCAATACCAAAACCAGAAAGGGAAGCAGTCCCAGAAGAAGCCGTATTCCCGACCCCAAGGGAATAGTCAGAGACAACAATCTTATCGTCCCGTCGCTTCTGCCTATGGCGGTGGTAATGGAAATGACCAGAATCAAGGACAAGTTCAGAGATGCTTCAAGTGTGGGATATAAGGACATCCAACGGAGAATTGCGAGCTGAAGACAGTTCTATGTTTCCAATGCGGGAAGATAGGACATTTCGCGAGGGATTGTCCTACACCAAAATCCGAGCCGACTGTCAACAATGTACGGACCGCTAGACCAACAGCAAGGGGAAGAGTATATACCATGAGTGTCGCTGATGCTTCTAAATTGGATGATCTCATACAAGGTTGATGAAAACCAAATTCGTGGGTTTCCTTGTTGATGATCTTGGTTTGAATTATCAAGCACACTTGGTGAGACTACCAATGAAACTTAAGAAAACATGTAGTGTTCAATTCAAGAAAGAAGGAAACAAGAAAATGGATGAAGATGAGAAAGGGGGAGAGGCGCCACAAATCCAAGGGGATTTGATAAGCCTAGTGAAGATCGCCACAAAAGTCTTGGACTCTTGATAAGATCAAAGGGGGTGGCTCAATCAAGAACCTAAGAGAGACAATACCCTCACAATTGGATTCAAAAATCAACTTCTTAGTTACCTTTTCCATTGATGGATTTGAATACATATAGACTTAGGGGCTGCATGAAGATGCAAGCTAACAGTCACCATGAAGTGTCATAACCCCTCATAAAACTAGTAACTATCCACTAAGTCTAATAAAAGAACTAACTATCCACTAAGTGGGCTATTTAACATAACTCTTCAACTTTCCGAGGAGTTACCTAGGCATGCAAGCCAAAGGTTATCCTCCTTGAAGCTTCCAAATTCGAGCTCCCCTTCTAATGGGTCTTAGCCCAACTTAGTGTAACCCACTATCATAGAAATCAAAGTAAAGCACCCAAAAATTGGATCCACACATAGTTTATTACATTTTATTTAATAGAAAAACTAGAAAATGGAACTTGTTGGGCTTGTGGGGTGGACGTCCAACCATCATCATGGGTCTTCAAGTTGAATAAGATAAGTAACCAATTTGGGCTCCACTCCATCAAAAATTGGACTTGGGTTTGCTTTAATCAAGGTTGTCACCATTTGTTTTAAGACCTCTTGGGCTTTCTTGATCCTAGCTCTTGTCATTGGCCCACCAAGTCCTTTTAGTACTCCTTTGTCCGTGTTCTTCTTTGGGCTCATATCAAAGGTAGTTGCATCATAGCTGGTAATCTCCTAACTGTACTATTTGATTCGGTTGCGTCACATTCGTTTATCTCTTTGGATTATGTGAGACTATTAGACTTTCCTGTTTCTTCGCTGTCTTTTGATTTGATTGTCGTTACTCCAACTGCTAAACCTGTTACTGTAAATACCATTTGTTTGAACTGTACTATTATTGTTCATGATAGGAACTTTCTTGTTGACTTAATATGTTTGCCTTTGACGCAATTGGATGTGATCCTAGGCATTGATTGGTTATCTTCCAACCATATCCTTTTAGACTATGCACATAGAACCTAAGTTTTTCCCGACCCTGAGATTTCTGGATTTTTAACTGTCAACCAAGAGCTTCTTTGAAAGAAGGAGCTCAGGGATACATGCTTCTATCCTGTTTAGAAATCAAGAGGGACGTTGTCTTGAGCGATGTGCCGGTTGTGAAAGATTTTCCGGCAGTTTTTCCCTAGGACGTTCCAGGTTTACCACCTATAAGAGACATCGAGTTTTCAATTGATCTAGTTCCGGGATCTAGGTCGATATCTATAGCTCCCTATAGAATGTCACATATGGAGTTAGCCGAGCTGAAGACCCAACTAGAGGATCTGATATCTAAGTGGTTAGTGAGGCCGAGTGTGTCCCCGTGGGGAGCACCAGTGTTATTGGTGAAGAAGAAGGACGGGAGTTCGAGACTCTGTGTAGATTACCGTCAACTCAACAAGATAACGATCAAGAACAAGTATCCTCTACCTCGCATAGATGATTTGATGGATCAAATTCAAGGAGCCGCTGTCTTTTCAAAGATTGACCTGAGATATGGTTATCACCAGATTAGAGTAAAGAACGAGGACGTACCTAAGACTGCATTTAGGACTCGTTATGGTCACTATGAGTACCTCGTGATGCCTTTTGGAGTGATGAACGCGCCTGCTATCTTCATGGACTACATGAGCCAGATTTTTCGTTTGTTTCTGGATCAGTTTGTTGTCGTGTTCATAGACGATATACTTATCTACTCGAAGAGTCCCGAGGAGCATGAGAAACACCTGCTATAATTTTTATAGATCCTTCACATGGAGAAGTTATACACGAAGCTGCCCAAGTGCGACTTTTGGCTGGATGAAGTCAAATTCTTAGGGTATATGATTACGATGGAAAGAATTGCCATTGACACTACGAAAGTGAAGGCAGTACTTCTGTGGGAGAGACCCAAGACCGTGACAGAATTCCGCAGTTTTGTTGGACTGGCTGGTTACTACAGAAGATTCATAGAAGGATTTTCAAAGATTGTTGCGCCATTGACTCAACTTACGAGGAAGGACTAACCATTTACATGTATTGAGAAATGTGAGGAAAGTTTCCAGACGATGAAGAAATGTTTGACAACCTCACCAGTGTTAGTGCTACCCAAACCGGATGAACCTTACAAAGTCTAATGTGATGCTTCGTTTTAGGGATTAGGATGTATGCTTATGCAGCATCAGAAGGTTGTAGCTTACGCTTCACGCCAGTTGAAGACTCATGAGAGGAATTACCCGACGCATGACCTAGAGTTAGCTGCTGTGATTTTTGCACTGAAGATCTGGAGGCGTTACTTGTATGGATCCAAGTTTGATGTCTTCAGTGACCATAATAGTTTGAAGTACCTGTTTGACCAAAAGGAACTTAACATGAGGCAGAGACCTTGGATGGAATTTCTCAAGGACTACGACTTCACTTTGTCATACCACCCTGGAAAAGCAAATGTTGTTGCAGACGCTTTGAGTCGGAAGACCTTGCACATATCTGCTGTGATGGTTAAGGAGTTAGAATTGATAGAGCAGTTTTGTGATCTTAATCTAGTCATGGAGGTGAGCACTGAAAAAATTAGCTTGGGAATGATCAAGGTATCTAGTGGACTGATGGAGACGATTCACGAACAACAAGCAATCGATGAGTACCTTCAAGAGAAAAAGGAGTTACTTGGACAAGAGAAGGCTGCAGAGTTCAGCTTGGGAACTGATGGCATCTTTAGATGCAATGGACGAGTTTGTGTACCTAGCAACCCAGAGATGAGGAAAATGATGCTGGAAGAAGGACATAAGAGCAAGTTGAGTATTCACCCTGGATCAACCAAAATGTATCAAGATCTGAAACAGAAGTTTTGGTGGCCAGGAATGAAGAAGCAATTGGTTGAGTACGTAGCATCTTGTCTGACTTGCCAGAAAGCAAAGGTAGAACATCAACGAATCGGAGGAATGCTTCAATCCTTGGATGTACCCTAATGGAAATGGGAGAGCATCTCAATGGATTTTGTGGTAGGATTACCAAGGACTTGTAAGAGTTTGATTCAATTTGGGTGATCATTGATAGGTTAACGAAGTCAGCACACTTCGTACCAGTTAAGATCAACTATTCGGTGGAGAAATTAACTGAGCTGTATATCAGAGAGGTAATCAGACTACATGGAGTACCATCAAGCATAGTCTCTGATAGAGACCCAAAGTTTACTTCACGTTTTTGGCAAAGTCCACATCAAGCTTTAAGAAAAAGGCTGAGACTGAGTTCAGCCTATCACCCTCAAACAGATAGACAGATAGAGAGAACGATACAATCTTTGGAATATCTGCTGAGAGCCTGTGTTCTAGACCATGGTGGAAGTTGGGATGATCTTTTACTTCCTATCGAATTCACCTACAACAATAGCTATCATTCCAGCATAGGGATGGCACCTTATGAGGCCTTGTATGGACCAAAGTGCCAGACACCGTTGTGTTAGTACCAGGATGGAGAAAGTATGATTGTAGGCCCCGAACTTGTGCAACAAACAACGGAAAAGATTATGCAAATCCGCCGAAAGATGAAGACGGGACAAAGCAGACAAAAGAGCTACTCCGATAGACGAAGACGACCCCTCGAGTTTCAAGAAGGTGAACATGTGTTCTTGAGAGTCACGCCCACGACTGGGGTAGGTAGATCTATAAAGTCCAGAAAACTCACTCCCAAATTCATAGGACCCTTCCAGATTCTTCGACGTATTGGTCCCGTAGCTTATTAGATTGCCTTACCACCTTTTCTGTCCAACATTCATAAAATTTTCCATGTCTCACAACTTAGAAAGTATAGTCCTGATTCGTCCTATGTTATCGAACCTGATGTAGCACATTTACGAGAAAACTTGTCTTATGATATATCGCCTGTACGAATCGTTGATACGAGGGTCAAACAACTCAGGGAAAAACAAGTTCCCTTAGTAAAGGTTGTTTGGAACGAAGCGACTGGAGCCGCAAGGTAGGAGCTCGAGGACAAGATGAGATTACAGTATCCCGATCTTTTTCAAGGTACGTAATTTCGAGGGCGATTTTTTTTTTTTTTTTTTGAGGAGTAGTAATGTAACATCACGATTTTTCACTGCTTTTAAATATCAATAAGAGAATAATTAATTTTATATTTTATTCGAGGTCTTAGAAAATGAAATAAAATAAACCGAGGCCATATTCATGCTCAACACTATTGTACGAAGCTAAAATTAAATTTTGAAGTGGAAACTCAAAAGGAGCCCGGTTTGCGTTTTTTCACTGTCAGTCAGATTTTACTGCTCCAGAGACCTCAGTTTGACCCGCGAAGGAGACAGTAAGTCTTCGAATTTAATGGCCTACGTTTTCGTTAAATTTGAAAAAATTCACTTCTTACCATTTTTCGAGAGAAATCTTCAATCGGGTGAAGAACGGAGCTATATTTCGATTTACCGGGACTCGCTAACGGATAATCTTGATATCACATCAAGTCAAATCACTTGGGAAAGCATGCCAGAGTCATCATGACGTTTGAAAATATCTAGAAGCGAAATGACCAAAATACCCCTAACCTTTTCTTAAATGACATTTTGGTCCTTGAAAGAAAAGACCAAAATGCCCTTAAGTGAGTTAATTTAAGGACATTCCAGCCCCCATTTCCCATGCATAGACAAGCCTTCGGAGAGCTCCAACACTTCATCTTCTTCCTTTAAACCAAACCACCATTTTCTCTTAGAAAAAGCTTGAGTTTTTGGAGAGAAAAGCTTGATTCTTGATCAATCTTCCTCATTCATTAGGTAAGATCACTTCTATGATCTCTAAGCTTCATGAATCTCTTCCTACTTCATGTTTGAAAACCTTGATTTCATAGATTTCAAGTTTATGATCCAAATTTAAAAAATTCATAGAAAATTGTAGAAAAATCCTTTTAATGGGAAACCAATTTCTTTGAGCTAGCTTCATGACCTTCTATCTCTATCCAAGAGTATATGATCAAACTCTCATCCTAGCCTATTTTTCTAAGAGTGGCCGAAACCCTAAGAATTGGGGGAATAGTGGTTTTGTTCAATTTTTGTTCTTGAACTCTTTATTTCATCCTTGCCTTTCCTTTAATCCTTGAATCCAAATGATTGGAAGACCAAATCAATTCCTAACGCATTTTTCTCTTCATGGCCGAAACCTATGAGTGTGAAGAACCATGAGTTTTGTTTCATATTTTTGGGTAATAGGACTTGTATTAGTGTGAAGCAAGCTTAAGAATCAACCATCCAAAAGATTGGAACCAAATGAAACCCCCAGTCCTTTTTACCAATGTTGGTCGACCGTTAGACCATTTTTGGGGGAGGAGAATTTATGTTTTGATTTTGTTATTTTGTGTTGATTGTTGTTGGGAATTGAATTGTGTTGATTGTTTGAGGCGATGCAGACGAAACCGGAACCAGGACCGAGAATCGTTCGGGAATTGATTAGAGACTTAGAGAGGTAAAAGGAGGTATTTCATATTAAGTTTGGTAGCCTCATGGAAATTGGTTGATTGATGTGTTATGGTTGAATTAAGACTTGATATATATGGATACTTATATCCTGGATTGATTCGGTGCTATGTGTTGTGTATAATTGGTTACTTGGATATGAATTGTGGCATGGATGCCTTGATTGAGATATATTGTTATTGTTGAATTGATATTGATACATACATACATACATATATATATATATATATATATATATATATATCCTGGACTGGTTAAGAGCATAGGACTGACTATGACTCGATAAAGTATTAAAATACTTGAAAACTGAAATCGAAGTTTTGAAAACCATATTTTGAAATCAAAAAGGCATTTTGGGAAACGTGTTGCTTTATCAAGAAAAGTAACTTTCCTTTTTCAAAAGTTAGGTCCTTTTGAAAAGGAAAAAGTTGTTTGAGGAAAGTTAATGCAAAGTGAGTTTTGTTTTCAGAAAAACGTTTTAAAAAGAGGTGGAACCTTTAGAAAACGGTTTTATTTATGAAAAAGAGTTTTTCCCGGAAAATGTTTTCTTTGAAAAAGAAATGTCTTAGTTCAAGACAAAGAAACTGAGTTTTTTTTCCAAAGTTTTTTTGAGAAAATAAGACCGAAAGAAAAACGATGATTCTTTTGAGATGTATGCAAACCTAGTGATCGAGACGTCGAGCTAGTGTTTTGTGGATTGAGCACTAGGACTTCATGTCCTGTGTTTTGAATGAATGAGCTTAATGTCCTTTAAAACTAGTTGTGAGCTATATGCCTCGACAAACGAAAGAATGAACGAAAAAGAAAATAGAACTTTCTGTGTACGTAATGAAATGGTAGACGTGCCATTTGAAATCAAGCTTAACTCAAGTAGTTGAGAATATGATCCAGTTAAGACCATTAGGTCTATAGAGGCATCCTGTGTTCGAAACTCCACAAGTGGCCGGAGGCATCGCGACCCCGTGCCGTGGTAAATCGGTTGCCCAACACGGATGAACTCAATCAGAGACTGGACTATTCAGGATATAGTTATGACGTGGTACCCCGGAACAATTGTAGTTCGGACCTAAATTGAGAGGCTGACTGGCGAGAACAATTGTGTTACGGGTGTATTTGTGGGCTATCGTTCAATGAAGGGAAGTAGGAATCTCCAGAGTATATGAATTAGAAAGATGATGTTGGAGTCTCATGCATTATTATAACTCATGATAGTGTTTTAGATATTATATTATGTTATATGAATACCTGTTATTATAACTGCATTTATATGTGATTGTATTTGTTGTTTGTCGCTTGTGCGGCTATCGTGATAAACTTATAAAATGAGTATCTCACCTTTGCCTATACATGTTGGACACCCTCTTGTGTTTTTGGAACACATGTACAGATATTGATCATAGGTACCTATGGACACGTGAGGACTTAGATGACGGAGACATAGTCTTTTGAAGGAGCAGAAAAGAGGATCTCTCCGAATTCCTCTGGGAATCGGAACTGACTTTGGGGATGTATCCCAATGGCTACCTTTAGCCCGACCGGCATAGGAGTATTACTTTTGAGGCAATTATATTTTATCTGCTGTGTGTATGTTGAATGTATTTTTAAGTCTGTACTATGATGTACTAGATCTGAACCTTTTCTTGTAGTTAAACTATGTTTATAAGGAACTTATATGCTTCAGCATACTTATGTCATAATTATATTAGTATGAATCTCAAATATTGATATGTGTTATAAAGTTTATTCCTTCGTCTTGAGTTTGAATTACTTGATGCATATAGAAAATTTTTAGACCCGCGTTTTCGAACGTAGTTACTTAATTAAAGTATTCTTCCGAAAGAAACCAGCGCTTTTTATTTTCTTGATGTTTTTCCGCATTTGGAGTTCGAGTACGTAGCACCCGATGGGGTGTTACAGGGATTGTAATCCCCATTGAACTGAGGAGGTTGTTGCCTCATGAAGGCATCAAAACCAGCATCTTCAGTTCTGACATTCCGTTGTTGCTATTGATTCTCACGGGTCAGCTGAATGAGTTGAGCATTCTGTTGTGTTTGCTATAGCATAGCAGCGGCCATATCCCTCATAGTTCTGAGGGTTTCCAGTGACTCAACTTCATTTCCCGTATGGGAAGCTTCAGCCTCCTGACCTCCATTGGGTCCGGTCCTACCTTTGCCTCTACCTCATCATCGAGTCACTGGTTCCTGATTCAAGTAACCGTTAGCTTAGAGTTCAAATATGATAAGTAGCATAAGTACATACATCTACTTATCATTCAGACAAGCACTACAACAATAAATTGCGTTCATTCTATCCCCTAGACACAGTCATACTCCCTTGCAAAGATGACACGACAAACTTTGCCAGTTCGACTCCCTAATACGTCACAGTCTTGGTCCTCGACTTCCACAGTCCGGATAGGCCAAACTGCTCTGATACCACCATAATGTGACGTCCCCAAGTCCCACTTGAGGAAATCCCATTATTATAGAACCCAAAAATACTATTAATTATAACTTAACGATTACACGCTTATTAAATCAGCGATAACATATGATCAATTTAAAAACGCACAATATCAGAGTAAACACAACGGGATAAACGAAACATCCATATATATATATATATATGCATGGTGGCCCCATCAGTAGGGCTAAGTGATAATACAGACGAAAGTACATAATAAAACTGAAAACACAAACAAGGTACATCCATGGACCACCAAAAACTCTCAAGGCTCACCAACACTCTCCCCAGCCCACTCTCGAAATACATCAAAACCTTTCTGCACAATCCTAGAGACACACTGGCTGGCTTTCACCCTCAGTGGTGAGGATGCCCTGAGCTACCCTGTCTCTGTCCATTAGTGCGCCTATAAACCTGCATAGGCTCATACTCGGATAAGGTACTCGACACTACGATCTTATGCCTCTAAGCTGCCCTCAGGTACTGCCTCGTACGCTTGTGCTGTCCTCGATGGACGAAGCCGCTCCTGCTGGATACTACAGAAGACTGGGGTACCATCCACAAGTAGTCTCGCTCCCTCTGCCTCGGAGGGTGCCACATCCGAGGGAAAGGTAGAAACTGGTACACATGATAAGGTCCGATGATGTCCACATATGGTGGTGTGCCGCTCCGGAAGATCAAGCTGACAGGTCCGGTGTAGACAGCCAAGAAGGTCGAGGGGTCCACCTGCCATCCCTTCTCATCATGATAAACTATCTCAATGTCCCCAACACCGGCATCCGCGGTGCCCCTATGATATACGAGTGAAGCCTAGGGTCCATTCTGATCCTCCTCTAACTCGTCGTCTGTCCGCCAAAATGAAAGTACACATACAAAGAAATACAAGGAGATAAGATATACAACACATCTATAACAAGGATGATGCAATACAGTACATATAGCAAGACACAACCATCTCTCAATATCACGACACCACAGTCGTTCCCAACTAGATGTACACATACTCTTTCTATGCATGCCGACCGATACTAAACACCCTACTAAAGGCAACATCATGTCCCTATATCGGACAACAAGTTGGTTTGTTTCGGTAATCCGTTCCGCTCGTCGTGACCCATAAGAGTGCATCACCGCTCAACTGTCCCAGACAAAGAGGGTTAACTGGGCCTCCTCCGAAAATCCACCGACAACTGGAAAGACTCAGGGTCCAGTCAGGATAGTAGGACGTGCCCAACACCACCACGACACGATAGGCGCTACCATATCGGTCTCATGTGGGTACACCTGTGTCCAGTATATCCCCAAGATCACGCAGACATACCCTTCCATTTTCCGTACCCACACTCAGTGCACCAACCTCATATGCCTCATAGCATACGGCTCGCCACTTGGCATCAAATGCATATGCTATGCATGTCATCCATCTCTCTTGAGCTGATATTGCAACACATGCAAACTTGCTCTCAGCATCATGAGCTCCAAGCTCCATAGGTACACATACGAGCTCCAAGCTCCAAATATACATATACGAGCTCCAAGCGCCACAGGTACACATATGAGCTCCAAGCTCCCATCACAACCTTATGTGCTCCAAGCTCCACTATACCTCAAATCTCAATTATCAGCTCCAACATCCACCACGAGGTCAAAACCCTAATCATGCTAAACCTCTTAATCTCATACATACACGCATTTTCAGATATAATGCAACAGTTCATCAATTATCAACATGCTCCATAAAGGAATAAACAACATACATACCAACATACCATTATCATCAGCATATGATGCATCTCTTGCAAATATCAAGTGTCATAAATAGCGTACGCATATATCAACACTTAACATGTATTATCATGCATCACAAATATGCTAACCTAGGGTATCAAATATAACGGTGATAGCCCAAAGTATACCAAACCTACGGTTTAGGTACTTTGTCAGGGCTCAACCTCATGTAGGGTTTTAGGTTCCCCTATACACATAAAACATACAATACAGCTATAAGGACTTCTCTTGCCTCGTTGACGTGTGTAACTCTTTCTCCCCACCTGATAGTGAATATGGTGATATCCATGAGCACAAGGAGCACCCTTTGCTCCTCTCCTCGCCTCACAGCCATAGCCCACCTTCTCCATCAGGTTCCGCACGCAACTTCCAAACTTGCCCTAATCACGGAAATAACACGTAGACTATAGCATTAACCCTAATACGAAGTTAGAACCGTGAAAAGAAGCTTAAACCAAAATAGAACATTCTATAGGTACAATGTTGGTCGATACGGAACCTCGGCTTACACTAGACGGATCACGAAAGTAAACCGATAGAATTGGAGTAGGAGTTGTGCTGATCACGCAAACACGATCGGAATCGGATTCGGGCTAACGAATGGATCACAACTTGAGATCAAAGCTTGCAACCTCACCTCTGGACCTTCACTCTCGAGCTCTCTGTATCAGTAATACTACCCAAAGTTCGTGCATGGTGAAAGTGAAGAACTATTTATAGAGGTAAAACTTTGCTGCGAACGCTTCAACGTTTTGGAACTCCACGCTTTAGCTTTCCAATGCTTGAGCGTTGGCTTCCTTAATGCTTGGGCGTTGACTTTTCCTCACCGCTAAGGCACCGCCCTGTTAGAACCAAAACAGTAATGACTAATGATTCCTAGAAGTTTTAATGATTAACGAAATTATTGTATGTTTATGAATATAGTAGAAGTCCAGATTATACTAATCCATAAAGTCAAAAGATCTTTTTATATGTTTCTGACTTCAGACGGACTCTCAAAAGGAACATTGTTTCTCAACGTCCAAAGATACATGTAGCTCTTACTGGACAAAAAGCTTAAAGCAATATCTGCGTCCAATGAACATTGTGGTTCGTCCAAATGATTCTTGCACTTTAAGGGTAAAGTCTTGCGTACAAATATCATATAGTATTTTGTGCGTCCAACTTTCTATATAAATTGTGCATCCAACTTTCAATATAATTGTGCGTCCAACCTTTTATATACTTGTGCGTCCACTAACTTTATTCTGCAGATGACGTAGCTGTTATTCATATGTCTTGATTGGTTTTGAAAATGAAAATATCTTTCCATATAAGACAAAAGAAGTTACAACCATGTACAGCAGAGAATCATGTACAACAAAAAACATGTCGACCAAAAGGCAAAATAGTCTGCTCTAATGCAAGCCGCTATTCTACCGAAAGCAACCTTACCTCCTCATTTGGAAGGACAAATATTGAATGGGGAACAGCTAGAAAATGGGCTCGTGCTTCACGGATATTTCACTGTGTCTAAACGGAAAAGATTCCTACCATTTGAAATCCGATGGTCAGACAAGGCTATTTAAAGATCCTCTTCTAAAGAAAGAAGTGGAGGAAGAAATTACACACAAGAGAGAATTCATTTTGCAACGAAAAGCTTCAAGCAATCATTCTCTTTAAAAAGATCTGTAAACCTTCTCATTCTTTCATTGTAAAGTTAAAAACAGATTTTTAAGAGCTGTATCGTGTAATACTCTCAGTCTTAGTGAGTTTGTAAAAAGCTCGAAAACCCCACCCAAGTCTTAGGATTTGTTGAGCCTGGAGAGGCTTGTCTGTAAAAGAATACTTGTAGCTTGGAGAGGTGTGGAATACTTGGAGTTGTAGTCGTGGAGTGACTAGGAAACAACTTGTGAAAAGTGCTAAGTGATTTAGTGGAAAAACCTTCTCAGGAAAGGGACTAGATATAGCTCTTTGATTTGAAAGAGTGAACCAGGATATATCTCTATGTGAATCTCTCTATCCCTATCTCGTTAAGTTTATTTATTTACTAACTTGGGGATTGAAAACAAAGTCTCTTAAACGCTTGTTATCATTTTGTTTTTGTTCTTTCATCTTGCTTGTCTAAAACACTTTTCAGAAAAGGCTTTCGAAAATCGATTAAGAAACACAATTGAACTCCCCTTCTTGTGTTTCCCTGTTTCACTTTCAGTTGGTATCAAAGCTCAGCCTCTGGGTTAAGCATTTAGCCGTGCTTGAGGAAAAGATCCAAAGCTCGATAGCAGGACAAGGGATGCCCAGTGGGAGTCAACCTATTCTTAAAGGTACCTCCTTGACTAGATCGCCATTTTTTAATGGCACTCACTACCTCTACTGGAAAGAAAGATTCAAAGGATTCATCTTAAGCACCAGCTCTGCTCTTTGGCCATTAATCATGAATGGTCCCCACGTCGTCAACAATCTTGATGGCACTAAGAAAGATGAAGCTCAGTGGATCGAAGATGAGAGAAGAAGGATGGAGCAAAACTACAAAGCAAGATGCATCGTGATGTGTGCTCTCAATCCAGATGAGTTCGAAAAATTCATGCATATGAATCAGCGAAACAAATCTGGGAAACTCTATCCAATGTTCATGAAGGAACATCCAAAGTGAAGGATTCAAAGATCATTATTCTTATGAGCCAATATGAAATGTTCACAATGGAAAATGGAGAAACCATCGTTGATATGATAGGTCATTTCCAAACTATTATCAATAATGTCAAGTCTCTTGGAAAAGTTTATACTACAAAAGAAAATGTTGCGAAGATCCTCAGGAGTTTACATAAAGAATGGAGACCACTCATCACTGCAATCACTCAAGCCAAGGATTTGTCAAGCTGGACCTTAGATGATCTTGTGGGAACTCTTCAAGTTCATGAATAGGAGCTTAACCAGGACAACCCTACAAAGAAAGGTAAGACTATTGCCTTAAAAAGTCAAAAGCTAGCAGCTCGAAAGTTTTCAAAGCAAATGAGTCCAGCGATGAAAATGATCAAGATGAAGAAGAAGAATCTGATGATGAGCTGTCTCTTATATAAAAGAAACCTGAACATATTCTGAAAAAGAAAAACATGAGAAGAAGACCCTTTACAAAGAAAAATGTCAAAGACCATGGTGAAACCAAGGACAAAAATCCAATGGTTTGCTATGAGTGCAAGAAACCAGGCCAAAATGGCCCTAACCTTTTTCTAAATAACATTTTTTCCCTAAGGTGAAAAGACCAAAATGCCCCTAATCTTATTCTAAATGACATTTTTGCCCTAAGGTGAAAAGACTAATTTGCCCTTAAGTGAAAATTTTTTAGACCACCTTATCCCTCCCTCTCACACGCATAAAGCTAGCTCTATGAAGTCTTCACCTTTTCTATCCTTCACTTCATCTTCCTCCTTAACATTATCTCATTTTCATTCAAGAGAAAACTTGATTTTGGTGAAGGAAAAGTGTTGATCTTGCTCATTTTCATCCCCAAAGAGGTATGAACTCTTCCTTTGATCCATAAATATCATGATTCTCCTCTTATTTCTTGTTTGAAAATCATGATTTCCAACTTCTAGATCCAATCTTAAAAAATTTCTAGAAAATTGTAGAAAAATCCTTTTAATGTGAAACCAGAATGAAACAAATTGAAACTCATCATTTATAACAGTAATTCAACTTCACCATAAGGCTTACATCTTTTCAATTTCTTAATACACAACATAATCAGTCACAGTCGAAAGACCTGACTTAAACATAAAAAATTCTAAGAGCTGGTCTGATAAAATAAAAATCTAAGAACAAGAGAGCATACTACCTAACATACGTCGTACCAATGAGACTGGGTCTCGTCATCAACAGTCAACACATCTTCGCCGTCAACATCAAGGAACTCAAGTTACAGGGCCTCTAAGTAACCCAAAGGACCGTTGGACAGCATCTGTACCCGTATCCAAAAACACAACAGGGTGTCCAACATTTACAGGCAAGGGTGAGATACTCGTTCACAAGTTTATCGTAATAGCCACACAAGTAAACAAGATACAAATAATACATCGATATACAATATATTCATGCTATAGAATATCAACATTCAACATAATATCACAACAATATAATCTCACTCTGTGGGATTGCACCCATTCAATCAAGATAAGTTAAAAGAATGCATGAGACTTCAATCAACTTTCTAATTCATGTTCTCCGGAGATTCCTAACTTCCCTTCATCGAGTGATAAGCCACGAATACTCCCATAGTCCTCATGAGTTGGCCTCTCAATTTAGGTCCGAACTCCAATTGTTCAAGGGTATCACGTCACAACCATATCCTGATTAGTCCAGTCTCTGATTGAGTTCATCCGTGTTGGGCAGCCGATTACCACGGCACGGGGCCGCGATGCCTCCGGCCTCTTGTGGAGTCTCGAACACAAGATGCCCCTATAGACCTAGTGGTATTAACTGGCTCATATTCTCAACCATCTGGTTTGTAGCTCATTTGAAATGGCACATCGGCCAACTCATATATGCAACTCATGGTTTTTTGTTTTCTTTTTCGTTCGTTCTTTCTTTCTTGTCAAAGGACACAGCTCATGACTCATTTTAAAGGACATCTGGCCTGTTCATTCAAAATACAGGACATATAGTCCAAGTTCTCAATTCATGAAGTAATAGGCCGACGTCGCGGACACTAGACTCACATATTGGACATTAAGTCCGTTCATTTAAAAACACAAGACACGCAGTCCGGGTGCTCAATCCACGAAGTACTAGGCCGACGTCGCGGACACTAGACTCGCATATAGGACACAAAGTCCGTTCTTTTCAAAGCAGAGGACATATAGTCCAAGTGCTCAATCCACAGAACTCTAGCCCGACGTCTCGGTCACTGGGTCCATGTGCTTCACAATGTGAAGGGTAATCACTAGTTTCATCAAAATTTCTTTTTCGTTGATAAAGACTTGAAAACAAAACTAAAAATCTCTTTGGAATAAACAAAGAATCATTTTCGCTCTAAAACTTATTTCCAGAAAATCTTTTCTTTGCAAAGCTATTTCTAAAAGCTTAAATCCTCAAAATTCATTTTCAAAAGGATTTTGACTTGAAAAGTCTTTTCTAAAGGTTCCATCATTTGCAACATTTTTCTAAAGATTTTCATTGGAGCAAACTTTTTGAAAGAGACTTTTCCTTTTTGAAAGGTCAAATTCTTTGAGAAGGTTCTTCCTTTGACAGACTAAATACTTTTCAAGGCTTTCTTTCTTTGTACAACATGTTTAGAAAATAATGATAAAACAACTTTTCACTATTTTCCTCACCCACTCTAAACTTCCTATGTCTTATTCGCAATTCCTTTTGAGTTCTTAACCTAGTGGCTTTTTAGTAAAATTGGTCATTATACCCTTTAACTTAAAAGCTTTTCATTTCTCAAACCAAAACCTTTTCAATCTTTGATTAAGACTTTTAAGTAGCTTAATATTTCACTATCATGCTATAGCCAATACTATGCTCTCAACCAATCCAGTCAAAGAAATCACAATTCATATATATATATATATATATATATATATATATATATATATTCATCAAATCTCAAAATCAACATCATGAATATATCTCACCCAAGGCAATAACGCCACAATTCATGCTTCAATATCCAATCACATATTCACCAAATAATTCAAACATTTAAATCACCAGAGAATCATCAACATCACTTCAATAATATCATCACAATCATACAACAATTAACCTTATGAGGCTATCAAACTCATTGAAGTTAATATCCCCTTACCTCTTGAAGGTAATCCTCCGAATGAACGTCGTCCGACTAGTCCGCAAATCTTCCGATTACTCGCCCGAAACACTCAACATCTAATACCTTCACACAATCAATTCAAAACATCAACATTAACAACATAAATCTCCCTAGTCTACAAGGTCTAGGTTTCGGCCATCTTATAAGAAAATAGGTTAGGGATTTCATTTTGCTTCAATCTCTTGGATTCAATGATCTCCAAGTATGGTAGGTGCAACACCCTTTCCCGAGTGTCACATTCCCGAACGTTTATAAGGCCGAAAATATTTCTTAATGCGGAAAATACGGTTTTTTTTTTTTTTCACAAGATGCAATGGGATTTAGCAAAGGTAAATAATACTAATAACGAACTTAGGTTCGCCATACATTTCTAGAACAATATGCATAAAAAAAATACAGGGACATAAACAGAAAAAGGAATAATACTATATACAGACATAAGTCTAATGTATAACTGATACAATAAGTACTAGGAGTCGTAGCTCCCAAAAGGTACTACAAAACTAACATAGTCTGGCCGACAACAAAACTAGACCACAAAAAGAAGGTCCGCCTCAGGGCTCAAGGAAACTACTGGACTGAACCATCGTCACGTCCATCTGTTCAAAACAGCAATAGCAAGTACCAACAGAAAACATACAGATATGGGTGAGATTCCCGTTCATCAACACAGCAAAACAGCAATAGTAAAAACGGGACGACTCACTGGGCAACAGCGTACCCAACATGCTTACAAGAATTCTCAATGTCAAACATATTAAGCATTTGACGGCATAATATCATGTTAAGCAGTTAACAGTATAATATAAGGTACTCTTAAACAGTACAACGATGTATAACAGAAAATGTAAACATCAATAGCCATGCAATGCAATGCAATGTATATGACTCAATGTCAATGTCACTAGGTACTACTCTGACCCCTACTCCATGGAGCTAACAAAACATTCGAAGAGAGTGAATGGGAGGACATGTTCCGTGCGCGCCAGCCTTGGGCAAGATGCTACAACATTCGTAACGTGCACATATCTGGCTTTTACGGAAACACTCTCGACCAAACATGAAAAGTACGACATCTAGTAGAGGATATCAGTGTATTGCACGGATTCGCCACGACACAGAAGAGCTACCAACTGGTCACATGTCAGCCCTTCCAACCCTGATACCTCCAAAAAGACCATTGAAGATCGTCACCGTAAGATTCGCACCCGCATCAAGGTGTAAGCTCAACTCCTAGGCTCAAGGCCTTACGACTATGCAAATGAAATGCGAATGCTTACACAAAGCAGATGCGATCAAGCAATGTCTATCCCCCGGATAAACCTCGAAGTCTACTAAGGTTCTCTTCCTTAGGAACTATACGTGTCTTTTTGAAAACAAAACCTTTATCCACCGGATAAATCTCGTGATCCCTCCGGGATCGAGTCATCACAAGACTGAAACAATTGAACGACTGATCGGGGTCCGAATCACCGGTCCGTCATCGAACTACTGTTTCAAAACCCAAAACGTTTCATGTTTGTGTTTATGTCTTATGAAGTCATTGATGTATTAAGTCATCAATGGTATAGCATATGGTCTTATTCCACTACATACCATACTGAATTATCCCTTGTTTTCAACTCTAAGTCAATTACTTAACTTAGGTTTTTAAAACGTAAAACTTTACAGTTTGAGTTGAAAAACACTCTTCATAAACAAACCATTTCTCGCGAGGCGAAGGTCTATGTCGCGACGCGAGGCTGAGAAGTTATCTTTACTGCTTGGAAAGTCCTTCTGCTTCGCGGGGCGAGGATTGTATCGCGACGCGAGGCAGAGAAGTGATCTTTTCTATTCAGACAGTCTTTCTGCTCCGCGAGGCGAGGATTATGTCGCGACGCGAGGCAGAGAAGTGATCTTCACTATTTAGGCGGTTCGCGGGGCGAGAACTGCTTCGCTACGCGAGACCGAGAAGTTGCATCTTTGCTACTTAGGCGGTTCGCAAGGCGAGACGACTTCACGACGCGAGGCCGAGAAATTTCATCTTTGTTGCTCAGGCTAGTCCACTGTCTCGCGAGGCGAGGCAATGTTCGCCTGGCGATTGCCTTATCTTCCCTCTGTCTCGCGAGGCGAGACGGGGTTCGCTGGGCGAGTGCCCTGTTTCTCCTTTTCCTAACTCCTTCATTATTTCTTCTTTTGAAAAACTTAGTTTGATTAAAAGACCTATGGCTAAAGAAGGCTAAAGAAAAGACATTTTCCCACTTTGATGACACACTTTAAAGGTTAAAACTCCATTTGATCTTTGGATCAAAAATCACTTTTGTTTCTCTTTGAAATCCTAGGTTATGAAATCATGTTTTGTTGCATCAAAACTTTGCCAAAACAAGAGCAACATATGTTCTTATATTTTCCTCTTACTAAGGCCACAAGCCTACTCCAATGAAAAATGGAGACTTTACTTCACCAACAAGGTAAATGTAGCTCAAAAGCTCACACAATTATGGTAAACCACACAATACACATTACTACATCATAATCAAACATATCCATCACACATCATGGTCTCATAATCAAACAATAAAAGTCCATACTTGATCTAGTGATCAAAGTAGGTTTTTCAACATACATGGAAATGATTTTCATTCAATCATATCTTCATCAACATATGCTAAAGCATACTACAACATACTCAAGCATAAACTTATCATGACAATCTTATTCTCCAAGAGAACTTAACAAAACTTAACAAAGTGAACCCAAACTATAGGGTTTCACCCACACATAAAATTAAACAACCATTCTCACTACCACCTTCTTGGTGTGATGAGGTTCTTCTCCCCATACCTCTTGATGAGCAGATTCCCGGATCAAAGTCGGTTGATCGGTTTGTGAACCTCCTGATAATCGTCAACAACTACAACAACACAACAACCAACATTAAACAACAATCAAAACCAATCTCAACTGTCATAACAAAGAGGATTTCGGCCACCCTAGGTTAAAAAGGTTAGGAATTGGTTTTGGTTTTCCATTTCATGGATTCAAAGGCATTAGGAAAGTTAAGGATGAAATCAAGTGTTAAAAATCAAAAATTGATGAAAACACTATTCATCATCACCCAAAAGGGTTCGGCCAAAAATGCTTTTTGACCTATGATGAGAGTTGAATCATAAGCTCTTAGGTTTAGGTAGAGATTGATGATGTGAGTTCAAAGAACTTGGTCTTACCTCAAAAGGATTTTTCTACAATTTCCTATGGATTTTCAAAGTTTTGGATCTAAGAAATTATTTTCATGAAAATGAAGATTGATCTTGAAATAAAGAAAGATTCAAGAAGCTAAGAGATCATAGAAGTGATCTTACCTTGAAATGAAGAAAGATTGATCAAGGAATCAAGTGAATCCAACAAAAACTCAAGCTTTTCTAGGTGAAAATGGAGTTTTCTCTCAAGAACAACTATGGAGCTTCTAGGGATGAGGGGCTGTGCGAAAATGATGAAGTGAGGGGCTGGAAGGGCTGAGTTCAGCCTTTAAAACAAGTCACTTAAGGGCAAAATGGTCATTTGCCAAAAGGGTAAAATGGTAAAAGTGCAAAAGACTAAGGTTAGGGGCATTTTGGTCATTTCACATCTAGATTTTCCTGATCGTCATGACGACTCTGGCATACTCTCCCAAGTGTCCTGGGATGTTGTGATATCAAGATTATCCGTTGGCGAGTCCCGGTAAGTCCATATGTGGCTCCGTTCGTCACCTGATTGAGAATTCCGACCGAACGAAGGTCAGGAAGTGATTTTTCTGAAATTTTTACGAAATTTAACCAAAACGTAGATAATCGAATTCTAAGACTTACTGTCTCGTTCACGGGTCCATCTGAGGTCTTCTGAGCAGTAAAATCATACTGTCAGTGTAAAAACGCAGACCGAACTCCGTTTGAGTTTTTGACTCAAAACTTAATCGTAGCTTCCTACGATATCGTCGAGCATGACTATGGTCTCGGAATATTTTATTTCCATTCCTAAGACCTCGAATAAAATAAAGACATTAAAATACTGAAGAATTAGAAAACGTGAAAATCGGGGCGTTACAGTAGGAACCTAATCAATACTCCTTAATCAAAAATTTGAACCAAAACCCCTTAAACCAAAAAGATGGGGGTTCAGCCATGTCATATAAAAATAGGGAGGAAATTTCTTTTCAGTTCATGCTTCTAGATGATCATTGTATGCATCATGATGAGTTCATAGAAATTCGTTTCATGATCATAGGATTTTTCTACAATTTTCTAGAGATTTTTGAAGATAGAATCTTAGAATTGAAACATATGGATTATGGCTTTGAATCAAGAAATAGAATGAAGCATGTAAGGTTCATGAATCAAGGGAAGTAAAGTTCACCTCTTGGATGATGAAGATGTGCAAGAATCCAAACACTTCCTTCACAAAATTTGCTAAATTTCACCTTGAGAAAGGAGAGAAAGTGTGAGAGGAAATGAAGTTGATGAGAGAAAATGAGTAATTGATCTCATTCATGGTGGCTTTAGGTGTGGAAGAGGGGGGATTGAAGGGTCCAAATTTGTTTACTTAAGGGGCAAAATAGTCTTTTCCTTTACGGACAAAAATGTCATTTAGGAAAAAGTTAAGGGAATTTTGGTCATTTCACCTCTAAAGTTACCAAAATATCTAGATATTTGTTTGAAGTAATGATGATGGGTGATGTGTCATGTGGCACCAGCGTAATTCTATCATTTCCTAGGGGCAAAACGGTCTTTTCTTGCCCTAAATATCTCAGATATTTGTAGAAGAGTAATGATGACGTTGGTGAGTCATGGTGATGACTCACCCTTCCCTGGTGACTCGTGTTCGTCATCTGGTGTCCGATTTTGTCCCCGCGAGTCCGTTCTCGATTCCATCGATTTCCCGACTTATGTTTTTCGCCCAAGAAAGTCGTAAGAACTTATTTTTTTTGAAGTTTTTCAAAATTGTTGATATTGTTCGAAACGAGTTATAAAACTTAACTGTTTCGTTCACAAGTCAAAATTAGGCTTTCTGATCAGCAAAATCTTACTGTCAGTGAAAATGTAGGCTAGGCTCAGTCTGAATTTTCAACCCAAAATTTAACCGTAACTCCCTATGATATCGTAGAGTATAAACCAAAATCATTTTCTAAACCTCGGATATAATATAAAAGATATATATATCTTTACCGTAATTGATGAACAGTAAAAATCGGGGTGTTACATTCTTTAATTTTTGTTAAATGACACTTGATTCCACCTCTTTTATTCTTAAGATCATTGAATCCAAGTGATTGGAAAACCAAGTCATATTCTAGCCATTTTTCTCTTTGATGGCTGAAACCTTGAGCATGAAAAACCATGAGTTTTGTTTCAAATTCTTGAGTAAAGAGACTTGTTTTAGTGTTGGGTATACCTAAGGATCATCCATCAAAGAGATTGAAACCAAATGAAATCCCTAGCCTAATTTTCTATATATGGCCGAACCGTAACTTAGATTGGGTGGGTGAGTTTTGGTTGATTTTATTAACTTTTAGTTGTGATTGTTGTGAAGGATCAAGCTGTGATTGATTGTTCTAGACAGTGCGAAGGAAATCGGAGTCGGAACGGAAAACCCTTTGTGGACTAACTTGAAATATTCAAGAGGTAAAGGGAGATTACTTATAATGAGTTTGGTAGTCTCATGAGCTTGGTTGTTAGATGTGTTGTTGTTGTTTGATTGGTACTTTGTGAATTTACTATGTATTGGGTATGTACGTGATTTAACTGGTAAGTATGCGATTGGATGTTTGAAATGAATTGTGGCATTGATGCCTTGGATGAGATATATTTATGATGTTGGTTTAAGATTTGATGTTTATATATGTATATTCTGGATTGTGATTTTGACTGTATTGGTTGAGAGCATAGCATCGGCTATAGCTTGATAGTGAAGAATAAAACGCTTAAAAGCTTTAATCAAAATTTTAAAATGTATTATGAAAACAAAGAAAAATCTTGAGAATGGTTTGTCTTATCAAGGAAAGAAACTTCCTTTTAAAATGTTAGACCCCTTTCAAAAGAAAAAGTTTGTTTAAGGAAAATCCATTCAAATGCTTTCTTTTTAGAAAAATGTTTTCAGATGACGAAACCTTTAGAAACTAGATTTATAAATAAAAGAGTTTACTTGAAAATAGCTTCTTTTGAGAAAATGTCTTAGTTTATGTCAATAAAGTTGAGTTTTGTTTTCCAAGTTTTATATACAAGAAGAAGACCCGGAAGGAAAATGGTGATTACCCTTTCACTTTGTGAAATCTACAAATCTAGTGACCGAGACGTCGGGTTAGTGTTTTGTGAGTTGATCACTCGGACTATGTGTCCTGTGTTTTGAATGAACGGGTTAAATGTCCTTTAAAATGAGTCATGAGCTGTGTGCTTGATTGAAAGAATGAACGAAAAAGAAAATAGAAAACCTTTCGTGTACGTACATGAATCGGCAGACGTGCCACAAAATCGAGCAACAATCCATTGTGGTTGAGAATATGAGCCAGTTAAGATCACTAGGTCTATAGGGGCATCCTGTGTTCGAAACTCCACAAGAGGACAGAGGCATCGCGACCCCGTACCGCGGTAATCGGTTGCCCAACATGGATGAACTCAATTAGAGATTGGACTACTCATGATATGGTTGAGACGTGATACCCTTGAACAATTGGAGGTCGGGCCTAAATTGAGAGGCTGACTCATGAGGACAATTGTGTTATGGGAGTATTTACGACCTATCACTCGACGAAAGGAAGTTAAGAATCTCCGAAGAACATGAATTAGAAAGATGATATTGGAGTCTCATGCATTATTATAACTCATGATGATGTCTGAGATATTATGTTATATGAATATCTGTTAATGTAACTGTATTTATATATGGATGTATGTTTTGTTTGTCGCTTGTGCGGCTATCTTGATAAACTTGTGGAATAAGTATCTCAACTTTGCCTGTACATGTTGGACACCCTGTTCTGTTTTTGGATACATGTACAAATGCTGCCCATAGGTCCCACGGACACTTGAGGACTCTGATGATGGAGTCCTATGAAGATGAAGAGAAGGAGGATCCCTCCGAATTCCTCCGGAAATCGGAGTTGACTTTGGGGTTTTTCCCCAATGGCTAGTTTTAGCCCGACCAACATTAGAGTCTTATATTTTCTTCTTTGAAGCAGTCGTATCTTATCTGCTGTAGTTATGTTGATTTAAAGTTTTGAAGTTTGTAGTCTGTGATAATAGACCAGAACTTCTACTACTAGTTTAAACTCTGTTTCTAGAAAACCTATATTCTCCAGCATTAATACCTTATGTTTATTTTGTCATGGATGTTTAATATTGGTGTATGTTATGAGGTTTACTGCATCTTACCTATACTTAATTATTATATCGTGAAGAAAGTTTTTTTTGACTGGCGTTTTCGATCATAGTTATTTACTTAAAGTATTTTCCGAAAGCAACCAGCATTTTTATTTGTTTATGTTATCCGCATCGAGTTTCAGACGCAACACCGAGGGGGTGTTACACACTTCCACTCCGAGATATCCAGTGATTGCAACAATCCTGCTAGTTTCTGGTGTTTAATCTTTGCCTTTGACACACCAAGGAAGATAGGAGATATTCTGCCACCTCCTTCTTCATCCCTAACAACCAAAACAACTTCTTCAGGTCTTGTTACATTTTGGTAGCCCCCGGATGGAAATTCAACTTACCCTTGTGTGTTTCCTCTAGGAACATATTCTTAACTTCGCTATCTGTAGACACAAACTCTATCACCAAACCTGACGAGGCCATCGGCACCTCTTCTGAACTCAGACTTCTTGCCTCTTCTATCAACCGATTGACCTCTCCAAGGAACTCATCCTCTGCTTGTTTACTCCAAACCAGGTTTAGGAAATCACTAGTCACCTCAATCATCCCAAGATTCAACCTATCTTCCAAGATTTAGATTCCTAAACTACTCTAGCAACTCAAACTCCCTTACCATCTTTGCAGATACTTGTAAGGACTTCCTACTAAGTGCATCCACTACAACATTTGCCTTGCTTGGATGGTATTGCAGGTCAAATTCATAGTCCTTTATGAATTCCATCCACCAACGTTGCCTCATGTTCAACTCCTTCTGATCGAACAAGTACTTCAGGCTCTTATGGTCACTAAATACACTGAATTTAGCACTATACAGATGGTGTCCACATATCTTCAATGCAAACACTATCGCAGCTAGCTGCAGATCACAAGTCTCAACTGCCTGGTGGCATACGCCACCATTTTTCCTTCTTGCATAAGGACATAACCCAAACCTTGATATGACACGTCAAAATACAGGTCAAACCGTCCCAAAGGATCTGACAAAACAACACTAGCGATGTGGTCAGTCTCCGCTTCAGCTCCTGAAAACTCTGCACACATGCTTCAGACCACTCAAACGCCTTCCGCTTTCTCTTCAATTGCGTCATTGGCAGCGCAATTTTTGAGAATCCATTGATGTACCTTCGATAATAGCCCGTTAACCCAAGAAAACTTCGGATCGCACTTACCGACTTAGGGCTCTCCCAACCAACCACCGCTTCAACTTTTGAAGGATCCACCGTGATTTCATCCTTATTGATCACGTGCCCTAGGGACTGCAATTCCTCCAGCCAAAACTCACACTTTGATAGTTTAGCATAAAGATGTATGTCTTTCAGCACTTGCAGCACTACGCGAAGATGCTCCTGGTGTTCCTCTTTACTCAAAGAGAAAACAAGAATGTCATCCCTCTAATTAGAAGGTGAGGTACCCTTCTATTGTAAAGGGTGGGGCATCCTCATTGTAACGCCCCGATTTTCACGTTTTCTAATTCTCCAATATTTTAACGTTTATATTTTATTGGAGGGTTTAGAGAGTGAAATAAAATATTCCGAGACCATAGTCATGCTCGACGATATCGTAGGAAGCTACGATTAAGTTTTGAGTCAAAAACTCAAACGGAGTCCGGTCTACGTTTTTACACTGACAGTATGATTTTACTGCTCAGAAGACCTCAGATAGACCCGTGAACGAGCCAGTAAGTCTTAGAATTTGATTCTCTACGTTTTGGTTAAATTTCATAAAAATTTCAGAAAAATAACTTCCTGACCTTCGTTCGGGCGGAATCCTCAATCGGGTGACGAACGGAGCCACATATGGATTTACCGGGACTCGCCAACAGATAATCTTGATATCACAACATCCCAGGACACTTGGGAGAGTATGCCAGAGTCGTCATGATGATCGGGAAATCTAGACGCGAAATGACCAAAATGCCCCTAACCTTAGTCTTTTGCACTTTTACCATTTTACCCTTTTGGCAAATGACCATTTTGCCCTTAAGTGACTTGTTTTAAGGCTGAACTCAGCCCCTCACACTCTCATTTTCGCACAGCCCTCTCAAAAAGAGAAGAACACCATAGTTACTCTTGAAGAAACACCATTGTTGGTCTTGAAGCTCCTTGAGTTTTTGTTGGAATCACTTGATTCCTTGAGCAATCTTCCTTCATTTCAAGGTAAGATCACTTCTATGATCTCTTAGCTTCTTGAATATCTCTTTATTTCAAGATCAAGATCCATTTTCATGAAAATCATTTCTTAGATCCAAAACTTTGAAAATCCATAGGAAATTGTAGAAAAATCATTTTGATGTGAGACCAATTTCTTTGAACTCACCTCATCATTCTCTATCTAAACCCAAGAGCTTATGATTCAACTCTCATCATAGCTCAAAAAGCACTTTATGGCCGAACCCTATATGAAGATGATGAATAGTGTTTTTCATCAATTTTTGATTTCTAACACTTGATTTCATCCTTAGCTTTCCTAATGCCTTTGAATCCATGAAATGGAAAACCAAGATCAATTCCTAGCTTTATTCTCTTTAGGGTGGCCGAAGCCCTTAGGTAGAATTGTTGAATTTGGTTTGATTATTGTTTAATGTTTGATTGTTTGGTTGTTTGTAGTTGGTGACAACTATCAGGAGGTTCACAAACCGATCAACCGACTTTGATCCGGAATCTGCTCATCAACAGGTATGGGGAGAAGAACCTCATCACACCAAGATGGTGGTAGTGAGAATGGTTGTTTAAATTATGTGTGGGTGAAACCCTTTAGTTTGGGTTCACTTTTATGTATTAAGTTTTGTTAAGTTCTCATGGAGAACAAGAATGTCATGATGAGTTTATGCTTTAGTATGTTGTAGTGTGCTTTAGCATATGTTGATGATGAGATAATTGAATGAAAAACCATTTTCATGTATGTTGGAAAACCTACTTTGATCACTAGATCCAGTATGGACTTTTATTGTTGATTATGAGACCATAATGTGTGATGGACTTGGATGTTTGATTATGATGTAGTAATGTGTATTACGGTTATCATGATTGTGTAAGTGTTGTGAGCCATACTTTGATTGGTGGATGAAGTAAAACTTAACATTGATTCCTAGTTGGCTATTAGCCATGACCTTGAGGAAAGGAAGGATATGAATAGTTCTTGGACAAGTTAAGTTTTGATGTAAAGAAAGTGTTTTCAATAACTTGTGTTTTTCAAAGAAAACCCTAAGTGACTTTAAATGGAATTAAATCTCAAAGTGCTTTCACCAAAGTGAAACATGTTTTATACCTTATCCTTAGTTCATCTAGCTAATCAAGTGACTCAAAATGAGAAAAGAAGTGTTTTCATGAAGAGAATCAAAATGGTTCCATAAGGTTGATGTCTTGTTTTAAGGCAACTTTTCGCTAAGCGAATTTACTTTCGCTAAGCGAAAAACAGGGAAAAGTCTTGGTTGGACATCACTGCCTCACTTTCGCTAAGCGAATTCATATTCGCTAAGCGAACCCAGCGAATTTCGCTACGCGAATTACATCTCACAGAGCAATCCAGAGAAGTCTCCAAAGGAGGTATAACCGCCTCCATTTCGCTAAGCGAAATTATACTCGCTAAGCGAATAAAGTGAAATTTCGCTACACGAATTCTGTTTCGCCGAGCGATCCAGAGGTGTTTACAAAGAGGCGTAACCGTCTGTACTTGCGCTAAGCGAATACATATTCGCTAAGCGAATACAATATATTTCGCTACGCGATTTATGTCTCGCCGAGCGATCCAGAGGAGTTCCAAAGGAGGCATTACTGCCTTATTTTCGCTAAGCGAATGGAATTCCGCTAAGCGAATTTCATGTTTCAGAAAATGCTAGAAATGAAGTAAGTAGTTCAAATGTTGTTTTAAATCAAATGAGTTTTCAACTGTAAAAGTTGTTTGGTTTACAAAAAGAGTTTTCTAACTCAATCGTAAAGTTTTACGCGTGAAAAACCTAAGTTAAGTAATTAACTTAGAGTTGAAGACAAGGGTTAATTAAGTATGGTATGTGGTGGAACAAGACCATGTGCTATACCATTGATGACTTAGTACATCAATGACTTCATAAGACTTAAGTGAAATCAATACTTGTTTCCTTAATTTGAAAAACAAGGGATTAATATCTTAGAAAGGCTTAAAGACTTATCTAAGAGGATTCTCAATCCTTATTCATAATGCTTAGGACTTGAGACTTAATTCATAAGACGTAAACACAAACATGAAACGTTTTGGTTTTTGAAACAGTAGTTCGATGACGGACCGATGATTCGGATCCAGGTTAATCGTTCAATTGTTTCCGTCTTGTGATAACTGGAATGAGAGAGATCCTGAGGCTATGCAGGTATGGGACTGTACAGTGGAAGGAATCCTGAGGCTATGCAGGTATGGGACTGTATAGCTAAGGGAAGGCATATAAGATTTGATTGGTACTACCCATACCAACAAGATTTATCTTCTTTTCGGGAGCTTAGAACATAAGAACTTTATAGTTAAGCGTGCTTGACTTAGAGTAATTATGGGATGGGTGACCTTCTGGGGAGTTTCCTAGAAAGCGTGTGAGTGAGGACAAAACACGCTGAAAAGACTTGTGTTGGTTTGTGGGGACAGTCGGCGATTCTGAAAGCAGTCTGGATCATTCCAAAGGAGTCACGAGATATTTATCCGATGGATAAATGTTTTATCCGATGGATAAATGTTTTATAAAGTAAAGACACATGTATTTTCTAAGGAAGAGAACCTTAGTAGACTTCGAGGTTTATCCGGGGGATAGATATTGCTTTATCGCATCTGCTTTGTGTAAGCATTGGCATTTCATGTGCATAGTTGTAATGCCTTGAGCCTAGGAGTTGAGCTTACACCTTGATGCGGGTGCGAATCTTACGGTGACGATCTTCAATGGTCTTTTTGGAGGTATCAGGGTTGGAAGGGCTGACATGTGACCAGTTGGTGATTCTTCTGTGTCGTGGCGAATCCGTGCAATACACTGATATCCTCTACTAGATGCCGTACTTTTCATGTTTGGTCGAGAGTGTTACCGTAAAGCCAGATACGTGCACGTTACGAATGTTGTAGCATCTTGCTCATGGCTGGCAGAAACCGGAACATGTCCTCCCATTCACTCTCTCCGAATGTTTTGTTAGCTCCATGGAGTAGGGGTCAGAGTAGTACCCAGTGACATTGACATTGAGTCATATACATTGCATTGCATTGCATGGCTATTGATGTTTACATTTACTAAGGATGCCTTATATTATGCTGTTAAATGTTTAGCACGATATTATGTTGATGACTGCTTAACATGATTTATACTGAGAACCTTTGTAAGCATGTTGGGTACGTTGTTACCCGGTGAGTCGTCCCGTTTTTGCTACTGCTATTTTGTTGTGTTGATGAACGGGAATCTCACCCATATCTGTATGTTTTCTGCTGGTACTTGCTGTTGATGCTTGAACAGATGGACGCGACGATGGTTAGGTTCCGCAGTCCCTTTGAGTTCGGAGGTGGACTCTTTTGCTGTTTTAGTTTTGTTGTCGGCCAGACTATGTCAGTTTTTGTAGTACCTTTTGGGAGCTATGACTCCTAGTACTTATTGTATTTCTTATGTCAGTCATACATTAGACTTATGTCTGTATATAGTAATGTTGGTGTTTCTGTTTTTTCCGTTTACTGTTTCTATATTTATAATACAGTATGTCCTAGTAATGCATGGTGAACCTAAGTTCACTTATTAGTATTATTTATTACCTTTACTAAATCTCATTACATCTTTATGAAAAGAAAAGAAAAAGAAAAATCGTATTTTCCGCATTAATAAATATTTTCGGCCTTATAAACGTTCGGGAATGTGACACTCGGGAAAGGGTGTTGCACTCATGGTATGCGACCTTTGGCTCAAAAGCACGAGTGAGGTATCCCAAAGGCGCGAGGGAGAGTGCTAGAGGTCATTGAGGCTCTTACACGTGGGTGAGGTATCCCATAAGGCATGGTTAGAGTGCTATGTGGTGTAAAGGTTTTCAAGCACCTGCAAGCTTGGTATTAGTGGATAAATCTCGGAAACATATTCTGGGGACTGGACATAGGTCACAAATGGTAGGTGGCTAAACTAGGATAAATCTGGTTTGCAAGCCTTTTCTTTCCTATCTCTTTTATATTGTGATTTATTGTTCATCCTATTATTTATTGTTTCAATTAATATTATTTGTATGCACTTTAAGTTTTAATAGAGAAATCGCTTTCGCTAAATAAATCTAGAAAATTTTATAAATCCAATTCACCCCCTCTTGGGTAATGGTTGCCTAGGCCAACAAGTGGTATTAGAGCTTCAGCTCTGGTTAGAAGCTTAACAACGTAGAGTAATAGATCATCTTTCTTGGCAACCTTAAAAACTTTCTTTAAAAAAAAAAAAAGAGTTGTTTTGATTTTGATTTTTTTTTTTTTGGTATTTAGGAGACATACTTAGGCTTTATATTAGAGAAGGGGAAGCTTCAAATAGGAATTGAACCCTAGACCTCCACGGTGAAAGAGTGGAGATCAACCACTAGACCATTGATGTCTGTTTGTAGTTGTTTTGATTTTGATAAACCACCATCTTTTGATGGTGTGGATTTTGTATATTAGAAAGCTAGGATAGAAATTTTTATGCAGGCAATTGATTTTTATATGTGGGATATTGTGCTAAATGGTTTTATTTCAAAACCCAAATCACAATGGAATGAATTTGATAAAAAATGTTTTTCCTTAAACATTAGAGCTATGCAAATTTGAAGAGGTTTTATGGAAAATGATGTTTATGATAAAATTAAAAATTGCTCTAGTGCTAAAGACATTTGGGATGCTCTTAATGTTATTTATTTTGCTAACAATGATTTTGTGGATAAAAGTGTAAATAGAAAGCAAGAAGAGCAAAATCCATTGAGGAAAGTGTGTTTTGAAAAATGCCCTCAAGAAGATGTTCAAAGTGATGAAGGAAGCACAACTCTTCTTGACAATAATATTGTTCCACTTGAAAAAGAGAAGGAAGAACACTCCAATGAGGAGTCAGATATGCTCAAAGATGAAATAATCAATCAAATGGCTCAAATAAATTTGGAGGTAAATGATACTAAACTCAATCTTGTGAATGATGAATTGTTACATGCATACAATGAAGTGCCTGATGAGCTAGTGAATTTAGAAAATAAAAATTGAAAATGTTTTCAAAGTATTTCATCTATTCAAATTGAGATCTTAAATGACGAATATTGTTTTATGAATGTGGAAAAATTGGTGAATTATGAATCCTCAGTTGATTACGGGAATTATATTAATCTTGAAAATGTTTTAGAAGACTTATCTTACAAAAGTGCTCAAATTGAAAATCTTGCATGTCGACATTTAGTATTTGAAAACAAAAGGGATGACAATGATTTTGATCATGGAAATATAAGTGCAACTAATGAAAAATACTATGTTCATGACAAACCAAAAGCTCTTATTGTCAATTCTAACAAATTGAACTTAATATGTAATTATTGTGGAAAATTTGGTCATATTTCTCATCTATGCCATTATAGGAAAAACAATTATATGGGAAATAAATTAGTTTGGGTGCCTAAAGGCACTAAATGTGTAGTCACTAACCATCAAGGACCAAAATTAAAATGGATACCAAAATCTCCACCCATTGTTTCTAATGTGCAGATCAAGAACCAAGATGATGGACAATTTGATCAAAGAAAAGTGATGCCATCAAGTAAGGGATTTCCAATACTCAAGGGTGCAATCATTGATAAAAGAAGCAAAAGCCTATTGGTAAAGGACTCTCACACGAAAATAAAGTCCAATCTTCAAATAAATCAGAAATGGGTAAAAAAGGGTAAGACAAAGGTAACAAGAATTCCTACCTCCCATGTATGGTCAAATGTATTTCCAGCAAAACGGAAGTATGAACTCAAACATGCTCCTATGAACTTTATTAAAAAGAGATATTTAAATGTACCTAGGAACAACCTGAGTATGCGAATTGAGAACAACCTATGTGTGTTTGCTATGCCTGGAACATATTACATTAAGAATGCTTACAACTTTGTTAATGATGATTACTTGTAAAATTCAATGATCTTCTTATTTGTTAAATAAATCATATAAGATTTGAAATTGAAAATCATATGAAGGTACTTTATATTCTAATTGGCATATGCTCGTACTTAAAATTTAATTAGAGACTACATGCTTACATGGTCAATTGCCCCAAAATGTTGATACAAGTTTTGATGATGAGTATGCATTTCTTAGAAATCTTTTATCTTAACAATGATTAGACTATAATTTTGAATTCAAGTGCAAATGTGGATAATTTGACCTTCTTAAATAACATAATTGATCATGTGTAACACCCCACTTTAGGGGTCACGATTATTTAACATAAGATGAAAATAAAATGCGGAAATATATATAATATAAAGAGCTTACCGAAAATATAGGTTTTCTCTTTTTTTTCTTTTTTATACTCAAGTTCCCAAAACATATAAGTATACTTGTACTCATAAAGATAATTATACGAAATCATAAACAACATCGAAATAATAAAAGCTTTCTGCAAGAGTATATATAGATAGTAGTTCTCAAACATCTGACTATAAACGAAAGTAACTAATATAAGGACGAACTCATCCTACTCTACTAGAGACGCAACTCCACAACTGAAAAGGGGAAGGGGGTAAATCATAAAAATACAGATGTTGGGAAGACTCTAGAGACTAGCCAAAATAAAACACTACACTACTCGTCTCAGTAGTACTCCTCTGGATCCTCCTCCTCTTCCTCCTCCATTGCCTCCTCATCCTCATCCTCATCCTCATCCTCCTCCTCCTCCAAGGGCTGCATGTCATGTCTGCTCATGATCTGCTCTGCGTACCATAGCATCTCCTCATCAGTCCCCATCCACAACGCATCTTGACTCGCGCTGGTAGGGGCTACCTCAGGTACGTCCTTCAGTATATACTTTGGCACTTCCTCTTCCATCTCCTCATCATCAGATGAGAGGATAACGAGTGGAGTGGAGAAGAATACTGTGGTATGAGCCGATGTGCTCTTACGAGCAATCATCCTCAAATTCATCCGCTGGCGAGGAATCTGAGGTGTAGCTTGGAAGGCACATAGGTAGGCCCCGAGAGTGGGACTATGGGGACAGACGGTCCGACAGCAGGTATAGGTAAGCCAGAAGTAGACAGTGTCGTAGGTGGAGGTGGCATGGAAGAAGGGTCAACGTACATGTCTCTGGGCTCCTCCTAGTTGTAACACCCCGATTTTTCGTGCTTTCTAAGGACGATAAGCTCAATTAATGAGTTTGTATTTTTATCTGTGTTTTAGAAAATGATTTTGGGAGAACTAAGATCATAGTCTTGTTTTATAAAATCGTAGGATCTTTCGGTTAAGTTTTGGGCCGAAAACTCAAACAAAAACCGATCTACGTTTTTCAGATGATAGTGTTTTCTACTATCACGACCTAATCTGGACTAACGAACGAAACCATTAGTCTTAGAATATATTCCTCTACCTTTTTCCTAAAATGTGTCCTGACGTCCAAAATATAAATAATATTTTATATTCGGGCCGATAATCGATCGAGGAGATGTTTCGAGCTGTCTTAGGGTTTTTCGAGACCCACGATCAGATGTTTTTCATACCAAAATTGTATCAAGTTATTTGAGGAATTCATACGAGTGTCGGGACGATTCCATATATCGGGATGTAAATTGACCAAATTGCCCTTGGTTAATTTTATTACCAATTTACCTTTCCTATTATTAAACTAATAAACTTATAAATATCTAATAATCCCACCCTTATCTCTTCTCATTTTCGGTGGTTTCTCTCTCCCCCCAACTCACTCCATCTTCTTCTTTTCTCTTCTTTCTCTTTTCTTCTCAAAATCTCCATTGTTGAAGGCCAAAAGCTTGAGTTTTTGTGGAGCAACCTTCACCAAACTTGGAGTGGATCATCATAGGAGGTAGTAGTTCAACTTTATCTCTCTCAATCTCTCCTTTCTCTCCTCATATTTTTCATGATCAAGGATGTTAGGGTTTTGTCCCTAAAATCTTTGAAAATCCATGAAAAATTGTAGAAAAATCGTATCTGTACCAAACCAATTTCTATGGCCTAGGTTCATGACATACTTGTATGATCCAAGAGCTTAGAGCCAAGAAATCCCTCTAGCTATGTTTTCTAGGTAGGGGCCGAAACCCCCTATGTGTGTAGGGTAGGGTTTTGGTTGGTTTTTGATGATCTGATCTGATATCTAGGGCTGTCACACTTAGTTAGGGTGTTATCCAGAAAATGAGAAATTTTGGAGCTCCCTAGCTATTTTTAGTTTAATAGGGCCGAACCCTAGGGGTGGTGCATTAGGAGAAATCTTCGTTTTGTAAGTTAATGCCGATATGTTTTACGTGTATGTAGTGATCGGCAGCGTACTGGGGTGATAAACAAGTTGATCTGGTGATCAAAGTTGAGCTGGAAGCTACAAGAGGTAAGGGGATAAACCTGAGGAATTCCATTTCCGACAGCTATGTGCTGCATCGGTGTTTGTATTATATTTGTCTTGTATTTAAATAGTTATATCTGATGTTAGTTGATTTCTTGATTGACTGCTGTTGATTGGAATATGTATTGATGGGAATATGTATTGATGTAACTGCTGATATAGTTGAATGCATGTTATACTTGCTGAATGGTTATATGGATGTATAGTGTGCCCTGCTGTGGGATTTAGGCATTAGAGGACCTAAGTTTGATTAGGATCCGACATCGTGTAACCTAAAAGCTTTAAAAGTCTGAAATGTGTTTTGATAAGAATAAGTGAAGTTTAAAAGCAAATAGGGCATTAGAAACCTTCAATATGTCTTAATATGATAAGTTAACCCTTTTGAGAAATGTGGTTTCCAAAGTCATACTGAGTTTATTCAAGAAAAATGAGTTTTTGCAAGCTTTGTTTTAAGTTCGTGTTTTACCGAAAAACAACGAAAGAAAAAGAAATGGTCTCTGGACCAAGTTTTGTTTATGGAAAAACCGATCCCGATGACTTTGTGTAAGTATCGGAGATTTTGGGTTTTTGGTTTTCGAGTTTTCAAGGAAAGTGGTTTTAAAGCTTAAAGCTTAGAAACTAGAAATCGAGACGTCGGGGTTCTAGGGTTCTGCAGAACACGTGGATCAAGGATCCGTGTTAGTTGTGGTCCTGTCGGCTTAGGGACAATCTTTGTGGTCCTGTAAGCTTGAGGATGTTTTATGATCTTGAATCCGGCGTCCCTGACTGGTGCATCGGTTAGGGATGTTGGGATTTGAGTTGTTTTGGACTAAGTGTCCTCTTTTGAGACAATGTGTTTTGAGGCTTAAAGAGTCTAAGACATTATGGTGGTTGTTAGCATTGATGCTACAACGAGGAAACATTGATGCGACAAAGATCAATTATCGGAAACTAGATAGGTTTCTCATGCATTAAATGCGGGGCAGACGTGCCGTGATACGGGGGACCTTGATAAGCAAGGAGAACCTGAGATGACTTATTTGTCATAACATTGTGCCTTGATGGACAATGGTGTCATACGTGTTCTGGGAACGTATTGTGCCTTGAGTTGGACAATGCAGTATGACCGTATTCTTGTGGAGTACTTCTGATTGCGCCCCCATATGAGAATCGCGTAGTGTCATGGGATTCAAAGTACTCGTTTTTGGGCCAAATATTGGAGCCTGATCAGCTCATTTCGAATGGTGATGGGATTTCCGGAAATCTAGAAATCTAGTGTGAATATTAGTTGAGATATATGGAAGTGCCATGCATACGTTTAGGAGATAACGTTGATTGTGGGGTACGAAGCCCTTGTGCATTTATTGCCATTTGTACCTAATGATATATGCCATGTTATATGATGATTTGAGTGAGTTACAGTATATGAGTCTGTTGTGTGGATTGGGCATATAGTTGTTGTTTATGGATTCATATATTAGTTTCTCACCCTTGCATGTTTTTGGACGGGTTGTCCTTGGGTATATATTGTATCGTGTTTATAGATGGAGCCAGAGCCGGATCACCTAGCGCACTCCGGGATGCGCGTCCTAGCGTTTGATCGGAGGACGGACCCCGCCGCATGGGTTATCCACCCAGGGGTGGAAAGTGCGGCGTACACTGGACCAGTTTGCACTGTAAGCGGAACGACTGAGACGGGACCGCGGAAGAGTACTCGGACAGTGGAGACCATCCAGGTGCCTCTCCCTCCCATCGGGTTGATGTTGCAGGCCCTGACGGAGTAGGGTGTGATCGAGTCGGTCGCCCCCGCTGCACAGTCCCCGCAGCAACAACTACCCCAGACGCCTCCCCCGCCTTTTGTCTTGGTAGTGGGCGAGCATGTCGTGGAAGATGTGGGGGAAGAGGAGGAGGAGGAGGAAGACCCTGAGGAGGATCCTCAGGAGGACCCAGAGGATCATCTTTCGGATGCTTCCGATCCCCATCCACAGGGGAACGGGAATGTAGGTTCCCAGAGTTCTTCCCCTGGTTCCAGCATTGGACCTCCCTCCGGGGGATTGTCCAATGGCTTCCATTAGTCGGACCAGCTTAGGGTGTAGCCCTTTTTTTTGAGGCAGCGGTTTTTGGGTAGTCTGTTTTTGGGTAGTCTGTTAACGGCTACTGATGGCCATGATGTTCTGTTTCTCTCTGCATCGCGTGGCGAAACGGATTTCGCGTCGCGAGGCAGAGGAGTGGAGTCGCATGTTCTCTGGATCGCGTAGCGAAAAGAAATCCGTGTCGCGAGCCAGAGAAATGGTGCTCTGTCTCTCAGGTATGTCCTCTGCGTCGCGTGGCGAATTGAATTCGCGTCGCGAGATAGAGGAGTGGAGTTGCATGGTCTCTGATTCGCGAAGCGAAATGTATTTCGCGTCGCGAGGCAGAGAAGCTTCCTAGATGTGTTCTCTGCATCGCGTGGCGAACGGGATTCGCGTCGCGAGGCAGAGGAGTGGTGTTTCCTCTCGGACAGGACCCCTGCATCGCGTAGCGAACTGTATCTCGCGTCGCGAAGCAGAGGGCATGTGTTCGTATCGCGGGGCGAATGAACTTTCGCGTCGCGAGGCCGAGAGTTGTGTTTTGTTTCTCTGACAGGCTTCCTGGATCGCGAGGCAAAGGATCATTCGCGTCGCGAGTCCGAGGAGCTGTTCCTTGTCTCTCAAGCAGACTCTCTGGTTCGCGTAGCGAGATGCGTCTCGCGTAGCGAAACCAAGGGTTGAGATGTTACTACTCGTGGAAATGTTGTATGTCTATAACTGCTTATTTGCTTTATTTTCTGGTTGCCATTTGACTGAATTTGGGCCTTGTAGGTCAGATATGGAACTAGAAATTGGAGCAGAAGCAGGACGTGGACGTGGAAGTGGACGTGGCCGTGGACGTGGTCGCGGTCGGGGAGCTGGTGTCCAAGCTGAGGATGTTGCTGGAGCAACTGGAATGGATTTTGCTGCTCAGGCAATGGCTAACATGGCTGCGGCTATTGCTGTCCAAACTGCAACCATGAACGCCCACAATGCTCAGGAACAACTCCGTGCTGACCAGGCCGCTGAGGGTCGAAGCTTGACTACTTTCAGGCGCCAGAATCCGCCACAATTTTCTGGTGACGTGGATCCTGAGAAAGCTAATCTTTGGATTCATGAAGTTGAGAAAGTTTTTGAGTTGATACGTAGTCCCGAAGAAGTGAAGGTGCCATATGCCACATTCCTACTGATAGGAGATGCGGAGTATTGGTGGAAAGGAACGAAACAACTACTGGAGGCAAATCACGAGGTGATTTCGTGGACGCTGTTTAAAGATCGCTTTTTGGGAAAGTATTTCCCTCAGGGTGCAAGAGCAGAGAAGGAGTAGGAATTTTTGCGATTACAACAGAGAGATATGTCAGTCGGGGAATATGCGGCTAAGTTCGAATCGTTGGCCAAGTATTTCCGTTTCTTTCAGAATAACCCTGAGGAAGAATGGAAATGCGAAGCTTTTAAGAGAGGACTGCGGTATGAGATAAAAGAGTCCGTCCTACCACAAGGAATTAGAAATTTTCAAGCACTGGTTGAGAAAAGCAGACAAATAGAACTGATGAAGCGTGGGAGAGACAATAGAGGGAACGTCGGAGGACCTTTCCGATTCAAGGGTCAATCTCAGGACCAGAGAGGGAAACAGATTCAGAAGAAACCATATTCTCGACCACCTGGGAACTTCCAGAAACCACCTTATCGACCTGTTGCTCGTGCATCGGGCAGTGGAGGTCAAGGAGGGCAAAACCAAGGGAGGAAGTGTTTCAAGTGCGGGGATTCATCGCATTTGGCAAACAACTGTACCGTGAGGAATGACCATTGCTATCGTTGTGGACAACCAGGTCATTTTGCCAGCGATTGTAGAGCCCAGAATCCAGTCCAAACTACGGACAGGAGTGGTGGAGCCAAACAACCGACGGCTACGGGAAGAGTTTATACCCTGAGTGGTGCTGAGGCTTCGAACTCCGAAGATCTGATACAGGGTGTGGGTGACATAGACGGTAATCTCTTATTAGTGCTCTTTGATTCAGGTGCAACCCATTCATTCATTTCTATGGATTTTGTGAAACGTTTAGAGTTATCTGTTTCTTCCTTGTCATTTGATTTAATTGTTTCTACACCAACTGTTGAACCTGTTGTTGTGAATTCTATATGTCTAAACTGTCCTATTGTTATCCAGGATAGACATTTTCTTGTTGACTTAATATGTTTGCCTTTAATACAATTAGATGTAATTTTGGGCATGGATTGGTTATCTTCCAACCAGATCCTATTAGATTGTGCACATAAAACCCTCGTTTTTCCTAGTACTGAGATTTCTGGATTTTTAACCGCCAACCATGTTAGAACTTCTTCGAAAGAAGGAGATCCGAAATACGTGCTTTTGACCAACTTAGAAGTCGAGGGGAAGATCGAGCTGAGTCAGATGCCTGTTGTGAGAGATTTTCCCGAGGTGTTTCCAGAGGATGTTCCAGGTTTGCCACCTGTGAGGGACATAGAATTCTCCATCGATCTGATCCCAAGAACCGGACCGATATCGATAGCTGCATATCGAATGTCACCTACTGAGCTTGTTGAGTTGAAAACACAAGTCGAGGACTTGTTATCAAAGCAGTTCATCAGACCAAATGTTTCGCCATGGGGAGCGCCGGTTCTCTTAGTGAGAAAGAAGGACGGAGGTTCGAGACTTTGTGTGGACTATCGTCAGTTGAACAAGGTTACAATCAAGAACAAGTATCCGTTGCCTAGGATTGATGACTTGATGGATCAACTGCGAGGAGCTGCTGTTTTCTCAAAGATCGACTTAAGGTCAGGATACCACCAGATTCGAGTGAAAACGGAGGATATACCGAAGACCGCTTTTAGAACTCGTTACGGACATTACGAGTATCTCGTGATGCCTTTTGGAGTGACAAACGCACCCGCTGTTTTCATGGACTACATGAATCGGATTTTTCGTCCGTTTCTTGATAAGTTTGTTGTAGTGTTCATAGACAATATTCTGGTTTATTCTAAGAATCGTGAAGAACACGAGGAGCATTTACGGCAAGTTCTTCATGTTTTGCGGGAAAAGATGTTATATGCTAAACTCTCTAAGTGTGAGTTTTGGCTCGAAGAAGTCGGATTTTTGGGTCATGTTATCACGAAACAAGGAATTTCTGTGGACCCTGCTAAAGTAGAAGCCGTACTTTCTTGGGAAAAACCAAAGACTGTAACCGAGATAAGAAGTTTTGTTGGATTAGCCGGTTACTACCGAAGGTTTATTGAAGGATTCTCTAAGATTGTGTCACCATTGACTCAATTGACGAGGAAAGATCAACCTTTTGTTTGGACTGATCAGTGTGAAGAAAGTTTCCAAAAGATTAAGGAACTTCTGACTACTTCACCAGTGTTGATACTTCCAGAACCGAGTGAACCTTATGAAGTATATTGTGATGCTTCACATCAAGGTCTAGGTTGTGTGCTGATGCAACACCGCAAAGTGGTGGCTTATGCATCACGGCAGTTAAAGATTCATGAAAAGAATTATCCCACCCATGACCTGGAATTAGCTGCAGTGGTTTTTGCACTCAAAATATGGAGACACCATCTGTATGGTGCAAAGTTCGATGTCTTCAGTGATCACAAGAGTTTGAAATATCTGTTCGACCAGAAGGAGCTCAATATGAGGCAAAGACGATGGATGGAGTTTTTAAAAGATTATGACTTCACGTTGCAATACCATCCAGGGAAGGCGAACGTCGTGGCAGATGCTTTGAGCCGGAAAGCCGTTCATATTTCAACTATGATGGTGAGAGAATTGAAACTGATTGAAGAGTTTCGTGATCTGAACTTGGGATTAGAAATAAGTCCTAAGAAACTAAGCTTTGGAATGCTTAAGATCTCTAATGGTTTGATGGAAGAGATACGTGAGCAACAAGCTAATGATGAATCTCTTCAAGAAAAAAGGGTGTTGGTGGAACAAGGAAGAGCTAGTGAGTTTAGTTTGGGAGTAGATGGAATCTTAAGGTGTAATGGACGAGTTTGTATACCCAACAACCCGGAGATGAGAAAGATGATTCTTGAAGAATCCCACAAGAGTGGATTGAGTATTCATCCTGGTGCAACCAAGATGTATCAGGGCATTAAACAAAGATTTTGGTGGCCAGGTATGAAGAAACAAGTTGCAGAATACGTTGCATCGTGTCTAACTTGTCAGAAAGCAAAAGTAGAACATCAGAGGCCTGGAGGGATGCTGCAATCCCTAGATGTACCGGAATGGAAATGGGAGAGTATCTCTATGGATTTCGTAGTGAGTTTACCCCGAACACCAAGGAACTTTGATTCGATTTGGGTAATCGTGGATAGGTTGACGAAATCGGCACATTTCTTACCTGTCAAGACAAACTACACAGTAGCAAAGTTGACTGAGGTGTACATAAGAGAAGTAATTAGATTACACGGGATACCCTCAAGTATTGTTTCGGACCGAGATCCGAAGTTTACATCGCGTTTTTGGGAAAGCTTACACCAAGCTTTGGGAACCAAGTTACGCCTAAGTTCAGCATACCATCCTCAGACGGATGGACAAACAGAACGAACGATTCAATCGTTAGAAGATTTGCTAAGAGCTTGTGTGTTGGATAATCGAGGAAGTTGGGATGAACTGTTACCTCTGATTGAATTCACGTATAATAACAGTTATCACTCAAGCATAGGGATGGCACCCTATGAGGCTCTATATGGGAGGAAGTGTCAAACTCCTCTTTGTTGGTATCATGATGGAGAGAGTACAATTCTAGGACCCGAGGTTGTGCAAGAGACGACTGATAAAGTCAAACAGATTCGGGAAAGAATGAAGACATCTCAGAGCAGACAGAAGAGTTATTCAGATAAGCGAAGACGACCTCTCGAATTTCAAGAAGGCGATCATGTGTTTCTGAGAGTCAATCCAACGACTGGGGTAGGTCGGGTAATGAAATCCAGAAAACTCACTCCTAAATTCATTGGACCATACCAAATTCTTCGGCGTATTGGTCCAGTAGCGTATCAAATTGCTTTACCTCCTTTTCTTTCAAATTTATATAATGTCTTTCATGTTTCACAATTGAGGAAGTATATTCCTGATCCATCTCATGTAATTGAACCTGATCAAGTACCCTTGAAAGAGAATCTGTCTTATGAGACCGCACCTGTAAGGATTGAGGACAAGAGAGTCAGACAACTGAGGGGAAAACAAATCTCTTTAGTCAAGGTTATTTGGGACGGTACAACTGGAGAAGCAACTTGGGAAACTGAGGACAAAATCAGAGAGCAATATCCTTATCTGTTCACAGGTATGTAATTTCGAGGACGAAATTATTTTAAGGGGGATAGTAATGTAACACCCCGATTTTTCGTGCTTTCTAAGGACGATAAGCTCAATTAATGAGTTTGTATTTTTATTTGTGTTTTAGAAAATGATTTTGGGAGAACTAAGATCATAGTCTGGTTTTATAAAATCGTAGGATCTTTCGGTTAAGTTTTGGGCCGAAAACTCAAACAAAAACCGATCTACGTTTTTCAGATGATAGTGTTTTCTACTATCACGACATAATCTGGACTAACGAACGAAACCATTAGTCTTAGAATATATTCCTTTACCTTTTTCCTAAAATGTGTCCTGACGTCCAAAATATAAATAATATTTTATAATCGGGCCGATAATCGATCGAGGAAACGTTTCGAGCTGTCTTAGGGTTTTTCGAGACCCACGATCAGATGTTTTTCATACCAAAATTGTATCAAGTTATTTGAGGAATTCATACGAGTGTCGGGACGATTCCATATATCGGGATGTAAATTGACCAAATTGCCCTTGGTTAATTTTATTACCAATTTACCTTTCCTATTATTAAACTAATAAACCTATAAATATCTAATAATCCCACCCTTATCTCTTCTCATTTTCGGTGGTTTCTCTCTCCCCCCAACTCACTCCATCTTCTTCTTTTCTCTTCTTTTCTCTTCTTTCTCTTTTCTTCTCAAAATCTCCATTGTTGAAGGCCAAAAGCTTGAGTTTTTGTGGAGCAACCTTCACCAAACTTGGAGTGGATCATCATAGGAGGTAGTAGTTCAACTTTATCTCTCTCAATCTCTCCTTTCTCTCCTCATATTTTTCATGATCAAGGATGTTAGGGTTTTGTCCCTAAAATCTTTGAAAATCCATGAAAAATTGTAGAAAAATCGTATCTGTACCAAACCAATTTCTATGGCCTAGGTTCATGACATACTTGTATGATCCAAGAGCTTAGAGCCAAGAAATCCCTCTAGCTATGTTTTCTAGGTAGGGGCCGAAACCCCCCTATGTGTGTAGGGTAGGGTTTTGGTTGGTTTTTGATGATCTGATCTGATATCTAGGGCTGTCACACTTAGTTAGGGTGTTATCCAGAAAATGAGAAATTTTGGAGCTCCCTAGCTATTTTTAGTTTAATAGGGCCGAACCCTAGGGGTGGTGCATTAGGAGAAATCTTCGTTTTGTAAGTTAATGCCGATATGTTTTACGTGTATGTAGTGATCGGCAGCGTACTGGGGTGATAAACAAGTTGATCTGGTGATCAAAGTTGAGCTGGAAGCTACAAGAGGTAAGGGGATAAACCTGAGGAATTCCATTTCCGACAGCTATGTGCTGCATCGGTGTTTGTATTATATTTGTCTTGTATTTAAATAGTTATATCTGATGTTAGTTGATTTCTTGATTGACTGCTGTTGATTGGAATATGTATTGATGGGAATATGTATTGATGTAACTGCTGATATAGTTGAATGCATGTTATACTTGCTGAATGGTTATATGGATGTATAGTGTGCCCTGCTGTGGGATTTAGGCATTAGAGGACCTAAGTTTGATTAGGATCCGACATCGTGTAACCTAAAAGCTTTAAAAGTCTGAAATGTGTTTTGATAAGAATAAGTGAAGTTTAAAATCAAATAGGGCATTAGAAACCTTCAATATGTCTTAATATGATAAGTTAACCCTTTTGAGAAATGTGGTTTCCAAAGTCATACTGAGTTTATTCAAGAAAAATGAGTTTTTGCAAGCTTTGTTTTAAGTTCGTGTTTTACCGAAAAACAACGAAAGAAAAAGAAATGGTCTCTGGACCAAGTTTTGTTTTATGGAAAAACCGATCCCGATGACTTTGTGTAAGTATCGGAGATTTTGGGTTTTTGGTTTTCGAGTTTTCAAGGAAAGTGGTTTTAAAGCTTAAAGCTTAGAAACTAGAAACCGAGACGTCGGGGTTCTAGGGTTCTGCAGAACACGTGGATCAAGGATCCGTGTTAGTTGTGGTCCTGTCGGCTTAGGGACAATCTTTGTGGTCCTGTAAGCTTGAGGATGTTTTATGATCTTGAATCCGGCGTCCTTGACTGGTGCATCGGTTAGGGATGTTGGGATTTGAGTTGTTTTGGACTAAGTGTCCTCTTTTGAGACAATGTGTTTTGAGGCTTAAAGAGTCTAAGACATTATGGTGGTTGTTAGCATTGATGCTACAACGAGTAAACATTGATGCGACAAAGATCAATTATCGGAAACTAGATAGGTTTCTCATGCATTAAATGCGGGGCAGACGTGCCGTGATACGGGGGACCTTGATAAGCAAGGAGAACCTGAGATGACTTATTTGTCATAACATTGTGCCTTGATGGACAATGGTGTCATACGTGTTCTGGGAACGTATTGTGCCTTGAGTTGGACAATGCAGTATGACCGTATTGTTGTGGAGTACTTCTGATTGCGCCCCCATGTGAGAATCGCGTAGTGTCATGGGATTCAAAGTACTCGTTTTTGGGCCAAATATTGGAGCCTGATCAGCTCATTTCGAATGGTGATGGGATTTCCGGAAATCTAGAAATCTAGTGTGAATATTAGTTGAGATATATGGAAGTGCCATGCATACGTTTAGGAGATAACGTTGATTGTGGGGTACGAAGCCCTTGTGCATTTATTGCCATTTGTACCTAATGATATATGCCATGTTATATGATGATTTGAGTGAGTTACAGTATATGAGTCTGTTGTGTGGATTGGGCATATAGTTGTTGTTTATGGATTCATATATTGGTTTCTCACCCTTGCATGTTTTTGGACGGGTTGTCCTTGGGTATATATTGTATCGTGTTTACAGATGGAGCCAGAGCCGGATCACCTAGCGCACTCCGGGATGCGCGTCCTAGCGTTTGATCGGAGGACGGACCCCGCCGCATGGGTTATCCACCCAGGGGTGGAAAGTGCGGCGTACACTGGACCAGTTTGCACTGTAAGCGGAACGACTGAGACGGGACCGCGGAAGAGTACTCGGACAGTGGAGACCATCCAGGTGCCTCTCCCTCCCATCGGGTTGATGTTGCAGGCCCTGACGGAGCAGGGTGTGATCGAGTCGGTCGCCCCCGCTGCACAGTCCCCGCAGCAACAACTACCCCAGACGCCTCCCCCGCCTTTTGTCTTGGTAGCGGGCGAGCATGTCGTGGAAGATGTGGGGGAAGAGGAGGAGGAGGAGGAAGACCCTGAGGAGGATCCTCAGGAGGACCCGGAGGATCATCTTTCGGATGCTTCCGATCCCCATCCACAGGGGAACGGGAATGTAGGTTCCCAGAGTTCTTCCCCTGGTTCCAGCATTGGACCTCCCTCCGGGGGATTGTCCAATGGCTTCCATTAGTTGGACCAGCTTAGGGTGTAGCCCTTTTTTTTGAGGCAGCGGTTTTTGGGTAGTCTGTTAACGGCTACTGATGGCCATAGGTTTTTAGAGATATGGTTCCAGACTGTCGCTGCCTAGTTTTATAGCTTTTTAGAAGTTTAGTAATCATTCGTTCTTTTGTAAAGGGACTTGTTGTCCATCATATATATATGTATATATACTTTGTTCTAATTATTGTATAGGAGTAGTTCTGTGTTGTCTGGAGTGGTGCTTATACGTATTAATAAGAAAAATTTTTGTCACGATTTTCAGAATCTGCTTATACAAAAGATGTATTTTCCGAAAGTAAAACCAGCGAAATTTTAATTATCGTTTCATTAAGGGTGTTGAGTTACGAAAGTGGCACTGGGTTTGAGGGTGTCACACTAGTGAACTGCAGGCTAGGCACTAGGCAGGCGTGGACGATCAGCAGGTGGTGGTGGTGGTGGTTGGGTGATCCCCGAGCTACCCCCGCCACTGACACGCAGGGTGCAGACTCTCTCAGACAAGCTCATCATGGAAAAGGATGACCCTCTCCTACTCGTGAGACTCACAGCTCCAGTGTATATGCGTCGTCCGTCGGGATGGATCGTCCAGGCGTCCTCCCCATCATGGAGTGTTAGATCCAAGGTCAGCCGGGATGGTGAATCGCTCGCCATGACTACTCACCAGAGCAAGATGAAACCATGCGAGCAGCGTAACAACAAAAGTAATGATGTGAGATTCCACACATCGCACAACTAGAACAGCAGTGATAAAAGTCACGCACACATGCATTCAATCGGCATACAGCACATGGACATTCACAGCATAACAACTAATCACATGGCATCACAGATAATATAACAAGAATAATAATATGGGTCAGACATCAATTAAGTATGCAATGACACAATATGCAACATGACTCAGATCCTTACTCCATAGAGCTAAACATAACAAGAGTGAGTGATTGAGAGAACATTGTCTACATTATCTCAGCCCACATTGCCACATCCAAGGATTATAACGGCTCACGCCAGACATTCTTTACTCAAATCATGATTTGTCCGGTGTCAAGTTCGGACGTCAGCATTTTTCGACAGGTAACCCACGACACAAAGGAGCTACTATCTGGCCACATATGGTCTTCCCAACCCCAACGTCCTCAAGATCTCCATGATCATCACCTCCAACAATCGCACCCGCACAAAGGTGTAAGCTCACCTCTTGGGCACAACGCCCAACTCATGCATAGATGCGTATGCATGTCAAGAAATGCCAAAACACAAAACGTACTACTCTATCACTGTAGTACCACACTTATCTCTTGATAAACCACAGGGCACCCCTACGGGACCCACTTTCAAAAGACTTGCCATCAGTCACCCGTTCTTGGTTCCGTTCCTTACAATCACATACGATCTCGTCATTCGTAACTCGATGTTCATGTATTATGATATATTATTCCATAACCTAAATGCATTATGGAAAACAGGATCCATAAGGATCCCCTTCATCATATCTTCTCACTTGTCTATCAAAGAAACTTACGTACTCTATATACATAACTTTTTGTGATTAAACATTATGGATTCCTTAGATGACCTAAATCATCAAGGGTGTGGGACATGATTTTGTCATGACCACAAGCTATTTGTGTATGTCTTTTACTTAATCTTTATGAGTCCTTTGTGGAACTCATGTAATTTCTCCTACGAGATAACACACATTTACGCTATTATAGTAAAAAGCTTTAAAGTACAATCCTTGTAGTAAGGTGGTTGATGAAATCTCCTTTATTAAGTATAGTTTGAAAACTTATTTAATTGCCCATAAGGCATCTTATTTAGTGTAAAACTCTTTTGAGTTGGTTTCCTAGTTCTATTACTTAGTGTAAAAGAAATATACTTCTTACTTGAAATCACCACTTCATCTTCAAATGAACTATAACTTATATAATTTTGTAAAGTTCTAAAATGGTAATAGTAGTGTAAAAACTCTTTGTTTTTAAAGAAAGCTTTATAAGAATCCTATTTTCTCAAAGAAGACTTACTAACAAAAAATTCTTGAAAACCATCTTGACTAACTATGAAACTCTTGGTTCTTGAAAATATTTTCTTTAAAACAACTTTTTAAAGTAAGTGGTTGATTAACATCAAACCAACCTATTCTTTAAATAATTTTCACATCAAGTCAAAAACACTTATTTCACAACACATGGTTCTTTGGAACCAAAACTTGATTTCTTTAGAAACCTCTTAAATTTATATGACCTTATGCTTTAGTATGAACACATTAAACCCCTCAACATCAAAATTTTAAGTTCCTAATCCTTTTTAACAAGACAAGGCCGAATGCCCCCAAGTAACAAGGGTAGGTTTCTTTTAATTATTTTGCCTTCTTGAAACCATTTTAAGTCCATTACATCATCACTTAAACATGGAAGCTTTGGCTTCCCTCATTAATCACTACATGGCCAAACCTTACATGCTATTTTCCAACCAAAATGAAACCATCCAACAACATCCAAAGTAGCTAGAAAATCATACCAACATATAAGCATGTTATCAAGGTAACTTAGAACATAGACAAGTTCAACATTCTAAAATCCTATCCTTAGGTCTTTAGACCTAAGAATATTTTTTCACCATGCCAAAGTGATTTTCTTCTAACACATACAACACACAATCACCCTAACAACACAACAACATAATACATCATGACAACAAAGAAATGAACTTTACAATGAAACCCTAGATCTAGGGTTTTCCTTCAACAAAACTAGGAGGCCTTTATCACTCCCATTAAGGTGTGATATGGTTCACTCCCCCATTACCTCTTTGAAGTTCCTTTGAAGAAGATGAATAGAAAACTTGGTCACCAACACAAGCCAAAATCGTGGCCTAAAAGGAAAGGAACAAGTTCAAAAACTTGATTTTCAACCTCAAAAGCATGATAAGATGAAGTGTTCCCTTACAGTAAAGATATGAAGGAACTGAGTTTAGGAACTGACTTCTTCAAAGAAATGTTCTCCACAAGTTCAAGAAGTTTGAAACCTCCTTGAATGATTCTTGAATAACTTTAAGTAAACAACTTCAAATGAAGAAATTCAAAAGATGAAAGTTGTTTAGATAAGTAAGATGAACAAGAATATGAAGTTAAAATGATGAAATAAAATGAGTGTGAGCACTCACCAAGGCTGGCCGAACTAGGAGAAGAAGAAAAAGAAGAGAGAAAACTTGAGAGCTTTAGGTTTTTGAGTGAGAAATTAGAATGAATGGAATAGTTTAATGTTAGGGTATTTTTCCCTTGAATGGAACCAAATCTTTATTCAATTTTGGTCATAGAGAATGGAGGACTTAGATTGGACAAGGACAAGTGTTGTCAAATAATGGTGAGACTAGTACAAGATTAACTAGAATTGGTTAGAACACTTTTTCTATTTAAGGTTAGTGTCATAACCTTTTCTTGGATGATGATAAACGGAGATTTTGGCTCATCCCCAAGCAATATGGCCGAATGGCCTTCCCATGCAACTAGGATAGTCACATTTTCCCATTTGGTTAGGAATAAGGTGTTTAGGGTTTTTACCAAAAATGGATAGTTGATTTTTTTTTACTACTTTTGGTAAATTTTTGGATTTTAAGAAAACTAATTCTCTTCATTAGGAATAATCAACAAGGTAATGGAAAATGTAATTCAACATTACATCTCACTCAATTCCCCGTTTCCCGGCCTCCGGCACGTGAAACAAGAAATTACACGATAGGTTAAAACATAACTTTTTCCGGTTTTCGTGTTAAGATGACAAAAGAAAACTTCATCACCACAACATCATGGATATAAGACAATCATATAAAACATACACACATATATAACAAGGTCATACAAAACATAAAGATAGCAATCACAATGTTAAGGTGATTATAACCGGTTACAGAAAACGGGGGTGTTACATCATGTGATACCTGATTTATATATTATATCAACTTATGTCATGTTGGTCGTTGTGCTTAAATATTATTTGATACTAACCATTAATTTGGGAGCTTTGTAAGTTTCAAATATAGAAATCAAATGCGGAAAGTACCAGCCCATCAGGACAAAAGAAGAGATGAACAAGAGACTTCCTTCAAGTGATGAAAAACTCAAAGGAAGAAATCTCAAATTCAAAGAATTACCAACAAAGATCACATCTCTCCAATAAGTATCTCTATCCTTGATCTTTAGGTATTTTATATCATTGATTGCATGATGATAGTCGAATACATGTTGTCTACCCTTCAACTCTTTTAAAAAAAATGAAGTGTATATTTGCAACATTATCTTTGAAAGGGGGAGCAATAATTGCATCCTAGAAGGAGTATGAGAATATAGAAGTGCATGTCTAAGGGGGTGAAATTAAAATAAAAATCATTTTTTTATTGTTACTCGAAGGACATTGTAAAGGGGAGGATTCATTGTTCAAACTGTGCTGCAACTCTGTGTAATCTGCTTAACAATATAAATGTTTATTCTTCTTGACATCACAAGATTCACATAAAGGGAGAGAAAATAAGGGAAACAAAAATCAAATTTTATCATATTATTCTCTTCCCAAAAGTCCTTTTTGTTGATGTCAAATAGGGGGAAAAAATGAGAAACCAAATATATAGCATAACAAGTATTTATCTTAACAAATGGTTAAAATAATACGTTTGCTTAGAGATTTGTATCATTAAAAAGGGGGAGAATGTGAAATCCCACAGGTTTCAATATGTTAAGTTTTGATGATGCCAAATATTGTTTGTTGAAATGTCAAACATATCACACACATGTGTCTATAAAATATAATATTGTTTGATGATATGTGTTATGACATACAAGTATTGGATATGTTTCTTAGTGTTCTATGCATATTGTTAAAATAATTAATTGACGAACACTAACCATTAGCATGCAGGACAAAAAGAAAATACTCCATCTAGTCCATATTATAAGAAACAAAAGGGTACAAGTTTTTGGTCCAAAATATAAGAAACATTCATCAATTTTAAGATATATTAAATGCTCATTTTCAATTATACCCTTATTTATAATATGATTCATATTTACTAGGTATATCGATTTTCCATGTTAGTGGAATTTGTGTTAGTGCCATTAATTATAATCCATCATTTATGAAGGGGGTATTTTGGAAAATAAGTTAAATATTTGTAAGTATTAATTGAAATTATCTCATTTCAAAGCATATCCTTGGTCTATGTGATTTAGTCCTCTGTTTGTTATAATATGGATAAATTGAGACAATCCCTTCCTCGGAGGTCCCATTGGTGACTCCACTTATAATTATTAGCGTTATAGCATAGCGTAGTAGTATAAAATTTGCGGAAATATTAAAACATACAATACATACTGATACCATAATAAAAATATACATACATAATAGCACTGACTCCATCAGTAGAGCCTACAACACTGATACCAAATATAAAAGACTTTAGACTACACGGTAAATAAAAAAATAAAAACATAACAACGGAAATAAAGATACATCAGACTTCCTCCCCCAACGCTCAAGGCCCCCTAGCATTAGGATCCGAGGCTCTCCTATCGGCATCGGGCGGCATCGGGCTCAACAGGTATACCATCAATCTCCTCTGGAAACTCCTCATCAAGATCTTCTCGTGCAGTCGAGAATAAATAAAGTACGACATAGAAATAAAAGGGATAAAAAATAGTAATATGTCATAAATGGGAAAAATAGCAATATAAATAATGTATATAGATAGCAACACACTGAATCACAACAGTGACAACCAGACAACTCCTGAATGACTTTCTCTTAACTACTGTCTCTCACACTCATGCAACTAACGACTATATGGATGCGATCACGACGCGACATCCCCAACAAATCAAGGTGTCTCAGTCATCACTATGCCGCCCCCTTAAGGTAGGGTTCGGTCAAAAGTCCACAGGCCCAACTCGTCTCATGGGTACGACTTATTCCCCCTTCTCGCAGGTTAGGTTAGGATATTGGCCCATCAACAACGCAACTTACGTTAACGACATGTTCCCCCGCCCACAGGCTAGGTCGAAACATTCACCTGTCCGTTAACAACTCAACTTTCGGTAACGACATATCCCCCCGCCCGCAGGCTAGGTCGAGACATTCGCCCGTCCGTCTACAATTCGACCAACGGGTACGACCATCTCCCCGCAGGTAAGATCGGAATCGCCCCTACGCCAAACTAATCGGTACGATGATCTCCCCACAGGTAAGATCGGAATCGCCTGTATGCCAACACAGTGATGAACAACAACTATGCAACATGAATCTCACTGACTCATCTCAGGATCAACACTTAGTGCCTCAACCACAACTTATAAACAACCACGACCAACTTTCATCCGGCTTAACCGGGTATCAACTCACATCACGGCAACAACAGATCAACTGTATCTCTAGGTTGAGCACTACGATGTATATATATATAACCTCGAATTTCTTGCCACACAATCATCTCCCAACTTATCAGAAATCACTGCCTAGCTCTACTCAGACATCAACAGTCATAATAGCATATAAATAACAACTAGAAACAGTTCTCAATAAACATGTCAACTTACAAATAAATAATTTTTAATCAATCATGAACATATAATAGACATCATACAAATATCACATATAATATACTAAATATCCGATCACAGAACATGCATCCTCGACATACAGTAAATATCAACCTACCGGTCAAACGACCTCTAGTAGGGTTTGGGTCGCCCTACGCATATGAATATATATTATTTAAAGCTTGCCTCCCCGATGATATTGCGGTTCTTTCCCCCACCTTAGTGATGTTCCCGAGGGATTCTTGATGCGGCTCTACAACTTTCAATCGGTGCGCGATTGAGCGTTCGAGTCCTGTTAGATTATATACAATAAAATACAACCAGAAATTAAAACATTTAAATCATAAACTCCCTAATCCTTAGAATTAGCTACTGCCCCTATTTAATTAATTAGGCTAGGGATGTTGAAATTCTACCAACTCTTGGATCAACGATCCTTAAGCATACCTAATGTATAATCAATGATCAATTATCAAAGATTTGAACAAAGCCCCTTAAACCCAAAAACTTAGGGTTCGGCCCTCATGGATAAAAATGAGTTAAGATTTTGATTTTGTTTCCTAATCACTTGGATGGAATGATTATAGGAATGAAAGAGTGAAATCAAGAGTTATTTCACAAAAACCCATTTCCCCGACCTAAGAGCATAGGTTTGGCCTTAAAAAGTTAAATAAGCTAGAGGGCTTATTTGATCTCAAGCTCTTGGATTATGATAGTAGAGGATGAAACTAGCTCATAGAAATTGGTTTGGCATTAAAAGGAGTTTTCTACAATTTTCTAGAAATTTTTAAAGTTTAGATCTAGAAATTGAAACTCATAAAAATCAATGAAGAAAAATGAAGATTGAGAGCCCAAGGATGAAATCTATACTCTTATGTGATAGAAAAGGATGAGAGGAGCAACTTTGCTTCACAAACTTTCTTGAAAAAGCTTGAGAAAAATGGAGGAAGAAAAGAGAAATGGAGGAAAAGGAGAAAGGAAGAAGACGAAGAAGAAGAGAATGGGGGGGGGGGAGAGTGAGCAGATAAAGAGAGGAGAGAGAGAGTGAGATATTTTCTTAAGTTTTCTTAAGAGTTAAGAAAGTTTTAAAGGGTAAAAAGGTAATTAGCAAAAATAACCAAGGGCAATTTGGTCATTTCACGTCCCGACATTTTGAAAATCCTCACGACATTGGCATGAGTCCATAGATGACTTAACACAACCTTGATATGAAAATTATTGGCCCATGGGTCTCGAAAAACCCTATCACGGCTCGAATCGTCTCTCCGAAAGTCGTGAAAACTTTTATATTTTGAAATTTTTCAAAATCGCCGATAACGTTCGCAATTTAATCTAAAGCCTAATGGTTCAAATTAGGTCGTTTGAGCAGTAAAATAATACTGTCAGTGCAAAACGCAGACCGGGTTCCGTCTGAGTTTTTGACCAAAATTTAACCATAGCTTCCTACGATGGCGTAGAGCGTGACTATGGCCTCGGAATAATTTGTTTAGTTTTCTAGACCCTCCAATAAAATATAATTACTTCAATATTGATTAATTAAAAAGATTAAGAAAATCGGGATGTTACACCAAAGGTAGTATTATTTACAAGCATGCAGGTAATCAGTGGTTAGCAAGGCGACAAATGAGTAAACTAGGAGTGTCAAAGTTTCAAGCATCAAGACCTCAAGAAAAATTGGGTAAAGATATTAGGTCTTAGATGTTTTGTAGAGTATGATGGACTAAAACATACTTTGGCTCAATTAATTAATTTAATTAAAACATATAGTTAGTAACATGTTTTTGCCAAAATATTTTTACTTCAAAAAGTGTTTTCAGGGAAAGTAAAAAGATTATTTGTTTTGAATTGATTTACAGGGTTATTTAATCGATTGAATAAAATTCCAAATCGATTTCAATACATCAAGATAATAGTATATGCATATATTATTTGAAAATAAATTATTCAATCAGTTCAATAAAAATCCAAATCAATGTACATGCAAAGCTTTCTTCAAAGATTGATCACATGCTTCCAATCAGTTGCAACTCTATATATTACATTCAATTGATTGAATCTCTGGTAAGTCGATTTACACAGATTGCATGTAGTTGCAATCAATTGACTTTGCTATTCAATCGGCGTACTTTCTTTGAGAGACATTTTGCATTGAGTGTAAATTAAATAAATGATTGGCCCATAGGTTCAATTGATTGACAATAGAAAGAATATTGACAATAGAAAGAATTCTTCCAACGGCTAGCTAACTAAAATCAGTTCTTTCCTTAATGAGGTGCAACGGTACTATTTCAAAAAGTTATAAAATGAGTGTTTGGGTTGCAAATAGAACAGAGAGGAGAATACATGAAAAATACATTTTGATCTGATAATTATTTATGAGCCAAACATGTTAAAGTCATTATAGTCATAGTTCTTCAATTTGTATCATCTGGACTGTCAAGAGTGCTTCAATTTCTTCTACTCCTTGTATCAACTCAGAAATAGAGTGTGATATCCTTGGGTTGAGGGTGAGGTATCCCTTTGATTAGAAGGTGCGGTATCCTTCTGTTGTAAAAGGTGGGGCATCCCTGTGATGTGCGACTTTAGGCTCAGAAGCACGGGTGAGGTATCCCAAAGGCGCAAGGGAGAGTGTTAGAAGTCATTGAGACTCTTACGTGTAGGTGAGGTATCCTATAAGGCATGGTTAGAGTGCTCTGTGGTGTAAAGGTTTTCAAGCATGTTCAAGCTTGGTATTAGTGGATAAATCTCGGAAATATATTATGGGAACTGGACTTAGGTCACCAACGGTGGGTGGCTGAACCAGGATAAATCTGGTTTGCAAGGTTTTTCTTCCCTATCTCTTTTATATTGTAATTTATTATTCATCCTATTATTTATTGTTTAGATTATTATTATTTGTATGCGCTTTAAGTTTTAATAGAGAAATCACTTTCGCTAAATACATCTAGAAAATTTTATGAACCCAATTCACCCCCTCTTGGGTAATGGTTTCCTGGGCCAACAATCGATAAATACGACAACAAACCTATCTTGGAATGGTTGGAATATCCTAGTCATGTAGTCCATGAATACAGCCAGAGCATTAGTCACACCGAAAGACATAACCAAATACTTGTAGTGGCCATACCGACTCCTAAAAGCAAACTTTCATACGTCCTCCTTCTTCACTCTAATATGATGGTACCCAGATCACAGATTGGTCTTGGAAAGCACAGTTGCTCCCGTCAATTGGTCCACCAAATCGTCTATCCGTGATAACGGATACTTGATCTTTATAGTCACTTTGTTCAGCTTATGATAGGCTACATACAGCCTCGAGCTTTAGTCTTTCTTCTTTACAAATAGTACCAGTGCTCCCCACGGTGACATGCTAGGTCTGATAAACTCTTTGCCTAGCATCTTATTCAACTGCCTCTTCAATCTATCAACTCTACTGGAGACATTCGATAAGGTGCTATTGAAATAGGTCCAGTCCCCGGTATCCGGTCTATCGCAAACTCGATTTCCTGTTCCGATGGTAGCCCGGGAATATCATCTGGAAACACTTCCGGGCATCATTCCAGATTGCTCTTAAAAACAAAGGGTTTTTTGACACAATCCAAAACTACATGGTTAGCCGAAAGCCAATCCATGCATAGGTATAACATCAATCTGTTGCATAGGCAAGCAGACAAGGTCTACAAAGAAATGTCTATTTTCTATGGTGATTGAGCATTTCAAGCAAATGAATAGGGTAGTCAAAGAATCACCCATAGGTGTAGAAACAATCAGGTCATATGGTAAAGAAGAAATAGGTAACCCTAGATGATCCATGCATTCCAAATCTCACACCCTCATGTACTTTAGACCTAAATGAAGACACGACCACCTTCCTACGTCACAACATATCCCCTACCAAGCAGGATGAAAGTCAAACATCGTCCGAGCAGCAGATTTCATTATACTCCTGAGTACATTATATCCTCTTCCAAGGAGGATGCTCACCCCTACCAAGCAGAGTGACACTATTCCCCATTCCCGATAGGCAGCTGCCTCGGTGTCGGAAACGCGCATCAAGGATCTCAGAGTCTCAAAATAGACTTACCAATCATCTATCTGTGATTTTGGTCTGACCTCGCGTAATCCCATATCTACGCAGTTGTGACATCACACAAAATGCATTCTAGCATGAATCCTCACAACTCATACCGATCCACAGCTTAGTAACTCAACCTCATCACCTAACACACTGAGTACCAACATTCCCTATCAAGCAGAGTGTTCACGACTAATCGTAGTCCTCAATCATTTCATCAGGTTTAGTACAGTAGCTTGATACCACCACATTATATTACCTCACACATCTCCCAATTCATAATGATCATCTCTTAGCTCTAGGCATACCAACAATCATGCATTGTCATATTATCACAGAACATGTTATCACCATAACATCAAATGAGATAATAAAGCATATTTTCATGATCATGGTAAAACACATATTCACAAAAACATCATGGCAAGATATAAGCATGTTAAGCATACGATCTCGATCAACATAATATCAACCTACGATGATAAACCTCTAATGTCTAACCCTACATTTGTACCACTTTTACGGTAATCACCAATGTGGACTTAGGTGTTGTCGATTACTCAACCACTAATAGGGTTTAGGATCCCCTACACATATCAATGTATCCTACTTTACTCTTGCCTCCCCAACGAGTGTGATAACAATGCACACTTTCTCGTAAGATCCCAATGCGTCCGCACTACCGATTTGAACCTCGACACGCTTTCGAACAACGACCTTGAATCTGAAATTGATAACCCTGACATGTGCATCGGATCAAAAATAGCCCCGAGCACACGCATAGGGTCAAAAAACAGCCACAAAACCCAAACCAACCACATAATCGACAATAGGGTTCGAAACAAAGAATCAATTTGAATCAAGTCACGAAATTGAAGAAGATATTCAACAAAAATGAGGGTGGTACCAGTGAATTCAGATTGCCTCTGAAGCCGTGGTTGATTCCTAATCGATCGATTTGGCAGAAAAATCTTTAAAATCCCAAAATGCACCATAAACGATATCAGGACTCAGAATACGATTAGTAGACTAAATTTAAATAGCTGAAAAAGAGTAAATTTCGACACTACGACATTGCGACTTACCTCAAGGAAACTCAGTTTAAAAATTCGATGCCCAAATTCACTTCAACTCGAGCTCCAAAGTCTTCAACAATGCTTACCTAGATTTTAAATTTCCTTCATTCTTTGTACTTCACTTTGTTTACGTGAAGAAGATGAAGCAAATGTTTTACATTTTGCTTTCATACTCTTAGTCATGTTAGCTTTATTTAACATTATTTAGTTTAGGGGATATTAGGTTGTTAGGTGTCATAAATCTAGGTTAGTTTGGAAGGTTAGTATTATATTAGGTGTCTTTTTTAGATTTTAAGTGGCCACCTCCCACGATGCATCATGACATGTGTCCAATTGTGACACGTATCACTCATATGTGTTGCTGCGTGTTGCCCCGTCTGCACGTCCGAATGCTTTTCTCCGCATTTTCCCTCATAACCCACTGCTAGAATATTTTCTATATTTCTTTTAGGCCATCCCTAAAAACCTATTGTACTTAAGCCTGACCAAATTTTAATATTCTAACTCTCAATTAATTAATTAATTGACCGATTAGCGTTTTAAAATTCGAGGATGCTACAAGGTATCGCTTTAGAAGAAGAATGTGAGGTATCTTTCTTTTGTTGAGATAAAATCTTAAGGTGAGGTATCCTTATGTTGTAATTTCTTGTAACAACCTATTCTTATATGCTACTTTGTTTTCGGAATTCATATTTAGTTTAACTGTTATATAGATTGTCATGTTATATGAAGATGATTATAATTATTTTAAATGTACATAAATTTTATTTTAGTTTATATGAATGATGTTTATATTTAATGATGTTTATATTTAAAATTAGACTATTGAGCCCTCCTTTTTTATTTCTCGAACTGCAAATTGTTTTTAAAATTTATGTACTTTTTACATTGTCGTCAATCATTGTTATACCATGTACGTCCGCTAACATTCTAGCAAGTACTATATAAAAAATTAGTTTTATAATGAGTTAATTTATCCAAATTTAATTTTTAGTTTCAAGTATTACAGTAAAATATTACTAAAAATGATTACTATATAAATTGTTTAAATGAAGCTAAATCAACTATTAGATCATATTATTTTATCTCCAAATATAAATAAAATTCTTTTTATTTTGGTGTTCACAAGGGTATTCTCCAACCACTAGTCGCAGATTAATGTCTTTTGAGGTATAGAGATTACCGAAGTAGGTTTTATCTCTTCCAGCAAAGTCTTTTCTATACATACCGCAAGGATCGAATCTCTGACAACATACTTAAGGAACCCAACTATCTACCAACTGTGTTGGGCCTTGTTGTTTCCTTAGCAATAAAATTCTATCAATGCTTAAACATTTCTATTCATGTGTTGCCTCGTCATGGAAGTGCTTTCCAACACTGGTTGACTCCCACTAGACATGCCTTGTCCTGCCATCATGCTTTGAAAAGATCTTTCCTCAAGCACGGCTAAATGCTCAACCCAGAGGCTGGGCTCTTATATCAACTGAAAGGGAAACACAGGAAGGGGGTTGAATTGTGTTTCTTAAACTTTTTGAAAAACCTTTTCAAAAACCTTTTTAGCAAGCGGAAAATAACAGGAAACACACAAAAACAAGTTTCGACAAAGGTGCATAAGGATATATCCTGGTTCTTCTACTTGAAGACTTTTCCACTAAACTCTTAGCACAAATTACAAGTTGTTTCCTAGTCACTCCAGACTTTACAACTCCAAGCATTCTGCACCTCTCCATGCTCCAAATATTCTTTTACAGACAGGCCTCTTCAGACTCAACCAAATCTGAGATTTGAAGGTTGTTTTGAGATTTTAACTTACTCAGTATGTGTGAGGATATTACAGAGATTAGCTCTTGAAACTATATAAACCTTACAACGAAAGAATTTGAAGGATTTACATCTTTGAGTAAACAGATAGATTTTCAAAATGAAAGAGTGTTCTTGGTTTCTTTGTTCGTTCGTTGGTTCGTTGTTTCAAAATGTTGCACTTCTATCTTGATAAACAGGCTTCACATATTCAAGGATTGAACGGTGTAAAATATGTCTATTTAGACTCATTGATCATCCGCTAGACACATATTCATTGTTAGTTGTCTTTTACGCATAGGTGTCCTTTCTTTGTGTGAGTAGTAAGCACGTTTGTTTTTCTGGTACAACAGTGATAGCAAGTTACAACAAGGTACAGAGAGTCGATTGACCTTTGCTTTTGCTGCTTTTGCTTTTGCTACTGTTACTTTTGCTTTATGTGGCTCGATGTGTACTACGTTGTACCTCGTTTTGTCTTTATCCAAAAGGATATTTCATTTAAGATATTGAAGGCTTTTGAAAAGCAGTGCCACCTCATTTTCAAAACAAAGTTAGTGAACGCACCAACAATATAATAATATTGGACGCAATAGATAAGTCAGACTTGTGTCTTCTACACGCAAAGATCTTATCCTTTAGAGAGAATATAAAGTCCAAATACTAGTTGGACACAACTCATGTCCTTTTGGACCCATCATTGTTGAGTAATTGTTTTGTCCATTGGATGCTTTAACACTTCAAGCATTTAGTGCTGTATGATTCTTACTTATCATTTGGCTTAATGGACGTTGAAACTTAGTGCTTTTTCATGAGTCCATTTGTAGTCAAAACAAAGAGAATGTCTTTTGACCTTATGAATTAGTGACCATTGGACTTAAACCAATTTTCAAGAACACTTAATAATTTTTTTAATCATTAAAACTTTGAGGGGTCATAGACCATCACTGATTTGGTTCGAATAATCTCCCCCTTTTATGATGATAAACATTATTAAAATTTGTTTGAAAAAGGTTTTCTAACGAGCAAAAGCTCGCCCCTAAGATTATGCACTACTTGAAAATATGTTCTTAGACAAAACAGATTAAGCATAGATGACATAACTTAGAATAAAACATGTACAATTCAAAGCATAAAGCATATAAACAAAGCGTGCACAGAGAACTTCATAAAGAATTATATAGGCAACATAAAATTTTCATTTCCATTTTCTCCCCCTATTGGTTATTAGACAAAAAGTTAAGGGATAAAAGATATCATTATCAGTCAACTAAAAAATAAAGAGGGACAAAGACTCAAGATGAAGAAGGGGGTTGAGGAGGGATATGTGGGAAGGCTTTATGAAGAAAGTCCAACAACTGTTCCACCATCTGATTCAGCTTGGGCAGGCTGATCCTCATGATTATTGACCTCATCATCTTCATCATCCAAATGAAGTTCTACTGTATGATCTGAAAGAGCTTGGTTATGATCAACCTCAATTGTATGCTGCACTGAGCTTGCATCTGCTTGATCTTCAATCTCAATAAGTTCTTCAAGGCTTGTATCTTCTTGAAATCCAGTAGACTTAGCCAGATTTTCTTTAGAAGACTCAGAAACATGAAGTGAAGCTTGACCAAAAGCTTCAGTCATAGCCTTAAGGGCTTCTTCTTTCTCTGCAGCCACAGGAATCTTAGAAGGAGTCCGAGCTTCTTCCTCAAGTATAGTTTCTTCATGAGTGTACCATTGAAGCAAGAATAGTAGAGTTTGAGAAGGAGAGGTTTTAAGGACTTGTGTTGGTGGGGAAAAGGGTTGATCATCACTAAATCCTCTATTTTCATTGGAGGATAAGTGGATGGGTGAGTTATATGGTGGAGGTGTAGGTTCAGATGTTCGTGTTTGGGGGTGGAGCAGGTTGTATGGTTTCAGTGTTTAAGGTTGGTTCAGGTTGGGTAGGAGGAATTTCTAGTGAGGGGTGAAGGGTTGGTGATCAAGACGGAGATGTAGAAGAGGTAGTATGAGTGTTGGACAAAATCGCAAGTGCATGATTTCGTCGTTAAGTAATAAAAGTTCGTATCCACAGGGATTGTGACCAATTCTGAACTATACCAACGATGTACGATTTGAACTATTGACGAAGACTATTAGTGTTTGAAGTGTGTAACTCGTGTTCAACAATAAGAAAATGACTAACAAAATATGTAATTTGGATATTAAGGAGAATAAGGTGACTAGGGCTCGAATCCCTTTGTCTCACCCTTTACGCTCTTGAATTCTATTCCAATGCAAGCAATGATAACGTATTTGAAGTTTAAATCCTCTAAATTAGATTAACGAAAATTCCTTTCCTCTTAATCCCTTTAATTCAACCAATAAGCCCTAATCCCTTAGGTTCCTATTAATCAAATCAAGCATAAAGGATATGGATTCATACCAACTAGAATTATATTCCTATAACCCTATAGATATGTCAAATTATCCCAAAGCACGTTTAAACCTCAACTTCCCAATTGATGCTAAAACCCTAGTTCAACCCCATGGTGATCAAGCATAGAATTGCATTGAGAAAAGAGATAATTGATCAAATGACATACATCAAACTTGCATTGAAAGTTCTAAATTCAATTACATAAAAGGATCCACAAAGTTCATCTTACCCTAGTACAAAGGAATTAGTTCCTCATGGAAGAGATGGAACCAAGCAATTGAGATGAAAACATCGCTAAAACCTCCATTGATTCCTCAAAATAGACTTTGATCACTTGTTCTTCATTCAATTCCCCAAAATCCAACCCTAGGTCAATGTTTTCTAAGCCTGTTGATAGTTTTAGACCAAATAGGGTTGACAAACTCTCAAAATTAAGTCAAAAACGCGAAATTCCAAGTCAGAAGCGAACCGCAGCACGGCCGTGGAGCCTGGCACGGCCTGGCCGTGCTACTCTTAAAGTACAAAGATAAAAATCAGCGCAGCCCGACACGGGCGTGGTTGTTAACACGGCCAGGCCGTGGAATGCACTGTTTGTGCAATTTAAATTCCTTCATGTCCACCAAGGCACGGTCGTGGCCTGGGGCACGATCAGGCCGTGTTGCTCCTAAAACTTGCCATCTTTTAGTGCTTTGGCCTCCGAGTTGGTTGCAACATCCGTCTACGTGTATCAGTGCTGCTTTCCTAGGCCAAAAACCTTCCTTTCTGCATAATCGACTCAAATCAAGTGCATTATCTATACTAAGAAAAAATGCATGAGAACTATGGGTAAAAACCACTAAAATGACTACCATGCAATGCACAACTAACAACAAACTATATGCCATAATGAACGCATCAAATTACCCCAAGCTCAGAATCTTGCTTGTCCTCAAGCAATTTCAGTGGCCACAGAAAAGCATAGAAACAATAGATGCACTTATACGGCGGACCCCGAGATAAAAACAACTTCAAGCAATAGGCTAAAGGCTAAATAAGACAATAGGGACAACCAAAATCAAGTCCAATTAGAGAATCAGGCTCTCTGAAATCATGTCTCTCACTGATAGGGGCACTCTCCTTACCACTCTCAAAGTGTTTGAAGGTTATGACAAATCGCTCAAATCCATCCATGAAAGTGCTCTACCATAGGCTTGACTATTAACCAAATCTCAGCAAACAATTAATGAAAACACACAAGAATCAAAAGGTCTTCACAAGGTTGTAACGTGGCCAAGGGGTTATATATGCAAGGTGGGATAAAACAAGAAAAAGGAAAATTCAAGGGCTAGAATAATGAACAAGTAAAACTGCCCTTTTAAAGCAGCATAAGCGGAGCAATTCATTTTTCCCTTCTGCTTTCAACACCACTTTTTTTTTTTATTTTTTTTTATTTTGCTCCTCTTCTGTTATTTCACTTTATTGTATAATTTTGTTTTTTTTTTTTTTTTTGGTTTTCTCCCCATTTGAGATTTTTGGCAGTAATTACTGGGAAAGAGTTTAACTAGCAGAAGAGGTCCAAATTTCAAGCACCGCCTAATACACACAAGATTCACAACTAATTGCTCCCCTTAGACTTGCTTTAAAAGGTACTGTAACATTTAGCAATCACAAGGGTACCAAGAAAATTAATTTCATTTCAAGCTCAAAAGGGGCAACTAGAGGAAGTTTTCTTTCAACAAACAGAGGCTTGAAACATGCCTAAATTGCCTTAATCATATTCAAGTGAGTTGACAAAAATTTTCAAGTTTTGAAACGGTTTCAAGTCAAGTTCTAGAGAGCACAATCAGGATGGACACACTCATACAAGGAGAAGGGGCATTAAAACATGATGAAGTGCAACCCCAATACAAGCTCAAGTCTCACATTTAGAAGTTAAATTCAGTGAAAAACATCAAGTCATAGCGTCACATGCTAATCAACAACTTATCAATTGACTATCCCTATACTCATTAAGAACGCAACCTTTAAGCCCATCCCAAGAGAAAATAATTGGGTTCCGATTCATTGCAATCTCAAATTTCAAAAAGATTATAGCACACATGCCAAAACACAAGAGGATAGCAAACAATTTGGGGTATAAAATGATGCGAACAAACAACAATTATCACAAAAATGCAACACTAAAATGAAATGCAAGACTAACATGCAAAACTAAATGCAAAAATTTAAAACGCCCTACCCCAAGCTTAAGAATTTACATTGTCCCCAATGTAAACAACTAAACTGAGATAGGGATGATGCAAAGGAGGGACTCACTGTGGGGGAGGAGGAGGAAACTGGCCAGGATACTTCTGGAGGTGCCAATTATAAATTGCAGAGACCATGTCCTGGATGTTGTGGATAGTGTTGTCCAGACCAGTCAGCTGGCCCCTTTGAGCAGCCATCTCTTCGTGAAGGGCAGCATAAGAGCCGGGAGGTGGCTGATGGTGAAAGTGCTGTGAAGAACTGGCAGGGGGTGCCTCAGGTATCTCTTCTTGAAGGGGTTCAGGTTGCGGGCTTCTAGGAAAATTCCAATTCCTCGAGTTTCTTACAGTGGTGTGTTCCTGGTCAGGTAAAGGATGGGTTTCCTCTGTATCAGGGAGCACCAAACAGTAACATTGGCCTTCCTTGACTATCATTCTCATTGCCAAGCAGACCTCCATATCCAAGCGGGTGCTCCACGAACAATTGGGAGGCCAGAGGTTCGATACCCAAGAGCCACAGCAATAGGGGTGATTAAACCGCCAATAACAATTTTACCAGCTGAAGCTTTCCCTACTTTAACCATGTGAGAAATGAGATGAGAGCTTGCATCTAGCTGAACTTCGGGGTGCGACAGCATATTCCATAAAAACAACAGTTCCGACTGACGTACAACGCCGTCACTATCCCCTCGGCCAAACAATGTGTTCGACATGACTCTGTGAACATAGCGAAAACAAGGGTTTCGCAGCTTTGATGATTTTGATGAGGAAGAGTCATAGGTGTCACTTGCTGTGGCTTGGTTCCACATAGCTCTTGCTGAAAATTCATTTGGGACCCTCCATTGCCCGCCATAAGGAAAGCCATATATAGCATTGAATTGGCTCAATGACAAGGTATGCTCATTATTGAATAACCTAAAGGTTATCAAATTGTCATGGTGATCCGGTGGCCAACCCTCCGCATACAAAACATTGGCATTCACAGAAGATAGGAACTCCAGAGTAATTTTGGCATGGGTAAAATATTTGAGTCCCACAAACTTTGTCCAACCAACATTTGCAAATAAGTAATGGACGTCATCTAACAACCCTAGAGTGTCTAAAGCATGTTCATCCATATAACGGGTCGGGACAATATTTCTGACGGCCAGAGAATTATACCTTGCCTCGTGGACATCATCCCGAAACTGAATGCCATGAGGATTTTCGGTGAATTATTTCTTCCCCTTTCCTTTCCCCCTGACCAATGTGGGTTCCTTGGTGCCTGAGGCGTCACCCCTCTGCCTCTTTGATGCCATTTGGCCCTGTAATCAGACCACACAACAAGCACAAACACACTGGTAAAGTGAGAAAAAATAAAAATAAAAGATAAAAAATAAAAGATGCTCGACTGATGACCTAAGTGAGGTGGGGACGAGGTTAATAGGAAGAAGGAGGGGGCGTGGCTGAAGAAGGAGGAGTGGGAGATGAGCAATGGACGGAAGTGGTGATGGAGTAAAGGCGAGGAAGGAAGGGCCGCGAATGGAGAATAGGGAGAAGAGGTGTGCGACGGGAAAGAGAAGGAAATGGGGAGGAGCTGGGTTGAGGGTGAATAGGAGGTGGGGCTGGCGGCTGAGCTGGGATGGTGGTGGAGACGAGTGGGAAATGGTGGAGATGGAGAGAAAGAGTAGGATGCGAATGTGGAAGAAGGAGGGGGAAGATGGGGGACGCGAATGCAGAGGGAAGGAGGTGCTGCGGCTGAGCTGGGATGGTTGTGGGTGGCTCGTGCGGCTGAGCTGGAGAGAAAGAGGAATTCGGGTATGAAGAGGAAAGGGACGGCTGAGGGTTTAAAAGAAGGAAGAAAGGTCGAGACACGGCCGTGTCCTAGAGCACGGCCCAGCCGTGTCTCACTGGGAATGCCTTGTTTTTAACTGAAACACGAACACGGGCGTGCCCTTGGGCACAGCTTGCCCGTGGAATACACTGTCTCCCCCTTTTTTCTTTTTTTCTTGAGTCACGGCCGTGTCCTCCCACACGGCTTGCCCGTGGAATACACTGTCTCCCTTTTTTTTTATAAAGACATACTCTTCTACACCTTGGGTTGCCTCCCAAGAAGCGCTTCTTTAATGTCACTAGCTTGACGCATGATGGTATGCTCAAGGCTCTTGCAAGACTAGAGCAACCTTTGCCCTGTCAAGCTCTCCTCCAAAATAATGCTTCAATCTTTGACCATTTACCTTGAACGATCTTTGAGATGAAGGCTCCTCCACCTCTACTGCTCCATGTGGCATCACTTCTTTAACCACAAAAGGTCCCGACCACTTGGACTTGAGTTTTATCGGGAATAACTTCAAACGAGAGTTGAACAATAACACTTGCTGCCCAGGAGAGAAAGTTCTTTGTGCAATGTGCTTATCATGATAAGCTTTAACCTTCTGTTTATAGATTGAGGCATTCTCATAAGCATGCAAGCGCATCTCATCCAACTCATGCAGCTGCTGAATTCTTTTCTCTCCAGCCAAAGTTGCATGAAAATTTAGGAACTTCAAGGCCCAAAATGCCTTATGCTCAAGCTCAACTGGCAAATGACAAGCTTTGCCATAAACCAGCTGGTAGGGAGACATCCCCATTAGGGATTTGTAAGCGGTCCTGTATGCCCACAAAGCATCATCCAGCTTATGGGCCCAGTCTTTCCTTGAGGCACTCACTGTCTTCTCAAGTATCTTCTTAATCTCCCTGTTTGACACTTCAGCTTGCCCATTACTCTGAGGGTGGTAGGGAGTGGCAACCTTGTGCTTCACATCATACTTTTTCAGCACAGCCTCCAATTTTGAGTTGCAAAAATGCGAACCACCATCACTGATTAAAACTCTAGGGACCCCAAACCGAGAAAAGATGTTCTTCTTTATGAATTTCACCACAGTCTGAGAATCACTTAACTGAGTTGCCACTGCCTCTACCCACTTTGAGACATAGTCCACAGCTACCAAAATATACTAGCTAGAGAATGAGGAGGGAAATGGTCCCATGAAATCAATGCCCCAACAATCAAAAAGCTCAACCTCCAAAATGGAGTTTAAGGGCATTTCATTTCTCTTGGAAATGCTTCCTGTCCTCTGGCACTTGTCACAACTCTTTATATGAGCATAAGCATCCTTCAAAATTGAAGGCCAATAGAACCCAGATTGAAGCACTTTTGCAGCTGTACGTTCACCATTAAAATGACCTCCATATGGTGAATTGTGACAATGCCATAAAATTTTCAGTGCCTCATCATGCGCAACACACCTTCTCAGAATTCCATATGGGCCTTGTCTGAAGAGATAGGGATCATCCCAAATGAAGTAGTTAGCATCCTTGAAAATCTTCTTCTTTTGTTGCCAAGTTAACTCTTCAGGTATAACACCAGCAACTTTAAAATTGGCCATATCTGCAAACCAAGGCCTCTCAGTCACAGCTAACAATTTCTCATCTGGGAACTCCTCTACAATATCTAACTCTCTAACTGTAACTTCAGAATTCTCCAGCCTAGACAAATGGTCAGCCACCACATTTTCACTCCCCTTTTTGTCTTTTATCTCAAGGTCGAATTCTTGCAACAACAAAATCCACCGAATGAGTCTTGGCTTGGATTCAACCTTAGTCATAAGATATTTTATTGCTGCATGATCAGTGAACACCATAACCTTGGAACCAATCAAATAGGAACGAAATTTTTCTAGAGCAAAAACTATGGCAAGCAACTCCTTCTCTGTGGTAGCATAGTTGACTTGGTTCTCATTCAACACCTTACTAGCATAATAGATGGCATGAAAGAACTTCTCTTTTCTTTGCCCCAAAACAACCCCCACTGCATAGTCACTAGCATCACACATTAACTCAAAAGGTGACTCCCAATCTGGTGCAACTATCACCGGAGCTGAAATTAGTTTCTCTTTCAATAACTCAAAAGCCTTCAAGCAATCTGGGTCAAATTTGAAAGCAACATCCTTAATGAGGAGATTGCAAAGTGGCTTGGCAACCTTGGAGAAATCCTTGATGAACTGTTTATAAAATCCAGCATGCCCAAGGAAACTCCTCACTCCTTTCACATTCAATGGAGGAGGCAACTTCTCTATCACATCAATTTTTGCCTTATCCACTTCTATCCCCTTAGATGAGATTTTATGTCCCAGAACAATGCCTTCTTTTACCATGAAATGGCATTTTTCTCAATTCAATACCAAATTGGTCTCCTTACACCTCTTCAGAACATTTTCCAAATTACCCAGACAATCATCATAAGAGATTCCAAAAACAGAAAAGCCATCCATAAATACCTCAATAGATTTTTCAATCATATCAGCAAAAATAGAAAGCATGCACCTTTGAAAAGTTGCGGGCGCATTGCAAAGACCGAAGGGCATCCGTCTATATGCAAAGACTCCAAATGGGCAGGTAAATGCTGTCTTCTCTTGATCTTCTGGATTGACAGAGATCTGATTGTAACCGGAGTACCCATCCAGAAAACAATAGTAGGCTTGTCCAGCCAACCTTTCAAGCATTTGGTCCATAAACGGGAGAGGGAAATGATCCTTGCGAGTAGCTTGGTTCAATTTCCTATAGTCAATGCACATTTGCCACCCTGTGACCGTTCGAGTAGGGATCAACTCATTTTTCACATTTTTCACAACTGTCATCCCTTCTTTCTTTGGAACCACATGTACTGGACTAACCCATGCACTGTCAGAAATAGGATAGGTCATCCCAGCCTCTAAAAGCTTCAATACTTCCTTCCTCACCACTTCTTTCATGACCGGATTCAGCCTTCTCTGTGGTTGAACAACTGGCTTAAACTCTTGATCCAACTTGATCTTATGCATGTAAAAGGCTGGACTGATTCCCTTTAAATCTAAGATTGTCCATCCAATTGCCTCTTTATGTGCTCTAAGTACTCTCACTAGCTTCTCCTCCTCTAGCTTTGACAAGGAGCTACTAATGATCACCGGATTAAAAGCATCATCCCCAAGATAAACATACTTCAAGTGTGGGGGTAATTGCTTTAATTCCAGGATAACTTTCTTTTCTAACTCTCCACCTTGCAACTCCTCTTTCATTTTCATAACAGCTTCTTCAACTTGTAGAGCTTCAAGTTGTGCAAGACATCTTTCAATTTCATCTTCCTTCTCCTCATCCACCTTCTCAATAGAATTCACTAACACGTTCTCTAGTGGATGTGAAAGTTGGTCTTGATTTATTATTTCCAAAACAGAATCATCAATCACATCAACTCTAGAGCATCTCTCAATATCATCCGGATGCCTCATAGCTTCAAAGACATTAAAAGTCACCTTCTCATCTTGGAACCTCAGAATCAATTTACATTGTTGCACATCAATCAAGGCTCTCCCTGTAGCTCGGAAAGGTCTGCCAAGAAGAAGAGGGACCTCCTTGTCCTCTTCCATATCAAGGATAACAAAATCCACTGGGAACAAGAACTTGTCAACTCTAACCAACACATCCTCCAGTATGCCATAGGGGTATTTCACAGATCTATCTACCAGTTGCAAAGACATCTTGGTAGGCTTGACTTCACCTCCTCCCAACCGTTTCAAAATAGAGAGGGGCATCAAATTAATGCTAGCTCCCAAATCATAGAGAGCTTTTCCAATGTGCAAATTCCCAATAGTGCAAGGAATTGTAAAGCTTCCGGGATCCTTCATCTTTGGAGGAAGCTTCCTCTGGATGATGGCACTACACTCCTCAGTCAAGGCTACCGTCTCATCCTCCTTAAACCTTCTCTTTTTGGTCAACAACTCCTTCATAAATTTAGCATAAGTGGGCATTTGCTCAAGAGCTTCTGCAAAAGGAATGTTGATTTGGAGACGCTTGAAGATATCCATGAACTTAGCAAACTGTTCATCCTTCTGGTTCTTCTTGCTCAGATGAGGATAAGGAAGCTTCAAATGTGGCTGAATAATTTTGGGCTTCTCCTGTAACTACACATTGTCAGTAGCAACATTGTCTTCCTCATCCTCTTTTTTCTCTCCTTTCTCAATATTTTCTTTTCTCTCATTTTCAACTTCTCCCTTTTCTTTTTCTACCTATTTTTCTGTTTCCACTCGTTCTTTTTCTATCACTTTTTCTTTTTCACTCTTTTCACTCTTTTTCTTTTTCTCTATTTCAGACAAAAGTTTTCCACTTCTCAAAGTAACAACACTATAATTTTCAGTTTTTGGGTTATCTACTGTGCTAGCAGAAAACTTACCTTTAGATTTTTCTGCTAGTTGCTTTGAGAGTTGCTCGATCTAATTTTCAAGATTCTTGATAGAAGCCTCTTGATTTTTGAAATGTGACTCATGGTTCTGGAAATTTGACTGAGTCATCTTCATGAATTGGGTAAGAGCTTCCTCCAATTGATTTTGCTTCTCTTGCTTGGGAGGTTGTGGAGGATTGCTCGATGATGAATTATCCTGTGGCTTCCAAGAGAAGTTGGGATGATTCTTCCACCCTAGATTATAGGTGTTAGAATATGGATTCCCTCCTTGTCTTTGGAAGTTGCCCATGTAATTAGCTTGCTCCTTGGATTCTCCCAAAGTATCACACCCTCCATTCTCATGAGGCCCTTGGCAAAAGTCACATCTCAAGCTTTGATTTACTTGGTTCACCTGAGCAGGGGAAGAGGTTCCCACTTTCAGTGCTTTCAACTCTTTTGTAATAGCCTCCAATTGTTGAGAGACTAATTTATTTTGAGCCAAGAGCGCATCTTGTGTTTCCAATTCTAGGACTCCTCTTTTACCCAGTGTCCCTCTATCATTCTGACACAACTGCTCATTGGAAGCCATTTTCTCCACTAAGGTTCTTACTTCTGCAGCTGTCTTATTGTTGATTGTACCTCCAGTGAGGCATCCAACATCATCCTGGTGTTCGGCCTCAAACCATTATAGAACATTAGCATCTGGTTGAAATCATCATATCCATGTCCTGGACACCTCTTTAGAAGGAGCTTGAACCTCTCCCATGCCTCATACAAGTTCTCACTTCGGTTCTGTTGGAAGCCATGGATCTCACCTCTTCTTTTGATGAATTTTGAGGGAGGAAAAAATTTAGTCATGAATTTCTCCTCCAAATCCTCCCAAGTTGCAATGCTTCCAGTAGGCAAGGTGTCTAGCCAATCTCTTGCTCTCTCACGCAGGGTCCAAGGGAAAAGCCTCAATTTCTTGCTTCCCTCAGTCACTCCAGCTAACCCAAAAGTATCACAGATTTCATAGAAGCTCACCAGGTGTTTATTTGGGTCATCTATCTCATTCCCCGCGAATTGGCTTTGCTTGAGAGTGTTTAACAAAGCCGGCTTGATTTCAAAATTGGCATTTGCCTCAGCCTATTGGTAGGCATTTACAGCCCTGGCATGGTTCTTCCGTCTCCCAAAATCACCCAAAGTGCGTGGTTGGTCTCCCATCACTTCATTAGTTGGGACTTGGGAAGTAGATGCAAATGATTGTTTTTGTCATTGCTCAGCTTCCTTTGTCTTCTTCATTAGTGCCTTTGTTGTCTTTTCAATTTCTGGATCAAACAACAGTTCACCTATGTGTTTACCTCGCATGCACAAAACTAAAGAAAAAGATCAGTAGCAAAGCAACAGTTAATATATATAATTTTTTTTTAACAAAAAAATAAATAAAATTAATAGTTCAAAAAGGTACTCGTTTGCCCTGTTAAAAATTAATTCAACAATCCCCGACAACGGCGCCAAAAACTTGTTGGACAAAATCGCAAGTGCACGATTTCGTCGTTAAGTAATAAAAGTTCGTATCCACAGGGATTGTGACCAATTCTGAACTATACCAACGATGTACGATTTGAACTATTGACAAAGACTATTAGTGTTTGAACTGTGTAACTCGTGTTCAACAATAAGAAAATGACTAACAAAATATGTAATTTGGATATTAAGGAGAATAAGGTGACTAGGGCTCGAATCCCTTTGTCTCACCCTTTACGCTCTTGAATTCTATTCCAATGCAAGCAATGATAACGTATTTGAAGTTTAAATCCTCTAAATTAGATTAACGAAAATTCCTTTCCTCTTAATCCCTTTAATTCAACCAATAAGCCCTAATCCCTTAGGTTCCTATTAATCAAATCAAGCATAAAGGATATGGATTCATACCAACTAGAATTATATTCCTATAACCCTATAGATATGTCAAATTATCCCAAAGCACGTTTAAACCTCAACTTCCCAATTGATGCTAAAACCCTAGTTCAACCCCATGGTGATCAAGCATAGAATTGCATTGAGAAAAGAGATAATTGATCAAATGACATACATCAAACTTGCATTGAAAGTTCTGAATTCAATTACATAAAAGGATCCACAAAGTTCATCTTACCCTAGTACAAAGGAATTAGTTCCTCATGGAAAAGATGGAACCAAGCAATTGAGATGAAAACATCGCTAACACCGCCATTGATTCCTCAAAATAGACTTTGATCACTTGTTCTTCATTCAATTCCCCAAAATCCAACCCTAGGCCAATGTTTTCTAAGCCTGTTGATAGTTTTAGACCAAATAGGGTTGACAAACTCTCAAAATTAAGTTAAAAACGCGAAATTCCAAGTCAGAAGCGAACCGTAGCACGGCCGTGGAGCCTGGCACGGCCTGGCCATGCTGCTCTTAAAGTACAAAGATAAAAATCAGCGCAGCCCGACATGGGTGTGGTTGTTAACACGGCCTGGCCGTGGAATGCACTGTTTGTGCAATTTAAATTCCTTCATGTCCACCAAGGCACTGCTGTGGCCTAGGGCACGATCAGGCCGTGTTGATCCTAAAACTTGCCATCTTTTAGTGCTTTGGCCTCCGAGTTGGTTGCAACATCCGTCTACGTGTATCAGCGCTGCTTTCCTAGGCCAAAAACCTTCCTTTCTGCACAATCGACTCAAATCAAGTGCATTATCTATACTAAGCAAAAATGCATGAGAACTATGGGTAAAAGCCACTAAAATGACTACCATGCAATGCAAAACTAACAACAAACTATATGCCATAATGAACGCATCAATGAGAAAGGTCAATAGGATTTACCTGAGGTGACCTTTTGATTCTCTGTTTGGGTGGTCTGTTTATGGCTATAGTCTTGATTTGCATCCTTCTTGGATGGACAGACTCAAAAGGGGGTGTGGCCGATGTTGGCTGAGGTGGAGGTGGAGAAGGCACTTGAAAAGGCTCAGAGGCCGTGGCAGGTGTAGGGTCTGGTGAAGGGGTAGGTGCGGGAGTTACCACTTTACTCCTTTTCAACAGTAATTGGGGGATGGGAAGATCATCATCATCTTCTTCCTCATCTTTTTCTTTAACAAGAAGTTTTATCTTTCGGTACCTAGGTTTGGAGGATTCTACAACATCACCGGCAACCTCCCTTGGTTGCTGAAACTGAGAAGATGCACCAACTTGTGCAGGTCGAGAATAATCATTTCCAAACCTTGCTCTAATAACAAGACCATCAACCTCCTAATTATAGGGTTTGACCAATCCATTGATCTTGATAACTTTCTCTTCATGAATGGTATAGGGAATACATTCAAGCATAAGATGATACTCAAGCTTGGGCTTGACTTTATATTCCTCAAACACTAACTAATTCCAATCACCTTAGGGTTGTTCCTGATGAATTTCGTGATTGGACTGACCTGTGTGAACTTCTTAATGACTAGATTGACCAACATCAAATCTCTGACTCACAAAGGCTGATTGACTTCTTCTGCCTTGCCTCATACTTAATGCCTCTTGACGATGAGCTTGTGCTAGCTCAGATTGAGATCTTTCAAAGGCCAAGATAGAAAGAAGATGCATCTTTGATATGTTTGCTTTTCCAAAGAGTGGGTAACCAATTTTTCTGAATTCACTTCTCATATTTGGTGGAAGAGTGTTCAACATCCTGTAAACTCCTTGATCCTCAAAGATTTGTGACAAGAGAATTGCATATGTAATAGTCTATACAGATGTGACCTCAATGCAATTTTCTTTGAAGCAATCGAAGAGGAGAGATGACAGATTTACCTTCATGCCATAAAGAAGATGATTGAGTAGGAATGCGTGCACTTCAGAGAGGGAGTCCTTGGACCCAGCTATATGTAGAATGGTCTTGTTGAGAATTTGATTCAAAACCCGAGCTTCGTCCTTCATTAGAGATGCCTTGAAGGGAAGATTTGGAAGAGAATTGGGATGCCTGAGAAAGTTGTAAGTAGCATCATGACCTCCAAATTTCCTGTACCAAATCTTTGAGAAGGTTGCCCCAAAAATGACATCCAGTAGTGGTGGCGATGTTGATCTTGGACACGATGATCTTCTTGTCACCCAGAACATAGCCAACAATGTTATCTTGCCCTTCCATTCTAGCAGAACTCCAGAACTCAATAAGAAGTTTGACTCACATCTGCACCCAAACTGGCTAGATGCTCTAGGTCAATTTGGTGCTCAATGTTAATCTTGCAACTTTCTGGAATAAGTCTAGTGAGACGATCAAAAGGTGGTTGATCAGCTTGAGGAAAGTTGTTGTTTCCTCTTCTTCCACTAACAGAGTTGAGATTTCCTGCCATTTTCAAAGAAATTCTTGAAGAAGACGATGGACAGTTGATAGATAGGGACGAGTTTCAGAGAGTGAGAGGGAAATGAGACGTTTGAAGTAATTCTTACTCGAGGGTTATGTTTATAAAGAGGGTGAGTGGGGGGGGGGGGGTAAACAAAACGTCTGTCATAACTGTGGCTAAAAGGTCATAATGAGATGTGGTTACCAAGGGTGGCCACTTTGAAAAAGGTAACACACGCACGACATTTTGAGTGAACCAAGATCCTGACTCAGCATTGGAACATGTGAGTGCCAGAGGCAATCATTCCAACTCATAAAAGATATTAATTAATTTAATTATTAAATTAAATCAAACAACCAGGTCATTTAATGCAACAGGTATTGGACACAGATGACATTAGACATGGCAACGGAGCGGGGCGGGGGCGGGTTTTGCCTTTGCCATCCCCGCCCCCGAATAAATACCCGAAACCCACACCCGCACCAAATCCCCATTGGGGGTGAAAAAAATACCCCCATCCCCGTCCCCGTTAGGGTTCGGGTTTCCCCGCCCCGCTCTTGCCCTCGCCCCAGGAGCGACAAGTCCGTAATTTCCAAAAAAAAAAAAAAAAAAAAGCCGAATCTCCGGCCCACCCCGATTGAGAAATGAATCACCCTGCTGTATATTTTTATACTTTACTAAAAATGATCAAGATAATTTACTAACATTATCTCTCTTATTACTCGATTTTGAAGCTTTTTCTAGCCAAATTTAAAACAATTAACACCATCATGCTAAATTTAAAATTCCCTATTGCGAAGTAATGACATCCAACATGCATTAACCATACATCCAATATTCCAAATTATCAAAACAACCACAAAGTACAAATTCAAAAACAAACAATGTTTCAACCATACAACCAATGTTCAAAATGTTCCAAATTAACCAACATGCATTAAGAATTATAAAAAACAACCACAAAGTACAAAACATCAATTGATCATCTTCTACTTGAGAAGTAGCACCACTGACCAACACTTCACCTGCATTAAGAAAATACAAAAGTTAAAATATAACCATTAAACTTCATAAAATTTAAAGCAAATAAAGTATGGAATACCTTCATCATCAGACTCTATTTCATCGAGTAAAGTAGCATAATCATTGCCTACTTTAGAATTCAAACCACCTATAAATATCAAATATCAAATACAATACAATATAAAGAATGATTAGTCAAAATATACAAAATTATTTGCCATTTCATAAGATATTTGAATGAATAATTTAAAACTTTACCAGTATTCTCAGCACTCCATAACCAACTTCTAGCACACATCAAGGCCTCTAAAGTAGTCCAATGAAGTCGACTGCGATGAGGACTTGACCGCTAGTACGGAAAGCAGATTCAGAAGCAACGGTAGAAATAGGAATTGCTAATACATCCTTCGCAATTGCTTGGAGTGTTGGATACTTGATGCCATTCAACTTCCACCACAAAAAAATATCAAAATCTACACTTCTTGGTAAAACCTCCTCCTCTAAATAATGATCCAACTCAGTTTTAACAAATGAAGTTCTACCTCTTTTTTTCCTCATGATATATGTGTCGTACTCACTTAAAGCATCATCACCGACATGACTAGCATCCAACATTGGAGAGTCACTACTAGAGTCTTTATTCATTTTCAATTGATAATCAGAAACCAAATCATAACACAACTGTCAGATCATCTGCACTTGTTCAAAAGAATCATGCCCATACAATTTTTCATAATAATATTCAAGCAACTCCATTTTGTATCTAGGATCTAAAACAGTAGCAACTCCCATTATATCATGAATGACACTCCAATACTTATCAAATTTTCCCAACATCTTTTCAGCCATTTTTTAAATCAATTCGTTAGAGGAGTCAATCCAATGAGATATTGCCAATTTGATCTCACAGATCTTTGGAAAATACAAATTGGCAGTCGGATATTTAGTACCAAAAATCATTTCAGTGATAGAATTGAACAATTTCAATCTTTCACAAACATCTTTTGCAAATCTCCATTGTGAACTAGTCGGCAAACAAGTGTATTGAGACTCACGTTGTCGTAACCGACTAAAGACATCCTCATATGAAATGGCAATGTCAAGCATCTTGTAAGTGGAATTCCATCTAGCAGGACAATCTAAAGCCAAATTTCTAGTGCAAGAGATTCGTAATTGTTTGGCTATCTCCTCAAATTTTTCCTTCCTTTTAGGTGTGGCAGTCCAATTTGCTACACTATCCTGAATCCTTTCTACCCCATCTTTCACCAGGTCCAAACCATCTTTTACTATCAAATTTAATATATGTGCACAACAACGCATATGAAGTATAGACCCTCCCTTAACAAAGTGCTTAACTGCAGCTTATCCTTAATTTTCTCAATCATAGCGTCATTTGTGCTACAATTATCTAAAGTGACAGTGGACAATTTCGTATCAATGTTCCAATCCATCAAACATTCAATCAATGCATTACAAAGTCTATCACTTGAGTGAGGAGCAGGAACATAAATGAACCTAACATAATAAGATTCACATTCAATCACTATATCATATAAACAGTGTAAACAATATAATATGTAATAAAAATATGATTTAAGATATTGTTATTACCTCAAAATGTGATTGTGTAAAGTCCAAGATCCATCTATGTAATGAGCAGTGACAGCCATATACCCCTTTTTTTGATTGCCTGAAGTCCACATATATGATGTAATGGCCACTCTTCCTTCAAGAATATCTAATAACTTCAAAGTCGTTGATCTCTCAAAATCATACACTTTGAATATCTCCTTTTTTATAGTGTTTCTAGAAGGTACTTGAAATAATGGTTGGAGAGCAGTTGAATATCTCTTAAAACCAAGATGGTCCACTATTGAGAGTGGATATCCATGCATAATAATTGCATTTGCAAGCTCTTTCCTTGCATTTTCAGCATCATAGGTTCCGGTACCCAACTCTTGCTTTCCTTGCAAGACCTTAACCATAAGAAATGTTTGGCCTTTATTCCCTCTCATGCTAATCTTGCGTTGAATACATGAATCCATGTGTTAGTGCAAGTGCTTTGTTCTATGTCTTGAATTTCCACGAAGAAATTTCTTGCAATAATTACATTGAGCCTTTTCTACTTCATTAACTTTACACTTTGTAAAATGTTGCCATACCACACTTTTAAGCCTGCCTGTCCTCATTTGTGTTGTCGCCTCCAAATTATCACCTGTCTCACCTTGAGATGCTTGCACAGGTTCATTTGGTGTGGGACCATTAGTTGAAGGGTTGCAACTTCCTTCTGGAGTTGGTTGATGTGCACTTTCCTGAGAAATGAGTGGTTGAGAATTACCACCATCTGCCATGTCTATATTCTGTTGAGGTGTACCTGACAATAAAAGGTTATAACTTAAATAAGCAAATATACCAATTGTGTAAGAATGAAGTAGCGGGTTAATTATTTAACTGAGAGGAAATGTTCCAAAATAAGAGATTATAGCCCAAAATAAATTATCCTACTTCAGAGACCTAGATCTAAGGCTAGAAAAGACGTGTTAATAACCACAAATCTGTTTTGGACAAAAAATCCTACCCCAAACCAATGATTCCCAATGCAAATCGTACCAAAGCAATAGTCCCATACACAGAAGGCAAGCACACCACATCAGCTTTAGGTTAAATTAATTAATTGTTTTCCTTTAACTTTGAAAAACTGAGTCCATTGACTGTATAATCATATCTTCCTCAATATGATGTGCAAACTAACATAACAGAACAGGAACACCAAGTTTGATCCTTTAACTTCGAAAAACTGAGTCCACTGAGGCTTTTCATCAAGCAGGTTGTATGCATTATGAAATGATATAAAAACATTCGTCAAGCAGGTTGTATGCACTAATAAAACATGCTTACTGTCAGGAAATTCAATGGTGGCCGCAGATGGAAGGAGAAACAGTAACTCGCGATGGCCAGAAATTCAGTGGTGGGTCGTCCGGAGCAGTGGCTCGCGGTGGGTGGGTAGATCGGAATCGCAGTGGGTCGCTGGGTCAGGGTCGCAGTGCTGGTTCGTGTGGCGCTGGTGGGTCGCGGTGGTGGGTAGATCGGAGCTGGTGGCTTATGATGGGTGGCTCGCGATGGTGGGTAGATCGACGCTGATACCACTAAATGTGACACCCGCTACCCCGCTGAGAAACTCGGGACTTGTAGTCTTCCTCAAAGATTCTGCACTTGTTCACCAAGGTGGGGAAAACATGGATCTCCTGGTAGCTGATGGCTTGCTTAATCTCTGGGCGCAAACCATTCTCGAACTTCACACACTTGGAGCGATCATCATTACAATACTGATAGAGTAGATAGTAATGTGACAGCTCCTCAAACTTAGCGGTATAGTCCCCAACGGACATGTTTCCGTGAGTCAATGCCAGAAATTCCATCTCCTTCTTGTCGCGTATATCAGCAGGGAAATATTTCCCCAAGAATCTCTCCTTGAAGGCATCCCAAGTAACAACAGTGCCTTCAGCTTCTAAACGTTGGCGACAATTCTCCTACCAATGTTCAGCTTCCTCTACCAACATGAAGGTAGCAAAGGTAACCTTCTGAGCATCGATGCATGCCATGGCTCGAAAGATCTTCTCAAGCTCTCGGATCCATGTCTGAGCACCTTCAGGGTCATAAGCTCCCTTGAAGGATGGCGGATTATTCCTTTGGAACATATCCAAACCCTGAAATTCAGCAGGTCCACCTCCGTTGTGATTCTGATTTTGCCCTATGGCATTAGCTGATGCTTCTAGGGCATCAGCAATCGCACGATCATTTCTACCTGCCATAACTTCCTGCATCATTCAAGCAAACTGCTCAATATCGGAAGTTAAGCAAAGCAAGGCTAAACACATAATACTCTATACCATCGTCATAGACAATCATATAAGAGTACACAGAAGAGAACACAACAGACACATACCCCGGCCTCTAGGATAGACCGGCTCTGATACCACTAAATGTGACACCCGCTACCCCGCATACGATAAAATAAAATAAAGTATGCAAGTTAAATAAAATTTTAACATGAAAGGTAGCAAGTACCACATGATCCGGAAACATTTTAAACATAAAACAACTGCGGAAAAACGTTAACATAAACAAAACCCGAAACCCGATGTCACATAATCAGAGTTGGTATACATATACCGATAACACATCGGAATAAAACTAAACAACTGAATGTAAATCCTATCTACTACTACTGAGAGAGATCTCCACGGGATCACTCCTCGTCAGCATGCTCACCCTCCTCTGCACATGCAACATCATATGCACAAGAACAACAAAAGATGGGGTGAGAAATACGATCATAAATATATGTAAACGGAATGGAATAGTAATTAAGATGACATACAACATACATCAATCGACACATGTATAACCATATATATATATATATATATATATATATATATATATATATATATATATACATATCAGAGATGCATGTCAATGCGAATGCAACATCACTACTCCGTATGCATGTGGCCAACAACTATAACTCTGGAAAGACGATTAGGAGTACATGTCCGGTTATCAACGTGGATGATATGCCAGACCATGGGCCATCCCCGAACACTTTCACTAATCCTGATAACGTATAGTGGCTAGTCAGGGTACTCAAGCTTATCCTTTAGGTCACTCCGACAATAGGTAGCTAGCCCATGTTACCTGGAATTTCCCTACCCAATGTACCCGCAAGGCCGGGGTAACACCTATCGTGGCCTCCACTATCGCGATTCATCGTTTGCTTTCCACCCAACATATCAACGTCAACGTATGATGCATGCTATGCTCAACAACATGCAAACACATGTCCAACCATCCACCATCATGCCATTACATGGATATCAACTTTGACCAACAAGCATCAAAGATGATTTATCAACATCAAACTTGACCAATAAGCATCAAGAATGATTTAACCAACAACATCGGTAACAGTACGTCGTTACCAATAACATCATCGTCTTATTAATTGTTCTCTTTGTTAAGTCTTAACTTAACATTATCATTATTAAGTATTATACTTAATGTTATTATCTAAACCTCAATTCATATTTTATTAAGATTATAACTTAATCTAAATATTTAAACCTCAAGTCATATATTTATTAAGATTGTAACTTAATCTTAATATCTAAACCACAATTCATATCTTATTAAGATTATAACTTAATCTTAATTTTTAAACCTCAAGTCATATATTTATTAAGATTATAACTTAGCCTTAATATCTAAACCACAATTCATATCTTATTAAGATTATAACAAGCCTACATAACACTATCCATCAAGCATAAGGGGTCAAAACTGCTCCTGGGCATGTGAGAATCGATTTCCAATCTCTGGAATCGATTTCTCAAGTCTTCAAATCGATTTCCAATCTCTGGAAATCGATTTCAACATGTTCAAATCGATTTCCCCAATCGATTTTGAACAAGGAAAATCGATTCTAGAAATCGATTTCTACAAGGCCAAATCGATTTCCACACCTTGGAAGTCGATTCTTGGAGGATTCAAATCGATTTCCATGTGCTGGAAATCGATTTCTGGGTGTCAAATCATACAACAGTGGGTTTTCTCCGCTATCGGACCAGTCTACATTCTCTAATTAACATATCATTCGAGCCTATGGTATTTATCACCAATTTGATTAGTCCAACACTCATAAATCATAACCTAAGGGCTCTCAAACTAATCCTTGGTCATCAATCTCACATTGCCTATTTATTTTCTCTCTAACTATGTTCTGATAGCATAAGGTTCACAAAACACCATATCATGGCATAAACAACATGCTCATCATCATCAATTCATCAACAATCATATAAATCATGAACTCATAGTTATAAACATATTATAACATCAGATTATTCATCAATCAATACTCATATAGCCAGAAAACAACATAACAACATTCATAGGCATACGCAAGCATACATAGGGGTCATGGGTTAACCCCTTCATCTTAACCTATCCCAAAACTCACATATTCATGACCAATTTTCTCCCCCCATACCTGGTATGACGATTCACAGCCTAAGGGAAAGAGAACTGAGCCAAGTTCTGCTACGGTTCCTTCTTACGGATTCAGCACTTGATCACGATCGCAACACTGGAAAGCAGAGTCGATCTTTACGTTAAGAATTGAAAGGGAAAACAAAACCAGGATTAGAAACTCACCTTGGTTTCTAACTTAGGAGATTAACTCTAGCAGCAGGGATAGACTAACCAAACAACGACGTGTTCTTGACGAAGAACACCAAAACAGGATTCGTCCTTTGGGTTTTCTAGAGCAAGAGATCAATTAGAGCTCTTAGGGATGAGAAGAGGCAAAAAGTGTGTACAATAGGGTGTGGATACTAGGTTTAGGTCATACGCTATGTATATATAACTGTTAGGGACGTTTTAGGACGAGTGGGCCGCACACAGTATAGCCCGGTAACCCAAACACGTACACAAGCTCTGACACCCATGGAAATCGATTGGCCAAATCAATTTTCTTATCAAAGAAATCGATTTTGCCCTTCAAACAATCGATTTCCACCTTCTGGAAATCGATTTCTTCACCTGGAAATCGATTTCCCAAATCGATTTCCCAATCGATTTTTGGCACCGACACCTGAATAAAACTTGTAGGTAATCCTCTAAGCTTTCCAACGCATCCTAGATCATCTCGATCAGATGTCTAGAACTTAAGATATGGCCAAAACCGTGAAACAGGTTATTTAGACTCGGATGAATTGATTATTCTAAAGGCTGAACTATTACAATTATAAGCTTATGCACCAAAACAAGCAAAAACAACAAATGCAAACATCTATAAGCAAGTATTAACATGTATATACATATAAGTGAAAGATTAGGGTGTTACAATTCCACCCCCTTATAAAAAATTTCATCCTCGAAATTTCTACTCTCCTTGAGTAAACAGATGCGGGTATGACTCCTTCATCTTGCTCTCCAATTCCCACGTAGCACTTTCTTCTGTAGCTCCACTCCAAATGACCTTGACCAAGGGAACTTCCTTCCCTCTCAGCTGCTTGACCCTTCAATCTTCAACCCGAAGTGGTAATACCTCAAAGGTCAAGTTATCCTTTAGTGGAATAACATCGGGTACTGTCACATGGCTTGGATCATGAACATACTTTCGAAGTTGAGACACATGAAACACATTATGAAGGTTTGACAAGAACGGGGGTAAAGCTATTTGGTAGGCGACTTCACCGACTCTTTTTAGAATTTGGTAAGGGCCAATGAATCTAGGAGTAAGTTTCCGCGCTTTCATTACTCTGCCAACCCCAGTCGTTGAAGTAACTCGCAAGAACACATGATCCCCCTCCTGGAATTCGAGAGTTTTTCTTCTCTTATCATGGTAACTCTTTTGCCTACTCTATGCCACTCTCATCTTATCTTGTATCATCCTCACTTTCTCTGTAGTCTCTTGCACTACCTCAGGTCCTAACACAACATTCTCTCCAGGTTCATTCCAACACAAGGCTGTCCTACACCTCCTCCCGTACAATGCCTCATAAGGTTCCATCCCAATACTGGAATGGAAACTATTGTTTTAGGTGAACTCTATTAGGGGTAAAAACTTATCCCAACTACCCGACTGCTCTAGCACACACGCCCTCAACAAGTCTTCTAAGGATTGGATTGTCCTCTCAGATTGACCATCGGTCTGTGGGTGGTAAGCTGAACTCAATCTGAGCTTAGTTCGTAAGGCCTCATGCAAACTATTCCAAAATCTAGAGGTAAACCTAGGATCTCTGTCTGAAATTATGCTAGAGGGTACACCATGCAATCTAACTATTTCTCTGATATACAACCCAGTCAACTTCACTAATGGATATTCCATGTTCATAGGAATGAAATGGGCAGATTTGGTTAACTTGTCCACAACAACCCATATGGCATCACAACCAGGTGGAGTCCTAGGGAGTCCAGACACAAAATCCATAGAGATACTGTCCCACTTCCACTCAGGGATACTCAAAGGTTGCAACTTACCTGAAGGTTTTTGGTGCTCTATTTTAGCCTTCTGACACACTAGGCAAGCATAAACAAACTCAGCCACATCCTTTTTCATCCTAGGCCACCAAAACATCCGTTTCAGATCCTGATACATCTTTGTGGCTCCTGGGTGAACACTCAAACCACTCCTATGTCCTTCCTCAAGGATCAACTTCCTAAGTTCTGGAACATCAGGTATACAAACTTTATCTTGGAACCTCAAAATTCCATCAGTCCCTTCCTTAAAACTGAGATTTCTACCTTGAGCAATCAACTCTCTCTGGTCTAAAATGTATACATCTATCTTCTGCCCTTCTCTAATCTGATCCATCAAACTGCTAGTGATTTTCAACATTCCTAGCCTAATGCTCTTAGGGGTAACTTCCCAAGCTAAACTCAAATTTCTAAACTCCTCTATCAAATCCATCTCTCTAACCATCAAGGCTGAAATATGTAAGGTTTTTCTACTCAAAGCATCAGCCACTACATTGGCCTTACCTGGGTGGTAACTCAACTCAAACTCATAATCCTTAAGAAATTCCATCCACCTACGCTGTCTCATATTCAGCTCCTTTTGGTCAAACAGGTATTTCAAACTCTTATGATCACTAAAGACCTCAAATCTAGCTCCATAGAGATAATGCCTCCAAATTTTTAAGGCAAACACTACTGCTCCTAACTCCAAGTCATGAGTGGGGTAGTTCTTCTCATGGGTCTTAAGCTGCCTAGAAGCATAAGCTACTACCTGACCATTCTGCATCAACACACCACCTAAACCTTGCTTCGAAGCATCACAGTACACTACAAAAGGTTCACTAGGATTGGGTAACACTAACACAGGTGCAAATGTCAACCTATTCTTCAACTCCTGAAAACTTTCCTCACACTTAGAGTCCCACACGAAGATCTGACCTTTCTTAGTAAGGCGGGTCATAGGCAAAGCTATCTTAGAGAATCCTTCTATAAACCTCCTATATTACCCGGCCAAACCCAAGAAACTTCTAACCTCGGTCACTGACTTAGGTGCTTTCCAATGGAGCACGGTTTCTACCTTAGCTGGGTCCACGGCTATCCCTCCTTTAGAGATGATGTGTCCTAAGAAACTCACCTCTTCTAGCCAAAACTCACACTTGGACAACTTGGCATCCAACTGTTTTTCCTTAAGGGTTTCCAAGAGTATCCTCAAGTATTCCTTATGTTCCTCCTAAGTCTTAGAGTATACTAGGATATCATCTATGAAGACAACTACAAACCTATCCAAGTATGGATAGAAGATCTTGTTCATGTAGTCCATGAACACAGCAGGGGCATTAGTCACACCAAAAGGCATAACTAGATACTCATAATGGCCATAGCGCGTTCTGAACGCAGTCTTTGGAATGTCCTCAGACTTGACCCGAATTTGGTGATAGCTTGATCTCAAATCTATCTTAGAAAACACACAAGCTCCTGTCAGTTGGTCCATAAGGTCATCTATCCTAGGAAGAGGATACCTATTCGTAATAGTCACCTTGTTGAGCTGTCGGTAATCGACACACAACCTCATGCTGCCATCTTTCTTCTTCACCAACAACACCGGCGCTCCCCACGGAGACACACTAGGCCTAACAAACTGCTTCTGGAGCAATTCCTCTAACTGTTTCTTCAACTCAGCTAACTCTAGAGGGGACATCCTGTATGGTGCTATGGATATAGGTCCTGTACCTGGCACTAAGTCTATGCTAAACTCGACCTCTCTCTCAGGTGGCAAACTATAAATATCCTCGGGAAAAACTTCTGGGAACTTTCTCACAACTGGCACATCTTTAACCTCAGCCTTTCTCTCTACTTCCAGCGAAGATAAGATCATGTATACTTGGGCTTCTTCTCTAATAGAAGCCTTGACTTGGTTGGCAGTCAGAAAACTCGGATCCTTAGGATCGACAGCAGTTCCAAAAACAACAGTTTTATCAAAGTAATTTAAACGGACATGATTGGCAGATAACCAGTCCATACCAAGAATAACATCAAGTTGTTTAAGGGGTAAGCATATAAGATCAACTATGAAATTTCTATCATCAATGACAATGGAACAACCTTTACAAATATGTGAGGTAACAAAAGGCTTATCGGTAGGGGTAGCAACAACTAGATCATATTCAAGTTGGGTAACAGGTAATCTAAGGTACTCAACACAGTCATGTGATATAAAGGAATGCGACGCACCCGAATCAAACAACACTATTAAAGGAGTCCCTTTGATGAGGCACTTACCTTGAATCAGGTCTTCAGATTCTGAGGCTTCAGCTCCACTGAGAGTGAAGACTCTCCCACTTGTCCTCAGTCGATTGGCTTGAGAACTCTTGCTGGCACTCTGCGGCTCCATCTTTGCTCCACTACAATCCTTACTGATATGACCAGGCTTCCCACACTTGAAGCAGATGATGTCTGTCTCCTTGCAGTCACGAGTAAGGTGCTCCTTACCACACTTACCACACCTGATTGGCCTAGAAGAGGCAAATCCTCCGCCACTGGCTGGTCCCGATGTATACTGCGATTTCTTGCCGGCGAACATGAATCCACGACCAACTGGTGCCAACTGTTGTTTTCCTTTGTCCTGTTGGGTCGTCCTCTTGCTACCTTGGGGACCAGAACTCCTGAACTGAGAAACTTTGGACTTGTAGTCTTCCTCAAAGATTCTGCACTTGTTCACCAAGGTGGGGAAAACACGGATCTCCTGGTAGCTGATGGCTTGCTTAATCTCTGGGCGCAAACCATTCTCGAACTTCACACACTTGGAGCGATCATTATTACAATACTGATAGAGTGGATAGTAACGTGACAGCTCCTCAAACTTAGCAGCATAGTCCCCAATGGACATGTTTCCCTGAGTCAATGCCAGAAATTCCATCTCCTTCTTGTCGCGTATATCAGCAGGGAAATATTTCCCCAAGAATCTCTCCTTGAAGGCATCCCAAGTAACAACGGTGCCTTCATCTTCTAAATGTTGGCGGCAATTCTCCTACCAATGTTCAGCTTCCTCTACCAACATGAAGGTAGCAAAGGTAACCTTCTGAGCAATGGTGCATGCCATGGCTCGAAAGATCTTCTCAAGCTCTCGGATCCATGTCTGAGCACCTTCAGGGTCATAAGCTCCCTTGAAGGATGGCGGATTATTCCTTTGGAACTTATCCAAACCCTGAAATTCAGCAGGTCCACCTCCGTTGTGATTCTGATTCTGCCCTATGGCATTAGTAATGCTTCTAGGGCATCAACAATCGCACGATCATTTCTACCTGCCATAACTTCCTGCATCATTCAAGCAAACTGCTCAATATCGGAAGTTAAGCAAAGCAAGGCTAAACACTTAATACTCTATACCATCGTCATAGACAATCATATAAAAGTACACAGAAGAGAACACAACAGACACATACCCCGGCCTGTAGGACAGACCGGCTCTGATACCACTAAATGTGACACCCGCTACCCTGCATACGATAAAATGAAATAAAGTATGCAAGTTAAATAAAATTTTAACATGAAAGGTAGCAAGTACCACATGATCCGGAAACATTTTAAACATAAAACAACTGCGGAAAAACGTTAACATAAACAAAACCCGAAACCCGATGTCACATAATCAGAGTTGGTATACATATACGATCATAAATATATGTAAACGGAATGGAATAGTAATTAAGATGACATACAACATACATCAATCAACACATGTATAACCAATATATATATATATATATATATATATATATATATATATATATATATATACATATCAGAGATGCATGTCAATGCGAATGCAACATCACTACTCCATATGCATGTGGCCAACAACTATAACTCTGGAAAGACGATTAGGAGTGCATGTCCAGTTATCAACGTGGATGATATGCCAGACCATGGGCCATCCCCGAACACTCTCACTAATCCTGATAATGTATAGTGGCTAGTCAGGGTACTCAAGCTTATCCTTTAGATCACTCCGACAGTAGGTAGCTAGTCCATGTTACCTGGAATTTCCCTACCCAATGTACCCGCAAGGCCGGGGTAACACCCATCGTGGCCTCCACTATCGCGATTCATCGTTTGCTTTCCACCCAACATATCAACGTCAACGTATGATGCATGCTATGCTCAACAACATGCAAACACATGTCCAACCATCCACCATCATGCCATTACATGGATATCAACTTTGACCAACAAGCATCAAAGATGATTTATCAACATCAAACTTGATCAATAAGCATCAAGAATGATTTAACCAACAACATCGGTAACAATACGTCGTTACCAATAACATCATCGTCTTATTAATTGTTCTCTTTGTTAAGTCATAACTTAACATTATCATTATTAAGTATTAAACTTAATCTTATTATCTAAACCTCAATTCATATTTTATTAAGATTATAACTTAATCTTAATATTTAAACCTCAAGTCATATATTTATTAAGATTGTAACTTAATCTTAATATCTAAACCACAATTCATATCTTATTAAGATTATAACTTAATCTTAATTTTTAAACCTCAAGTCATATATTTATTAAGATTATAACTTAGCCTTAATATCTAAACCACAATTCATATCTTATTAAGATTATAACAAGCCTACATAACACTATCCATCAAGCATAAGGGGTCAAAACTGCTCCTGGGCATGTGAGAATCGATTTCCAATCTCTGGAATCGATTTCTCAAGTCTTCAAATCGATTTCCAATCTCTGGAAATCGATTTCAACATGTTCAAATCGATTTCCCCAATCGATTTTGAACAAGGAAAATCGATTCTAGAAATCGATTTCTACAAGGCCAAATCGATTTCCACACCTTGGAAGTCGATTCTTGGAGGATTCAAATCGATTTCCATGTGCTGGAAATTGATTTCTGGGTGTCAGATCATACAGTAGTGGGTTTTCTCCGCTATCGGACCAGTCTACGTTCTCTAATTAACATATCATTTGAGCCTAAGCTATTTATCACCAATTTGATTAGTCCAACACTCATAAATCATAACCTAAGGGTTCTCAAACTAATCCTTGGTCATCAATCTCACATTGCCTATTTATTTTCTCCCTATAACTATGTTCTGATAGCATAAGGTTAACAAAACACCATATCATGGCATAAACAACATGCTCATCATCATCAATTCATCAACAATCATATAAATCATGAAGTCATAGTTATAAACATATTATAACATCAGATTATTCATCAATCAATACTCATATAGCCAGAAAACAACATAACAACATTCATAGGCATACGCAAGCATACATAGGGGTCATGGGTTAACCCCTTCATCTTAGCCTATCCCAAAACTCACATATTCATGACCAATTTTCTCCCCCCATACCTGGTATGACGATTCACAGCCTAAGAGAAAGAGAACTGAGCCAAGTTCTGCTACGGTTCCTTCTTACGGATTCAGCACTTGATCACGATCGCAACACTGGAAAGCAGAGTCGATCTTTAAGTTAAGGATTGAAAGGGAAAACAAAACTAGGATTAGAAACTCACCTTGGTTTCTAACTTAGGAGATTAACTCTAGCAGCAGGGATAGACTAACCAAACAACGGCGTGTTCTTGACAAAGAACACCAAAACAAGATTCGTCCTTTGGGTTTTCTAGAGCAAGAGATCAATTAGAGCTATTAGGGATGAGAAGAGGCAAAACGTGTGTACAATAGGGTGTGGATACTAGGTTTAGGTCATACACTATGTATATATAACTGTTAGGGACGTTTTAGGACGAGTGGGCCGCACACAGCATAGCCCGGTAACCCAAATGCGTACACAAGCTCTGACACGCATGGAAATCGATTTCAACATCCATGGAAATCGATTGGCCGAATCGATTTTCTTATCAAAGAAATCGATTTTGCCCTTCAAACAATTGATTTCCACCTTCTGGAAATCGATTTCTTCACCTGGAAATCGATTTCCCAAATCGATTTCCGAATCGATTTTTGGCACCGACACCTGAATAAAACTTATAGGTAATCCTCTAAGCTTTCCAAAGCATCCTAGATCATCTCGATCGAATGTCTAGAACTTAAGATATGGCCAAAACTGTGAAACAGGTTATTTAGACTCGGATGGATTGATTATTCTAAAGGCTGAACTATTACAACTATAAGCTTATGCACCAAAACAAGCAAAAACAACATATGCAAACATCTATAAGCAAGTATTAACACGTATATACATAGAAGTGAAAGAGCAGGGTGTTACAAGTGTTGCTGCTGGAAGAAGAGTGGAGATGGGGAGAAGTGCCGCTGCTGGACCTGGAAGGAGAGTGGAGAGGGGCAGCTTAGTGTTGAAAGCAAGTTGAGCCTCTGATTGAAATGGTGTCTAACTTCAAACCCTAAGTTACAATTATGGGCATTTTAGTAATTTGATAATAGCGGGGCGGGTTCGGGTGCGGGTTCGGGGTGGGTATCAGTATCCCCATCCCCGCCCCCGCCTATGAAAAGCGGGGAAAACCAAAACCCGAACCCGAAAAGATCGGATTTTCCCTGTTCCGAACGGGGTGGGTTTGAGCGGGTACCCACGGGTTCGGATATTGTTGCCATGCCTAGATGACATCAACATATATTGGATGCATAAAAACGTAAAGATTGGACGCAAGCATATTGGACTCCAGGTCACTCAACATAGTGGATGTTAAGTTGTTTCCTTATCAAAGGAAACTTATCCTCTACAAGAGGCTTTTGTAAAGATATCTGCCCATTGATGGTCAGTATCAACAAATTGAATATCAAACACACCTTTTTGAATATAATCCCTAATAAAATGATGTTTGATTTCTATATGCTTAGTCGTAGAATGCAATATAGAATTCTTAGAAAGATTAATTGCAGTATTAATATCATAGTAAATAGGGATCTTACTCTCATAGACATTATAGTCTTCCAGTTGATGTTTGATCCACAAAATTTGAGAACAACAACTTGCAGCAGAGATATATTCAGCTTCTGCAGTTGATAGTGCTATGGTACTTTGCCTTTTGCTTAACCATGAGATTAAGTTTGATCCAAGATAGTGACATCTACCACTTGTGCTTTTTCTTTCTATTCTATCTCTAGCATAGTCAGCATCACATAATCAGATAATTTGTACTCATTTGATTTCTCATAAAACAAACCTAGATTAGTATAACCTTTCAAATATCTGAAAAGTCTCTTGACTGCAGTTAGGTGACTTTCATAGGGGTCAGCATGAAAACATGCACAAAGACAAACATTATACATAATACCAGGTCTGGAAGTAGTAAGATATAAGAGAGATTCAATCATACCTCTGTATACCTTTTGGTCTACCTTTTTATCTTTGTTGACTTTGGTCAGGATGGATGTTGGATGTATTGGTGTACTAATTGGTTTGTTGTCGTCCATCTTGAAATTCTTTAACAGTTCTTTGGTGTACTTTGTCTGATGGATGTATACACCATTTGATGTTTGTCTAACTTGTAGTCCCAAAAAAACTTTAAGTTCTCCCATCAGGCTCATGTCAAATTCTTGTCATGAGCTCAGAGAATTACTTGCATAGAGATTCATTAGTATATCTAAAAATAATATCATCAACATAAATTGAACTACTATGAAATGGTTCTTATTAGATTTTCTGAATAGGGTAGTATCCACCTTTCCTCTATTGAAACCATTTTCCATAAGGAAAGAGTTGAATTTCTCATACCAAGCTCTAGAAGCTTTCTTGATTCCATATAAAGCTTTTCGAAGCTTGTATACATACTCAAGATGGGAATGATCTTCAAACCCAGGTGGTTGAATTATATATACTTCTTTGTTAATTATTCCATTTAGGAATGCACTTTTAATATCCATTTGATATAAGGTTATATCATGATGAGCAGCAAATGAACATAAATGCGTATGGCTTCAAGTCTAGCAACCGGGACAAAGGTCTCAATATAGTCAATACATTCTTCTTGAGAGTATCCTTATGCTACTAACCTTGCCTTGTTTCTTACTACTTTGCCATCTTCATCCAGCTTGTTTCTAAAAACCCACTTGGTGCCAATAATGGACTTATCTTTGGGTTCTTGAACTAAGGTCCAGGCTTTGCTTCTTTCAAATTGGTGATAAACCTCAATTTTTTCAACCATTTGCCTAAGTTTTTATAGAATTGACGTTTAAGGCTGTTTGATGGACAATTAAAAGATTTTGGGAAATTTTGTGCTAAATAGAGGAGATTTTGAACACTGAAGCTCGAAGCACGACCGTGCTTCCACTGAGCACTGTCGTACATACCTATTTGCACACCAAATCCAACGCAATTATGAAAAATATTCAAACCAGTTCTCAGTAGGTAAGATAACTTTGAGGAAAAACTTGAATCTTTGATCAATCTTTATCCTTTCTTAGGTAAGATAACTTCTATGATCTTCTTCCTTGGAAAAACTCCATTTTCTTCTTAAGAAAAGCATGAATCCTTTGAGGAAAAACTTGAATCTTTGATCAATCTTCATCCTTTCTTAGGTAAGATAACTTCTATGATCTCTTAACTTCATGAATCTCTTCCCATATCAAGTTCAAGTCTTGATTTCATGAAAATTAAGTTTATGATCCAAAACTTCAAAAATTCGTAGGAAATTGTAGAAAAATCCTTTTAATGGGAAACCAATTTCTTTGAGTTCACTTCATCATCCTCTACCTAAATCCAAGAGCATATGATCAAACTATCATCCTATCATATTGATCCAATAGTGGCCGAACCCTAGAGTTCTTGATGAATAGTGTTTTTGTTCAAATTTTTTATTTCTAACTCTTGATTCAATCCTTACCTTTCCTATTGTCTTTGAATCCAAGTGATGGAAAACTAAATCAATTCCTAGCCTAATTTTCCCCTTCATGGCCGAGACCTTCAATGAGTAAAACCATGAGTCATGTTTCATATTTTTGAGTATTAGACTTGTATTAGTGTTAACCAAGCTTATGAACCAACCATCCAAAAGTTTGGAACCAAATGAGGCCCCTAGCCTTTTTATCTTTTCTTGGCCGAACCTTGGACCTTTTTGGGGAATAAAAATTGTGTTTCGATGTTGTAGTTTGATGTTGATTGTTGCTTGAACTGATTTGTGCTTTGTAACACCTTGCTTTTCACTTCTATGTCTATATATGTTAATACTTAATTATAGATGTGTGCGTATGTTGTTTATGCCTGTTTTTGATGCATAAGTTCATAGTTGTAGTAGTTCAGCCTTTAGAATAATCGACCCATCCGAGTCTAAATAACCTATTTCACGGTTTTGGCCATATCTTGAGTTCTAGATATCCGATCGAGGTGATCTTGGATGCGTTGGAAAGCTTAGATAATTATCTACAAGTATTATGCATGTATCGGGGCCAAAAACACGTTTTCTGAAAGGGAAATCGATTTGTGAAAACGATTTCCAGGTGAAGAAATCAATTTTCAGAAAGTGGAAATCGATTGTTTAAAGGGCAAAATCGATTTCTTTGATAACAAAATCGATTTTGACAATGGAAAATCGATTTCCATGGTTGTGGAATCGATTCCCATGCATGTTAGAGCTTGTATACGCATTTGGGCTACCGAGCTATGTTGTGTACGGCCCATTTGTCCTAAAACGTCCCTAACAGTTATATATACATAGCGTATGACCTAAACCTAGTATCCACACCCTATTGTACTCACTTTTTGCCTCTTCTCATCCCTAGGAGCTCACTGATCTCTTGCTCTAGAAAACCCAAAAGGACGAATCCTGCTTTGGTGTTCTTCGTCAAGAACACGCCGTTGTTTGGCTAGTCTATCCCTGCTGCTAGAGTTAATCTCCTAAGTTAGAAACCAAGGTGAGTTTCTAATCCTAGATTTGTTTTCCCTTTAAATCCTTAACTTAAATATCGACTCTGTTTCCAGTGTTACGATCGTGATCAAGTGCTGAACCCGTAAGAAGGAACCGTAGCAGAACTTGGCTCTGTTCTTTTTCCCTTAGGATGTGAATCGTCATACAAAGTATGGGGAGAAGGGATTAGTATAACATATAGGTTCTAGGGTAGCGGAAGATGAGGGTTAACCCATGACCCTATTTGTGTGCTATATGCCTTAATTGCCGTATGAAGTTGTTATGGTTGTTTATACATGTTGTTAATTGTTTAAATGGTTTGTATGATCTTGGCATAACGTTTATGATGTTGCTTATGACGTTGTTTATGATGATGATGATATGTCATGATTGTATGAGTTGGTGTGTTGGAACTGCCGTTAAATCTATGTTAATAAAAGACATAAAGATGTTAGCGCTAAGCCTAAAACTGGGATTAGTCCAATTGATGTTCATAAACATGAAGATATGGATTGGTGTTTAAATATTAAGATTAAGTTATAATCTTAATAAGATATGATTTGAGGTTTAGATATTAAGATTAAGTTATAATCTTAATAACTATATGATTTGAGATTTAAATATTAAGATTAAGATATGAATTGTGGTTTAGATATTAAGATTAAGTTACAATCTTAATAAATATATGACTTGAGGTTTAAATATTAGGATTAAGTTATAATCTTAATAAGATATGAATTGTGGTTCAGATATTAAGATTAAGTTACAATCTTAATAAATATTGACTTGAGGTTTAAATATTAGGCTTAAGTTATAATCTTAATAAGACATGAATTGTGGTTTAGATATTAAGATTAAGTTATAATCTTAATAAAATATGAATTGAGGTTTAGATAATAAGATTAAGTATAATACTTAATAAAGATAATGTTATGTTAAGACTTTACAAAGAGAACAATTAATAAGACGATGACGTTATTGGTAACGACGTACTGTTACCGATGTTGTTGGTTAAATCATTCTTGATGCTTATTGGTCAAGTTTGATGTTGATAAATCATCTTTGATGCTTGTTGGTTAAAGTTGATAGCCATGTAATGGTGTTGATGATGGATGGTTGGACATTTGTTTACATATTGATGAACATTGCACGCATCATACGTTGAATTTGATATGTTGGGTGGAAAGCAAACGATGAATCGCGATAGTGGAGGCCACGATGGGTGTTAACCCGACCTTGCGGGTACATTGGGTATGGAAGTTCCAGGTGACATGGGCTAGCTACCTATTGTCGAAGTGACGTATTGAATAAGCTTGAGTACCCTGACTAGCCACTATACGTTATCAGGATTAGTCAGAGTGTTCAGGGATGGCCCATGGTCTGGCATATCATCCACGTTGATAACCGGACATGTACTCCTAATCGTCTTTCCAGAGTTAGAGTTGTTGGCCACATGCATACGGAGTAGTGATGTTGCATTCGCATTGACATGCATCTTTGATATATATATATATATATATATATATATATTGATTTTACATGTGTTGATTGATGTATATTGTATGTCATCTTACATACTATTCCATTCCGTTTACATATATTTATGATCGTATTTCTCACCCCTATCTTTTGCTGTTCTTGTGCATATGATGTTGTATGTGCAGAGGAGGGTGAGCATGCCGACGAGGAGTGATCCCGTGAAGATCTCTCTTAGTAGTAGCAGTTAGGATTTACGTTCAGTTGTTTAGTTTTATTCCAATGTATTATCGGTATATGTATACCAACTCTGATAGGTGACATCGGGATTTGGGTTATGTTTATTATTTATATTTTTCGCAGTTTGCTTTAAAGGATTTTGATTATTTCAGATTCCTACGTTTAAGTTATAGATGATGTGATTCACATTGCCCTTGAGAAAATGTTTTTATTTATAACTATTATATATTTTTATTAAAGGCATGTATGATTTTACTTATGCTTTATTATATGCGGGGTAGTAGGTGTCACATGCTTAATTGTTTTAGGTGACGCGGATGAAGACGGAACCGGAGTTGAGAATCGTTCGGGTTTTAATTGAGTAACTTAGAGAGGTAAAGGGAGGTATTTCATTATTGAGTTTGGTAGCCTCATAGCAATTGATTGATTGATGTGTTATACATACTTATACTTATATCCTGGATTGGTTGAAAACTATGTGATTGTGTATATTGAGTTTTGAATATGAATTGTGCATGGATGCCTTGATTGAGATATATGTTATTGTTAAATTGATATATATATATATATATATGTTTATTTATATCCTGGATGAGCATAGGATTGGCTATGACTCGACAAGTAATTAAAATACTCGAAAACCGGAATCGAGGTTTTGAAAATCGTGTTTTTAAAAAGCAAAAAGATGTTTTTGGGAAAACGTGTTGCTTTTTCAAGAAAAAGTAGCTTTCCTTTTTGAAAAGTTGATTTCCATTTTTAAAAGAAAAAACCTTTGAGGAAAAGTCAATGCAAAGTGTTTTCCTTTTTTTGAAAAACGTTTTCAAAGAAAAAGAACCTTTAGAAAACGGTTTGAGATGAATGCAAACCTAGTGACCGAGATGACGGACTAGTGTTTCATTGTTTGAGCACTCGGACTTCGTGTCCTGCGTTTTGATTTGAACAGGCTTAATGTTCTTCAAAACGAGTCGTGGGCTGTATGCCTCAGCAATGAAAGAATGAATCAAAAAGAAAACAGAAAATTTCTGTGGACATGCATGAACTGGCAAACATGCCAATTGAAAACGAGCTACAACTTATGTAGTTGAGAATTAAGCCAGTTAAGACCACTAGGTCTATAGGGGCATTCTATGTTCGAAACTCCACAAGTGGCCGATGGCGTAGCAACCCCGTACCGTGGTAAATCGGTTGCCCAACATGAATGAACTCAATCAAAGACTGGACTATTCAGGATATGGTTGTGACGTATTTCCATGGAGCAATTGGAGTTCAGACCTAAATTGAGAGGCCATCTCATGAGAACAATTGTGTTACGGGTGTATTTGCGGCCTATCGCTCGATGAAGGGTAGTAGGAATCTCCGGAGTACATGAAATAGAAAGATGATATTGAAGTCTCATGTATTATTATAACTCATGATAGTGTTTGAGACATTGTTTACACGAATAACTATTATTATAACTGTATTTACGTGTGACTGTAACTGTTGTTTATCACTTGTTCGGCTATCGTGATAAACTTATAAAATGAGTATCTCACCTTTGCCTGTACATGTTGGACACCCTGTTGTGTTTTTGGTACACATGTACAGATGTTGATCGTAGGTCCCCACGGACACGTGAGGACTCGGATGACGGAGCCTTTTGAAGAAGCTGACTTTGGGGTTATATCCCAATGGCTACTTTTAGCCCGACTAGCGTAGGAGTCTTTTAATTTCGAAGCAGTCTTATATTTATTCTGCATGAATGTTGACTAGGTCCTTAAGTCTGTAATATGGTATATTATACTAAACTTACGTTATGATTATGTTTTTATGAACAATGAATATCGATGTATGCGTTATAAAGGTTATTCCTTCGTCTTGAGTTTGAACTGCTTATGCCTTTAGAAAATTTTTAGAACCACGTTTTTAAACGTAGCTATTTAATTATATTATTTTCCAAAAGCAACCAGCGTTTTATTTCTTGATGCTTTTCCGCATTTTGAGTTCGTGTATGTGGCACCCGAGGGGGGTGTTACATTAGTGATATCAGAGCTGGTCGAGTCTTTCGGGAATCCTTGGGAAGTGAGTCTGTTGTGTGAACTTTGTTTGAATTGTTTCCCTATTGAAGCAATGTGTGTAGACACTACTATTGGACACACTAGCACTTGACGCACTATTACTTGACACATGAGTTTATGTTTCCTTATTAAGGTATAATTGATTTGCTTTGTAGGGATACATGAATCCTAGAGGTGGTCACGACACTGCTAAAACAATGCTGATGACAAAAACATTAATCGGGCTATCTAGGCCATGGATGATATGGCGGCTGCTGTTGCTCAACAGACAGCAATGATGGCTCAACAGAATCAACAGAATCAACAAAGAGCCGACCTTGCTGCTGATGCTAGAGGGTTAGTCGACTTTTGGCATCATGATCCTCCGCAGTTTCATGGGGACTATGACTCGGAAAAAGTTGACTTTTCGCTGTAAGAGATAGAGAAGATTTTTGCTGTTCTACACTGCCCCGAGGGAGTGAAGGTGGACTATGCCACATTCCTGTTTCTGGGTGATGCAGAATATTGGTGGGGAGGAACCAGACAATTTCTGGAAGCCAACAATCAAGAAGTCACTTGGGAGTATTTCGCACCAAGTTCTTGGACAAGTACTTTCCCCAGAGTGCCAAGACCGAGAAAGAGCAGGAATTTCTGAGGCTGTAGCAGAGGGATATGAATGTCGGGGAATATGAGGCAAAGTTTGAATCGCTCGCCAAATATTTTCGCTTTTTCCAAGCCCAACCTGACGAGGACTAGAAATGCGAGGGGTTTGAAGGAGGTCTACGCTTTGAAATCAAGGAGTCTGTGTTATCGTTGGAAATCCGTAACTTCTAAGCCTTGGTGGAAAAGTGCAGAAAAGTCGAGAAGATGAGAAGAGGAAGAGAGAGCAAGAGCATCGCGGGAGAACCGTCTAGATCCAAGAACTCGACCCAGTACCAGAACTAGAGAGGGAAGCAGTCCCAGAAGAAGTCGTATTCCCGACCCCAAGGGAATAGCCAGAAACAACAATCTTATCGTCTTGTCGCTTCTGCTTACGGCGGTGGAAGTGGAAATGACCAGAATCAAGGACAAGTTCAGAGATGCTTCAAGTTAGGAGGCAAGGACATCCTGCTGATAATTGCGAGTTGAAGGGAGTTCTATGTTTCCAATGCGGGAAGATAAAACATTTCGCGAGGGATTGTCCTACACCAAAGTTCGAGCCGACTGTCAACAATGTAAGGACTGCTAGACCAACGGGGAGGGGGAGAGTGTATACCATGAGTGGCGTTGATGCTTCTAAATCGGATGATCTCATACAAGGTAGTTGCATCATAGCTAGTAATCTCCTAACTGTACTATTTGATTCAGGTGCTACGCATTCATTTATCTTTTGGATTGTGAGACTGTTGGACTTTCCTGATTCTTCGCTATCTTTTGATTTGATTGTCACTACTCCAACTGCTAAACCTGTTACTGTTAATACAGTATGTTGGAATTGTCCTATTATTGTTCATGATAGGAACTTTCTTGTTGACTTAATATGTTTGCCTTTGACACAATTAGATGTGATCCTAAGCATGGATTGGTTTTCTTCCAACCACATCCTTTTAGACTGTTCACATAGAACCTTAGTTTTTCCCGACCCTGAGATTTTTGGATTTTTAACTGTCAACCAAGTAAGAGCTTCTTTGAAAAAGGAGCTCAGGGATACATGCTTCTATCCTGTTTAGAAATCGAAAAGAACGCTGTCTTGAGCGATGTGTCGGTTATGAAAGATTTTCCGGAAGTTTTTCCCGAGGACGTTCCAGGTTTGCCACATGTGAGAGACATCAAGTTTTCGATCGATCTAGTTCCAGGATCTGGTCCAATCTCTATAGCTCCTTATAGGATGTCTTCTAGGGAGTTAGCCGAGCTGAAGACCCAACTAAAGGATCTGTTGTCTAAACGGTTTGTGTGTCCCCATGGGGAGCACCAGTGTTGTTAGTGAAGAAGAAAGACGGGAGTTCGAGACTCTGCGTGGATTACCGTCAACTCAACAAGATAACCATCAAGAACAAGTATCCTCTGCCTCGCATAGATGATTTGATGGATCAGCTTTAGGGAGCCGCTGTCTTTTCAAAGATTGACCTGAGATCTGGTTATCACAAAATTAGAGTGAAGAAAGAGGACGTACCTAAGACTGCATTCAAGACTCGTTATGGTCCTTACGAATACCTCGTGATGCCTTTTGGAGTGACGAACGCGCCTACTATCTTCATGGATTATATGAACCGAATCTTTCGTCCGTTTCTGGATCAGTTTATTGTCGTGTTCATCGATGATATTCTCATCTACTCAAAGAGTTCCGAGGAGCATGAGGAACACTTGCGACAAGTTCTACAGATCCTTCACAAGGAGAAGTTGTATGCAAAGCTGCCCAAGTGTGAGTTTTGGCTGGATGAAGTCAAATTCTTGGGGCACGTGATTACAAAGGAAGGAATTGCGGTTGACCCTACGAAAGTGGAGGCAGTACTTTTATGGGAGAGACCCAAGACCGCGATAGAAATCCACAGTTTCTTGGACTGGCTGGTTACTACAAAAGATTCATTGAAGGATTTTCAAAGATTGTTGCGCCGTTGACTCAACTTACGAGGAAGGACCAACCGTTTACGTGGATAGAGAAATGTGAGGAAAGTTTCCAAACGATAAAGGAATGTTTGACAACCTCACCAGTGTTAGTGTCACCTAAACCAGACGAACCGTATGAAATGTATTGTGATGACTCGCATCAGGGATTAGGATGTGTATTTATGCAACATCGGAAGGTTGTAGCATATGCTACACGCCAGTTGAACACTCATGAGAGGAATTACCCGACGCACGACCTTGAGTTAGCTATTGTGGTTTTTGCACTGAAGATCTGGAGACATTACTTGTATGGATCCAAGTTCGATGTCTTCAATAACCACAAATCAATCAGAAGGAACTTAACATGAGGCAGAGACGTTGTATGAAGTTTCTTAAAGACTACGACTTCACTTTGATATACCACCCTAGGAAAACAAATGTCGTTGCAGAGGCTCTGAGTCGAAAGACCCTGCACATCTCTGCAATGATGGTTAAGGAGCTAGAATTGATAGAACAGTTTCGTAATCTTAATCTAGCTGTGGAAGTGAACCACAATAAGATTTGCTTTGGAATGATCAAGGTATCTAGTGGACTGATGGAGACGATCCGTGAACAACAAGCAACTATTGAGTACCTCCAAGAGAAAAAGGAGTTGCTTGGACAAGAAAAGGCTGCAGAGTTCAGCTTGGGAACTGATGGCATCTTGAGATGCAATGGACAGGTTTGTATGCCTAGCAACCCAGAGATGAAGAAAATGATTCTGGAAGAGGGACATAAGAGCAAGCTGAGCATTCACCCTGGATCAACCAAAATGTACCAAGATCTGAAATAGAAGTTTTGGTGGCTAGGAATGAAGAAGCAAGTGGCTGAATATGTAGCATTATGTTTGACCTGTCAGAAAGCAAACGTAGAACATCAACGACCTGGAGGAATGCTTCAATCCTTGGATGTACCCAAATGGAAATGGGAGAGCATCTCAATGGATTTTGTGGTAGGATTACCGAGATCATCTAAGAGTTTTGATTCGATCTGGGTGATCGTTGATAGATTAACGAAGTCAGCGTACTTCTTACCTGTTAAGATCAACTACTCGGTGGAGAAGTTAATCAATCTGTATATCAGAGAAGTAATCAGACTACATGGAGTACCGTCAAGCATAGTGTCCGATAGAGACCCAAAGTTTACGTTACGTTTTTGGGAAAGTCTACATCAAGTGTTAGGAATAAAGTTGAGGCTGAGTTCAGCTTATCACACTCAAACTGATGGACAGACAGAGAGAACGATAGAATCTCTGGAAGATTTGCTGAGAGCTTGTGTTCTAGACCATGGTGGAAGTTGGGATGATCTTTTGCCTCTTATCGAATTCACATACAACAACAGCTATCATTCCAGTATAGGGATGGCACCCTATGAAGCTTTGTATGGACGAAAGTACCAGACACCGTTGTTTTGGTACCGAGATGGAGAAAATATGATTGTAGGCCCCGAACTTGTGCAACAAATAATGGAAAAGATTAAGAAAATCTGCAAAAAGATGAAGACGGAACAGAGCGAACAAAAGAGCTACTCCGAAAAAAGAAGACGACCCCTCCAGTTTCAAGAAGGTGAACACGTGTTCCTAAGAGTCACGCCCACGACTGGGGTAGGTAGAGCTATAAAGTCCAAAAAACTCACCCCCAAATTCATTGGACCTTATCAGATTCTTCGACATATTAGTCCAGTAGCTTACCAGATTGCCTTACCACATTTTCTTACCAACATTCATAATGTTTTCCATGGCTCATAACTCCGGAAGTATATTCCTGATTCGTTTCATGTAATCGAACCTGATATAGTACATTTACGAGAAAACTTGTCCTATGAGACATCGCCTATGCGAATCGATGATAAGAGGATCAAGCAACTCAGGGGAAAGCAAGTTTCCTTGATCAAGGTTGTTTGGAATGAAGCGACTGGAGACACGACGTGGGATCTCGAGGACAAGATGAGATTACAGTATCCCGATCTTTTTCAAGGTATGTAATTTCGAGGACGAAATTTTTTAAAGAAGGGTAGTAATGTAACACCTCGTTTTCTTTCATTGCTTTTATATCTCAATAAGAGAATTATTAAGTTTATATTTTATTCGAGGCCTTATAAAATGAAATAAAATAAACTGAGACCATATTCATGCTCAACGTTATCGTACGAAGCTACGATTAAATTTTGAGCATAAAACTCAAACGAAGCTCGGTCTGCGTTTTGGCATTGTCAGTAGGTTTTTATTGCTCTAGTGACCTCAAATGGACTTGAGAACGAGACAGTAAGTCTTAGATTTTGATTCTCTACGTTTTGGTTAAATTTAAAAAAAAATCACTTCCTAACCTTTTTCGAACGAAATTTTCAATCGGGTGACGAATGAAGTTGCATATGGACTTACCGAGACTCACTAACGGATAATCTTGATGTCACATCATGTCAAATCACATGGGGAAGCATGCCAAAGTCATCATGACGTTTGGAAATATCTGGACGTGAAAAGACCAAAATACCCCTAACCTTTTTCACTTTTACCATTTTACCCTTGAAGGAATAACCAAAATAACCTTAAGTGACCCATTTTATGGGCTGGTCAGCCCCATTCCCACGCTGCCCATCCTGCATAAGAGAGCTTCACCCATTTCTCTCACACACTTCATCTTCTTACTTGGAAAAACTCCATTTTCTTCTTAAGAAAAGCTTGAATCCTTTGAGAAAAAGCTTGAATCTTTGATCAATCTTCATCCTTTCTTTGGTAAGATCACTTCTATGATCTCTTAGCTTCATGAATATCTTCCCATCTCAAGTTCAAATCTTGATTTCATGAAAATCAAGTTTATGATCCAAAACTTCAAAAATTCATAGGAAATTGTAGAAAAGTCCTTTTAATGGTAAACCAATTTCTTTGAGCTCACTTCATCATCCTCTATCCAAACCCAAGAGCATATGATCAAACTCTCATCCTAGCCTATTGATCCAAAAGTGGCCGAACCCTAGAGTTCTTGATGAATAGTGTTTTTGTTCAAATTTTTTATTTCTAACTCTTGATTCCATCCTGATGTTTCTTATTGTCTTTGAATCCAAGTGATGAAAAACCAAATCAATTTCTAGCCTATTTTTCCCCTTCATGGCCGAGACCTTCTATGAGTAAAACCATGAGTCATGTTTCATATTTTTGAGTATTAGGACTTATATTAGTGTTAACCAAGCTTATGAACCAACCATCCAAAAGTTTGGTACCAATTAAGGCCCCTAGCCTTTTTATATTTTCTTGGCCGAACCTTGGACCTTTTTGGGGAAGAAAAATTGTGTTTTGATGTTGTAGTTTGATATTGGTTGTTGTTTGAATTGATTTGTGCTTAATTGTTTTAGACGACACAGACAAAGACGGAACCGGAGCCGAGAATCGTTCGGGTTTTAATTGAGCAACTTAGAGAGGTAAAGGGAGGTATTTCACTATTGAGTTTGGTAGCCTCATGGCAATTGATTGATTGATTTGTTATTCTTGAATTGAGACTTGATATATATATATATATATATATATCGTGGATTGGTTGAAAACTATGTGATTGTGTATGATTGAGTTTTGAATATGAATTGTGGCAGGATGCCTTGATTGAGATATATGTTATTGTTATATATCTATATATCTCTCTCTCTCTCTCTCTCTCTCTCTCTATATATATATATATATATATATATATATATATATATATCCTGGATGAGCATAAGACTTACTATGATTCGACAAGTAATTAAAATACTCGAAAGCCGGAATCGAGGTTTTGAAAATCGTGTTTTGAAAAGCAAAAAGGTGTTTTTGGGAAAATGTGTTATTTTTTCAAGAAAAAGTAGCTTTCCTTTTTGAAAAGTTGATTTCCCTTTTTAAAAGAAAAAGCCTTTAAGGAAAATTTAATGCAAAATGTTTTCCTTTTTTTGAAAAACGTTTTCAAAGAAAAAGAACCTTTAGAAAACGGTTTGGTTTACGAAAAAGTAGTTTTCCCCAGAAAGTGTTTTCTTAGAAAAAGATGTTTTAGTTCAAGAAAATGAAATTGAGTTTTGTTTTCCGAAATTGTTTTGAAAAGAAGAACGAGGAATCTTTGAGATGAATGCAAGCCTTGTGACCGAGACATTGGGCTAGTGTGTTGTGGTTTGAGCACTCGGACTTCGTGTCCTGTGTTTTGATTTGAACAGGCTTAATGTCCTTTAAAATGAGTCGTGGGCAGTATGCCTCGGTAATGAAAGAATGAATGAAAAAGAAAACATAAAATTTTTGTGTACATGCATGAACCGGCTGACGTGCCATTTGAAAACGAGCCACAACTTACATAGTTGAGAATTGAGCCAGTTAAGACCACTAGGTCTATAGGGGCATTCTGTGTTTGAAACTCCACAAGTGGCCTATGGCGTAGCAACCTCGTGCTGTGGTAAATCGATTGTCCAACACGAATGAACTCAATCAGAGACTGGACTATTCAGGATATGGTTGTGACGCATTTCCCTGGAACAATTGGAGTTTGGACCTAAATTGAGAGGCCGACTCATGAGAAAAATTGTGTTACGGGTGTATTTGCGGCATATCGCTCGATGAAGGGTAGTAGGAATCTATGGAGTACATGAATTAGAAAGATGATATTGAAGTCTCATGTATTATTATAACACATGATAGTGTTTGAGATATTGTTTACATGAATAACTGTTATTATAACTGTATTTACTTGTGACTGTAACTGTTGTTTGTCGCTTATGCGGTTATCGTGATAAACTTATAAAATGAATATCTTACCTTTTCCTGTACATGTTGGACACCCTCTTGTGTTTTTGGAACACATGTACAAATGTTGATTGTAGGTCCCCGCGGACACGTGAGGACTTGGATGACGGAGCCTTTTGAAGAAGCTGACTTTGGGGTTGTATCTCAATTGCTAATTTTGCCCGACCAGCATAGGAGTCTTTTAATTTCGAAGCAGTCTTATATTTATTTGCTGCATGAATGTTGACTAGGTCTTTAAGTCTGTAATATGATATATTATACTAAACTTACGATATGATTATGATTTTATGAACAATGAATATCGATGTATGCGTTATAAAGGTTATTCCTTCGTCTTGAGTTTGAACTGCTTATGCCTTTAGAAAATTTTTAGAACCACGGTTTTAAACGTAGCTATTTAATTATATTATTTTTCGAAAGCAACCAACGTTTTATTTCTTGATGCTTATCCGCATTTGGAGTTCGTGTATGTAGCACCCGAGGGGGGTGTTACAATGAAGGCTTCACAAAAAGTGAGCACGACCGTACATCAGTCCATGTATGCATGGACATACTAGACAGTGTATCATAACGGAGAAATTATGAAGAGAGCAAGCAAGTTGGATCCAAAAATTCTGATTTGGATTAGTATATTGGGTTACATGCATGTGTGGATACTTCAAAGTTCACTCCAAAAGATAAGTTTTTTTGTGTTTCATAAAGATTTCACAAGTGAAAAGGTTAAAAGAGGAGATTATCACTTGCCATTCGATCATGGAGGAATTAAAAATACCTTCACATTCGAAGTGGCCTCCTTGGCTCTTAAGGATTTTCTCCTACAATCGCCATGCTTTAAGCCATGGGATCCAGGAGGAAGCTCTTGTATGTTGAGCATCATTTGGCTTTTCTTCTACAAGCCATGGGATTCGGGAGGAAGATCTTATATTTTGAGCACACCTTGGTCTTTCTACCACAAGCTATGAGATCCGGGTGGTTTTAAACTTTTCTCTTTATTTGCTTCTTACTTTGAATAATTTAATTGCATCAAATCTTTGTGTGGCTGACATGAGTACAATAGGGTTGATTTGCATGTGATTTTAAATTTTGTGTTGATGAGCATGATCGTGCACAGTGGAATGATTTTTCTTTTCCCTTTCCCTTTATCTTGTGCTTTATTTTTTATTGCAATGAGGACCATGCAAATTTTAAGTGTGGGAAAGGAAATCTATGATTTTTATGCTTATGCTGCATGCAATTAACTGGCTATGTTTATATGATGATAAAAATAAGGGACCCCTTACAATGTTTTTTTGGAAGAACTGCTTTGATAGTCTCACAAGTAAATTTGAAAAGGTTTGTCTTTGAAAATTGAAAATTAGCAGAAAGTTCTTTGTTTGATAATTTTTCATTAGACTTAGCTTCTAAATGTGAGATTTGGGCTTTTATAAGGGTTAGGCTTTAATGCTAAATTTGTTGATATTAACTATTTTTCTTTGATGAGTGTGATTTCTTATGTTGATACATTCTAGAATTTGTCTTGAGACCGTTTTGAGGTGAATTTGATTTGTGTGCATGTGGAAATATGGTTGGGGCACTCTTAGGACTTTTTTTGGCCTACATTATTTTGATAAACACTTCCACTAGTTACCCATGTTGAGCCTTAATGAAAATTATTTTCTTTGGTCCCTGCCTTAAAAATTGGAAATTGTTTTCGGTGACCTCTTCGAAGTATCTTGGAGCAATAGTTGGAATGTTTTGATGTCAATCCCTTTCCGGAAATAAAAGTGTTAAAAATAGGTTTGAAAGTAAGAAAAGGGCTGCTCTCTCTATATATAAAGAAAATATAAAAATATAAATAAAACCATCTAAAGATGGTGGAAATAAAGACAGAGAAGAAGCAATAAAAGAAAAGAAAAAAAAAACCGATAGTAACGGAAGGGAAAGAAAGGAAAGATTGAAGAAAAAGTGGTCGGTTCTTGAAATGATTGTGGAAAAAGTGTCAATTGTACTTAATGCTCTTATTTATGTTTGAAGAGGTTATTACTTGCTGAAGAAGTACTGAGTAGAGTAATAAGTAAATTGGTTACTGATGGAAAGCTTCAGCTAATGGCAGGACCAAGGAGTTTTCGAATGCCAAGTCATGTTCTATATGTAGATGATGTTATGATTTTATGTAGAGCTTCTCAACAGTGTTTTCATAATTTAATCAAGCTATTCAGAGATTATGAGCAAGTTTCTAGACAGGTTCATAGTGTAGACAAATCTAGATTTTACTATGGTGCTATTTCTCCTTCAAGAGCTGCTATTATTTCTGGTTTGCTAGGTTTCTTAGCAGGCAGTCTTCCTTTTCAATACTTAAGAGTACCTTTGTTTAAGGGCAGGTCTAAAAGAATTTATTTAACTTCTGTAACAGATAATATCAAATGTAATTTATCTGCTTGGAAAGGCCCTTTGCATTCTATCACGGGAAGGGTCCAATTGGTCAAATCAGTGAAATCTAGCATGTTGATTTATAGCTTTCAGATTTACAGTTGGCCTAGAAGTTTGTTGAATTCTGTGGACACTTGGATCAGGAATTTTGTTTGGTCTGGTGATGTTAATTACAGGAAGATTGTTACAGTAAGGCAGGTTTTGTTAAATTAAGTTGGCAGAGGATTTCCTCTTCTTTTCAATTGGGCTGCTCTGTAGAAATTCAGGGTTTTCAGAAATAATGTGCCAGCTAGTTATCATGTTTCTTCTTCCATTTGGCCTGGTAATAGATCAATCTGCCTTTGGTACTAATCAATTCAAGTTGGCAGCTTAGTAATGGCACTTCTATCAATTTCTGGTTGGATCCATGCCTATCTAGTCCAGTTATTGATTTAACTGGTATGCCTCAATCGATGCACAGTTCTTTAAAAGTCAAGATTTGTGATTTTATTGTTGATGGCAGGTGGTCAATTCCTATTGAGCTGCTTCAAAATTTTCCTATTATAGAGACTGAAATAAAGAAGATTTCTATTCCACTGATTTCATGTGAGGATGAATTGGTGTGGAACAACTCTGATTTTGGTTTATTAACTCTTAAGGATGCCTTCCTTTTTGTTAATGCAGTTAATCAGTCAAATTCTTGGGCTAAGATTATTTGGAGAAAATGCATTCCTCCATCTAAGTCTTTTGTTCTTTGGAGAATTTTATATAACAAGATGCCAACTGTGGAGAATTTTATGGTCCAAAGGTTGTTTTATGGTTTCTAACGGTTCATTGTGTAACAAGGCTGCAGAATCTACTCTATAACATCCCGATTTTTTGTAACTCTAATCGAGTTGGTTAACCTTGATTAGGGCTTTGGATGCATGTGTAAATTGTTATAAGCTAGTTTAAGACCTAGTTGGAAGCTTAGGAATAGGCTTGAACAAGGGTGGAAGTGCCTAAGGTGTTGAACGAGAAACTGTGGAAGTCAGAAGTTTGGAAGGTTCTTCTCAGCTGAGCGGCACGCTCAAGCGTGGGAAGGGAGCACGCCCAAGCATGCCAACGCTCAAGCGTTGGTATGTTGTACGCTCAAGCGTGCTGAGTGCATTTGCCAGCTAGTGTACTTTTTGATGCGTGTGCTACACGTGTCAAGCCAGGGTGAAGGCAGAGTGGACAAGGCTCCACACTCAAGCAAGCTGGAGAGCTGGTTGTCCAAGCTAAAGCGTGCTTAGCAGAACAAGATGGACGAGTTTCTTTCTCTTCTCCATTTCTTGCATGAAACTTTGAGAGTCCAGAGAGCTTTCCCTGCGTTCTGGAGAGAGAGAGAGAGACTGAGATTCCAGAGTGAGAAAGCAAGGTTTCAAGGTGATTGAGGTACCGAAACGCAATTCCAATTGCACCGTTGTGATCACGACCAAGTTATCTACAACTTTGATGGATCCGTTTCTCCATTCAGCAAAGGTAAGCTCAAATCCCTACCACGTGTTCTTTGTGGTTCTTCAAGTCTTTACCTTTCTCCTTTAACTTTTGAGTTTCCCTAGGGCTAACACTATCGCATATGTGTTGTGTTCGTGATTAGGGCTAAGTTCGCGATGGTGATTTCTCTCGGATTGGAGCTTGAGACTGCGGCTGTTGGAGAAGCTTGAGGTTGTTCTTCATGTTGAAGGTTGTGAGCTTGGTGAGCCGGTGATCGTGTTGATCTTCGTGCCAACTATTCAGGTGGGGAGAAAGAGTATTGCTGCTGTCGGGAAGGCAGGAGTAGTGTAGTGTGTTTTCTGCTATATGTAGGGAAGCCCTAACCCTACTAGTGGATGAGCCCCGATAAAGTACCTAAACCCTAGGTTATGCTTACTTTGGGCTATCGCCGTCAAGTTTGGAAACCCTAGGTTAGTTAACTGTTGATTGAGGATGATCTGTTTTGTATGACTGCTGTGTTACGGAATTATATGGTTGCTATCTGTCTAAGTGCCTATATGCTACTTGGTATGTGATATGTTGCTATGTGTTGTTGTTGATATCACTGTTGTTGGAATTTTTTTTGTTATGCTGTTTGTGGTAATCGTTGTGTGGTGGTGAAATGCCATAGAGTTAAGTTTGGTTGTGTGCTGTGTTGTTATCCGGTTGATATTGTGGATGTTGTTGTTGCTGTTATGTTGACTGTTTGGGGCAGTGGCCATGTTGTTTGAGCGGTGGCGAGTGGGGACGGGTAATGTTGGTGAGTTGCGAGGTTTTCTGTCTTCTGCTTTTGGATGTACCTTTTGTTTCTTTTGGTTTTGTTTTGTACAGTTTGTATACTTATGTATAGTGCCCTACTAATGGGGCTATGTTAAGCATGGTATCTGTATAGTTATCTTTATGTTGCGCTTTTACTCTGATGCGATCTGTGCTTGCCGTATGTTGTATGTTTTAAATGCACATATTTTCGCTACGTTGTTTGAATACCACGCTATTGCTATATTACGGTATGGCATAGTTAATAACCATAGGATTTTGGGACTAATGGGATGATTTCATATTTATATGGGGTCGTCTCATTTTGGTTGTATCAGAGCAGTTCGGTTCTAACCGGACTGTGAGGTTAAGTGTACTGGCCTTAAAGGTTGATACTCGAGTTCTATCAACTAAGTCTAGTTTCGGGTAGACTGTCCGATGTGCTAGTTAGCAAAGTGTGATAACTGTTTTTATTTATAAGGCATATGATATGTTTAATTGTTGAGTGCTATTATATGTCTTATGAATTGGAACTAATAGCTTCTTTTACAGAAGCTAGATGGCACGTGGGAGAGGTGGAAGGACAGTTGCAACCGGAGGCCATGGTAACAATAACAACAACAATGGTGACCACTCAGGGATAGGAAGTGGTGGTGACACCTTTGAAGCAATGCGCGCCATGCGGGACTTAGCTATCTCAATGATGCAACAAACCCAGCAGGATGCCCAGTATATGCAGAGGCAGGAAAAGAGAGAGGCAAGGCAGGATCAGTTGCATGCGGTAAGAGGAAACGAGACTGTGGACACTGGTCTCAACGCATTCATGAAAGGAAATCCTCCTCAGTTCCACGGAGAGTACAACCCTGAAGCTATAGAGATGTCGTTGCAAGAAATCGAGAAAGTGTTCATGGCCATACATTGAATAGAGGACAGGAAAGTGATGTACGCTGCATTTATACTGGTGGGTGCAACAGAAGCTTGGTGGAAAAACAAGCTCAAATTATTGGAAACAGAGGGCAGATTGATTACTTGGGGTTTGTTCCGGTAGTATTTTCAGGAGAAGTACTTCCTGAGGAGCGTCAGGCAAGAGAAAGGGAAAGAGTTCCTGAGTCTGAAATAGGAACAGCTGTCAGTTGGTGAGTACGCTCTGAGTTTCGAAGCATTACTCAAGTTTTCACAGTTGTATTAGATCCACCCAGACGAAGAATGGGTCTGCAGAAGGTTTGAAGACGGGTTGAGGCCCGAGTTGAAGCAAGCAATGTTACCTCTGAGTATCAGTTCTTTTCCTGAGTTAGTAGAGAAATGCACGGTGGTGGAAGGGCATGACCGAACAGGGATTGTCCCACAACAAGTGAAAAGTGGTGGGTCTGTTTGAAGCAACCAGAGAGGTAGAAGTGACAGGTTCTAGCAGAGGGCGAAACCGTATGATCGCTCGGCCCAGTTTGATATTAACCATGGAGGGAGCAGCTCCTCCCAAGGGCAACAGGAGATCAAGACCTGTTTCCATTGCAGAGGACCGCATGTAGTCAAGAATTTCCCGAGGACCCAACATATCAGGTGCTTTAACTGCAACCAGATAGGTCACTATGCATCAGATTGCAAGCCCGAAGTTAGCACAAGGGCTTAGTTTCTAAAGCAGAGCGGGAGAGCTCAGAGTGGCGGAGCAAGATCAGTAGTGGTAAACCAGCAGAGTAGGCCACAAATGACCGGAAGGTTGTTTGCCGTGAGGGGATCTGAAGCCTCTCGAAGCCCCGACCTGATACAAGGTAAATACTTAGACTCTGGTAAACTTTTGTCAATTTTATTTGATTAGAGGGCTACTCAATCTTTCATATCATTAGAGTGCATGGATCATTTAGGGTTGCCTATTTCTGTATTACCTTACGATTTGAATGTCTCAACGCCTACTGGCGATTCTTCGACTACCCTACTTGTATGCCTTAAGTGTCCTATCACGGTAGAGAACCATCATTTTCTTGTTGATCTCATCCGTTTGCGTATTCAATAGATAGATGTAATCCTAGGCATGGACTGGCTTTCGGCCAATCATGTGATGTTAGACTATTCAAATAAAATCCTTCTTTTTTAAGAGCGATCTGGATTGATGCCTGCCAACAACAGTGATCCGACGGGTGGACGATCGGATGAGTATGTGGTGTTGTTCTCTTTGGAAGCAAGGGAGACTCCTATTATCGGAGCTTTACCTGTCGTGCGAGATTTTCTGGAGATGTTTCCCGATGATGTTCCCAGACTGCCAGCGGAGAGAGAGGTGGAGTTTGCTATAGATCTTGTACTGGGGGCTGGGCCTACATCGATAGCGCCATATGAGATGTCTCCAGTTGAGCTGACAGAACTGAAGAAACAGTTGGACGAGAGGCTAGGCAAAGAGTTCATCAGACCTAGTGCATCTCCGTGGGGAGCGCCAATATTGTTTGTGAAGAAGAAGGACGGAAGCTCGAGACTGTGCGTAAACTATCGTCAGCTGAACAAAGTGACGATAAAGAACCAGTATCCGTTACCACAGATAGCTGATTTGATGGATTAGCTGAAGGGAGTAGTTGTGTTTTCTAAGATCGATCTACGATCAAGATACCACCAGATCAGGGTTAAGAAGGAGGATGTACCAAAGACTGCTTTTCGGAGTCGGTATGGTCACTACGAATACTTGGTTATGCCGTTTGATGTGACTAATGCTCCAGCCGTGTTCATGGATTATATGAACAGGATCTTCCGACCGTTGTTTGACAAGTTTGTTGTCGTTTTCAGCGATGACATCCTTGTATACTCTTCGAGTAGAGAGGAACACCAAGAGCATCTAAGGGCGGTGTTGCAAGTGCTAAAGGATCGGCTGTTGTATGCTAAACTGTCGAAGTGCGAGTTTTGGCTAGAGGAAGTTCAGTTTCTAGGCCATGTGATTAGTAAGGATGGAATCGCAGTGGATCCTGTGAAAGTTGAAGGCGTAGTGAGTTGGGAAAGCCATAAGTCTGTAAGCGAGGTGAGAAGCTTTCTTGGCTTAGCGGGATACTATTGGAGGTTTATCGAGAGATTCTCTAAAATTGCGTTACTTATGATGCAGTTAACGAGAAAGGGGAAAGCGTTTGAGTGGTCAGAGGCTTGTGAGCAAAGTTTCCAGGAGCTGAAAAGAAGACTAACCACATCACCAGTGTTCATGCTACCAGATCCATTAGGATGATTTGATGTATATTGTGATGCATCTTCTCAAGGATTGGGATGTGTGCTCACAAAAGAAAGAAAAGTGGTGGCATATGCCTCCGGGCAGTTGGGAGTACATGAGTGGAACTAAGCATGATCTAGGGTTGGCTGTGATAGTGTTTTCATTAAAGATATGGAGACACTATCTATATGGTGCTTAATTCAGTGTGTTTCGCGACCATAAGAGCCTGAAGTACCTATTAGATCAGAGAGAGTTGAACATGAGGCAGCGGGGGTGGATGGAATTCATAAAGGACTATGAATTCAACCTACAATACCATCCAAGTAAGGCGAATGTACTAGCGGGTGCGCTCAGTAGGAAATCCCTACATGTGTCTGCAATGATGGTAAAGGAGCTAGAGCTATTAGAGGCATTTAGAGATCAAAATCTAGAAGCAGAAATCATTGAGGATAAATTGAATCTTGGGATGGTTAGAGTAAATAGCGATTTCCTGAAACTTCTATGGAAGAAGCAAGCTGAGGATAAGTACCTCGAGAGTGTAAACCGGTTAGCAGAGGAAGGTAAGACTTTGGAATTCAAAAGAGGTACCAATGGTTTGCTTAGGTATGGTGACCAGGTTTGTGTGCCAGCGGATAGAGAAGTTCAGAATATGATCTTGGAGGAAGCACACAAGAGCAAGATGAGTTTCCATCTGGGGGCTACCAAGATGTACCAGAACCTGAAGAAGCTGTTTTGGTGGCCGGGGATGAAGAAAGAGGTGGCGACGTATGTTCTAACCTACTTGGTGTGCCAGAAAGCGAAGATTGAACACCAGAAGCCAGCAGGGTTGTTGCAATCGCTGGATGGCCCAGAATGGAGGTGGGATAGCATTGCCATGGACTTTTTTTCTGGGTTGCCGAGAACTCAGAAAAGATGTGATGCCGTCTGGATGATCATTGACAGGTTGACGAAGTGTTCTCACTTCTTACCTATCAACCAGAGTTACTCTCTGGAGCGATTGACTCGGATCTACATCAAGGAGGTTGTGAGGCTGCATGGAGTACCTTCAAGTAATGTTTCGAATCGTGATCCAAGGTTTACCTCAAGGTTTTGGAGGAGTTTACACAACGTAATGGGAACTAAGCTAAGCATGAGTTCTGCTTATCATCCTCAAATGGATGGTCAGTCTGAACGAACAATTCAGTCATTAGAGGACCTCTTGAGAGCGTACGTGTTGGAGAACACGGGAAGTTGGGACGAGTTCCTTCCATTGATCGAGTTTACTTATAACAATAGTTTCCATTCAAGTATTGGCATGGCGCCATACGAGGCACTATATGGGTGTAAGTGCAGGACTCCGTTGTGTTGGTTTGAGATTGGAGAAAGTCAGCTATTAGGTCCGGAGCTGGTACAACAAACAACGGAACAAGTCCATAAGAAGGGAGAAGATGAAGATTGCAAGGGTTAGGCAGAAAAGTTAGGCTAACAAGAGGAGAAGACCCTTGGAATTTCAAGAGGTAGACCATGTCTTCATGAGAGTTACCCCAAGAGTTGGAGTGGGCAGGGCAATCAATTCCAGAAAGCAGACACCTAAATTCATAGGACCGTTTCAGATTCTTGGTCGAGAGAGAGAGACTGGGATTTCAGAGTAAGAAAGCAAGGTTTCAAGGCGATCGAGGTTCTGAAATGCGATTCCGAATGCACCGTTGAGATCGCGACCAAGTTATCTACGACTTTGACAGATCCATTTATCGATTCACCAAAGGTAAGCTCGAGTCTTTGCCTTTCTCCTTTAACTTTTGAGTTGCCCTAGGGCTAACACTATTGCATATGTGTTATGCTCATGATTAGGACTAAGTTCGCGCTCGTGATTTCTCGCGGATTGGAACTTGAGGCTGTGGCTATTAGAGAAGCTTGGGGTTGTTCTTCGTGTTGAAGGCTGCAAGTTTGGTGAGCCGGTGATCGTGTTCATATTCGTGCCAACTGTTCAGGTGGGGAGAAAGAGTACTGCTGCCGTCGGGAAGGCAGGAGTAGTGTAGTGTATTTTCTGCTATGTGTAGGGAAGCCCTAACCATACTAGTGGCTGAGCCCCGATAAAGTACCTAAACCCTAGGTTTAGCTTACTTTGGGCTATCGCCATCAAGTTTGGAAACCCTAGGTTAGCGAACTGTTGATTGAGGATTATCTGTTTTGTATGACTGTTGTGTTATGGAATTCTGTTGTTGCTATTTGTCTAAGTGCCTATATGCTACTTGATATGTGATATGTTGCTATGTTTGTTGTTGACATCATTGTTGTTGGTATTGTTTCTGTTATGATGTTTGTGGTAATTGTAACGCCCCACTTTAGGGGTCACGATTATTCAACACAAGACCATAGTTTAAAGGCGGAAAATATATAAATAGAGCTTACCGAAAATATAGGTTTTCTTACTCGAGTTCCAAAACCATACACGTACACTTTCACAATAAGGATAATATGCATTATCATAACAATATTAAAAGATAGAACATCTTTCAAAATACATAGGTACACGTCGTTTCAACACTGAACTACAGAAGAAACAAAATATACAAAAATAAGCTTAACCTATATTACAGGAGACGCAGCTCCATAACATAAGGGGAGCGGTACATAATAAATATACAAACACTAGGAAAGACTCTAGAGACTGGCCAAGAACTGACGTTGTACTACTCATTAGAGTAATACTCCTCTAGGTGCTCCTCCTCCTCCTCCTCCAAGGCCTGCATGTCATAACCGCTCATGATCTGCTCCGCGTACTACAGTGCCTCCTCATCAGTCCTCAATCACCACGGGCTGGCAGGGGCTACCTCAGGAATGTCCTCCGGAATATGCTCGGGCACTTCCTCTTCCTCCTCCATCTCTTCATCGTCAGACGAGAGGATAACGACGGGAACAGAAAAGGATACCTTGGCAGGAGCCCGTGTGCTCTTACGAGCAGTCATCCTCCAAGTCGCCCAATGGCGGGGAATCAGAGGGTGTAGCTCGGAAGGCTCATAGGTAGGCCCTAAGGGTGGTACAACAGGGACAGAAAGGCCTGCCGCAGATACAGGTATAGCAGAAGTAGATGCTGTAGTAGGTGGAGGTGGCATAGAAGCAGGGTCAACATATATGTCCCGAGGCTCGTCCCGATGAACTGCAGTCAGGGTGTTGGGCTTTCGCGGATGATTAACAGGTGGCGGTGGTGGTGGCGGTGGCTGAGAAATCCCAGTGCTACCTTCGCCACTAACACGTAGAGTGCAACCTCTCTCTGATAGGCTCATCATGTGAAAGGGTGACTCCCTCCTACTCGTGAGGCTAACAGCTCCAGTATAGGTACGGCGTCCATCTGGGTGGATCGTCCAAGCATCCTCGCCATCATGGAAGATCAAGTCCAACATCAAGTGAGACGATGGGTCGCTCACCATATCTACTCACCATAGCAGGATGAAACCCACACGAGCAGCGTGACAATAGAAGTAATGAGGTCAGATTTTGCATATCGCACAACCAGAATAGCATTGATAAAAGTCACGCGCCCACGCACCCAATCAGCATAATAGGGCATGGGCTTTCACAACATAATAAATAAATTGTATGGCATCACAGTTAATATATCAATCAACAATAATATGGGTCAAGGTCAACTCAATTATGCAATGACACAAATGCAGCATGACTTAGACCCCTACTCCATGGAGCTAAACATATCAAGAGTGAGTGATTGGGAGAACATTGTCTGCGTTATCTCAGCCCACAGTGCCACATCTATAGATTGCAATCATCATAACGGCTCACACCAGACGTTCTTTACCCAAATCATGATTTGTCCGGTGTTTCAGTCAAGACGTCAGTGTTTTTCGATGGATATCCATGACAGAGAGGAGCTACTCTCTGGCCACATGTGTTTTCCCCAACCCCCGACGTCCCCAAGATCCTCATGATCGACACCCCAGACAATCGCACCTGCACCAAGGTGTAATCTCAACTCCTAGGCATCATGCCTGACTCATGCACAGATGCAGATGCATGCCAAGAAAACCACACAAAACAGCCACATACTATCTCATCACTGTAGCACCACGTTTATCTCTTGATAAACCATAGGATACCCTTACAGGACCCACTTTCACACTACTTGCCATTAATCGCCCATCCTTGGTTCCGTTCCTTACAATCACGTACCACTTCATCGTTCGAAACACGATGTTTGTGTCTTATGATACATTAGTCCATAACCTAGATGTATTATGGAGGTTAGGGTTCCACAAGGAATCCCTTCATCAATCTTCTCACTTGACTAGCAAAGGAACATTACTTATGCTTTATAAGTAACTCTTAGTGATTAAACATTATGGAGTCCTTAGATTATCTAAATCATCAAGGATGAACATGTCTTTTACTAGAATCTTATGAGTCCATTATGGAGTTCATATAGATTCCCTCAGGAAATAACGTGTTTATACTATTATAGTGAAAACTTCAAAGTACTATCCTTATGTCAAAGTAGTTGATGAAATCTCCTTTATTAGGTATAGTTTGAAAACTCTAATCAAGTATCCGTAGGTGTCTCATTTAGTGTAAAACTCTTTGAGTTAGTTCCCTTAATTCTATTACTTAGTGTAGAAGAAAGCATGATTCTCCTTTGAAATCATTATTTTGTTTTCAGATGAATTATAACTTATAAACCTTTTGGAAAGTTCTAAAAGGCAGATAGTGTAAAACTCCTTGTTTTTAAAGAAAGATTTTGTAAGAATCCTATCTTCTCAAGGAAGGCTTACTAACTAAAATTCTTTAAAAACCATCTTGATTAATTACGGAACTCTTGGATCTTTGAAAAACTTTTCTTTAAAACAACTTATTAAAGTAAGTGGTTGATCAACATCAAACCAACCTATTCCTAACTTGATTCTTACATGAAGTCCAAAAACTCTTATTTCACAACAAATGATTCTTTGGAACCAAAACTTGGTTTCTTTGGAAACCTTTTCAATTTATATACTTTCTATACTTTAGTATGAACATATAAAACCCCTTAGCATTAATATTTTAAGGTCCTAATCCTATTTTCTACACCAAGGCCGAATGCCCATAGGAAAATAAGATAGGTTTTTCTTTGTTTTATTGCATTGTTAGAACCATATTAAGTTCATTTTACCAACACTTAAACATAGAAGCTTTGTCTTCCTTTCTACACATCATATGGCCGAAACACTCATGGTCATATACCACCAAAATACAGCCATTAAACAACATCCCAAGTAGCATAGAATAATCACATCAACATATAAGCATGTTATCAAGACAACTTAGAACATAAACAAGTTCAAACCATTCAAAAATCCTACCCTTAGATCTTTGGACCTAAGAATAGTTTTTTACCATGCCAAAATACTTTTCTTCTAGCACATACACACTGAAACATCATACCAACACAACCACACAATTTAATATGACAACAAAGTAAAGAACTTTATGAGGAAACCCTAGATATGGTTCACACAATTTAAGGTGTGATATGATGCACTCCCCCATTATCTTTGTGAAGCTTCCTTGAAGAGTAGAAGATGAACACTTGGTCACCAAAACCACAAGGAAAACTGTGACCTAGAGGAGAAACAAACAAGTTCAAAAACTTGATTTTTTAACTTCATAAACAATAAGGTCACAATGATTTTTCAACATCATAAGGATGATAACATAAAGATGTTCTCAAGATTAAGAAATAGAAGAAACTAAGTTAGAAACTTACTCTTGAACAAGGGTTCAAAATCAAGTTCAAGAAGCTTGAATCTTCTTGAATGATTAAGAGGAAAGTTGTTTAGGTGAATGAGATAAACAAGAATATGAAGTTAGAATGATGAAATAAGATGAGTATGAACCCTTACTAGGTCTGGCCGAATGCAAGAGGATGTGAGAGAAGAGAGAAAATCTTGAGTTTTTGTGTTTTGAGTGAGAAATGAATGGAGTAGTAACTTGGTGTCCCCCCCTCCCCTTGAATGGCCAAATATTAGGGCCTTGTGGACTCCAAAATGTTATTCAATCATGGTCATAAAGAATGGAGGGTCAAGATTCAAGTGGCTGAGTGTGTTGTTGCTTATGGAGGGCTTAAGGACAAGATTAAACAAAAGTGGCTAAGATGCTTTTTCCATTAATGGTTAATGTCATAAACTTGAATTGAGATGATGGAAAGCCAATCTTGGCTCCTCCCAAGGTGGAATGGTCAAATGGCCTTAACTAAATGCAATAAGAATAGTTACATTTTCATTTAGCTAGGAATTAGGTAATTAGGGTTTTTACCAAAAATGGATAATTGGTTTTTCTACTTTTGGTAAATTTTTAGATTTTAAGAAAGCTAATTCTTTTCATTAGGAATAATAAAAAAGGTAATGGAAAATGTAATTCAATATTACATCTCACTTAATTCCTTGTTTCCCGGCCTCCGGCATGCAAAACGAGCAATTACCCGATAACGAGCAAAATAGAACTTTTATCGGTTTTTCGTCCCTTGACGACCAAAGAAACTTTACCACAACATAACTATGGATATAAACCATCATATAAACATTGACAATATATATATATATATATATATATATATATATATATATATATATATAAGTCATATCAAACATAAAGGCAGCGATCACAATTAAATGTTGATCATAAACAGTTACAGAAATGGGGGTGTTACAGTAATCGATTTGTGGTGGCAGAATGCCGTAGAGTTAAGTTTGGTTGTGTGCCATGTTGTTATCGGGTTGATATCGTGGATAGTGTCGTTGCTATTATGATGACTGTTTGAGGTTGTGGTCGTGTTGTTTGAGTGATGGCTCGTGGACGCGTGGCTTCGAGGCTGTGGCCATGTGGATGCAGTGGCATCGTGATGTTTCTGATTGAGTGTTTTGACGTGAGATCCGGTATCAAGCCCGTTGAGGATGTTTGTTGCATACCATCAGCTGCCAAGTGACGAGGCCGTATGACAGTTAGTAGGGGCTGCCAGCATCATAGAAGGTTAGTTGTACCAGAGTGCAGGTACGGAAAGAAGATGTGGCGGTCACGTGAGTGACCTTGGGGATTTTCTGGTCTTGGGAATAGTTTACAATGACGGATGAGGTAGCTCCTATCCTGTCGTAACGCCTAATCCAATATGATTTGCCCGACTAATCCCAGAGCTTTCCATGTTCCAGGCTAACGTTTCGAGGCGACCGACATGCCCTGGTTTCGGTGTGGAAGGGGGATGCACTCTTATTGGTCACGGCGAGCTGTTCGGTTTCTTGTACAAACTAAGTCCGTTTTGACACAGAACCTGTCCTGGTGTGGACTTGTTCGGGTTTGGAACCGTTCCGGTGTGGAACCAGTTTTCGTGAGCTTTCGGCCGACATGATGCATGGGATTAGTATCCCAGTCTAGAGGATTGATCTGAGTGTGAGACTCATGGAGATGGATGCTTTTTGCATGTGTTGTCTTGGGAGACATATGTTTGAGTGCAGTATCTGTCGTACTTGTTGCACCTACTACCTGTTATATGATACTTGTGTACCACACGGCTGCTGTTATTTCCCGCATTGCTCTGCGCTATATTTCTTATCTCCCTACTGCTTTTTATATTTCTGTTTGGTTCTCGGCTCGCATGAAGACGAGGAGCCAGCTGATGGATCCGAGGGCGCACCTTTTCATCACATCGGCACTGAGGATGCCGGTGTTAGGCCTGATCAAGATCATCTATCACGATGATCGGGGGTGACATGTTGACCCCTTAACTTTTCTGACAGTCTACATAGGGCCGGTGAGAATAATGTTCCGGGGAGGGGCATTGCACAGGAAGGACATCATGGGACCCTTTAGAGTCATGCAGTTCCTACCTTTTCCACGTATGTGGTTGCTGCCGAGGCGTCATAAGAGGGACTACACCTGGATCGAGCTAGCATCCTCGCAGGCGACCAACAGGAGAGGCTACGTCTATCGAGGCCAGTGCCGGAAGACGGAGCAGTATTTGAGGACCTACCGTCGGTGTAGGATTGTTCTGTCCAGCTCTTCATCGGAGTATGAGCCCTTCGTGTGGTATAGGAGTACTCATGGCGAGGACCAGGGTAGTTCAGGACATCCTCACCACTGATGGTGGGAGCCTGCCAGTGCGTCCTAGGTTGTGAGCTTAGAGTTTTTTATGTATTTTGAGTGGGGACGGGTAGTGCTGGTGAGTTGCGAGGGTTTCTGTCTTCTGCTTTTGGATGTACCTTTTGTTTCTTTTGGTTTTATTTTGTACAGTTTACATACTTATGTACAGTGCCCTACTGATGAGGTTAAGTTATGCATGGTATCTGTATAGTTATCTTTATGTTGCGCTTTTACTCTGATGTGATCTATGCTTGCCGTATGTTGTATATTTAAAACGCGAGCATTTCCGCTACGTTGTTTGAATACCATGCTATCGCTATAATACGGTAAGGCATAGTTAATAATAGTAGGAGTTTGGGACTAATGGGATGATTTCATATTTATATGGGGTCGTCTCATACTCAACACTTATTCTTGGATTGTCCTTTTGCTCAGGCTCTATGGAACTGGGTTGGAAGTATTATTGATTGCAGAATAGATTGTTCTAGTATCAATTCTGTTCATTCAGTTTGTAACAAAGGGTGGAGTCATCAAATTCAAGATATTGTCATTGCAGGTGTTATAAATGTCTTATGTTCAATCTGATATTGCAGAAACCAGATTAAATTTAGAAGTAAGATAGTTTTTGTGCAAGCTGTTATATCTATGATATCTGCAAATGTTTCTTTGGCTGGGAATAGTAGTGTTGGATCCATGTCTTCTTCTGTTCTTGTTCTTATGATTCTTAAATCTTTTCTAGTTGATGGTCATTTGAATAAAGCTCCAAGAATATTGCAAGTCAATTGGTTCCCTCTATGTACTTATATGATTAAATGCAATGTTGATGGTGCATCTAGAGGTTGTCCAGGCTTAGCTTCTTGTGGAGGTATTTTCAGAAATAGGAGTGATGCTGTCTTGGGTTGTTTCTCGGCTAATCTTGGTGTTGCCAATGCTTTTCAGGCTGAATTGCATGGTGCTATGTTTTGTATAGAAATTGCAGTTAGGGAAGGTTGAAATTCTGTTTGGTTGGAGTGTGACTCTCAGCTTGTTGTTTTAGCTTTCAAAAACAGCAAAATAATTCCTTGGAGGTTAAGGAATAGGTGGAATAATTGTCTTCATCTCAGCAAGCATATAAGGTTTATTGTTTCTCACATTTATAGAGAAGGCAATACTTGTGCTGATAGATTAGCTTCTTTTGGTCTTTGTATTAGTGGTTTCATTTGGTGGAACCTTATCCCTAGTTTCATTTCCGAAGATTTTTTTAGGAATAAGCTAGGATTGCCTTCATTTAGGTTTAGATGATTCTTTAGCATGGGTTTGGTAAATGTCCCCCCATGGTCACATTCTTGTATTCAATTTCCTTTTATTAATAAAATCATATGATATGCTGCAAATGTTGGATGGTGGTTATGGTGCCAATCTAGTTGGGATCACTTCTCGCTATAGTGATGATTTTGCATATCATTTCTTTGTTTAAAAAACAACTTAAATTCTGGGTTAGCCCTTTGTATATCCTTTTTCTTTCTCTATCACACCTGACATCAATGCCTTGGCCCCATCATAAGCCATGAAAGACCCCTTCATTTTTGCATGTACATGAATCATATTGTGGAGATCTGGTCAATAGACAAGCCTATGGTAATGTATTTACTTTGTGAATCTTGAGTGCTTCATGTCTTTACCTGATACACTATGAGATTGTGAGTAGAGTGACCCATGGTCTTTGGAAAGTTTGATTTCAAGAAACTTGAGTTTCTAATTGGGTAATCTTTTTACGTCTTTTTTAAAATTAAACTTGTATGACTATCTTTGTCATTCTGATGATTCTAATGATTTGGGTCCCCTGATTGATAAATTTGTTATTTGTTTTGAAAATTTTTTTAAGCTAGATAATTGCTTGAGGGCAAGCAATACTCAAGTGTGAAAAAGTTGATAAACCTCAATTCTGTGCATTTTATGAGGGGTAATTGGATTGTATTTTGGTGCATTTAATGATATTTATTATTGTATTTCACCTTTTTGCCTAAGTTTTTATAGAATTGACATTTAAGGCTGCTTGACGGACAATTAAAAGATTTTGGGAAATTTTGTGCTAAAAAGAAGAGATTTTGAAGACTGGAGGTCGAAACACGGTCGTGCTTCCACTTAGCACGGTTGTAATTACCTATTTGCATACCAAATCCGATGAAATTATAGAAAAACATTCAAACCAGTTCTCAGCAGTCGAAGTGTGCCTGTAGAGAAGAGATTTTTGCATATATCCCCTGTCACTGTTTTGATCATAACTTGAACTCTGGATGTTCGATTAAGGCGTTCTTTATGGCATTGGAAATCTTACGAAAAGCTATACAAGTATGTACAAGATGAACAGCCTTAAATGACATGAAGCATGCCCGTGAACAATACTATTTGACGTTGAATTTCATACTTTTTGCCCATGTACGGCCGCATATGAAGGAAGCACGACTGTGGCTGACAACAAATATTAGGGCTTTTATCCTATTTTTCTTATAAATAGAAGCCTTCAGCACCACTCTCTTCATCAGTTATCAGTTATGAGTTATCAATTATCATTCATCACTTATCATTAGTTTAGTAGAAACCTTTTTTGTTATGCCTTTGCTTTAATTTGAATTCTATTTGATTTCTAGGTTGCAATTTGAATGACATTATTCTATTGTTCTTCATCCATGTTAGGATTGATCACCCTTTGCATGCTAATAATCAATTAGTTGATTAACAGCCGTACTGCAATTTGTTGGTAGACCTGTAGGATAAACGTGGTTTAAATTATTGCATGACCAAACTTGATTTATTCCTTTCAATGAATGAACATCTTTGCTTTTTATGCTTTTTAATCATTTAAACTCTTTGGCTGCCAAACATTGGGTTCATCTGAATAAAAGAATATTAATTTCCTAACAAACAGTTAATAGTTTTATTAGAGGGATTGATTTTCATAAAACAATCGCGAAATTGAAAAGAACTAGGATTTGGGGGGGTATTGAACGTACAACCACGACTCTAGGTTTCACTCTATTGATTTCACAACCATTATTTCTCTTTTATTCATCTTTTACTATTGCTTACACCACAATCTTCACTCTATTCCGGTACTCACTTGCATATTGCTCATTAATCCCTTGGGTTCGATATCTGGACTTCCGTCCTATATTACTTTTGCGACAGGGTACACTTGCCTTTAAGTGTGTTCAAAATGCAACAACTGGTTGAGCTCTTGCATTGCTATAATCCAACCTTCGCCTAAAAGAGCTTCGTCCACTGTTTTTGGTTCTAGCTCAAAGATAAATGTTGAATTAGCTTGATTTCTAAAGGTTGGCCTTGTTCTAACTCTATCATCTGGTTGACTAATGATTTTATTTTCTGGATGATAAGTTTTGAACTACAAAGCTTTTTAACTTTCACTTGATGATTGAGGTGTGGACTCATCAGATTTGACTTCATTTACGGATTCCTTATCTTTGACTATTGGATGTTGATCATTGAAGTTGATATCTGCAAAAGATTCGTACAGCTCTGATAATACTTTATCAGGCTTCATGTCATTAAACTTAACATGAACATATTTTTCAACAATTAAAGATCTACAATTATAAACTCTATATGCTTTACATGTTTCTGAATATCATAAGAAGATACCGTTATCAACCTTAGCATAAAATTTTCCCAAATTATCCTTGGTATTTAGTTTAAAGCAAGCACGTCCGAATGGATGAAAATAAGATATTTTGGGTTTGCATCCTTTCCACATATCATATGGAGTCTTTTTCAGCATAGGTTTTATGTATATTCTATTTTGAATATAACAAGCTCTATTAACAGCTTGATCCCAAAAGTTCTTAGAGATAGAGTTATCATTTAGCAATGTTCTTTCCATCTCTTGAAGAGACCTATTCTTTCTCTCAACGACCCCATTCTATTAAGGTGTTCTAGGAGCAGAGAAATTGTGAAGAATACCATTTTATTCACAGAATAGCTGAAGTTTTTATTATCAAACTCTCCTCCATGATCACTTCAGATTGAGTTTATACAAATACCTTTCTCATTCTGAATTCTCTTACAGAATATTGAGAATAATTCAAAAGACTCATCTTTGTGAGCTAAGAACATAACCCATGTCCATCTAGTATAGTTGTCTACTATGACAAACCCATATTTCTTTCCACTTAAACAAGCGGTCTTTGTTTGACCAAACAAATCTAAATGTAGCAACCCTAATGGTCTAATGTTGAAAATATATTCTTTGAATTAAAAAAAAAAAAACTCTTAACTTGTTTCCCCTTTTGACAGGCATCACAGAGAACATGGACTTGTAGACAAGCTTTGGTAATCCTTTCACAAGGTTATCGTTCTGTAGCTTTGAGATCAACCTTAAGCTTGCATGACCAAGTCTCTTGTGCCAAATCCATTATTCATCATTAACAGACATTAGACATGATACATTTTAATTAGAGAGGTCCTCCAAGTCATTTTTATAGACATTGTATTGCTTCTGACTAGTGAATAGAGTGGATCCATCACGGGCCTTGACTATACATTTATTTTTATTGAAGGAAACAGCAAATCCTTCATTTCACAATTGACTTATGCTAAGCAGATTGTGTTTTAACCCTTCAACGAGCAACACATTATCAATAGAAGGAGAGTTGTTCTAACCAATCTTGCCTATACCCACAATCCTTCCTTTTTGGTTGCCTCCGAAGGCGACTGATCCTTCAAATTTTGACTTTAGGTCTAGGAATATAGACTATTCTCCCGTCATATGATGTGAGCATCCACTGTCCAAGCACCATGATTTGTGTCTTCTTCCTGCTGTCAAGCAAGTCTGCAATAAGGATTATCATGCTTTTAGGTAGAGCTGCCAATTTTGGCCCGGTCCGATGGGCTCACCCGAACAGCCCGTAATTTAGGACGAGCTTGGCTCTTCAAATGGTAGCCCGAAAAAATCAAACCTATTTGGCCCGGCCCTAGTAACCCGTCACACTGTTTGGCCCGACCCGGTATTTTTGGGCTGGCTCGGTACTGAACAAAACAAAAAAATTCTGTTGCACTTTTAGTAGTCACGACCTAGTCCACTAATTTCTAGAGGCCATTCCCTTCCATCCCATTGTTGTCGCTGAGAGTAAGTTAGAGACACAAATCTCTTCCTCTCTATCTAGCCCTAGGTTACGCGCAGCCGCCTTTACTCTGTACTCTCCGTCTCCGTCAGGTATCTCCTCCGCCTCCCTCTTGCAGAAGTCTCTCCAGAAGACCCGAACGAGGGTGTGCCTTCTTCCAATCAACTTCTCCTCCCATCAATCGGTTCAATCTCTCCATAATGAAGGCATGCGATTCTTGAACGGTCGATTGAAGGCAACGAGCAGGCAATAGTTTAATCAACCTTTTTTTAGTATTTTCTGAGTATTTTCTCACTCTGATGCCCCTCCGTAAGCTTTTCAGTGTTTTTCTCTCTTATTGATGTGAACCATATTGCCATATAGGTTTTGAAGGGAGAATACATTTTGATGTTGTCAAATAATATATCATTGTACTAAGCTTGAATGGATTATATACATGTGTTATATGATTAATATGACTTGTTAGAAAATACACATGTGACAAACACTTGATATATGTATTTGATTAAATGGCATAGAAATTAAATTTGACATTATTAGTAAATGCCTAAGGAACATTGAATGTTGAGAAGTAATGTGATTATCAATTAAGCATAAATGAGAAATATATTATTGATATTATTTGATCACATTTAAATAAAGACATAAGAAATATTAATTGGAATATTATCTTACAATATGTCTTTATATGATATATGGCTTTATGCATGAATTTAAATGAGAAATATACTACATCTTGAACTAATGTGTTTCATGAGAAATATCTTTAGAAAAGTTCACGTAAAAGCAAAAGCCAAGAGAATCAAGTTCAAGATCAATCAGGACCATGAAGATTGATAAAAGATATGTCAAGAGATTAAAGAGCCAAATTTATTAAAGACATAAATGGAATGTCCAGAATTGAAAAGCAAATATCTAAAGGACATCCAAGACAAATCTCAAGGAGATCAAGTTCTTCAAGACTGGGTTATGGGAAATTTTCTTTCTTGTAATCTATGTTTTTAGGATCTCTTTGTAAATGGTAGTAAAGCTCTCTCAATCTAAAATCACTCACACACACACATAAAATAAACTTAATAGGCTTCAAGCAATCTAATTGGATAAAATCAATTAATAGCCATTAAGTTTAAAATCATTTGGTTTAATAATTATAATCGATTATAGGATTTCTAATAATCGATTACCATCTATATGAAAAACGGATTTCAGAAACAGAAGAGCAATAATCGATTGGCATAATCGATGACAAACATATGTATGTTAATTGAGCTAAAATCAGAAAAGGATAATCGATTACATAATCGATTATAATCATAAGCATGTAAAAGGATCCTTAAGCAGAAAGGTCCTAATCGATTGGAGTAATCGATTATAAGGCTACTGCCTCCCAACGCCTTTTGTACTTAAGTGACATAATCGATTATGACTTTGTGTATAATCGATTATGATGCGAGGAAAATTAGTTCTACTATTGGGCTTAACCTAATTCCTATGGGCTTAATTTCTTTTTCTATAAATAGGAAGCCTTGGGGAGTGTTTCAAATAGAACACCACTCACTAATCCTAGTTGCGCTAAAACTTTGTTTTGATTCTTTTTATCACTCTCACTACTCTATACACTTCGAATATATTCATATTGAGATAGAGTTTATACTCCATATAGTTTGAGATTGTATTGTGCTTCAATTTGTTCTTTATCTACACTATTAAGAGTGCTCTGAAGGTTACCAGCACCTGTTAAGCTTGGTTGAGACTCTTTCACTAGAAGAGGTTATATCCCTGTTCTGTGAGGAGTGCTCTGAAGGTTACCAGCACCTGTTAAGCTTGGTTGAGACTCTGTCACTGGGGGAGGTTATATCCCTGGTCTGTGAGGAGAGCTCGGAAGGTTACCATCACCTGTTAAGCTTGGTTGAGGCTCTTTCACTGGGGGCTGAAGGTGATATCCCTGGTTTGTGAGGAGTGCTCTATTTTGTGAAGGTTTCTAGCTGAACCTGATTTAAAAACTAGTTATTGAGTGAAAACCTTTGGTGATTGACCTTGGGGACTGGACGTAGGCTACTGGGGCAGTTGGTAGCCGAACCAGGATAAATCTGCTTGTTCTCTCTTTCCCTATCTTTTTTATTATCGCAGTTTATTATTGCTCTTTATCTTAAAGCAATTTACTTATGGTGCTCTTCATTCAGTCATTTTATTTAACATTGTTGTAATTTATTTTATTCCGCTGCTATCTTTGTTTAAATTTTAAAAAGGCCTTTTGATTGCACAAAAAGTTTTTCAATTACACGATCATCCAATTCACCCTCCTCTTGGGTAATGTTTACCTGGGCCAACAATTGAAGTATGTAATTTTCTTTTTTCTTGAAATGTTTCTATGGGTGCTTCTTTATAGCAACTGATTGCTTGAAATGTTGTTGTCCATAGTTTAAGTCTTTTACTTTTCATTGTTCATTATACAAAATAAGTGACAGCGAGTGTTTCTTAGTTTTTTTTTTTTTTTTTTTTTTTATAATTAGGTTGATTTGGCCCGATGGCCCGGCATTGGACTAGGCTGGGCTAGGAAATTCATAGCCCGGTGTGAATCCGGGCCAGCCCGGCCTGATCCGCTTAAGTGTTATGGTCAGGCCGACCGGGCCGGGCGGCCCAATTTGACAGCTCTACTTTTAAGTACCCAGATATAGACTTGGGTCCTTTTTGCTAGTCACGGATGGCCTAAAATATTTAGCATTTTTCTTATGCATACATTTGGACGCAAAGTGTCCATTTTTGCCACAAACAGAACAATATATAGATTTCTTGGACTCGGTCCTCTTGTAAGAGACTTTTTGTTTCTCTTTTTCAAAGCCTATACTAGACTTATCATGAGAAGATCTATATCTCAGAATCAAATTTAGTTTCTTTGATCTGCCCGTAAACTTTGATAAGCTCTCAGTTATGTTGGAATAGGTGACTTCGACTCAAGAGGGGAGGGGTGAATTGAGTCTTAAAAATTCTTCTTTCATTTTCGAAAATTACTTTTCTCAAATTCAATTACAGAAGCTAACACAAATAATTATAATAGTATGAATAAATAAATAGTGTAATGGAAGAAGAGCGTGCAAACCAAAGATTAATCCTGGTTTAGTTCACCACCATTGGTGATCTACATCCAATCCCCAGAATACGTTTCCGATTTTGTCCACTATAGTCAAGCTTTCAAGGTGCTTGAAAAACTGTTACAACCAGAGCTCTCCTTAATTGGGATACCCCACCCTCAAATAGGAGCCTCAATCAAATAAACAAGGGATACCTCACCCTTTCACATAAACTGAAGGATACCTCACCCTCAACCTAGGGATACCTCACCCTTTCACTAGGTTTCAGCAATAAGAATACGATGATACACTCCACTAGTGGAGATGGATACAAATTGAAGTCCTATGAGATTGATAATAATAAGAACAATAGATGGCTCAAGGTGATTTCAGAAACTATTTGCAAAAACTCTTGCTTTATGGAATTGCTCTCGTGTTGTATCCTTTGTATCTTTTTTTTTTTTTTTTTCAAAGAGAGCAAAAGACTCTTTATAAATCTTTTAAAAAAACGGACTTTTGATTCCAAGAATGGCAACGAAGTAATGTGCAATGATTTTGATTCTTTTCATTCAAGGCACATAAAAATAGATTTTTACAGATGGCCAATCAATTTTCATAAGGAATAAGACGTGAAAAGTACAACTAAAAATCGATTTGAGGCTAGTGTAAAGCCATTTACTAAATCAATTGCGGTTGAAGGGAATCGATTGAATTGAAAAGATAAAGTCTTACCAGTCAGTGAAAATCGATTCTCTAGTAGTTTAAAATCGAATTCAGAAATTGATTAATGCATTTTTATGAATCGATTTTACTTCAAAAATAGAATGAAGGAACATGCCAAATCTGTTTTGCAAATCGATTAGAATATCATGAGAATTGATTTTGTTAATCGATTTGTAATACAATTTAAATTGATTTGAGATTTAAATAAATTCCATATCCAACAGCTTCAAAAATAGTTTCGACTTTTGATATCACCATTTAACTAACGGATACAGACTTTAGAGTAGAAATTATATTTTGGATTTGATATCAAAGGGCTATTTCAAAATATTAATAAGGAGTAATGAGATATAGATTTGAAATACATTTTGAAAATAATCATACTTGATTGAGAAAAGGATTTTTCTTTTCATCATTAATATCTTAAGGCGCCGCATTATTACTAATTAAAATCAATCTCTTACAATAATATCTAAGACCTAATACTTTACCCATTTGATCCTTTGGTCTTGATATTTGAGATTCTGGTATTCCATAATAATTTGACTTTATGCAATTTGTACCTGCATAATATACCAACATATCCTTTTGACTTTTATTAGTGTTTGTCATTCATCAAAATATATATAAGTAAGTAATTACATATTCCCCCTTTTTGATTATGACAAACCCTACCTTCTTACTTGAGTAATTTAGTTTCAGAGTTATATGAGCAGCTTTTGAGCATGGGATGGATCTCCACCGTTCTAAAACACATCACTCAATAGATGCATGAATAGACTTTAAAAGGCATAAGATCAAATTATGAGGCAATTTAGGTATTATTGATATGCTCCCCCTGAATGATTCAATGTTATGCATCAAGAATTGGTCAATTTTTCTCCCCCTTTGGCATGATAAAAAAAAATGGAGAATCTAACTCATTCATTGAAAATACTTAAAAGTTAGTCTTAATTCATCAAAATATGGAAAAGCTTAAGATGAAATAGAAAACACCAAAACAAGATAAGGGAGTGCAATAGACTGCAATCAGTATATAGGTAACTTCTAGACTATCTAATCATCAGAATGCGGAAGCTCGGCGTTAGCAACCTCATCAAGCGCTGCCTGAAGGATGTCAGTGTGAGAGGTGGCAGGCAAGTCAGGAGGCGTAGGAATATGGAGGGAGAGCCTAATAACATTAAGCTGTCTCTCATGACGCCGAAGAGTGGTTATCATCTGAGCATTTTGAGCCACAATCTGCTCTAATAGGGCCTCCGAAGATGGACGTGAGGAGGTCGGGACAACCGCAGGTGCAAGCGGTGGAGCAGTATGGGGAACCTCATCCGTGTTGCGGTGGTCTTGCTTGATCCCCATATAAGACACAACAGTCTGAGCCATGATATGAGTGACAGTGCAGCACCCTTTCCCGAGTGTCACATTCCAGAATGTTTATAAGGCCGAAAATATTTATTAATGCGGAAAATACGGTTTTTCTTTTCTTTTGTTTTTCTATTCACAAAGATGTAATGGGATTAGTAAAGGTAAGTAATACTAATAAATGAACTTAGGTTCACCATGCATTTCTAGAACATACTGTATGATAAATACAGAAACAAAAAATAAAAACGGAAATAATATTGTATACAGACATATGTTTGATGTATAACTGACATAAGAATAAAATAAGTACTAGGAGTCGTAACTCCCAAAAGGTACTACAGATACCGACGTAGTCTGGCCCAAACAAAATAAAACGGCAAAAGAAGTCCACCTTTGGACTCAAAGGAACTACTGAATCGAACTATCGTCGCGTCCATCTGTTCAAGCAGCAACAGTAATACCAGCAAGAAAATCTACAGGTATGGCTGAGATTACCGTTCATCAACACAACAAAATAGCAACAGTAAAAATGGGACGACTCACCAGGTAACAGCGTACCCAACATGCTTACTAGAATTCTCAATATAAATCATGTTAAGCAGTTAACAATATAATATCATGTTAAACAGTTAACAGCGTAATATAAGGCATTCTTAAAACAGATCAGCGATGTATAACAGTAAATGAAATCATCAACAACCAGACAATGCAGTGCAATGTACATGACTCAATGTCATATGCTACAAGGGTAAAAACTCTGACCCCTACTCCATGGAGCAAATAAAACGTCGGAGAGAGTGAATGGGAGGACATGTTCCGGTTATTGCCAGCCATGTGCAAGATGCTACAACATTCGTAACGTGCACGTATCTGGATTCACGGTAACACTCTCGACCAAACATGAAAAGTACGGCATCTAGTAGAGGATATCAGTCTATTGCACGAATTCGCCACGACACAGAAGAATCACCAACTGGTCTCATGTCAGCCCTTCCAACCCTGATACCTCCAAAAGACCATTGAAGATCGTCACCGTAAGATTCGCACCCGCATCAAGGTGTAAACTCAACTCCTACGCTCAAGGCCTTACAACTATGCACATGAAATGCTAATGTTTACACAAAGCAGATGCGATAAGAAATGTCTATCCATTGGATAAACCTCAAGGTTCACTAAGGTTCTCTTTCTTAGGAACTATACGCGTCTTTGTTTTATAAAACATTTATCCATCGGATAAATATCTCGTGATCCCTTTGGAATGATCCAGACTGCTTTCAGAATTGCCGAATGTCCCCACAAACCAACACGAGTCTTTTCAGCGTGTTTTGTCCTCATTCACACACTTTTTAGGAAACTTCCCAGAAGGTCACTCATCCCATAATTAATCCAAGTTAAGCACACTTAACTATGGAGTTCTTATGTTCTAGGCTCCCGAAAAGAAGATAAATCTTGTCAGAATAAGTAGTACCAATCAATTTTTATATGCCTTCACTCAGCTATATAGTCTTATACCTGCATAGCCTCAGGATTCCTTCCACTGTACAGTCCTATAACTGCACAATCTTAGGATCTCTCTCTCATTCCGGTCATCACAATACTGAAACAATTGAACGATTGACCTGGATCCGAATCACCGGTCCGTCGTCGAACTACTGTTTCAAAACCCAAAACGTTTCATGTTTGTGTTTACGTCTTATGAATTATATCTCAAGTCCTAGGCATTATGAATAAGGATTAAGAATCCTCTTAGATAGTCTTTGAATCTTTCTAAGATATTAATTCCTTGATTTTCAATTAAGGAAATAAGTATTGATTCACTTAAGTCTTATGAAGTCATTGATGTACTATGTCATCAATGGTATAGTACATGGCCATGTTCCACCACATACTATACTTAAATTATTCCTTGTCTTCAACTCTAAGTTAATTACTTAACTTCGGTTTTTCATGCGTAAAAATTTTACGATTTTGAGTTAAAAACTCCTTTTGTAAACCAAAACAACGTTTTCAATTGAGGAAAACAAGGAAAAGGTAAAACAAGGTGTTTGCAATTTCGCTTAGCGAGATTCCACTCGCTTAGCAAAATTGAGTCAGTGATGTATCATTTGAAATTCCTCTGCATCGCTTAGCGAAACCGAACCCGCTTAGCGAAACTCCACTGTATCGCTTAGCAAAACTGAATTCGCTTAGCGAAATTAAGGCAGTGATGCCTAGCTTGGAATTTCTCTGTATCGCTTAGCAAAATTCACTTCGCTTAGTGAAATTTGGCTCAAGCAAAGCATCTATATTTTTGAAAAGAGTTTCTCCTTACTAACTTAGTGTAAAACCATGTTCTAAGTTAATGGAAAGAAAATGTAATCTCATCTAACTTCCTTAACTATGATTCATTTTAATCAAATTAAGGATAAAAGGTCTTCATTATGTTTGAAAAATGAGCATGAACTTTGTTCTAAAATAAAAGTAATGCCTTATGGAACTATATTGATTTTCATGAAAACATTTTATAAAATCCACTTTTAAATCACTTAGTTACTTAGATGGACTAAGATTAAAATAAAAGAAATGTTTTCACTTTGGTGAAAACACTTGAAGATTGAAACTTTATTTGATCTTTGGATCAAAGTCACTTGTTGTTTTTCTTAGAAACATAAGTTATTAAAACACTTTTCTTACTTCAAAGCTTTAATTGTTCAAGAACAACACATTTTCTTCCTTTTCTTATAGTCATGGCCGAAAGCCACATCAAGGCAAAAGTGAAGATTTTGCTTCACCCTCAAAACAAGTTATAGCTCAAATGCTCACATAATTATGACAAACATCAATCACACATCATTGCATCATAATCAAGCATAAAAATCCATACTTGGTCTAGCGATCAAAGTAGGTTTTTCAACATACATGAAAATGTTTTCTTATCCAATCAACATCATCAAAACACATGCTACAACATACTAAAGCATAAACTACCATTATTACACTTTGTTCTCCAAGAGAACCAAATTAAATGGTGAACCCAAACCAAATGGTTTCACCCACACATAAAGGAAACAACCATCTTCACCACCACCATTTTGGTGTGATGAGGTTCACCCCCATACCTATTGATGAACAGATATCCGAATCAAAGTCAGTTGATCGATTTGTGAACCTCCTGATACTCGTCACCAACTACAAACAACACAACAATCAAACATTAAACAACAAACAAAAAAAAATCTCAACTACTTTTAACCAAAGAGGTTTCGGCCACTATGTGGAAAATAAGGCTAGGAATTGATTTGGTTTTCCATTACTTGGATTCAAAGACAAAAGGAAAGCTAAGGATCGAATCAAGACTTAGACATCAAAAATTTGATCAAAAACACTATTCATCATCCTTGTCTAGGGTTTGGCCATATTGGGGATTAAGAGCTAGGATGAAAATTGAATCATGAGCTGTTTAGGTAGAGAATTATGAAGTGAGTTCAAAGAAATTGGTTTCCCATTAAAAGGATTTTTCTACAATTTCCTTTGAATTTTCAAAGTTTTGGATCTAAGAATGGATTTTCATGAAAAAGGGTTTTGATCATGAGATTTAGAGAGATTCAAAAAGCTAGGAGATCATAGAAGTGATCTTACCTAAGAATAGATGAAGATTGATCAAAGAATCAAGGTTTTCTAACAAGGTTTCAAGCTTTTTCTCAAGGTTCAATGGTGGTATTCTCTCAGGAAGAAGATGAGTGTTTTTGGCTCTTCAAGGCCAGAATTTGTGCGTGAATGGGGCTGAGTTCAGCCTTTAATAAAACTCACTTAAGGGAAAAATGGTCATTTGCTTTTAGGGTAAAATGGTAAAAGTATAAAAGAGTAACGTCAGTGGCGTTTTGGTAATTTCGCGTCCATATTTTTACGAATGTCATGACGACTCTGGCATACTCTCCCAAATGATCTGGTATGATGTGGTATTAAGCTTATCAGTTGGCGGGTCTCGTTGAATCCCTTTACGACTCCAAACGCCTCCCGGTTCGATTATAGGGCCGAATATAATATATTATTTTTATTTTTCGGACGTCAGCACCGATTTTAACAAAGATGTAGAGAATTAAATACTGAGACTTACTGTCTCGTTCATGAGTCCAAATTAGGTCTCAATAGTAGAAAAAGACTACTATCCGTGAAAAACGCAGACCGGGCTCCGTTTGAGCTTTCGCCCGAAACTTAACCATGGCTTCCTATGGTTGTGTAGGACATTCCTACCTTCTCAGAATATTTTATTTCACTCTCTAGATCCTTCAATAAAATACAAACGTTTAAATACTGAAGAATTAGAGAACGTGAAAATCGGGGCGTTACATTACTACCCCTCTTAAAAGAATTTCGTTCTTGAAATTTCGTGACTTAAAACTAAACAGGATTCCTTAATCCTCGTGCTCCATATTGCACCCTGTACATAATCATTCTCTAGGTAACATTGTAACCTAATGACAACCTCATACATTGATCATTATCCTAGGTTCTCCAACTACTATTCTGTCTTGATCAATACGACTCATAGTAATTGTCTCACCTTCTTAGATTGATCTTAAAGATTCACATCTTATCAATCACAATTATATCTTCAACAAAACTTCCATCGCTTCTTGTCTATCCTGCTTAAAGGATGTTCGCCGTTAGCTACTATACTTACTCCTAACCAACCTTCCAAAGATCAAGACGTCCTTCTTGCTCGTCCACTTGAGTTAAGGATGATCAGTTGAACTCGATCTCTACTCGATCGCTGAATATTAAGGAAAGAAATTTTCAACAAGAGAAATTTTTCCTGGTCTTGGTCTCATGAGAAAATACACAGAAGAATTTTACCAATCTAGAATGAATGCAGGAATATCCGGTATGCAAAAAGATTCTTCAGTAGGTTCGTGAGTGTAAAACTGCATAGCTAATAAATCATGTTTTCACTTTGGTGAAAACACTTGAAGATTGAAACTTTATTTGATTTTTGGATCAAAGTCATTTGTTGTTTTTCTTTGAAACATAAGTTAGTAAAACACATGTTCTTACTTCAAAGCTTTAATTGTTCAAGAACAACACACGTTCTTCCTTTTCTTATGGTCATGGCCGAAAGCCACATCAAGACAAAAGTGAAGATTTTGCTTCACCCTCGAGACAAGTTATAGCTCAAATGCTCACATAATAATGACAAGCATCAATCACACATCATTGCATCATAATCAACATAAAAATCCATACTTGATCTAGAGATCAAAGTAGGTTTTTCAACATATATGAAAATGTTTTCTCATCCGATCAACGTCATCAAAACACATGCTACAGCATACTAAAGCATAAACTACCATTATTACACTTTGTTCTCCAAGAGAACCAAATTAAATGGTGAACCCGACACAAAGGGTTTCACCCACACATAAAGGAAACAACCATCTTCACCACCACCATTTTGGTGTGATGAGGTTCACCCCCCATACCTGTTGATGAGCAGATATCTGGATCAAAGTCGGTTGATCGGTTTGTGAACCTCCTGATACTCGTCACCAACTACAATCAACACAACAATCAAGCATTAAACAACAAACATAACAAATCTCAACTACGTTTAACCAAAGAGGTTTCGGCCACTATGTGGAAAATAAGGGTAGGAATTGATTTGATTTTCCATTACTTGCATTCAAAGACAAAAGGAAAGCTAAGGATGGAATCAAGAGTCAAAAATCAAAAATTTAATCAAAAACACTATTCATCATCGTTGTCTAGGGTTCGGCCATATTGGGGATTAAGAGCTAGGATAAGAATTGAATCTTGAGCTCTTGGCTTTAGGTAGAGAATGATGAAATGAGTTCAAAGAAATTGGTTTCCCATTAAAAGGATTTTTCTACAATTTCCTATGAATTTTCATAGTTTTGGATCTAAGAATGGATTTTCATGAAAATGGGTTTTGATCATGAGATTGAGAGATATTCAAGAAGCTAGGAGATCATAGAAGTGATCTTACCTAATAATAGATGAAGATTGATCAAAGAATCAAGGTTTTCTAACAAGGTTTCAAGCTTTTCCTCAAGGATCAATGGTGGTTTTCTCTAAGGAAGAAGATGAGTGTTCTTGGCTCTTCAAGGCCAGAATTTGTGCATGAATGCGGCTGAATGGGGCTGAGTTCAGCCTTTAATAAAACTCACTTAAGGACAAAATGGTCATTTGCTTCAAGGGTAAAATGGTAAAAGTGTAAAAGACTAAGGTTAGGGGCGTTTTGGTAATTTTGCATCCAGATTTTTTCGAACGTCATGACGACTCTGGCATGATCTCCTAAGTGATCTGGTATGATGTGGTATCAAGCTTATCCGTTGGCGGGTCTCATTGAATCCCGTTAAGACTCCAAACGCTTCCCGGTTCGATTATGGGGTCAAATATAATATATTATTTTTATTTTTCGGACGTCAGGATGGATTTTAACAAAGATGTAGAGAATTAAATCCTGAGACTTACTGTCTCGTTCACGAGTCCAAATTAGGTCTCGATAGTATAAAAAGACTACTATCTGTGAAAAACGCAGACCGGACTCCGTTTGAGCTTTCGTCCGAAACTTAACCATGGCTTCCTATAGTTGTGTAGGACATTCCTACCTTCTCAGAATATTTTATTTCACTCTCTAGATCCTTCAATAAAATACAAACGTTTAAATACTGAAGAATTAGAGAACATAGAAATCGAGGCGATACAGACAGCACGCTTCGCAAGGCATTCCTCAAAATCAAATGGGACACGAAAAGTGCGGAGCATACGTGTGACTAAAGCGGGATAAGGAAGGCCCCTACGTTGCTGGCAGCGAATCATGTGCTGCACTAAACAGTAGCCCTACACTAGTGGAAAATAGACTTTTCACGTCAGGCTTTTAACATCTGTAAAAGAAAAATAGATGTTAAAAATAGACGCAGTGGCAAACTTGTAAATAAATAGCGTATGGAGTACACTTTTAACATCGGTTATAAGTAACCTGATGTTAAAATGTACTTTTAACATCAGTTTCTGGTAAAACCGATGTTAAAAGTTTCTTCCCTCCATTCCATATTTCCTGGTGCTAACTTTTTAACAACGGTTCTTAGTTAACCGATGTTAAAAGTCAATTTTTAACATCGGTTTTTTATATAACCGATGTTAAAATAAAGTTTAACATCGGATTTTTCTAACAACCGATGTTAAAATTTATTAAAATGTATAACGTTAACTTTCTCAAACCTTCTCTGTCTAGCGCCCTACATTTCAACGTTACAGTGTTCTCACTGCCGCGACCTACTTTTCTCTTCTCTTCACTGACCTTCTTCTCCTCTGTTCGTGAGCCACCGTAGAACCACCACCATAACTTCCTCTTCGCAAAGGTACGTAACTCTCTCTTCCCTATTTTTATTTGCTAAAACCCTCATTTGCTAAATACAATTTTTGCTAATATTTGCTCAGAACCATTGACAACTGAACCATCGCAACTGAACCACCCCAACTCCCTCTCTTCTACAACTGGCCACCGCATTTGAACCGCCCCAACTCCCCTTCTACTTGGTAATCCTTCTCTGTTAGTTAGTGTTTAGCATTGTCTCTGTTTTAATGATTTGAATATTTTATGAAATAATGAAATGCATTTTGAGTTTTTTTTTTAAACTTAGATACTTTGATGTTACATATTGAGCATAGACTTTTAGGCTTTGCTTATAATCTCAATAGTTAAGGGGTTTGGGTTCTTTTAAAAAGTTAGGTCATCTGGATTGGTTTGATCAATAGTCGAGGGGTTTAGTTTCTATTATAGGACTTAAGGTTTAGGCCTATAATTTCAAATGATGCTCTTTGAGAGTCTTCCCTCTTGTGCTCATATTGTATAAATATGTGTATATCTACAGAACGTGGATATGGACCGTAGTTGGATGGTTAGTAAACGCACAAGTGATGAGTATCGGGAGGGAGTGGAAGAGTTTCTAGAATTTGCTCAAAGAAATCTTCCTAATAGTAATGGAAGATTTAATTGTCCTTGTGTTAGATGTTTGAATATGAGGAAATGTGAAGTTAAGCAAATACGTGATCATCTTATTTGTGAAGGGATTTGCAAGAGTTATACAAGATGGATATGGCATGGTGAAGACTTGTTAAACATGCCAAGTGTGTCCCAAAGTGAAGAAGATGATGTAGATATGGAGGACGATCGACTAGAGGACATGATCTGTGATATTGGACAAGAGTTATTTCAGCGAGCACGTGTGTATGATACTTTGTGCAGTGATGCGGATACGCCTTTGTATCCGGGGTGCACTACTTATACAAGGTTGTCAGCGGTCTTAAAATTGTTCAGTGTGAAGGCGAGAAATGGGTGGAGTGATAAAAGCTTCACCGAATTGCTTGAGTTATTGAGCAACATGCTTCCAGAAGGCAACACATTGCCAAATCGTAACTATGAGGCAAAGAAGATACTCTGTACGATGGGTATGGAGTATAAGAAGACACATGCATGTCCTAATGATTTCATACTATACAGGGGTGTGTATGAAGGGATGCACGACTGCCCCAAGTGTGGGGTATCGCGGTACAAAGTGAAGGATGGTGATTCTAGTTGTGATGTGATCACAAAGGGTCCTCTTGCAAAGGTGTTGTGGTATCTTCCAATAATTCCAAGGTTCAAGCGATTGTTCGCTAATGTAAATGACGCAAAGAATATTAGATGGCATGCAGATGAGAGGAAACGTGATGGAATGCTTCGCCATCCGGCTGATTCTGTGCAATGGGAGAGAATTGATAGTTTGTTTCCGAATTTCGGAAATGAGCCAAGAAACCTTAGGCTTGGACTTGCTACGGATCGAATGAATCCGTATGGTACCTTAAGTAGTATCCATAGTTCATGGCCTGTTCTCTTTGTAATTTACAATATACCTCCTTTGTTGTCCATGAAGCGCAAATACATGATGTTATCTATGATGATTTCGGGCCCAAAACAGCCAGGAAATGAATTAGATGTTTATCTAAGTCCCTTGATTGAAGACTTGAGAAAGCTGTGGGTGGAAGGCATTGATGTGTTTGATGGCCATTACAAAGAGACTTTCAAGATGCGTGCCATGTTATTTTGCACCATCAATGACTTTCCAACATACGGGAACTTGTCCGGGTATAGTGTTAAGGGGCATAAAGCATGCCCAATATGTGAAGAAGGCATATGTTTCACACAATTGCAACTTGGAAGGAAGACAATTTACCTTGGGCATCGGAGATTTCTCAGACTTGATCACCCATATCGTAGACTGAAAAAAGCTTTCAATGGATTCCAAGAGAATGGAATTGCTCCGACGGCCTTTAATGGAAGGGTGAAGGACATTAATGTTATGTTCGGAAAGGCTCAAAAGGAGGCTATTGAGAAAAACATATGGAAGAAGAGGTCGATCTTCTTTGATCTTCCATACTGGTGCAAACTTGATGTCAGACATTGTATTGATGTCTTGCATGTGGAGAAAAATGTATGTGATAGTCTAATTGGAACGCTTCTCAACATTCAGGGTAAGACAAAAGACGGTGTGAATGCTTGTCTAGATCTAGTTGCGATGGGTATACGAGAGCAGTTAGCTCCACAACCAAAGGTTGGTAAGCGGACATATTTGCCTCCAGCATGTCATACCTTGTCAAAAAAAGAGAGAACAAGTTTTTGTGAGTGTCTACGGGACGTCAAAGTGCCACAGGGTTACTCTTCAAATGTCAAGAGACTTGTCTCAAATGACCTGAAATTGGTTGGCTTAAAGTCTCATGATTGCCACGTCTTGATGCAACAACTACTACCAGTGGCTATTCGTAGTATTGCTCCTAAAAATGTTAGACATGTCATAACTAGGTTGTGCTCATTCTTCAATGCTATATGCAGCAAAGTCATTGACCCCCAGAAGTTGGATGAGTTGGAAGATGAGGCTGCTATAAACTTGTGCCAATTGGAGATGTATTTTCCTCCTTCATTTTTCGACATCATGGTTCACTTAATTGTTCATCTAGTGAGGGAGATTAGATTATGAGGCCCCGTTTATTTAAGGTGGATTTACCCAGTTGAGCGATACATGAAGATCTTGAAAGGGTATGTGAAGAATCCACACTGTCCTGAAGCATCTATTGTTCAAAGGTACGTTGTAGAAGAAGCTATTGAGTTTTGTCAGGACTACCTTTCAGAAGTGGAGGCTATAGGGATTCCTAAGCCTCGTCATGAGGGAAGATGTGCCAGTAAGGGTACACGAGGTATAAAGGTTAATAGCAAGGCTTGGGAGGAAGTGTTTCAAGCCCATTTGCACATTTTGAATAACACTGATGAGGTTGCACCTTACTTATGTGCTCACAAACAAGAGGTCAAGGAAGAAAACCCTAGAAGGAACGAAAAATGGTTGTTGAACCATCATAACAAGACTTTCGTAGCCTGGTTTAAAGAAAAAATTACAAATGATCATACTGCTTCCGATACATTACAATAGCTAGCACAGGGGCCACGTCTTGAAGTCATATGTTGGAGTGGATATGATATCAATATGTTTTCCTTCTATACAAAGTCCCAAGATGACAAGAGTACCATACAAAACAGTGGGGTTATGATCGTATCTGAGTCGATGCACTTCTCTAGTTCAAAAGATACAAATCCCATTATGGCATCGAAATCTTACTTTGGAGTCATTGAAGAGATTTGGGAGGTTGATTACACTAAATTTCAAGTGCCTATTTTTAAGTGTAAGTGGGCTGACAGTAACAGTGGTGTGCAAACTGAAGAATTAGGATTTAAATTGGTAGACCTTGATAAAGTAGGTCACACGGAAGAGCCTTTCATCATGGCTTCCCAAGCAAAACAAGTGTCTTATATCAATGATCCTTCTAACAAAAGGTGGTCAGTTGTTCTCCAAGGAAAAAGCATGCATAATGGTATCCATGAAAATCAAGATTCAACTCTTGATATTCCAGAAACTCCTTCTTTCTCAACATAGATGCCTATTTTCGTCGGGGAAAATGTAGTGGACGATGTACTTGCCACTCGTGATGATCATCATGAAGGGATATTGATCTAAACTTGACCATAGTGTAAGTTATGTTTAAATTAAAGTATTCTTTTTTTATTTATCCACGTTAAAGTAGACTTATTTTTATTTCTCCATGTTAAGTTGGACTTATTTTTATTTATCCATGTTAAAGTAGGCTTTTTTATCCATGTTATAGTAGACTTATTTTTATTTATCCATTCTTATATACTAACCTAATTTATTACTTTTTGTCTAAATAGGCTTACATGACTGATCCAGCAGGCATTCCTCCTTCTCCTTCACATAGCGGGTCAGGTGGTGCACGCCCCAAAAAAAAGGGGTAGAGCAGCCACAAAGTTACGATCGTTGGCCCTGAGTCGTTGCGGTGATCAGAGGCTTCCGGTTGAGTTTGATACATATGGGGGGCCATAGGGCCGAATGCTGACAAATTCACCGGTTTTGTGGCCCTGGAAGCTCGAAACAGAGTTAGCATTCTGATTAAGGAATGGGCTCAGGTACCGAGTATGGTGAAGGATCAAATTTGGTCTTCAATCTTGGTATTTTACTTTTATCCTCTCTATTTGTATCTAAATTGTATTTACTTATATTATTATCATACTCTAATATATTTTCTCCATTTTGTTTTGTCCTATAGTTGACCTTTGATGTCCCGAATACTCTTGAATGTAAGAAGAAATGGCTTTCTTTTGCCGTGAAGCGGTGGACGGGGTTCAAGACCTATTTGGGCAATAGATATATTTTTGAGAAGAAAGACGACAAATCTCCACTTGACACATACTCTTTCATTGATAAGGAGACGTGGGATAGGTTTGTTGTGAGCCGACAAGACCCTGCCTTTCTGGTTAGTTTCTCGTTATATTTTTTTATAATAGGCCTATCTAATTTATTTATTTAATTGAATTGAGTACGTGTTATTTGTAACAGGAGAAAAGGAAAAAGGCCAAGGAAATCCAGAAAAACAATGTACACCCACACCATATGTCTCGTGGTGGCTATCGTATGGTTCGGCAGAAAATTATGGATGAGAAGATGAAAAAGAAGCAAGAAGAGGCCAAAAAGAAGCAAGAAGAAGGTGGAGCTGATGGAGAAGCCGAAGCCAATGAAAAAATAGTTGTTAATCCTCCATCTCCACCCGAACGCCATGAAACATGGATGGAAGCCCGAAAGACAAAATCCGAGCCCACACGCATTGTCGCTGAAAAGATTGTAAGTAATTAATAGATTACTTCTACTTGTAATTAATACAGTTAAGTAAACACTATCTTACACATATTTTGTGAATTTCCCCCTTGTAGACATCACTGGTGGAACAAAGCTCGCAAGGATCATTCGTTCAACATGGACGTAGGGATATCCTGAGCACTGCCCTAGGTAAAGATGACGACCCTGGCTTTGTAAAGGGTGTTGGAGGGCTAGTGGGCATTCGGCAATATCACAGATGACGAGTCCATGTTGGAAGCCGAATCAGCAGCCACGAGCGGGAAAGCATTAAGGAGGAGCTTAAAAGAGAGATGTTTCTGGAGCCTATGGAATCATTCATAAAGGAGATGTCATCTAGGGGGGTTACAATTTCCAACAAAGCCCAATGAGCCAACCTTCTCAGCATGTGAGCACTGTGGGGAGCTGTGAGGATGCACATAAGCCAGTTGAGATGCCTTTATCCCAGGTATGCATATTAATTTCATATTAATCATTTAATTACTTATGTCTTATTTATTTACAAATGACATTACTTAACTAATGCCTTATCTTTGTTGCTTAGAACATTGATAAAATGCTAAGATCGAATGTAGCTCATTTGGCCGCATTTGCTGCGGATGGGCCGGATAAAGAGTATGCTATTCCCTTGGAACATGAGGGCGCTTGCAACTTGCCAGCCTTTTTTTTTCTCTGGGAAGGATATAGATGACATATGTCTGCCTGGTAATTGGCTAGCCAATACTGTTCTGAGTATGTGGTGCACATAAGTACACTGTTGACATGCATCTTAGGTATTTTAATTCTATAATTTATTTCAATGTCTTAGGTATTTAACATTTTTTTATTCTAATATCTTAGGTATCTTCATCGCTTATGTATGGAAAGAGGTAACCAGAATACATATGGATTCTTAGACCCAAGCGTAATTCAGGGAAATTACTGCACTAATACGGATGCGATGAAGACATATATCCTGAAGCTACTTGGTCGAACAAAGAAAGATATTTATCTAGCACCAATACTTAAGAGTGGCCATTGGCAGTTGCTCATACTTCATCCTAGCCAGCATCGTGTCGTCTTCTTATGCTCGTTGCACTATAGTCCGACATCTGAATTGAAGGACGCCATTGACATGTAAGCTTTAATTTAATTTGTAATTCAAATTGCTTTTGCTTTATTACATGAACATAATTGACATTATTATTTTTAATCATAGAGATATGGTTGCAAGTAGCATGGCTTGTGCAGATGGCAAAAGTAGGCCATCCAAGTCAAAAAGAAAGCCTGAATGGATTATCTCACTCGTAAGTAGTTTATTATTTCTTACAAAAAAATTACAACAGTAATTATTATTATATTAGTACGGTACCTGATATTCAATTTCATATTGTCTTGTAGTCTTGTAGACAAGCTAGCGGCTGGGACTGTGGATACTACGTGATGAAACATATGTTGAACGTGGTCTCCGCCACTATTATTGACGGATGGCAACAGGTAATAAATATAAAGTTTTTCACAAGTTAAATTATATTTTGTTTTGGTTGATGATTTAATGCAGAGTTTATTTAAACTTATGCAGGCTTTTGACGATCAAACTCCACTTGATAAAGAAGAGATGAAAGACCTGAGGGATCATTTTTCTAATTTCTTTTATGAGTATACTAGGCAGCATAATGTAGATTGTATATGATTTTTGCACTTGTATGTATTGCATGTGACACATTTTGGACTTTAGGTTATTGCACTTACAACACTGTATATATGTAATGTCATATAATATAATTTAATTATTCTGGACTTGTGTAACTAGTACTGTAATATTGTAATTCCGGAATAGCAATATATGAATTACATGTTTGAATCTGTTTCTAGCATTATGTTGTGCACTGAATTGTGGATGATATACTAATTGATATGCAGGGTGGGAAAGAACTATAAATGTAACACACTAAAAAAAAAAATTTTAATTTTAACATCGGTTGTTCTAATAACTGATGTTAAAATTACACTTTTAACATCGTGTGTTCCTAAAACCAATGTTAAAAGTGTACTTTTAACATCGGTTTCAGATACAATGGATGTTAAAAGTGTACTGACCAGAGCACATCTCTGATTGAGACCACACTTTTAACATCGGGTGTTACTATAACCGATGTTTAAAGTGTACTTTTAACATCCGGTTTTTTATTAACCAATGTTAAAAGTAAACTTTTAACATCGATTTACAACCGATGTTAAAAGTCACACTTTTAACATCCCTTTAATTAACGTCGCCTCCTTAACCGATGTTAAAAGTATTTTTTAACCGATGTAAAAAGTGCTTTCTGTACTAGTGCCAGCTTTTCTTTTTCTCGTGCATGAGTGCCCAAAGAGGAAGAATGTCATCTTGCTGAACAATGGAAAAGTTTCCACCCCTAGGAAGCAAAATACGGAAGAGAACATAGTGCACTAGTCGAGTTTCTGGAGGCAAATCGGTGGCGAAGGTGGTGCGTTCTTGACATACATGAGGCACAAGCAAGTCCTCAAGGGCCTCTGGTTTAAAAGTTGTGAACCAGGCAGCGGATTTTATGGATTCTTCGTCTTCCTCTTTGGCTTCATCTTCGTCATCGTCCTCATCATCATCATCTTCAACTGGAAATGCAATAGCACCATGAAAGGGAACACATGCAATCTGACTAAAGCGTGCAAGAGTCATAAAGATGTGAACACCTTTAACCTCAGAAGTGACTCTTTCTCCGTCAAAAGCAAGGTTGGAGTAGAAAAGGCGGGTAAGAACAGGGTAGACATTATGACAATAGGTGAGGAATGTGTTCAAGTCATACCGCTCAAAAATCTGGTGGAAGGAGAAGTGCTTGGTTTGAAAGAAGTTGAAGTCTATGATCCTAGCATCGAGAAGCTTGCGATCCTGAAAGTGTTTGTCGAATCTGGACTTGTGGGATACAGTACAAAAATAGAGGCGTTCTGGATTGGTATGGCGGGGTGCAGTCCGTTGAGGTTGAGCACAAGTTGCCTTAGTGTCGGAGGAGTGCTCTAACTGGAAGAAGCAGTGGAGGGACGGCTGGAGGAGGCAATGGGGTAGCAGTTTTGGGGTGAAGAGTTACTGGCATTTTTGGTTCTGGCCATGGTAAATGGAGGACAGGGAGGCGAGAGGTAGGGAAGGGGAAGAGGCGGAGATACGATGGAGGTTTTTATAGAAAGGGAGAGGTAAGGCGTTCGACTTTTGAGATACGAATCGATTCTGAGAGGGAGCTAATCGATTTAGAGAATCGATTTCAAGAACGTAGCAATCGATTCGGAAAATCGATTCTGGTGAAGGTTCAATCGATTGTGGACACGCGGTGTGGGGCAGAGAGACCTAGGAAAATCGATTAGTCATATGGGACAATCGATTTGCTAAATCGATTTGGGGAATCGGTTTCGGGTAGAGGTGGGGCTTGACACTGAAAATTAATTCATGAAATCGATTATGCCACAGGGGAATCGATTGATGAAATCGATTTATACAATCGATTGACAAGGTAGTATCAATCGATTCTGGAAGCCATTTGAGCGTGAAAGTCCAGAATCACCGTGTTTAATAGTGTAAAAAAAATGTTTTGTAGCAAAATGAGAGCAAGGGAAAAAAATTTAATTTAGCTTATGCAAGATGAATCCAGAATGCCTAATTCCTGTCGAATATAGAAGAAGCTTTCCTTGGTAAGGGGTTTACTGAGAATGTCAGCTAATTGCCTTGTGGTGTCCACATGTTCTAAGACACATTCCCCATTTTGCACATGATCCCGAATGAAATGGTATCTAATTTCAATATGCTTTGTCCTAGATTGTTGAATGGGGTTCTTAGTCAAGTTTATAGCACTAGTGTTATCACATCGAATAGGAATATGATCAAGTTGGACACCGTAGTCCAACAGTTGTTGTTTCAACCACAGGATTTGGGCGCAACAACTACCTGCTGCCACATACTCTGCCTCAGCAGTAGACAATGTCACACTGGCTTGTTTTTTGCTAAAACAAGAAACTAAGGCACTACCTAGAAAATGGCATGTCCCATTAGTACTTTTCCTATCTAATTTGCATCCTACAAAGTCCGAATCGGAATACCCAACTAAGTTACATGTGGCGCCTTTGGGGAACCACAAGCCCATATTTTTGGTTCCTTTTAAGTATCTCATTATGCATTTAACAACAGCAAGGTGGGATTCTCTAGGACTAGCCTGATATCTAGCAACATGCAGACACTAAACATGATGTCAGGCCTATTTGCAGTAAGGTACAAGAGAGAATCGATCATACCTCGATATTTTGTCAATTCAACAGGCTTACCGTTTTCATCTTTGTCCAAGTAGCATGAGGTGCTCATTGGAATAGATATTTCTTTGGCGCTTTCCATTCCAAATCTCTTTAAGAGTTCATGACAATACTTCAATTGATTGATAAAAATGCCATGGTTTGTTTGTTTGATTTGGAGCCCAAGGAAGAAATTTAACTCGCCCATCATTGACATTTCAAATTCTTCCTTCATATGCTTGGCAAATTCTTTGCAAAGAAGCTCATTAGTAGCACCAAAAATTATATCGTCTACATAAACTTGTACAAGAAGAATATCATGTGTTTTTCTTTTAGTAAATAAAGTTGTGTCAACTTTCCCTCGAGAAAAACCTTTTTCCAGGAGAAACTTACTATGGCATTCATAACAGGCTCTAGGAGCTTGTTTTAAACCATAGAGCGCTTTCTTTAGTCTAAATACATGATGTGGTAATTCAAAGTTTTCAAAATCGGGAGGTTAACTTACATACTCCTCTTCTTGTATAAAGCCATTTAAAAACACACTTTTTACATCCATTTGGTATTTCAAAGTTTTCAATACCGGGAGGTTAACTTACATACACCTCTTCTTGTATAAAGCCATTTAAAAACACACTTTTTACATCCATTTGGTATAATTTAAAATTCATGATGCAGGAAAATGCAAGTACCATGTGAATGGCATCAAGTCTAGCTACGGGTGCATATGTCTCCTCATAGTTTATACCTTCTTGATTGTACCCTTCGGCTACAAGCCTAGCCTTATTTCTAACAATAATTCCATTTTCATCTAGTTTATTTCTAAATACCCATTTGGTACCAATTATCTGATTGTTAGATGGCCTTGGGACTATTTCCCATACTTGGTTCCTTTCAAAATGATTCAATTCCTCTTGCATGGCCAACAACCAGAATTCATCACAGATAGCATCATCTAAAATTTTAGGTTACACTTGACAAACAAATGCCATGTGATTGCAAGCAATTCTAATTGATTTTCTAGTAATTACCCCTTTTGAAATATCACCAATAATATTATCTAAGGGATGATCTTTGGAGGCTCTCCACTCTTTTAGAAAACCCTCATGTGCTTCTTCCTCCTCCTTGATCTCATCAGTATTAATTTCTTTGTTTCCCGGATCTTTCTTATCATCCAAGTGGATATGTTCTAAGGAATCTACAAGATCATCAAGAGTATCCTTTCCCAACCTTTTGGGGTTAGTCTCATCAAAAGAAACATGCATTGATTCTTCAACAGGTAAAGTTCTTTTATTATATACCCTAAAGGCTTTACTAGATGATGAATAACCTATGAATATCCCTTCATCAGCTTTGGCATCAAATTTTCCTAGATTATTTTTACCATTATTAAGCACAAAACATTTGCATCCAAACACACGAAAATGAGAGATATTGGGCTTTCTTCCTTTGTATAATTCGTATGGGGTTCTCTTTAAGATTGGTTTAATTAAGACACGATTGAGAACATAGCAAGCGGTGCTAACTGCATCTGCCTAAAAAAATTTTGGGAGACTTACATCGCTTAGAAATGTTCTAGTTAGCTCCTCTAAAGCCCTATTTTTCCTTTCTACTACTCCATTTTGTTGAGGGGACCTAGCCGAAGAGAAATTATGTTGTATTCCATTTTCTTCACAAAAATTTTCAAACGCTCCATTTTCAAATTCCCCGCCATGGTCACTTTTAATTGAGACAATTTTTAGATCTTTTTCGTTTTGAATTACTTTGGCCAATTTTATAAATGCTCTAAAAGTGTCACTTTTGTGTGCAAGAAATAAAGTCCAAGTGAACCTAGAGTAATCATCTAGAATGACTAATGCGTAAAAGTCCCCCCCCCCAATACTTTTAGTTCTAGAAGGCCCAAAAAGATTCATATGTAGGAGTTGTAATGGCCTATTTTTTGAAACTATATTAATTGGTTTGAAAGAGACTTTTGTTTGTTTGCCCTTTTGACATGCATCACATAAACCGTCCCTTTTAAATTTCATTTTTGGTATGCCAATCACAAGTTCTTTTGAAATAAGTTTGTTCAAGAGCTTAATGTGAATGTGTGCAATCCTATGATGCCATAGAAAATTGTCTTCTTCTCTAGAGACAAGACAACATACATCATTTGAAGAGATATCAGCTAAGTCTATCATATAAATATTATTAATCCTATGTCCAATTAATTTCTTATTTTTATCATGCATATTTTCAATCAAGCAAGATTTTGAGTCAAAAATAACTTTATTACCTTTGTCGCACAATTGACTTATGCTCAGAAGGTTGTGCTTTAGTCCTTCCACAAAAAGTACGTTGTCCATTATCATTTCTGGACTTTTGCCAACACTTCCAATGCCAAGAATTCGACCTTTGTTATTATTGCCATATGTTACATGTCCACTGACTTTTGGCATGAAGTGAATTTGATAATGTCTCTTGTCATGTGTTTAGCAACCGCTGTCTAAGTACCAGTTTGTGGTCTTGGCTTTTAAGCACACGTACAAGAAAAACATTTATGCTTTATTCTTAGGTACCCAATTTTTCTTGGGTCCTTGGTTGTTAGTGCCGGATAATGTTCCCCTGGGAATCCATGGTTTCTTTTCATTTGCCTTTCTCATGTTACAAGTAGATGCAGAATGTCCTTTTCTAGCACAATAATAACATTTGATAAAAGGACTGATAGATATATGAGCAGGCACAAACATTTTCTTTAGGCTTAATTGCATTTTTGGTTCCCCGGTATAACGATTGTGCAATTTTAGTCCCCCAAGTTTTAATTGCGCCAATTGGATCCCCCAAGTATCACAATTGTGCAATTTTGGTACCCCAGTTTTCAATTGCACCAATTCGGTCCCCTAAGTATCACGATTGTTCAATTTTGGTCCCCCAAGTATCATAATAGTACAATTTTTAATGTCATTAGCCTACGTAGGACACGTGGGACTGATTTGATACTTAATGAAGTCAACTTGACAGTTTACGGGACATTCTTATAAGACATCATTGACATCTTACACAATTTAATAGTCAAATGCACATCATTAAGTGTCACATAAGAATGACATGTAAGCTATCAAGCTAGTCTCATTAAGTGCCAAATCAGTCGCACATGTGTTTCGTAGGCTATTGATGTCAAAAGGTGCACATTCGTGATACTTGGAGGACCAAAATTGCACAATTGTGATACTTGGGGGACCAAAATTGCACAATCATGATACGTGGGGACCCAATTGGCGCAATTGAAACTTGGGGGACCAAAATTTCACAATCATGATACTTGGAGGACCCAATTGGCGCAATTAAAACCCGGGGGACCAAGATTTCACAATCATGATATCTGAGGAACCAAAGGTGCAATTAAGCCTTTTCTTTAAATGTGGTTTTTCACGATCCTTAGGTTTATATCCTAAGTCAGATTTATCATACACACCATTTTGTTTAACTAACAAAACATTTAAGTTGTCTCTACCATTGGTAAACTTGGCAAGGGTGTTCTCTAAGTCATTTATTTGTTTTTCATACTCAATACAATTTTTGCATGCATAGTTTGCTTGAAAATACCCAATGCTATAATTTTTCTTTTTCATTTCTAATTTTTCTTTGCTTAAGACGATTACTTGGGTTTGCAGATATTCAATTATTTTCTTGGATTTTTCTAATGCTTTGGCCAGCCTTATAGAGTCATTGTGTAATTCAACAAAGGTGTCATGCAATTCATCATATGCAGGGATAGAAGTAATAGATGTTACCTCATCGTCGCTGTCATGGTCAGCCATAAGACACAGATTAGCTTCTTCATTTTCCAAGCTGTCTGATGAGTCCATGTCATTATCATCCCAAGCGATATATGCTTTTCTTGGCCTGCTGTCTTTCATTTGTTTTCTTTCAAACTTATCATTCTTCTGTAATTTCGGACATTCGTACTTTATGCGATCAATCTTATCAGATTCATAGCATGTCGGTGTGAAGCTTGAGCCATCTTTGCTAAAGGACCTTTTTGAGGAGGGGAATCCGGGTTTTCTTTGGTTGCTTTTCTTCATGAATCGCTTGAATTTTCTAACCAAAAGTCCCATCTCACCTTCTGAATTTTCATCTTCCCCAAGATCCGCTTGACTTTCAATTTCTATTTTCGAAGAGGATGCTTTCAGTGCTAAACTTTTCTTTTTCTTTTCTTGTTCTTCATGTTCAGCCAGGTGGGCCAATTGTTCATGCTCTTGCAGCTTCCCAAACAGTGTGGCCAAGTCCATATTTTCAAGGTTTCTAGATTCTGCAATTGCTGTTACCTTCGGCTGCCAATCCCTGCTTAGACAATGTAAGACTTTGTTAATCAAATCCTCATTTTTAAATTCCTTACCTAAACCAGCAAGCTGGTTAACAATGTACTGGAAACGTTTGGCCATGTCCTGGATTGATTCTCCTTGCTGCATCATGAACAACTCATATTCTCCAATCATCTTGTTCATTCCGGCACGCTTGACATCGCTTGTCCCTTCATAGGTGACTTGCAGTGTATCCCACATCTCCTTAGCAGTCTTGCAGTTTGATACCCTGAAAAACTCTCCTCTACTCAAAGCAGATGTTATTATATTGCGTGCACGTAAATTGTATTGAGCTTTCTTATAATCATCTTCAGTGTATTCACTTCTAAATTTGTCTACTAGTTTTCCCACTACATCTTTCTTAGGGACCTAAGGTCCAGTTTCCACAGCATCCCAGACATTCCAATCAATAGATTGAATAAAAATAATCATACGTTCTTCCAATAAGCATATTCTTGTCCACTAAAGGCAGGGGGTCTGCCAAAGGAGGCTCCTTCTGGAAGGAAGTCACTATCTAAAAGAAAACGAAAAGTGCATCCACTAACAAAGAAAGAAAGGACTCGCAGAACTCGCCAGCACTCCCAACCCACGCTCAAAATACATCAAATCCTTACCACTCAGACCTAGAAACGCACTGGCAGACACTCACCATCAATGATGAGGATGCCCTCAACTACCATGTCCCTCTCCATGAGTACGCCTATAAACTCGCGTAGGCTTATAATCGGACGAGGAACTAGAAACGACGATACGACGCCTCCTGTAGGTCCTTAGGTACTTCTCGGTACACCTCCACTGACCTCTATAGATGTAGCCTCGCCTACTGGATACCGCTTATAACTGTGGCGCTGCCCACCAATAGTCTTGCTCTCTCTGCCTCGGTGGGTGCCAAATCCTCGGGAAAGGGAGAAACTGCACGACTCTGAAAGTTCCTATCATGTCCTCCACGTGCGACGCCCCACCTCTGAAGAAAATGCTCACAGGTCCAGTGTAGACTGTCAAGTAAGTAAAGTGGTTCACGTGCCATCCTCTCTCGTCATGGTAGACGATCTCGATCAGCCCCAGTACCGGCATCCTCGGTACCGACATGATGAAAGGGTGTACTCTAGGGTCCATCAGCTGTCTCCTCGTCTTCACGCGAACCAAGAACCAAACAAACATGCAAAAAGCAGTAGGGAGATAAGAAATACACTGCAAGCAAAGTCAAAACACCAATAGTGATGCAATAAACAACATGTAGCATTTAGCAGATATAGCAGTTACTGCACTCAAGCAAACGTCTCTCGAGACAACACATGCAGCAAGCATCCAACTCCATGAGTCTCACCCTCATATCAATCCTCTAGACCAGGATACTAATCCCATGCAGAATGTCGGCCGAAAGCTCATGAAACCGGTTCCACACCGGAATGGTTCAACACCCAAACAAGTCCACATCGGAACAGGTTTTGTGTCGGAACGGAGTTAGTTGGTCCAAGATACCGAAATGCTCACCGTGATCAATAAGAGTGCATCCCCCTTCCATACCGTAACCGGGGTGTCTTGGTCGCCTTGGAACGTTAGCCTGGAACTGTGAAATCTCAAGGATTTGTAGGGCAAACCGGACAGGATCGGGCGTCACAACAGGATAGGAGCTACCTCATCCGTCACTATAAACTATTCCCGAGACCGGCAACATGCCCAAGGTCACTCACTTAACCGCCCCTTCTACTTTCCGTACCTGCACTCAGGTACAACTAACCTCGTATGACACTGGCAGCCCATACTACTTATCATATGACCTCGCCACTTAGCAGCTGATGATATGCAACAAACATCCTCAGTGGGATTGATACCGAATCTCACGCCTAGACACTCAATCAGAAACAACACAATGCCACTGCATCCACATGGCCACAGCCTCGATGCCATGGGTCCACGAGCCACAACTCAAACATCACGGCCACAAACTCAAGAAACCAGCATAACAACAACAACACTATCCAGGGTATCAACCCGGTAACAACATGGCACACAGCCAAACTTAACTCTACGGCATTCCGCCACCACACAACAATTACCACAAACAGCATAACAGCAACAATCATAATGACAACAGCAGTAATATCAATAGTAACACATAGCAACATATCACATATACCAAGTAGCATATAGGCACTTCGACAGATAGCAACAACAGCAACCAAAATCACAGCAGTGATACAAAGTAGATCATCCTCAATCAACAATTCTCTAGCCTAGGGTTTCTAAACTTAATGGCGATAGACCAAAGTAAGCTAAACCTAGGGTTTAGGTACTTTATCGAGACTCAACCACTAGTAGGGTTAAGGCTTCCCTACACATAGTAGAAAACACAACTACACTACTCTTGCCTTCCCGACGGCAGCAGTACTCTTTCTCCCCACCTGAAATGGTCGTAGCACGAACTCCAAGACAAGCTCCTCCACTCGCAGCCACAAGTTCAACCACGTACAGCTCCAAATCTCCTTGGTAGCTGCGGCCTCAAGATCCCAACACGAGCAATAACGAGCATAGATTTTGCCCTAATCACGAGCATAACACATATACAATAGTGTTAGCCTTAGGGCAAGCTCAAAGACCAAAGAAGAAAGGTAAAGACTCGAAGAGCCACGAAGAACACGTGCTAGGGATTCAAGTTTACCTTTGGCGAATCGAGAGACCAATCCCTCAAAGTAGTAGATAACTTTCCCGCGATCACAACGGTGTAGTCAGAATCGCATTCCAGCAGCTCAATCGCCTCGAAACCAAGTTTCTCTCTCTAAAACACTCAAAGCTTCTCTCACTACTCTCTGAACTTCGGGCTCAACAATGGAAAATGACCAAGTGAAGAGGAAAGTGAAAACCTTCACTTAAGTGATCCTGCTGAGAACGCTTTAGAGTTTCGAACTTGCACGCTTGAGCATGGAACCTCGTCTACTCCGCCATCACCCTGGCCTAACACGTATCTCACACGCATCAAAAAGCACACCAGCTGGCAAACGCACTCAACACGCTTGGCATGCTAGGACATGCTACCTTCCCACGCTTGAGCGTGCTGCTCATCTGGGAAGAGCCTTCCAAACTTCTAACTCCCACAGTTTCTCGTTTAACACCTTAGGCAGTTCCAACCATGTTCAAGCCTATTCCTAAGCTTCCAACTAGGTCTTAAACTAACACAAAACAATTCACACAATCATCCAAACTCCTAAGCAAGATTAACCAACTCGATTAGAATTACATAAAAATCGGGATGTTACATTACCACCCCCTTACATAAAATTTCATCCCCGAAATTTCCTTCGCACACCTGAAAATAGATAAGGATGACTCTGGTGCATCTCAGTTTCATGCTCCCACGTTGAATCACCAGTCACTGAGTTCCACTCCACTCTGACTAACGGAATGTGCTTGCCGCGCAGTTCCTTGATCCTTCTATTCACGATCCGAACAGGTGAAGCCTCATACTCAAGTTTCTCTTTTAGTTGGATTGATTCGGGCTTTAGCATGTGTGATGGATCAGGGTAGTACTTTCTGAGTTGAGAGACGTGAAAGACATCGTGAAGATTTGACAGATTTGGTGGCAAAGCTATCTAATAGGCTACAGGACCAATTCGTCAAAGAATCTGAAACTGTCCTATGAATCTAGGTGTTTGCTTTCTGGATTTGATTGCCCTGCCCACTCCAGCTCTTTAGGTGAGTCTCATGAAGACATGGTCGCCCTCTTGAAATTCGAAAGGTCTTCTCCTTTTGTCAGCGTAGCTCTTTTTCCTATCCCTTGCGATCTTCATCTTCTGGAGTATATTATGGACTTGTTCCTTTGTTTGTTGTACCCGCTCCGGACCTAACAGTTGACTTTCTCCAATCTCGAACCAGCATAACGGAGTCCTGCACTTACATCCATACAGTGTCTCATATGACGCCATGCCAATACTTGAATGGAAACTGTTGTTATAAGTAAACTCGATCAATGGAAGGAACTTGTCCCAACTTCCCGTGTTCTCCAACACCTACGCTCTTACGAGATCCTCCTATGACTGAATTATTCCAATTGAACTGTGTAAGCTGATCCAAAACCTTGAGGTAAACCTTGGATCACGATCAGATACAATACTTGAAGGTACCCCATGGACCCTCACAACCTCCTTGATGTAGTTCTGAGTCAATCGCTCCAGAGAGTAACTCTGGTTGATAAGTAAGAAGTGAGCGCACTTCGTCAACCTATCAATGATCACCCAGACTGCATCACACCTTTTCTGAGTTCTTGGCAACCCAAAAACAAAGTCCATGGCAATGCTATCCCACTTCCATTATGGGACATCCAGCGATTGCAACAATCCAGATGGCATCTGGTGTTCAATCTTCGCTTTCTGACACACCAAACACGTTAGGACAGACGCCGCCACATCTTTCTTCATCCCCGACCACCAGAACAGCTTCTTCAAGTCCTGGTACATCTTGGTCGCCCCCGGATGAAAACTCAGGTTGCTCTTGTATGCTTCCTCCAAGATCATATTCTTAACTTCACTATCCGCTGGCACACAAACCCGGTCACCATACCAAAGCGGACCATCAGTACCTCTTCTGAATTCCAAAATCTTACCTTCCTCTATTAATTGATTCACGCCCTTGAGGTACTTATCCTCACCTTGCTTCTCCCATAAAAGATTTAGGAAATCGCTAGTTACTCTAACCATCCCCAGATTCAACTTATCCTCGACGATTTCAGCTTCTAGATTCAGATCTCTAAACGCCTCTAACAGTTCTAGCTCCTTTACCATTATGGCAGATACATGTAGGGATTTCCTACTGAACGTATCCGCTACTACATTCGCCTTACCTGGATGGTATTGCAGGTCGAATTCATAGTCTTTTACGAATTCCATCTGCCTACGCTGCCTCATGTCCAACTCTCTCTAATCGAACAGATACTTCAAGCTCTTATGGTCGCTAAACACACTGAATTTAGCACCATAAAGATAGTGTCTCAATATCTTCAATCCAAACACTATAGCAGCCAATTCCAAATCATGAGTTTGGTAGTTCCGACTCTCAACTGCCTGGAGGCATATGCCACCACTTTTTCTTGCATGAGCACATATCCTATGCCTTGATAAGATGCATCATAATATAAATCAAATCATCCTAAAGGATCTGGTAGCACCAACACTGGTGACTTGGTCTATCTTCTCTTCAGCTCCTGGAAACTTTGCTCGCAAACCTCTGACCACTCAAATGTCTTCCCCTTTCTCGTCAATTGCATCATAGGTAACACAATCTTAGAGAATCCCTCGATAAGCCGCCGATATTAGCCCACTAAACCAAGAAAGCTTCTCACCTCGCTTATAGACTTAGGGTTTTCCCAACTCACTACGACCTCAACTTTCGCAGGATCCATTGCGATTCCATCCTTACCGATCACATGGCCCAGAAATTGAACTTCCTCCAACCAAAACTCACACTTCGATAGTTTAGCATACAACTGTCGGTCCTTTAGCATTTGCAACACCGCCCTTAGATGCTCTTGATGTTCCTATCTACTCGAAGATTATACAAGGATGTAGTCAATGAAAATGACAACAAACTTGTCAAGGAATGGTCGGAAGATCCTGCTCATATAGTCCATGAACATAGCTGGAGCATTAGTCACACCAAACGACATAACCAAGTACTCATAGTGACCATATCGACTCTGAAAAGCAGTCTTTGGCACATCCTCCTTCTTAACCTTGATCTAATGGTATCTAGATCTCAGATCGCTTGTAGAAAATACAGTTGCTCCCTTCAGCTGATCCATCAAATCATCTATCTGTGGTAATGGATACTTGTTCTTTATTGTCACTTTGTTCAGCTGACGATAGTCTACGCATAGCCTCGAGCTTCCGTCTTTTTTCTTCACAAACAGCACTAACGGTCCCCACGGAGATGCACTAGGTCTGATGAACTCTTTGACTAGCATCTCGTCCAACTGTTTCTTCAGTTTCGTCAGCTGAACTAGAGACATCCGATATGGCGATATTGATATAGGTCCAGTCCCCGGTACAAGATCTATAGCAAACTCCACCTCCCTCTCCGATGGCAGCCCGGGAACATCATCGGGAAACACCTTTGGAAACTCTCGCATGATAGGTAAAGCTCCGACATTAGGAGTCTTCTTTGCTTCGAAAGAGAACAGTACCACGCATCCGTCTGATCGTCCACCAGTCGAATCACTCTTGTCGACAGGCATCAATTCAGATTGCTCTGAGAAAAAAAGGGTCTTTCTTGAACAGTCTAACATTACATGGTTGGCTGAAAGACAATCCATGCCTAGGATTACATCTATCTATTGCATAGGCAAACAGATAAGGTCAACAAGAAATTTATGGTTCTCTATCATGATAGGACATTTAAGGCATACAAATAGGGTCATCAAAGAATTGCCGGTAGGCGTTGAGACAGTCAAATCGTAGGGTAATACAGAAACAGGCAACCCTAAATGATCCATACACTCTAATAATATAAAATAATGAGTAGCCCCCGAATCAAATAAAAGTGACAAAAGTTTACCAGAGACTAAGCATTTACCTTGTATCAGGTTGAGGCTTCGAGAGGCTTTAGATCCCCTCAGAGCAAACACTCTTCTGGTCATCTGTGGCCTACTCTGCTGGCTTGCCAATGCTGATGTTGCTCCGCCACTCTGAGCTCTACCGCTCTACTATTGAAACTGAGCCCTTCTGCTAACCCACGGTTTGCAGTCTGAAGCATAATGACCCATCTGGTCACAGTTGAAGCACCTGATGTGCTGGGTCCTCGGGCAGTTCTTGATTAGATACAGTCCCCCGCATCGAAAATAGGTCTTGATGTCCTGCTGCCCCTGGCTGGAGCTGCTCCCTCCATGATTGACGTTAAACTAAGCAGGTCGATCATAAGGCCTCGCCTTCTGCTAAGACTTGCCACTTTTGCCTCTCTGGTTGCTCCGAACTAGTTTACCACTTCTCCCTTGTTGTTGGGCTGCCCCTGCTCGGTCATGCCCTTCCACCACTGTGCTTTTCTCCACTAACTCAGGAAAAGAGCTGATACCCAAAGGTAACATTGGTCGCTTCAATTCTGGTTCTAATCCATCTTCGAACCATTGGCATACCCACTCTTCATCAGGATGAACTTGATAAAACTGAGAAAATTTGAGTAGTGCCTCGAACCTCATCGCGTACTCACCAACTGACATATGTTCCTATTTTAGACTCAGGAACTCCTTCTCTTTCTCTTTCTCTTGTCTGATGCTTCTTGGAAAATACTTCTCTAAGAAGCTCTCCCGAAATTGTTGCCAGGTCACAATCCTTCCTCCGGCCTCTAACAAACTGGCCTTGGTCCTCCACTTAGATTCTGCTACTCCAACCATCATGAAAGCAACGTATCTAACTTTCCTGTCCTCTCTATAGTGTGTGGCTATAAACACCTTCTTGATTTCTTGCAGCCACATCTCTGCCGCATTAGGGTTGTACTCTCCGTGGAACTGAAGAGGACTTCCTTTCATGAATGTATTGAGGCCAGTGTCCGAAGTCTCATTTCCTCTTACCGCGTGCAATTGATCCTATCGTGCTTCCCTATCTTCCTGCCTCTGCATATACTAGGCAGTCTACTGGGTTTGTTGCATCATTGCGATAGCCAGATCCCTCATGGCCCGCATTGCTTCAGAGGTATCACCGCCACTTCTTGTCCTTGAGTGGTCACCATTATTATTGTTGTTGTTATCATTGCCCCCGGTCGAAGCCGGTCTTCCACCTCATCCTCTTCCACGTCCTCGTGCCATCTAGCTTCCTGTAAAAAGGAGCTATCAGTCCCAATTCATAAGACATATAATAGCACTTAACAGTTAAACATATCATATGCCTTATGAATGAAAATAGTTATCACACTTCGATAACTAGTGCATCGGACACTCTACCCGAAACTAGACTTAGTTGATATAACTCGGGTATCAACCATTAATGCCAGTGCTCTTGTTGGACTTACAGTCTTGGTTCCAGACCTCCATAGTCTGTTGTAGAACCAAACTGCTCTGATACCATACAAATTGAAACGACCCCATATATGTATATAGGAAATCATCCCATTGGCTGTAGAACATTCTCAACGCTCTGATACCATAAAAATGAGACGACCCCATATATGTATATATAAAATCATCCCATTGGCTGCAGAACGTTCTTAACACTCTAATACCACCAAATTGAGACGACCCTTCTTTCTTAGAAGGATAATCCCATTAGTACCAAACGTGTATTATTAACTATGCCTACTCATGTTAAAGCAATAACATTGTAATCAAACAACGTCGCGGAAAATCAAATGACAAACAGATAAACACATATGGCAAGCATAGAAGATCATTAGACTAAAGCGGAAACAACGACGGCATATATATATATATATATATATATATATATAAAGATATGCACAAAGTAGCCCCATCAGTAGGGCACTGACATACATATACAAACTGTACAAAACAAAACCAAAAGAAACGAAAAGTACATCCACTGATAAAAGAAGAAAATACTCTCAGAACTCGCCAGCACTCCCAACCCATGCTCAAAATACATCAAATCTTCCCCACTCAGCCCTAGAGACGCACTAGCAGGCATTCACCATCAATGATGAGGATGCCCTGAACTATTCTATCCCTCTCCGTGAGTTCGCCTATAAACCCGCGTAGGCTCATACTAGGACGAGGAACTAGAAATGACGATACGACTCCTTGTGTAGGTCCTCAGGTACTGCTCGGTACGCCTCCTCTGACCTCTGTAGACGTAGCCTCGCCTACTGGATACCGGTGATGATAGTGGCGCTACCCACCAATAGTCCTGCTTTCTCTGCCTCGATGGATGCCAGATCCTCGGGAAAGGGAGAAACTGCACGACTCTGAAAGGTCCTATCATGTCCTCCATGTGCAACACCCCTCCTCTGTAGACAATGCTCACAGGTCCATTGTAGAACATCAGATAGGTAGAAGGGTCCATGTGCCACCTTCTCTCGTCATGATAGATGATCTCGATCAGCCCCAGTACCAGCATCCTTGGTACCGACATGATGAAAGGGTGTACTATAGGGTCCATCAGCTGGCTCCTTGTCTTCATTCGAACCAAGAACCAAACAAACATGCAAAAAGCAGTAGGGAGAAAAGAAATACAGTGCAAGCAAAGTCGGAATAGAAATAGTGATGCAGTAAACAACAACATGTAGCATGTGGCAGATATAACAGATATAGCAGTTACTACACTGAAGCAAACGTCTCTCGAGACAACACATGCAACAAGCATCCAACTCCATGAGTCTCACCCTCAGATCAATCCTCTAGACCGGGATACTAATCCCATGCAACATGTCTGCTGAAAGCTCACGAAACTAGTTCCACACCGGAACGGTTCCATACCCGAACAAGTCCACATGGAACAGGTTCTGTGTTGGAACAGAGTTAGTTTGTCCAAGAAACCGAACCGCTCGCCGTGACCAATAAGAGTGCATCCCCCTTCCATACCGGAACCGGGTTGTCTTGGTCGCCTCGAAACGTTAGCCTGGAACGTGGAGAGCTCAGGGATTAGTTGGGCAAACCGGACTGGATCGGGCGTCATGACAGGATAGGAGCTACCTCATCCATCATTGTAAACTATTTCCAAGACCGGCAACATCCCCAAGTTCACTCACTTGACCGTCCCTTCTACTTTCTGTACCCCCACTCAGGTACAACTAACCTCATACGACGCTGGCAACCCATATTACATGTCATATGGCCTTGCCACTTGACCGCTGATGATATGCAACAAACATCCTCAACGGACTTAATACCGGATTTCACGTCTAAACACTCAATCAGAAACAACACGATGCCACTGTATCCACAAGGCCACGGCCTCGACGCCACACGTCCACGAGCCACTGCTCAAACATAACGGCCGCAACTTTAAGAACAACAACAGAACCATCCACAGTATCAACCCGATCAAAACACTGCACACTGCCAAACTTAACTTTACAGCATTCCACCACCACACAACAATTACCACAAACAGCATAATAGCAACAGTCATAATGACAACAGCTGCAATATCCACAGTAACACATAGCAGCATATCACATATACAAAGTAGCATATAGGCACATAGACAGATAGCAACAATAGCAACCAATATCATAGCTGTCATGTGAAGCAGATCATCCTCAATCAACAGTTCTCAAGCCTAGGGTTTCCAAATTTAACGGCAATAGCTCAAAGTAAACTAAAACTAGGGTTTAGGTACTTTATTGGGGCTCAACCACTTGTAGGGTTAGGGCTTCCCTACACACAGCAGAAAACACAACTACACTACTCTTCCCTTCCCGATGGCAGCAGTACTCTTTCTCCCCACCTGAAATGGTCGTAGCACGAACTCCATGACAAGTCCTCCACTCGTAGCCGCAATTTCAGCTACGTACAGCTCCAAATCTCCTTGGTAACCGCAGCCTCAAGCTCCCAACACGCGCAATCACGAGCACAAACTTTGCCCTAATCACGAGCACAAAACATATGCAATAGTGTTAGCCCTAGGGCAAGCTCAAAGACCAAAGAAGAAAGGTAAAGACTCGAAGAACCACGAAGAACACGAAGAACACATGGTAGGGATTCGAGTTTTCCTTTGGCGAAATGAGAAACCAATCCGTCAAAGTCGTAGATAACTTTGCCGCGATCACAATGGTGTAGTCAGAATCACATTTCGACAGCTCGATCGCCTCGAACCGAGTTTTCTCTCACTACTCTCTACACTTTGAACTCAATAATGGAGAAATGACCAAGTGAAGAGGAAAATGAAAACCTTCACTTAAGTAGAACCTCGTCCACTCTGCCTTCACCCCGGCCTGATACATGTCTCACACGCGTCAAAAAGCACACCAGCTGGCAAATGCACCTAGCACGCTTGAGCGTGTAACATGCCAATGCTGGAGCATTGGCATGCTAGGGCGTGCTCCCTTCCCATGCTTGAGCCTTCCAAACTTCTAACTCCCACAATTTCTCATTTAACACCTTAGGCACTTCCAAACTTGTTCAAGCCTATTCCTGAGCTTCCAACTAGGTCTTAAACTAACACAAAATAATTCACACAATCATCCAAAGTCCTAATCCATATTAACCAACTCGATTAGAATTACTGAAAAATCGGGATGTTACAAATAAGGTAGTCAAAGCATCACTTGTAGGCATAGAAACAGTCAGGTCATATGGTAAAGAAGAAATAGGTAACTCTAGATGATCCATGCATTCCAAATCTCACACCTCATGCACTTGGACCTACATGAAGGCGCGACCACCTTCCTACGTCACAACGTATCCCTTACTAAGCAAATACTCACCCCTACCAAGCATGATGAAAGTCAAACTTCGTCTGAGAAACAGATTCCGTTACCCTCACGATTACATTACATCCCTTACCAAGCAGGATGCTCACTCCTACCAAGCAGGGTGACACTATTCCCCATTCCCGATAAGCAGATGCCTCGGTGTCGGAAACACGCATCAAGGATATCGAGGTCTCACAGTAGATCTACCAAGCATCTATCTATGATTCCGGTCTGACTTCGCGTACTCCCAGATCTACATGGCTGTGACATCACACACAATGCAATCTAGCATGAATCCTCACAACTCATACTGATCCATAGCTTAGTAACTCAACCTCATCACCAGACACATTGAGTACCAACACCCCCTACCAAGCAGAGTGTTCACGACTAATCATAGTCCTCAATCATTTCATCGGGTTGAGTACAGTACCTCAATACCACCAAATGATCTTACCTCACATCTCCCTATTCATAATGATCATCTCTTAACTCTAGGCATACCAACAATCATGCACTATCATATTATCACACAACATGTTATCATCATATCATCAAATGAGATAATAAAGCATATTTTCATGATCATGGTAAAACACATATTCACAAAAACATCATGGGAAGATATAAGCATGTTAAGCATACGACCTCGATCAACATAATATCAACCTACAGTGATAAACCTACAATGCATAACCCTACATTGGTACCACTTTTACGGTAATCACCAATGTGGACTTAGATGTTGTCAGTTACTCAACCACTAGTAGGTTTAGGATCCCCTATGCATATCAATGTATCCTACTCTACTCTTGCCTCCACGATGAGTGTGATTCTTTCTCCCGCCTGACAGTGCATATTTTCCCGTAAAGCTCTCAAACGTGTCCGTACTACCGGCACGTACCTCGACACTCTTTCCAACAACGACCTTGAATCTGACATTGAAACCCGCGACATGAGAATTGGATAAAAAATAGCCCCGAGCACACACAGGGTCCAAAAACAACCAGAAAACCCAAAACAACCACAGAATCAATAAGGTTCGAAACAAAGAATCAATTTAAACCAATATACGAAATTGAAGAAGATATTCACGAAAAATAGGGGTTGTACCCGTGAAGTCAGATTGCCTCTGAACCTACGATCGATTTCCCGATCGATTGATTTGATAGAAAAACTTTTAAAATCCTAAAATGCACTGAAAACGATATCAGGACTCAAAATGTGAGTAGAACGAATTTAAATTGTTGAAAAAGAGTAAATGTCGACACTACGACATTACGACTTACCTCGAGGAAACTCACATTTGAAGATGCATCTACGATGATGTCGAAGCCATGAGCACGAATACGCGATCAATTTAAAAATTCAATACCCAAAACCACTTCAACCCGAGCTCTAAAGTCTTCAACAATGGCTACCTATATTTTAAATTTCCTTCACTCTTTGTACTTCACTTTGTTTACGTGATGAAGATGAAGCAAATGTGTAGCATTTTGCTTTCATTCTCTTAGTCATGTTAGTTTTAGTTAACATTATTTATATTAGGTGATATTAGGTTGTTAGGTGGGTTAGTATTATATTAGGTGTCTTTTTTCGATTTAGTTGGCCACCTCCCACCATGCATCATGACATATGTCCAATTGTGACACGTGTCACTCACACGTGTTATTGCGTATTGTCCCATCGGCACCCTCGGGTGTTTTTTTTTTTGCATTTTTCTCACGTAACCCACTGTCAGAATATTTTCTGTATTATTTTTAGGCTATCCCTAACAGCCTATTGTACTCAAGCCCAGCCAAATTTTAATATTCTTACTCTCAATTAATTAATTAATTAATTAATTAATTGATCGATTAGTGTTTTAAAATTCGAGGATGTTACAAGGTATCCCTTTAGAAGAAGAATGTGAGGTATCCTTCTTAGGTTGATATAAAATCTTAAGGTGAGGTATCCTTATGTTCTACTTTCTTTTCAAAATTCATATTTAGTTTAACTGTTATATAAATTGTCATGTTATATGAAGATGATTACAATTATTTTAAATATATACAAATTTTATTTTATTTTATATGAATGAATCTTATATTTAAAATTAGATTATTGAGCCTTTCTTTTTTAATTCTCAAATTGCAAATTGCTTTTAAAATTTATGCGCTTTTTACATTGTTGTCAATCATTTTTATACCTTGTATGTCGGCTAACATTCTAGTAAGTAATATATCAAAAACTAGTCTTATAATTAATTAACAAGCATACAATTAATGAGTTAATTTATCCAGATTTAATTTTTTGTTTCAAGTATTACAGTAAAATATTAAAATAAATGATTACTATATAAAATGTTTAAATGAAACTAAACCAACTATTAGATCATATTATTTTATCTCCAAATATAAATAAAATTATTTTTATTTTGGTGTTCACAAGGGTATTCTCTAATCGCTAGTCGCAGATTAATGCCTTTTCAAGCATAGAGATTACCGAAGTAGGTTTTGCCTCTCCCAACAAAGTTTTTTCCATACACGCGGCAAAGATCGAACCTCTAACAACATACGTAAGTAACCCAACTATCTACCAACTGTGTTGGACCTTGTTGGTTCCTTAGCAATAAAATTCTATCAATGCTTAAACATTTCTATTGATGGGTTGCTTCGTCATGGAAGTGTCTTCCAACACTGGTTGACTCCCACTAGGCATACTTTGTCCTGTCATCGAGATTTGAAAGGATCTTTCCTCAAGCACGGCTAAATGATCAACCCAGAGACTGAGTTCTGATACCAACTGAAAGTGAAACAAGGAAACACAAGAAGGGGGTTGATTGTGTTTCTTAAACTTTTTGAAAAACATTTTCAAAAACCGTTTTAGCAAGCGGGAAATAATAGCAAACACACAAAAATGTAACGCCCCCTCGGCGTCACTTTCATGAACTCGATTTTGCGGAAAAACATAAACAAAATAAAGCGCTGGACGTTGCTTTCGGAAAATACTACAATTAATTAACTACGCTCTAAAAACGTGGGTCTAAAAATTTTCCTCATGCATCGAGTAATCCAAACTCAAGACAAAGGCTCGAAGATCCCTTTTGAATGAATTATCTTTTTTAAGTCAGACTTTTGATGGTCCTTGGTGTTACTTGGGAGATTTCAATGCTGTGCTTGGTGCCCATGAACATAGGGGTTACAGACCTCTTGCTAGGATTTCTTGTGATGAGTTTCAGTCTTGGTCTGATGCAAACAGCTTGATTCATTTGCCTACTGTTGGTGCTGAGTTCACATGGTCTAATAGAAGAAGGGGGTATGCACATACTGAAAGAAGATTGGATGGGTTCATTTGTAATGATTCTTGGCTATCTTTTTGGAATTGTTCTACTTGCTACAATTTGCCTAGATGTAGTTCAGATCATTTTCCTATCCTGCTTAAGCTGCAAATAAATTTAGTGACTTACAGCTCATCTTTCAAATTCCAAAGGATGTGGTCAACTAACAAGGACTGTTACTGTTATTGCTGACTGTTGGAGGTAGGAAATTGTGGGATGCTATATGTTTATTTTATCTCAAAAATTGAAAAGACTGAAATGGAATAAAGAGCAGTTTGGTGATGTTCATAAGATAGTTGATACTGCTTTACCGAACTTAAAAACAATTCAAGAGGAAATAGAATCTATTGGTTGCTCTGATGAGTTACTGGTTAGGAGGAATCTGCTTAGTTAGATTTAAATAAAGCTTTGACTGCTCAAGAATTGTATTGGAAGGAGAAAGCTAGAGTGGACTAGCACACAGGTGGAGATAGGAATACAACCTTCTTTCATAGAGTGGTTAAGATCAGAAATGCATCTAGGAAGATTTCTTTGCTAAAAAATGGTGATTCCATTTTGGATAAACAAGAAGATATTGAGAATCGTATCCTTGATTATTATGAGAATCTTTTTGCTTCCTCTAATACATGTATTGACAATGATTTAATTGATGAGGTTACCAGTCCTGCGGTTTCTGATTCTGATAATCTTATGCCAACCCGATTGCCAACTTGGGATGAAGTTAAGCATGCAATCTTTGGTACGAGTGCTAATGGAGCTCTAGGTCCGGATGGTTTTGGTGGTTTCTTCTACCAACATTATTGAGATATTGTTGGCCATGATGTTTTTATATCTGTTTCTCAATTTTTTCAGCAAGGATGGCTCTTGCCAAATCTGAATTCTAATAATGTGGTTCTTATTCCTAAATCTGCAAATGCTGATTCAATTACACAATTCAGACCTATTGCTTTAGCCAACTATCAATTCAAAATCATCACTAAGATTATTATAGATAGACTTGCCATTATAGCTCCACAATTTATATCTCATAACTAGCGGGGTTTCATTAAGGGCAGAAGCATTACTGACTGTATTTGTGTGGCATCAGAGGCTGTGAATCTTCTTGATAAAAAGTGCTTTGGAAGTAATGTTGCATTGAAGATTGATATTAAGAAAGCATTTGATACAATGGATTGGAGTTTTCTACTCAAAACCCTTCATGCATTTGGTTTTGATTCAGTTTTTTGTAACTGGATTAAGGTTATCCTTCATTCTGCAAAGGTTTCTATACTAGTGAATGGTCATGCTGCAGGATTTTTCTCTTGTAAAAGGGGAGTAAGGCAGGGTGATCCTCTATCACCTCTTCTTTTTTTGTATTGCTGAGGATGTTCTTAGTAGAGCCATTTCTCTTTTGGTTCAACAAGGCAAGTTTCTCCCCATGTCTAGCCCTCGGGGATATGCAGTGACTTCTCATGTCTTATATGCCGATGACTTGCTCATTTTTTGTAAGGGCAGTAAAAGAAACCTGCAGAATCTAATGACAGTTTTTGAGAGGTACAATGCTACTTTAGGGCAGTTAATCAGTAAAGAGAAGTCTAAAATTTACAATGGTTCTATCTCTCATAATAGGCTACATTGCCTTGTGAGCATTTTGGGGTTGGGCATTGGTCATTTACCTTTTGTTTATCTAGGTGTTCCCTTGTTTAAAGGTAAGCCTAGAATGATGCATTTGCAACCAATTGCTGATAGAATAAGATTGAAATTAGCTTCTTGGAAAGGTGCTTTGCTTTCTATCATGGGGAGAGTTCAACTTGTACAATCGGTTATTCATAGTATGCTGCTACAGTCCTTTCATGTCTATGGCTGGCCTTCTTCTCTTCTTAAATTGATTGATAGGTGGATTAGAAATTTTATATGGTCTGGGGATGTGTTGATCAAGAAAGTGGCTTCTGCTTCTCGGCACGAAACCTGCTTGCCAAAGGAGGCTGGTGGCCTTGGTTTACACTCAGTAAAAGGAATTAATAATCAAGCAGCTCTGTTGAGACTGTGCTGGAAGTTGGTTGAATATGACAATCAGTGGGCAAAGCTACTTAGAGCAAGGGTTTTCCTTAATAACAAGTTTACCTCTCTGCATATTTCCTTTTCGGTTTGGATGGGATTAAAAGCTCATATTGGCACAGTCTTAAATAACTGTCATTGGTTAATTGGTGATGGTGCATCAGTAAATTATTGGGTGGATTGTTGGCTAAGCAAACCAGTTGTTGATTTTTTTTCAGATTCCATGCAACATTCATAAACATCTTCATTCTAAAGTTAAGGATTTTATTGTCAATGGCAAATGGTACATTCCTGATATTATGCTTCGAAAATCTAATTAATTTGTAGCTGAAATTGAGCATTATGCCCTTTCTAGTTCTTCAATTTCTGATAAGCTGATTTGGAGCAGAACCAACTCAGGTGACTTAACATTAAAAGAAGCTTATTCCCTGCTTTTTCCTGCTGCTCAGCCTCCATCATGGGGTAAACAATTATGGTGCTCTGCTCTTCCAGGTCTTTGTTATAATGGAGAATAATTAACAAATGTCTTCCTACTGATGAGATGCTATGGAATAGAGGTTGTTGTGTCGTTTCTTCTTGCAGTTTATGCAACAAAGCTTATGAATCATTTGAACACCTATTCCTCCAATGTGACTTTGCATTGCAAATGTGGAGCTGGCTCAGCTCTTGCCTGTCGGTTTCAATTGATTTAAGTTCTGTTTTTACTGTCTTAGAAATCTATAATCTTCCTGGAGTTCTCAAATTAAAGACATAGTCATGTCAGGAATTGCTAACTCATTCTGGTCCATATGGTATAGCAGAAACCAAGTAAGGTTTGAGAATAAACACATATCAATTTAGCATGCCATGAATCTGGTTAAATCTGCTGTTGGTTTGGCAGGATCACTGTCTAAAGGTTTCTCCTATAATAATGTTGCTGAGAGATCTATTCTTTCCAGCTTTCAATTGTCTCCAAAACTATCTAAAGCTCCTGTTATTATTGAAGTCATTTGGAAAGCTTCGAGTTTCAATTGGATCAAATGCAATACGGATGGTTCAGCCATTGGTTGTCCGGGTATGGCAGTATGTGGGGGATTTTCAGAGACAAGCATGCTGCTGCTTTAGGCTGCTTTGCTCTTAATATTGGCATATCTTATGCTTTTCATGTTGAGCTTATGGGGGTTATATATGCTATTGAGATAGCTTATTTGAAGGGATGGGATCATATTTGGCTTGAATGTGATTGCACTTTGGTTCTTCTTGCTTTTTCATCCTCGGTTGTGGTACCTTAGTCTTTAAGGAACTGGTGGTTGAACGCTTTGTCTTTATCTAGGAGAATGCACTTTATTTATTCTCATGTATTCAGAGAAGATAACTCTTGTGCGGATCTTTTAGCTAGTCATGGGACTTCTATTAGTGGCCTTTCTTGGTGGAATTCTATTCCTACTTTCCTTCAAGTGGAGTTCTTAAGGAATAGAATTGGTTTTCCAAACTATAGGTTTAAATAATTTTTCAATGGGTCAGGTTTAATGCCCCCCCATTCTTTTGTATTCTTTTTTATTTTCCTTTTTTAATAATATTCTTGGTATTCTGCAAATGATTGATAATGCTTAAGGTGCCAACATAGTTGGGATGTCTTACTCTATAGTGATGCTTTTGCATACCTATTCTGTTTAAAAAAAAAAAAACTCAAGACAAAGGAATAATCCTTATAGTACACATCAATATTCAACATTCATAACAACATAATCATAGCATAATTATGCCAAAGCATATAAGTTTCTTAGAACTATAGTTTAAACTCATAACATAAGCTCGGGTCTAGTATATATATTACAAAGTTAAAAACATATAGTCAATATATGTGCAACAATGAAATACGACTACCTCAAAAAGTAAACTCGTATGCTGGTCGGGCTGAAAGTAGTCATTGGGATACGAACCCCAAAGTCAGCTCCGATTCCCAGGGGAATTCGGAGGGTTCCTCTTTTTCTGCTCCTTCAAAAGGCTCCGTCATCCGAGTCCTCACATATCCGCGGGGACCTATGATCATCGTCTGTACATGTATACAAAAACACAATAGAGTGTTCAACATGTACAGGCAAAGGTGAGATACTCATTTTATAAGTTTATCACGATAGGCGCCCAAGCGGCAAACAACAAATACATCCCCAAATAAATACGATTGTAATAACAGATTGTAATAACATACATTCATACAACATAATATCTCAAACACTATATTGAGTTATAATAATGCATGAGACTGCAATATCATCTTTCTAATTCATGTTCTCCGGAGATTCCTACTTTCCTTCATCGAGCGATAGGCCACAAATACTCCCATCAGACAATTGTTCTCATGAGTCGGCCTCTCAATTTAGGTCCGGATTCTAATTGTGCAGGGATACCACGTCATAACCATATCATGAATAGTCCAGACTCTGATCGAGTTCATCCATGTTTGGCAACCGATTACCACGGCACGGGGTTGCAACGCCTCCGGCCACTTGTGGAGTCTCGAACGCAGTATGCCCCTATAGACCTAGTGGTCTTAACTGGCTCATATTCTCAACTACTTGAGTTGTAGCTCGTTTTCAAATGGCACGTCTGCCGTTTCATGTATGTACACAGAAAGTTCTGTTTTCTTTTTCGTTCATTCTTTCTTGTCGAGGCATATAGCTTACAACTCATTTTAAAGGACATTAAGCCCGTTCATTTAAAACATAGGACACGAAGTTCGAGTGCTAAATTCACATAACACTAGCTCGACGTCTCGGTCACTAGGTTTGCATACATCTCACAAAAAACCATCATTTTTATTTCGGTCTTATTTTCACAAAATAACTTTGGAAAATAAAACTTAGTTTCATTGTCTTGAACTAAGACATTCTTTACAAAGAAAACATTTTCCGGGAAAAACTCTTTTAAAAACATTTTTCTAAAAGGAATTTTGTAACATCCCAGTATCCGAAGACCTAAATTGAGATAGATGATCTAGGTCAAATATGTATACGTTTGTTGATAATTATTGTCATGGCTTGAAAGTGTGTTTAGAGAGTATGTTAAGAGTAGGAATGAATTGGATAAGAGAATGATGAAGAACAATGAATCAGAAGCAGAATGCTCAAGAGTGGACCAGTGTAACACTCAAGCGTGCTAACCCTCTGACCAGTGACTGGCAGAGATGGGAAGTAAATTGACATGTGTCGGTTACGCGTCGCGGCTGGCACAGGACGGGCGGTGCCTTAGCGGTGAGGAACGTCAACGCTCAAGCGTTGAGGAAGACCACGCTCAAGCGTTGGAACGCTAAAGCGTGGATTTCCAGAACATTAGGGCCCGTTTGGTGGTCAGGATAAGGGAGGCAGGATAGGATAAGCTATCCTGTCCTGTTTTAATCTATAGTTTGGTGAACCAGCAGGATAGGATAAGCTTATCCTGTTAGCTTATCCTATCCTGTTACTTAGTTATAATGCTATCCTAAGGGTGGAGCTGGGTTAGAACCAACAAGATAGGATAAGAAAATGTTTTCTTTTATCTCTTACCTTTAATATTGTTATTATTTAATTATGGTTTCAAACCTAATTAGTCAACCTTATTACTAATTAAAATATGTGATTTAATTAACAATTTTTATAAAAAGTGAAAAAAAGTTAACTTTTTATAATTTAAAAAAATGGACTAATTTATAATTAAAAAGCCGAAAATATATATTATTAAATATTTTTTAATTTAAATGTATAAAACAATCACGTAATATTAAAATTTATTTTTGAAAAAAAATGTAATTTTGATATAAGGATAATTTTATCATTTGTAGATATTTTATATCATATCCTGTCATTATCTGATGCACATCAAACATTGAACAGGATAAGAGCTTATCATGCTCATATCCTATCCTATCCTTATCCAGCTCTCATATCCTATCCATTCTTATCATATCCTGACCACCAAACGAGCTCTTAAAGCGTTCGCAGCAAAGTTTTACCTCTATATATACTTGTTCATTTTCACCATGGACGAAGTTTTGGAAACTTCATACGTCTAGAGATTTCAGAGAGAGACTAGAAACGTGTTAATTTTTTATCTTAGGTTTCCGATCTGTTCGTTAGCCTGATTTCGATTCCGATCGTGTTTTCGTGATCAGCGCAACTCCTACTCCAATTCTATTGGTTTACTTTCATGATCCGTCAAGGGTAAGCTGAGGTTATGTATCTACTTATATTGTACCTATACAATGTTCTCTTTTGGTTTAAGCTTCTTTTCACGATTTTAACTTCATATTAGGGTTAATGCAACAGTCTACGTGTTATTTCCATGATTAGGGCAAGTTTGGAAGTTGCATGCGGAATCCGTTGGAGAAGATGAGCTGCGGTTGTGAGGCAAGGAGAGGAGCAATGCGGTGCTCGTTGTGCTCGTGGATATCACCATATTCACTACCAGGTGGGGAGAAAGAGTTACACATGTCGAGGTGGGAAGAGTAGCCATATAGCTGTACTGTATGTTTTATGTGTATAAGGGAACCCTAAACCTTACGTGAGGTTGAGCCCTGACAAAGTACCTGAACCGTAGGTATAGTCTACTTTGGGCTGTCACCATTATATTTGATACCCTAGGATAGCAGAGTTGTGATGCATGATAAAATGTATTTTGTATTGATATATGCGTGCCTGTTATTTATGACACTGGATATTTGCAAGAGATGCATGATATGTTGATGATAATGGTATGTTGGTATGTATGTTTTTTATTGCTTTATGGAGCATGTTGATAATTGATGAACTGTTGCATTATATCTGAAAATGCGTGTATGTATGAGATTCAGAGGTTTAGCATGATTAAGGCTTTGACCCCGTGGTGGATGTTGGAGCTGATAATTGAGATTTGAGGTTTAGTGGAGCTTGGAGCTCATATTTGTACCCATGGAGCTTGGAGCTCGTATATGTATCTTTGGGGCTTGGAGCTCATATATGTACCTATGGAGCTTGGAGCTCATGTTGTTGAGAGCAAGTTTGCATGTATTATGGTATCAGCTCAAGAGAGATGGATGACATGCATAGCATATGCATTTGACGCCAAGTGGCGAGCCGTATGCTAGGTGGCATGCGAGGTTGGTGCATCGAATGCAGGTACGAAAAATGGAAGGGTAGGTCTGCGTGACCTTGGGGATATACTGGACACAGGTGTACCCACATGAGACCGGTATGGTAGTGCCTATCATGTCGTGGCAGTCCTGGGCACGTCTTACTATCCCGACTGGGCTCTGAGTCTTTCCAGTTAACCCTCTTTTCTGGGACATTTGAGCAGTGATGCATTCTTATGGGTCACAACGAGCGGAACAGATTACCGGAATGAACCAACTTGTTGTCCGATATGCGGACATAATGTTACCCTTAGTAGGGTGTTTAGTACCGGCCGGCATGCATAGAAAGAGTATGTTTACATCTAGTTAGGGACTGACCGTGGTTTCGTGATATTGAGTGATGGTTGTGTCTTGCTATATGTGCTGCATTGCATCATCCCTGTTATAGATGGGTTGTATATCTTATATCCCTGCATTTCTTTGTATGTGTACTTTCAGTTTTACCGACAGACGACGAGTTAGCGGAGGATCAGAATGGACCCGAGGCTTCACCCGTTTATCACGGGGGCACCGAGGATGCCGATGCTAGGGTACATTGAGATAGTTTATCATGATGAGAAGGGGTGGTAGGTGGACCCCTCGACCTTCTTGGCCCTCTACACCAGACCTGTCAGCTTGATCTTCCGATGCGGCACACCACCATAGGTGGACATCATCGGACCTTATCGTGTGTACCAGTTTCTTCCTTTCCCTCGGATGTGGCACCCTCCGAGGTAGAGGGAACAAGACTACTTGTAGGTGGCAACCCAGTCTTCTATGGTATCCAGCAAGAGAGGCTTCGTCCACCGAGGACAGCACAGGCGTACGGAGCAATACCTCAGGGCAGCTCAGAGGCGTAGGATCGTAGTGTCGAGTTCCTCATCCGTGCATGAGCCTATGCAGGTTTATAGGCGCACTCATGGAGAAAGACAGGGTAGCTCAGGGCATCGTCACCACTAAGGGTGAGAGCCAGCCAGTGTGTCTCTAGGATTGTGCGGAAAGGTTTTGATGTATTTTGAGAGTGGGTTCGGGAGAGTGCTGGTGATCCTTGAGAGTTTTTGGAGGTCCTTGGATGTACCTTGTTTATGTTTTTAGTTTCATTATGTACCCTTGTCTGTATTATCACTTAGCCCTACTGATGAGGCCACCATATTAGTACTGTGTGTGTGTGGATGTTTCGTTTATCCCGTTGTGTTTACTTTGATATTATGCATTTTTTTTAATTGATCATATGTTATCGCTGATTTAATAAGTGCGTAATTGTTAAGTTATAATTAATAGTATTTTGGGTTCTAAAATAATGGGATTTCCTCGAGTGGGACTTGGGTACGTCACATTAAGGTGGTATCAGAGCAGTTTGGCCTATCCGGACTGTGGAAGTCGGGGACCAAGACTGTGAGGTACTAGGAAGTTGAACTGGCAAAGTTTGTCGTCTCTACAAGAGAGTACGACTGTGTCTAGAGGGGTAGAATGAACGCAATTGATTGTTGTAGTGCTTGTCTGAATGATAAGTAGATGCAGCAAGGTTTGAGGCACTGCTTAAATTCTCAGAGTTTTATCAGCGGTATCCGAATGAGGAGTGGATGTGCCGAAGGTTTGAAGATGGTCTGAAATATGAGATTCAGAAGGCTATAGTACCGTTGGGGATTTCTGTATTTCCCGACATGCTGGATCGGTGTTCGGCAATTGAGAACATCGAAAGGAGAAGAGAAGTGGCAACCAGGAGCGGAGGACCTATCCACAGTAACCAGAGAGGCAGAGGAGGAAGATTTCAAAGTGGTCGGGGGCCATATCAGAGACCAACGCAGAGGGCTGGAAAGGCTATAAGTCAAGGACCGAGTGCAACTTAGGGGTTTTTGACGGGTGCCAAACCCACCAAAATTAATAAAACCGAATTACAACCCTACTCGCAGTAAGGGTTTTGACCCGAATCAGTTCCTGATTGACCATCTCAGAAATTCAATCAAATTAAGTAAGCTAATTACAAGGATGGGGGGTCCGGGTTTATTAAAGAAATTTAAACAAGTAGAAGCTATTAAAATTGAAAACAAAGATATAAAGACAACCAATCCAAGTGAATGACAATTATCAAGTTTAATCAATCCTTAACCACAAACCAACATCATGTTAATTTCATCCTTGGTTTGAAATTATAGCAAGAAGCCTCACATAATCCACAATTTCACTACTAGAAACGCTTCTAGAATGAAGATTAATCAAGGAAAAATGAGTTAAGCAACTATCAAACCAAGATTAAGCTTGAAAACCGAAATTAAACCAAGCTAAACATAACATCAAACACCTTCAATGCAACATCCAAATAATGTCTTCTCTCTTTAAAAATGAGCTAATGAAGCCACTAACACATGCATTCAAGGCTCAATTTCATTTAAGCAAATAAAATTAGAATCAAGAATCAAAGAGGAGAAAACAATGAAAAATGAAATTCAACATGAATATACAAAATAGTGCAAGGTTTCATAAATCAAACCTCAACAATGTCTACACCCAAGGATTGATTAAGAGAGTTTAACGAAAATGAAACAAAAACTAAAAACCAAGAAGAAGGAAGAAGAGGAAAAGAGAGAAAAGCTCTCTCAAATCCCCAATTTCGTGCTACTGTATCTCACCCCTATTTCTGAGTTATAAAACTCATTAAATGACAAATCTAATAATTCCAAATGTGTCAACTTTGGCCCAGCTTCAATTGGCCACCAAAAATACCTCAAATGGACCTCTAATGAGAAAGTTAGGCCTAAAATACTTCAAAATACTCCAGGATCTGAGGCTAACAGTCCAAAGAAAATTACACCATCAAAATGACATCAATTGGTCAGGTGATCTTCATGAAAGTTGTATCCAAATGTGTCTTCTTCAAATGTGTCTTGGTTTCAGGTACAGCCGACCTCTATAACTCAAGTTATGGCCCAAACACTACTCTCTATCCAAACTTCGGCAACAACACCTCTGATCATACTTTCAGCCCATATTTGACCATTTTATTCTCAGAATTGGATCACGAGCTCTACATGAAATTTGTAGATAATTTTCTCATATTTTCTACAAAATTAAAATCACAATTTTTCAATATCTACATCCAAATTTATGCTCAAAATACAGAAGCAATGTCAATGTGCCAATTTATGCCATAAATGCAATTAGGCCCAATTAATACCCAAAGTCATGAAATGCACCCAAAACCCAACAATTAAGCACAAATGATGTTTAAAACAATAAGTACGAGGGTTAAACAATATGCCCAAATTATGCTCATCAAATACCCCCACACTTAGCTTTTGCTCGTCCCGAGTAAAACCAAAAATATATCCAAGCATAGAACATGGGACAACAAACAAGGATTCACTTCCAAAAGATTTTCAAGAGTGCAAGAATATATGAGCAAGAAGAACAAGCAAAGATTAAAGAAATCACAACATCCATGAAGCAAATTCTTTCCATCTTCATCCAACAAGCAAGGCAAATCCCATTGAAAGGAATAAACCAAGAATGATAGAACCTCACATGACATACTCTCAATCCCTCAAGTGTTTAGATGTTAAGTGTTCACTCAATTCAATCCATGAAAATTGGTACTACCATAAGCTTGCTTATCTTCTCATTCTCCACCATTCATGCCCATGAACAAAAAAATAAAAGAACTTTATTCAAGATGTAATGTGGTCAAGGTAAAGGAATGAAATGGATATGGCAAGTTAAGACCAAAGAGAATGGAGGAACATTGGCAGAATTCACATAAAAACAAAGGCAACCAAATGCACCCTACAACCAAGCAACTCTCTTTTCAAATTCCTTCTTTTCCTTGTGTTTATTCTTCTTTCCCTACTCTTTTCTTCTTTTCTCTTTTCTTTTTCTTTCTTTTTCTTTTTCTTTACGACAAGTATATTTTTAACTCTTTCTTCCTTTCTTTCTTTCTATATTCTTTTTTTTTTTCTTTTCATCAACACTTGCATAACAAAAATCAACTTCCCCCACACTTGTTCAAAAGCTTCCCAATGTTCCCCAATTCCCTAAGGTAAGGTAGAGACATGATTTTTCACTTTAGGGCTTGTAATGAGCTCAAAAACAAAGAATGGTCAATAAGGCACAAAGGGTTTAATCAATGGAAAAACATGCAAGGTTGGCTATTTGGCTAAGTGGTTAAAAGAGAACAAAAATGCCTTCATCATCTTAAGATGTGCATGCACAATGTAGCTTCAAAAAGAATCAAAGCAAGTTCTAGAGCAACAAAATCCATGAATGAAAATTCACACAAGAGTGAAGAGAGTGTATAGGCTCAAAAATATCACAAGGTATATGTTTCTATCAAACTCAATTTATCAATTCAATGCTCATCACCAAACTTGTCAAAATAAAAAAGAAAGACATTTAATCACTTATGTCATGACTCTTTTCACTTCACTTGATTCAAGCCAGTAACTCTCACAACTCCAAGTGGAAGCAAAAACCACTTATTCCATTTTTTTCTTTTTTTCAAAACATCAAAACGACACTAAAACAGTGAAATAACACTAAAAACAGCAAAAAAACAGTCCAAACAGTAAACAACGAAAAATAGAAACGGCACCAAAAAAAAGTGGAAACAACAAAACAGTAAAACAGAAATAGTAAAATAAAACAGAAAATAGTAGATTAAAACAGCAAAATAGAAACAGCGGAAACAACAACAGCAAAAAACAGTAACAACAGAAACAGTAAACAGCAGCAGAAAATAGCAAACAGTAAAACAGTAAACAAGAAAAAGCAGAAAACAGAAAAACCAACAAAACAAATTTCTCAAAACGACACGACATTATTCAAAGCATCAAAATTAAAAAAATAAAATAAAAACAAAAAACAACAACGAAATTTTTTACATTTCGTTTTAAAAACATAGAAAAATAACATAAATAACAAAAGAAAAAAATGCCAACAAAGTTTAGGGCAACACAATTGAAAAACATCAAGACATAATATATCTCCCCCACACTTGAAATCTATATTGTCCTCAATGTAGAACATGTGAAAATCAAGAATCAGAACAAATTCATTCACATAGAGGACATGAAAAGTAAAATAGAAAGGGGAAGAAATAGCCTTATAGAATGTAGTGTAGCAAGTGTCATGGTGTGAGTGCTTGTTGTCCAATGCTTGCTCTTCACCAAATTGCTTCAGCCAATGTTCATAAACGATCATAGCCTTAGTGGCTGTCTCAAACATCAATGGTTGCAACTCCATTTCAAATGGATGCACATAGGAGAGAAGTGGTTTAGGTGCTTCTGTAGGCAATACTTCTTTTGCGCAATTATCATTTTTTGCATATTTTAGCTGAGCAGGATCCTCAGCCTCTTGTGTTTCATGTTCCACATTCACCTTTTGCTCCTCATCCCCTAAAAAGGATGAAATTTCAACACACGCTACACCCAAAGCAGAAACATTACAATCAACACATGAATTACAATAAACAGAATCAAGAAAAGCATGAATATCCAAAAATTCAACACTAAGTTCATCAACAATACTATTCTCAACAATATTATCAGAATTATGCTCATAAGAAGTATTGTCAAGAGTATCTATGTGTGAATCTAAATGCTCTTCAAGGGAATGTTGTGATTGCAATTGCAGTTAAGGTGGAAGCAATATGGCCAAGTTGAGTGCCCAAATTCTGAAGCTTTGCTTCTATCATCTGTTGACTTATTGTCAGTTGATGCACCAAGGAAGCTAACTCATCCAAGCTGCCATGCTGGCTACGTTGGCCAAAATAGGAAAGTGGAGCTTCATTCACTCCGGTCATGCCAAAACCACAATTGAACTCATAATCAGCAGGGAGGTAAGAATAATATGTAATTAATGGTTCAGCCTCATTCTCTGCATAACTTATGCATGATGGTTGATGAAATGTGGCAACATCTGTCAAAGTGCTATGAGCAAAGTGATTATCTATTGATGCAGGCACACTTGAACTAACAAAACATCCAAAAGGATCACCAACAACCTGAAAAATACTAGAAAAATAGAAAAACTAATCTAAACAACAAAACAGTTAACAAAAAGGTTAGGAATTAGTAGAAACATAACCTAATAAGATAAAACAACTAAGAATGGTCCCCGGCAACGGCGCCAAAATTTTGACGGGTGCCGAACCCACCAAAATTAATAAAACCGAATTACAACCCTACTGGCAGCAAGGGTGTTGACCCGAATCATTTCCCGATTGACCAACTCAGAAACTCAATCAAATTAAGTAAGCTAATTACAAGGATGGGGGGTGCAGGTTTATAAAAGAAATTTAAACAAGTAGAAGCTATTAAAAATGAAAAAAAAAGATATAAAGACAACCAATCCAAGCAAATGACAATTATTGGGTTTAATCAATCCTTAACCACAAACCAACATCATGTTAATTTCATCCTTGGTTTCGAATTATAGCAAGAAGCCTCACATAATCCACAATTTCTACTAGAAATGATTCTAGAATGAAGATTAATCAAGGAAAAATGAGTTAAGCAACCATCAAACCAAGATTAAGCTTGAAAACCAAAATTAAACCAAGCTAGACATAACATCAAACACCTTCAATGCAACATCCAAACAATGTCTTCTCTCTTTAAAAATGAGCTAATGAAGCCATTAACACATGCATTCAAGGCTAAACTTCATTTAAGCAAATAAAATTAGAATAAAGAATCAAAGAGCAGAAAACAATGAAAAATGAAATTCAACATGAATATATAAAATAGAGCAAGGTTTCATAAATCAAACCTCAATAATGTCTACACCCAAGGATTGATTAAGATGGTTTAGCCCTCCATGGATGTGGAGGAACAACCCATAAAACGTAAATGAAACAAAAACTAAAAACCTGCTAGAAGAAGGAAGAAAAGGAAAAGAGAGAAAAGCTCTCTCAAATCCCCAATTTCGTGCTACTGTATCTCACCCCTGTTTCTGAGTTCTAAAACTCATTAAATGACAAATCTAATAATTCCAAATGTGTCCTCTTTGGCCCAACTTCAATTGGCCACCAAAAATGCCTCAATTGGACCTCTAATGAGAAAGTTCGGGCCAAAATACTTCAAGATACTCCAGGATCCGAGGCTGACATTCCAAAGCAAATTACACCATCAAAATGACATCAATTGGTCAGGTGATCTTCATGCAAGTTGTAGCCAAATGTGTCTTCTTCAAATGGGTTTTCGTTTCAGGTACAGCTGACCTCTATAACTCAAGTTATGGCCCAAACACTTCTCTCTGTCCAAACTTCCGCAACAGCACCTCTGGTCATACATTCAGCCCATATTTGACCATTTTATTCTCAGAATTGGATCACGAGCTCTGCATGAAAGTTTTATATAATTTTCTCAGATTTTCTAAAAAATTAAAATCACAATTTTTCAGTATCTACAACCAAAGTTATGCTCAAAATACAGAAGAAATGTCAATGTGCCAATTATGCCATAAATGCAATTAGGCCCAATTAATACCCAAAGTCATGAAATGCACCCAAAACCCAACAATTAAGCACAAATGATGTTTAAAACAATAAGTATGAGGGTTAAACAATATGCCCAAATTATGTTCATCAGGGTTGTAGGGATGTTTCAAGTGTGGGGGACCACACATGACTCGAGATTGCAGAAGTCAGGCGCCTGGGAGGACCATGACTTGTTATGCATGTGGAAAGCAAGGGCACATGGCTAAGGACTGTAGGCTAGGGAATGCACGACCGTCTGGTGTGACAGGACAGGCGGCGACACCAGAAGCTGCTGGAAGAGTGTTTGCCGTGAGGGGAGCTGAATTCTCTCGATGCCCATATCTGATTCAAGGTAAGTGTTTAGTTTCGAGCAAGCTCTTATCTTTGTTATTTAATTCGAGGGCTACTCATTCGTTTATTTCTATGGAGTGCATGGATCATTTAGGGTTATTAGTTTCATCTTTACCCTATGACCTTACTGTTTCCACACCCATTGGTGATTCATTGACTACCCTGTTTGTATGCTTGAAATTCCCTATTACAATAGAAAACAGACATTTCATTGTTGACCGGGTCTGTCTGCCTATGCATCAGATTGATGTTATTTTAGGCAAAGATTAGCTTTCGGCTAACCATGTGATACTGGACTATTCAAATAAGACTCTTTGTTTTTCGGAGCAATATGGATTGACGCCTGCTAATGAAGGTATTCCGAAGGGTATACTATCTGGAGGGTGTGTGGTGCTGTTCTCCTTGGAAGCAAAGGAAACTCCGAACGTTGAAGCGTTGCCGATTGTGCGGGAATTTCCGGAGGTATTTCCGGATGATGCTCCAAGGTTACCACTGGAAAGGGAGATCGAGTTTACTATAGATCTTGTACCAGGAACCGGACCTATTTCGACAACACCTTATCGAATGTCTCCAGCAGAGTTGGCGGAGTTGAAAAAAAATTTGGATGAGATGCTAGGCCAGGAATTCATCAGACCTAGTGCGTCGCCATGGGGAGCTCCGATACTGTTCGTCAAGAAGAAGGATGGGAGCTCAAGGTTATGTGTGGACTATCGTCAGCTCAATAAAGTGACGATAAAGAAAAAGTATCTATTGCCAAGGATAGATGATTTGATGGATCAGTTGACGGGAGCAACTGTGTTTTCCAAGATCGATTTGCAATCTAGTTATCATCAAATCAGGGTGAGAAAAGAAGATATACCGAAGACTGCTTTTCGAAGCTGGTATGGGCATTTCGAGTATTTGGTTATGCCATTCGGTGTGACTAATGCTCCGGCTATGTTCATGGACTACATGAACAGGATATTCTGACCGTTCCTAGACAAGTTTGTTGTCATGTTTATCGATGACATCCATATTTACTCTCCGAGTAAAGAGGAACATCAAGTGCTTCTTCGAGCGGTGCTGCAGGTGTTGAAGGAAAGGCAGTTATATGCGAAGCTATCTAAGTGTCAATTCTGGCTAGAGGAAGTACAACTTCTAGGACACGTGATCAACAAGGATGGAGTCATGGTGGATCCTGCTAAGGTTGAAGCAGTGGTTAAGTGGGAAAGCCCGAAGTCTATGAGCGAAGTTCGCAGTTTTTTTGGTTTGGCGGGCTACTACAGGCGATTTATCGAGGGATTCTCTAAGATTGCGTTGCCCATGATGCAGTTGACGAGAAAGGGGAAGGCGTTCGAGTGGTCAGAAACTTGTGAACAAAGTTTCTTAGAGCTGAAGCGGAGGTTGACCACGTCGCCGGTGTTGGTTTTTCCAGATCCATTAGAACGTTTTGACGTGTATTGTGATGCGTCATATCAAGGATTGGGTTATATCCTCATGCTGGAAGGAAGAGTGGTGGCGTATGCCTCCTGGTAGTTGAGAGTGCATGAACGGAACTTTCCGACTCACGACCTGGAGCTAGCTGCAATAGTGTTTGCATTGAAGATATGGAGACAATATCTATATGGTGCTAAATTTAGCATATTTAGCGACCATAAGAGCCTAAAGTATTTGTTCGACCAGAAGGAGTTGACTATGAGGCAGAGAAGGTGGATGGAATTCATAAAGGACTATGAATTTGACCTGCAATGCCATCCAGGTAAGGCGAATGTCGTAGCGGATGCGCTCAGTAGGAAGTCCCTACACGTATCTGTGATGATGGTGTGAGAGCTAGAGTTGTTAGAGCAATTTAGGGATCTGAATCTGGACGTAGAAATCATCAAGGATAAGATGAATCTTGGGATGATCGAGGTTACGGTTTCTTGAATCTGCTTTGGAAAAGGTAAGCTGAGGATGAGTACCTTAAGAAGGTTAACCGGTCGATCGAGGAAGGTGAAACGTTTGAGTTTAAGACGGGTTCAGATGGTCTCATCAGGTTTGGCGACAGAATCTGTGTGCCTAAGGATAATGAAGTTAAGAGTATGATTTTGGAAGAAGCACACAAGAGCAAGTTGAGTTTTCACCCAGGAGCTACTAAGATGTATCAGGATTTGAAGAAGTTATTTTGGTGGCCAGGGATGAAAAAGGAAGTGGTGGCTTATGTCATATCCTGTTTGGTGTGTCAAAAGGCAAAGGTTGAACACCAGAAGCCAGCAGGATTACTGTAATCATTGGATGTTCCGGAATGGAAGTGGGACAGTATTGCAATGGACTTTGTTTCTGGATTACCGAGAACTCAGAAGAGGTGGGATGCAATTTGGGTCACCATAGAAAGGTTAACGAAATGGGCTCATTTCTTGCCTATCAACAAGAATTATTCTCTGGAAAGACTGACTCAAATTTACATCAGGGAGGTGGTGAAGGTACATGGTGTACCTTCAAGTATTATATCGGACTGAGACCCAAGGTTTACTTAGAGGTTTTGGAAAAGCTTAAACGGAGCGCTAGGAACTAAGTTAAGGTTGAGTTTTTCTTATCATCCCCAAACGGATGGTCAGTTAGAACGGACAATTCAATCATTGGAAGATTTGTTAAGAGCATGTATATTGGAACACACGGGAAGTTGGGACGATTTTCTTCCTTCGATTGAGTTTACCTACAACAACAGCTATCACTCAAGTATTGGGATGGCACCATATGAAGCTTTACGACAGGAAGTGCAGGACTCCGTTGTGTTGGTATGAAACTGGAGAAAATCAGTTGTTAGGCCCTGAGTTGGTACAACAGACAACGGAACAAGTTAAGTTGATCGGGAGAAGTTGAAAACCGCAAGAGATAGGCAGAAGAGCTATGCTGACAAGCAGGGGAGACCTTTGGAATTCTAGGAGGGCGATCATGTATTCATAAGAGTTACTTCAAAAACTTGTATTGGTAGGGCAATTCAATCCAGAAAGCTTACACCCAGATTTATAGGACCATTTCAAATTCTTCGCCAAATTGGTCCAATAGCTTACCAAATTGCCTTACCACCTAACTTGTCAAGACTTCATGATTTTTTTCATGTATCCCAGCTTAGAAAGTACTATCCTGATAAATCGCATGTGTTAGAGCCCGAATCAATCCTGTTAAGAGAGAACATTGAATACGAGGCTTTAGCTGCTTGGATAGTGGATAGAAGGATCAAGGAGCTTTGCGGTAAACAGATTCCTTTGGTGAGAGTGGAATGGGACCTGGTAACCAGAGACTCAACATCAGAAATAAAGGCTCAGATGCGCCAACGGTATCCGTCATTATTTACAGGTATGAACGAGGAATTTCAGGGACGAAATTCTCTTTAAGGGGGTGGTAATGTAACATCCCAGTTTCCAGAGACCTAAATTGAGATAAATGATCTCGATCAAATATGTATACGTTTGTTGATAATTATTGTCATGACTTGAAAGTGTGTTTAGAGAGTATGTTAAGAGTAGGAATGAATTCAATAAGAGAAGGATGAAGAACAAGGGATCAGGAGCAGAACGCTCAAGCGTGGACCAGTGTAGCGCTCAAGCGTGCTAACGCACTAGCGTGGAGAGTTTTGGACGCTCAAGCGTGGACCCTTTGACCAATGACTGGCAGTGATGGGACGTAAAGTGACAATTTCGGTTATGCGTCGCGGCTGGCACATGATGGGAGATGCCTTAGCGGTGAGGAAACGTCACGCTAAAGCGTTCCAAACAGAGTGTTACCTCTATATATACTTGTTCATTTTCACCGTGGATGAAGTTTTGGAAACTTCATACGTCCAGAGAGTTGAGAGAGAGACCAGAAACAGGCTGCAGGTTTAATCTTAGGTTTGTGATCCATTCGTTAGTCCGATTCCGATTCCGATCGTGTTTTCGTGATCAGCGCAACTCCTACTCCAATTCTATCGTTTTACTTTCATGATCCGTCAAGAGTAAGCCAAGGTTCCGTATCTACCTACATTGTACCTTTACAATGTTCTCTTTTGGTTTAAACTTCTTTTCACGGTTTTAACTTCGTATTAGGGTTAATGCTATAGTCTACGTACTATTTCCATGTTTAGGGCAAGTTTGGAAGTTGCATGCGGAACCCATTGGAGAAGGTAGGCTAAGGCTGTGAGGCAAGGAGAGGAGCAAAGGGGTGCTCGTTGTGCTCGTGGATATCACTATATTCACTATCAGGTGAGGAGAATGAGTTACACACGTCAGGGAGGCAAGAGTAGTCCATATAGCTATACTGTAGGTTTTATGTGTATAGCGGAACCTTAAACCCTACATGAGGTTGAGCCCTGACAAAGTCCCTAAACCGTAGGTTTAGTCTACTTTGGGCTGTCACCGTTATATTTGATACCGTAGGATAGCAGAGTTGTGATGCATGATAAAATGTATTCGGTGTTGATATATGCGTACCTGTTATTTATGACACTTGATATTTACAAGAGATGCATGATATGTTGATAATAATCGTATGTTGGTATGTATGTTGTTTATTGCTTTATGGAGCATGTTGATAATTGATGAATTGTTGCATTATATCTGAAAATACGTGTATGTATGAGATTCGGAGGTTTAGCATGATTAGGGCTTTGATCCCGTGGTGGATGTTGGAGCTGATAATTGAGATTTGAGGTATAGTGGAGCTTGGAGCTCATAAGGTTATGATGGGAGCTTGGAGCTCATATGTGTACCCGTGGAGCTTAGAGCTTGGAGCTCGTATGTGTACCTATGGAGCTTGGAGCTCATGTTGCTGAGAGCAAGTTTGTATGTATTGTGGTATCAGCTCAAGACAGATGGATGACATGCATAGCATATGCATTTGATGCCAAGTGGCAAGCCGTATGTTGTGAGGCATACGAGGTTGGTATATCGAGTGTGGGTGCGAAAAACGGAAGGGTAGGTCAGCGTGATCTTGGGGATATACCGGACACAGGTGTACCCACATGAGACCGGTATGGTAGCGCCTATCGTGTCGTGGCGGTCCTGGGCACGTCCTACTATCCCGACTGGACCCTGAGTCTTTTCAGTTGCCGGTGGATCTTCCGAGGAGGCCCAGTTAACCCTCTTTATCTAGGACAGTTAAGCGGTGATACACTCTTATGGGTCACGACGAGCGGAACGGATTACCGGAACTAACAAGCTTGTTGTCCGTTATGCGGACGTGATGTTGCCCTTAGTAGGGTGTTTAGTACCGGCCGGCATGCATAGAAAGAGTATGTGTACATCTAGTTAGGGAACGACCATGGTGTCGTGATATTGAGAGATGGTTGTGTCTTGCTATATGTGCTGCATTGCATCATCCCATTTATAAATGTGTTGTATATCTTATCTGAGACGACCCCACTTACGTAGGATATTCCCATTAAAGAACCTAAGATATTAACTAATCCAACTTACGTTATAATTGTTTGCGCCCTGATTTCATATACTAAAATATTTAAACTTTTAAACATACACACGTACTGTATATGCATACAAAGGTACATTATCATAGTACACAGATGTCAAAAGGAAGTATGGTATTAATACATACAAACGACTCCCTCTACACGCCTAAAGTACGTACATCAAAAGACAAAAAAACACTGGCCGTACATACATAATAAACTAATATCCTCGTTTGCCCTCGATGTTCCACCAGTATCAAATCCGTACGAAGTTTCCGTCCATCTCTTTGTAGTCTGGCTCTACTTCTTTATCAATTTAAGAAAACATGCAATATGATGAAAACAGGGGATAAGTATTTCATATCATCATAATTAGGGATAAAGGTAAAGCAGATACATTAATAGCACAATCATATAATCGCACAGAAACACAATTAGTATTAACCATTATCCTCGAGGTTTCTTGCACTTAACTATTGGTCTCACACTCTCATGCACCTGGACCTTACATGAAGACGCGGCAACCACATTCCTGCGTCACAACGTATCCCCTACCAAGCAGGATACCTCATCCCCTACCAAGCAGGATGAAAGTCAAACGTCATCCGAGAGCAAGTTCCGTTACATTCACGGGTACATTACATCCCCTACCAAGCAGGATACTCACCCCCTACCAAGCAGGGTGACACTATTCCCCATTCCCGATAGGAATAGCTGTCCCGGTGTCGGAAGGCGCATCGGAGATCTCAGAAACTCACAGTAGACCTACCAAGCATCTAACTGTAGTTCCGGTTTGACCTTGCGTAATCCCAGATCTACGCGGCTGTGACAACACAACACAATGAACTAACATGAATCCTCACAACTCATTCTGATCAATCACTACAACTCAACCCCATCAATTAACACACGTATCCCCTACCAAGCAGGATACCGCATCCCCTACCAAGCAGGATGCCTACAACTATCAATAGTCTTTTATCATTTCACCAGGTTGAGTGCAGTAGCTTATTACCATCAAATGATTTTATCTCACACATCACCCAATTCATAAGTGATCATTGCTTAATTCTAAGCATACCAACAATCACATATGCATTATCATACTTTTCACAACATATTATCATCATATCATCAAATGAGTCAAATAACACCAACTAATAAAATGAAGCACATTATCATACCATGGTAAAACATATATCCACAATCACATCATAGTAACCATATAAGCATATTAAGCATACAACCTCGATCAACATAGTATGTCATTCATCATGTTATCATCATCTAACCTAGGGTGTATTCTTAATGGTGATAGCCCAAAGATACCTATATCGAGGGTTTAGGTACTTTGTCAGGGCTCAACCTCTAGTAGGGTTTAGGTTTCCCCTACGCATATTAATGCATTATACTTTATTCTTGCCTCCCCGATGAGTATGAATCTTTCCCCCACCTTAGAGCAAGGTAGTAACAATCACAAGTTCACGAACACTTTTCACGGCCGCAGCCCCGTACCTCCAACCGGTAGCCGTACACGCTTTAGAACGATTGAACACGATCTCCTCCTTCACAATAAATCGTAATCACAATTAGTATAATCAAACATAACTCTCTAATTCCTATGAACTAGGTTCGGCCCCATAAGTAGGAAAATGCTAGAAATGTTAAAATTTCACAAACTCTTGGATCTATGATCCTTAAGCATAGATAACACTCCTATAAGTCATGGAATTCAAGAATTTGAAACAAAACTCTTGATTTGGGACACTTAGGGTTTCGGCCCTCTTGGGGTAAATGAAGCTAGGAGAGGTTCTTAATTCAATTCTTTTGGGATTCAAAGGCATCTAAGTGTGATAGGATCAAATCAACACTTTCTTAAGCAAAATTTGAACAAAACCCCATAGATTCAATTAAGTGGGTAATTCGGCCATGCCATGCCCAAGTGGGTTAGAGGGCTTTTATGAGTACAAACTCTTAGGATTATGATAGAAAACATCGAATCTAGATCAATAAAAGTGGTTTGACATCAATATGATTTTTCTACAATTTTTCATGAAATTTGGAAGTTCAAGAACATACATGAACACATAGAGCTTTCATGGATAAAAGTGAAGATCAAGAGCTGAAAGATGAGATTTATACCTCTTAGATGATAGAGAAGATGATTCTAAGCAAGTTTGCTTCACCAAGTTGTTGAAGATTTCTTGAAGAAATGGAGAGAAAATAAGATGGAAGCTTGAAGATGCTTGAAGTGAAGGACTGAAGAAGAAAGAAAGTGAGAGAGTAAAAGGAGAAAGAGGTGGCATGAAAAGAGAGGAAAATATAAGAAGGAAGTGATAAGGATCCTTATATACTCACTTCAAGGATAAAATAATCATTTCATTTAAGGCCAAAATTGGAATTTCACCAAAAATTGTACTAGAAACTTCAACACTTGAACTTAAAGAACAAAGTGAAGGAGAAAGAAATATGAGATAGTAAATACATATATGGATGGCGTGGAGTATATGTGAAGGAAGGGTAAGGATTTTATAAAAAATTCCTAAGGGCAAAAAAAGTCATTTCCTATAGGGGCAAAATTGTAATTTCTACACCCTAATCATTACTATGGTGAGTCACCCATGTGACTCACCCTTGGCCATCATTAGCATGGTGACTCACCTAGGTGAGTCATCCATGTAATCATTGCTTTTAGAAAGGATAAGATGAGGTGTCCCTTGATAGCGACCTTATGCTTATCCGTTACCGGTTCTGGCAATCTCGTATGCGGACCGGATTTCGTTTGAGTCGTCAACCCAAACCTTAACCATAATTCTCTACCAGTAATGTAGAGTAAAAATATATCTGTGTTGGATGCCAAATCACTTCTAAGACATAGATAAAATTCATACAATTTTCCAATCTTAGAAAACAGTGAAAATTGGGGTGTTATATTATCTCCCTGTATTTCTTTGTATGTGTACTTTCGGTTTTGAGGACAGACGACGAGTTATCATGATGAGAGGTGATGGCAGGTGGACCCCTCGACCTTCTTGGCCGTCTACACCAGACCTGTCAGCTTGATCTTTCAGAAAGGCACACCACCATATGTGGACATCATCGGACCTTATCGTGTGTACCAGTTTCTTCCTTTCCCTCGGATGTGTTACCCTCCGAGACAGAGGGAGCGAGACTCTTCTGTAGTATCCAGCATGAGAGGCTTCGTCCACCGAGGACAACACAAGCGTACGGAGCGGCACCTGAGGGTAGCTCAGAGGCGTAGAATCGTAGTGTCGAGTTCCTCATCCGAGTATGAGCCTATGCAGGTTTATAGGTGCACTCATGGAGAGGGACATGGTAGCATAGGGCATCTTCGCCACTGAGGGTGAGAGCCAGCCAGTGCGTCTCTAGGATTATGCGGAAAGGTTGTGATGTATTTTGAGAGTGCGCTGGGGAGAGTGCTGGTGAGGCTTGAGATTTTTTGGAGGTCTTTGGATGAACCTTGTTTATGTTTTCAGTTTCATTATGTACCCCGTTTGTATTATCACTTAGCCTTACTGATGGGGCCACCATGTATATATATATATATATATCAGTATTGTGTGTATGGATGTTTCGTTTATCCCGTTATTTTTATTCTGATATTGTGCGTTTTTTTAATCGTTCATATGTTATCGCTGATTTAATAAGCGCGTAATTGTTAAGTTATAATTAATAGTATTTTTGGGTTTTAAAATAATAGGATTTCCTCGAGTTGGACTTGGGGACGTCACAAATTTCACTTTACATTGACTTTTCCTTTAAAGACTATTTTTTCAAAAAGAATCTAATATAAAAAAAAAGAAGTTTTCTTCCTCGATAAACGAAACATTTCTCAAAAATTTCCTTCAGTTTCAAAATCCGTTTTCAAAACTCCGTTTTCAGTTTTCGAGTATTTTCATCTTCTTTATCGAGTCATAGCCAGTGCTATGCTCCTAACCAGTCCAGGATATAAATATATATATATATATATATATATATATATATATATCGCCCAATATCACAATAAATTTCACCAAAGGCATCAATGCCACAAATCATATTCAAATGTCCAAGTACAAATTTCATTAAGTAAATCAATTGCATACTCCATTCATGACATATCTTTATCTTCAATTCATCAATCAAATAACCACATCACATATAACAATCACACATCTTGAGACTACCAAACTTATTATGAAATACCTCCCTTTACCTCGTTAGGTTTCTAAATCAATTCCCGAACGGTTTTCGGCTCCGTTTCTGATTTTGTCTTCATCGCCTAAAACAATCATTCACAATTCAATTTGTCAACAACAATCAATACAAAACAACAACATCAAAACATAAATTTCTCTCCCCCCCCCCCCAAAGTGGGTCTAAGGTTCGGCCTAAATTTGCAAAATAGGCTAGGGATCTCATTTGGTTCCAATCTTTTGGATGGTTGGTTCTTAAGCATAATTAACACTAAATCAAGTCCTATTACCCAAAAATTTGAAACAAAACTCATGGTTCTACACCCTATATGTCTCAGCCATGACGAGAAAAATTGGCTAGGTATTGATTTGGTTTTCCAATCACTTGGATTCCATGACCATAGGAAAGGAAAGAATGGAATCAAGTGTTCAAGAATAAAAATTGGAGAAAACCCTCTTTTTCCCCAAATCCTAGGGTTTCCCCCTTTCAATAAGGATGAGATTTTGATCACATACACTTGGCTAGAGGTAGAAGATGATGAAACTAGCTTAAGGAAATTGGTTTCACATTAAAAGGATTTTTCTACAATTTCCTATGAATTTTTGAAATTTGGCTCATGAAAGTGGAATCCATGAAATCAAGCTCTTCAATCATGAAATAGGAAGAGATTCATGAGGCTTGGGATCATAGAAGTGATCTTACCTCATGAATGGAGAAGATTGGTCAAGAATCACACTTTTTCTCTAAAAAACTCAAGCTTTCTCTAAGTGAAAATGGTAGAATCTCAAGAAAGAAGATGAAGTTAGAAAATGAAGTGTTGGAGCTCTCCCAATCTGATCCTTATGCGTGGGAGGAAGGGCTGCAATATCCAAAAATGGGTCACTTAAGGGCATTTTAGTCTTTTCATTCTAGGACTAAAATGTCAATTAGGAAAAGGTCGAGGGTATTTTGGTCTTTTCGCGTCCTGATATTTTCAAACGTCATGATGACTCTGGCATGCTTTTCCAAGTGATTTGACTTGATGTGACATCAATTTTATCCGTTAGCGGGTCCCGGTAAAACTGAATTCGGCTCCGTTCGTCACCCGATTCAAGATTTCACCCGAATAAAGCGTAGGAAATGATTTTTTTTCAAATTTATAAAAAACATAGGAAATTTAATTCTAAGACTAACTGTCTCGTTCATGAGGCAAAATTAGATCTCCTGAGCATTAAAATCTTACTGTCAGTGAAAAAACGCAGACCGGGCTCCGTTTGAGTTTTTGGCTCAAAATTTAACCGTAGCTTCGTACGATAGCGTTGAGCATGAATATGGTCTCAGTTTATTTTATTTCATGTTCTAAATCCTCCAATAAAATATAAACTTAATTTTTCTCTTATTGATATATAAAAGCAATGAAAAATCGGGGTGTTACAAAAAAACAAGTTTCCACAAAGATTAAGAACCTTTAGAACAATCCCCAAGTTAGTAGATAAATAAACTTGAAAAAGATAGGGACAGAGAGAGTCACGCAATGATATATCCTGGTTCACTCTTTTATATCAAAGAGCTATGTCCAATCCTTTCTACTTGAAGGCTTTTCCCCTAAACTCTTAGCACAAATTACAAGTTGTTTCCTAGTCACTCCAGACTTTACAACTCCAAATATTCTGCACCTCTCCAACTCCAAGTATTCTTTTACAGATAAGCCTCTTCAAACTCAACCAAATCTGAGATTTGAAGGTTGTTTTGAGGTTTTAACTAACTCACTATCTGTAAGGATATTACAGGGATTAGCTCTTGAAACTGTATAAACTTGACAATGAAAGAATATGAAGGATTTACAACTTTGAGTATAAAGATAGAGTTTTGAAATGAAAGAGTATTCTTGGTTTCTTTGTTCGTTCGTTGTGTGAGCAGTAGGGATGTTTATTTTTCTGGTACAACAGTAATAGGAGGTTACAAAAAGTTGCAGCAGAGCATGTACAATTCAAGTTATGCACTCCTTAGAAAGATGTTCTTAGACAAAATAGATTGAGCGTAGATGACATAACTTAGAATAAAACATGTACAATTCAAAGCATAAAGCATATAAACAAAGTGTGCACAGAGAGAATATGATAAGCAAAACAACTTCATAAAGGATTACATAGTCAACATAAAATTTTCATTTCAATTCTCTCCTTTGTAGGTCATCAGACAAAAAGGTAAGGGATAAAAGATATTATTGTCAGCCAACTCAAAAAGAAAGAGGGACAAAGACTCAAGATGAAGAAGGGGGTGGAGGAGGGATATGTGGGAAGGCTTGATGAAGAAAGTCCAAAAACTGTTCCATCCTCTGATTCATGGCTAGATTGACTCTCTTAGTGACTCTGTCCACTAAATAGTCAGACATTTCCAGAGTAAGTCCTTGTGGCAGAGGAGGAGGATTAACTTTAGCTTGGGCAGGCTGATCCTCATGATTATTGACCTCATCATCTTCATCATCCAAATGAAGTTCCACTATATGATCTGAAAGAGCTTGGTCATGATCAACCTCAAATGTATGTTGCACTGAGCTTATATCTACTTGACCTTCAATCTCAGCAGGTTCTTCAAGGCTTGCATCTTCTTGAAACCCAATAGACTCAGCCATGTGTTCTTTAGCAAACTCAGAAACATGAAGTGAAGCTTGACCAAAAGCTTCGGTCATAGCCTCAAGGGCTTCTTCATTCTCTGCAGCCACTGGAATCTCAAAAGGAGTATGAGCTTCTTCCTCAGGTAAAATTTCTTCGCGAGTGTACCATTGAACAAGGAGCAGTAAAGTTTGAGAAGGAGAGGTTTTATGGACCTGTGCAGGTAGGGAAAAGGGTTGAGCATCACTAAATCCTCTATGTTCACTGGAGGATAAGTGGATTGGTGAGTTGTATGGTGTAGGTGTAGGTTCAAAGGTTTGTGTTTGGGGGTGGAGAGGGTCATATGTGTAACGCCCCGATTTTCACGTTTTATAATTCTTCAGTATTTAAACGTTTATATTTTATTAGAGGGTTTAAAGGGTGAAATAAAATATTCTGAGAACATAGAAATGTCCTATACAACCATAGGAAGCCATGGTTAAGTTTCAGGGTAAAGCTCAAACGGAGCTCGGTCTGCATTTTTCACAGATAGTAGCATTTTTATACTATCAAGACTTAATTTGGACTCGCGAACGAGACAATAAGTCTCAAGATTTAATTCTCTACATCTTTGTTAAACTCCGTCCTGACGTCCGAAAAATAAAAATAATATATTATATTTGGCCGTATAATCGAACCGGGTGGCATTTGGAGTTGTAAAGGTATTCAACGAGATCCGCCAATGGATAATCTTGCTACCACATCATGCCAGATCACTTGGGAGAGCATGCCAGGGTCGTCATGACGATCGGAAAAATCTGGACGCGAAATTACCAAAATACCCCCAACCTTAACCTTTTTCACTTTTACCATTTTACCCTTGAAACAAATGACCATTTTGCCCTTAAGTGAGTTTATTAGAAGGCTGAATAGCCCTCTTCAGCCCCTCATTCACGGACATCATCCCCAAATAGAGCTCAAGAACACTCGTCCTCAACCATAGAGAAAACCTCCATTTTCTTCTTGAGAAATCCTTAAAAACTTGTGAGAAAACCTTGAATCTTTGATCAATCTTCATCCATTCTTAGTTAAAATCACTTCTATGATCTCCTAGCTTCTTGAATCTCTCTCAATCTCAAGATCAAAATCTTGTTTCATGAAAATCCATTTTAAGATCCAAAACTTTGAAAATTCATAGGAAATTGTAGAAAAATCCTTTTAATGGGAAACCAATTTCTTTGAACTCACTTCATCATTCTCTACCTAAACCCAAGAGCTCATGATTCAATTTTCATCAGATCTCTTAATCCCCAAAGTGGCCGAACCCTAATCAAGATGATGGATAGTGGTTTTGATCAAATTTTTGATTTCTAACTCTTGATTTCGTCCTTAGCTTTCCTATTGTCTTTGAATCCAAGTGATGGAAAACCAAATCAATTTCTTCGCCATGACACAGAAGAGCTACCACTGGTCACATGTCAGCCCTTCCAACCCTGATACCTCCAAGACTATTTAAAACGTCACCGTAAGATTCGCACCCACATCAAGGTGTAAGCTCAACTCCTAGGCTCAAGGCCTTACGACTCATGCAAATGAAATGCCAATGCTTACACAAAGCAGATGCGATAAAGCAATGTCTATCCACTGGATAAACCTCAGGGTTCTCTTCCTTAGGAACTATACGTATTTATACACTGATATCCTCGACTAGATGTCGTACTTTTCATGTTTCGAGCGGAGTGTTTCCGTAAATCCAGATACGTACACATTACGAATGTTGTAGCATCTTGCTCAGGGCTGGCAGTACGCGGAACATGTCCTCCCATTCACTCTCTCCAATGTTTTGTTAGCTCCATGGAGTAGGGGTCAGAGTTTACCCTTGTGGCATATGGCATTGAGTCATGTACATTGCACTGTATTGCATGGCTGTAGATGATTACATTTATTTGCTGTTCCATATTTTTAAGAATGCCTTATATTATGTTGTTAACTGTTTAACATAATTTATATTGAGAACTCTAATAAGCATGTTGGGTACACTCTTACCTGGTGAGTCGTCCTGTTTTTACTTCTGCTATTTTGTTATGTTGATGAACGGGAATCTCACCCACATCAGTATATTTTCTTGCTGGTACTTGCTGTTACTGCTTGAGCAAATGGACGTGACGATGGTTCAGTCCAACAGTTTCTTTGAGTCTGGAGGGAGACACCTTTGCTGTTTAGTTTTGTTTTCGGCCAAACTGTGCCGGTATCTGTAGCACTTTTGGGAGCTACGACTCATAGCACTTAATTTATTCGTATGTCAGTTATACATTAGACCTATGTCTGTATACAGTATTATTTTCTATTTCTTTTTTCCGTATTTCTAATATAGTATGTTCTAGAAATACATGGTGAACCTAAGTTCATTTATTATTATTACTTACCTTTACTAAATCCCATTACATCTTTGTGAAAAGAAAAAAAAAACCGTATTTTCGGCCTTATAAACGTTCGGGAAGGTGACACTCGGGAAAGGGTGTTGCAGTATAGTTTCAGTGTTTATGGTTGGTTAAGGTTGGGTGGGAGGAATTTCTAGTGAGGGGTGAAGGGTTGGTGATTGAGACAGAGATGTAGAAGAGGTAGTATGAGAAAGTTTAATAGGATTTACCTGAGGTAACCTTTCGATTCTCTGTTTGGGTGGTCTGTTTATGGGTGTAGTCTTGATTCGTATCCTTCTTGGATGGACAGACTCAAAAGCGGGGCGAGGTTGGTTGAGGTGGAAGTGGAGAAGGCACTAGAAAAGGCTCAGATGTCGGGGCAGCTGTAGGGTCTGGTGAAGGGGTAGGTGCGGGAGTTACCACTTTACTCCTTGTCAATAGTAATTGGGAGATGGGAATATCATCATCTTCTTCTTCCTCATCTTCTTCTTCAACAAGAAGTTTTCTCTTTCTGCATATGGGTTTGGAGGATTCTGCAACATCACGGGCAACCTCCCTTGGTTGCTAAAACTAAGAAGATGCACCAGCTTATGCAGGCCAAGAAGAATCAGTTCCAAATCATTATAGGGTCTAACTACTCTATTGATCTTGATAAGTTGCTCTCCATGAAGGGTATAGGGAATACCTTCAAGCATAAGATCATACTCAAGATTGGGCTCGACTTCATATTCCTCAAAAACTGGCTGAGTCCAATGACCTTGAGGTTGTTTCTGATGAACTTCATGACTGGACTGACCTGTGTGAACTTCTTGATGACTGGACTGACTAGCATCAGATCTCTGACTCACGAAGGCTGCTTGACTTCTTCTGCCTTGCCTCATTCTTAATGCCTCTTGATGTTGAGCTTGTGTTTTGCATTCTGAACACACCTAAGGGCAAGTGTACTCTGATGCAGAAGTAATATAAGACAAAAGTCCAAATATCGAACCCAAAGAATTAACGAGCAATATGCAAGGCAGTACCGGAATAGAGAAATCCTTATGCTATTTAGACCAACCGAAAGAATGTGATGTAAGAAGTAATAAAAAGATGAATAAAAGAGAAAAATGGTTTTGAAACCAAGAGAAAGCGTAAAGCATAGAGAGGTTGATTAATAATTAACCTGATTGGAAGTTTGGAATTAAAGGTTGATCATACATTAACCCACACCCCATTGATCGTATAGGTCTACCAATTAATTACAACACGGTCCCTATTCAACTAATTGATTATCAGCATGCAAAGGGGGATCAATCCTAATCATGGGATGAAGAACAATAGAATAATGCTAATCGAATAGCAAACTTGAAATCAAATACAATTCGAATTAAAGCTAAGACATAGAAAAAGGGGTTTCTACTAATACAATATTCACCATAACTCTAGTGATGAAATTAGCTATCCATAGACAGATAAAACTAAAATCAACATGGGGAGATGCATCTCGGAGAATTGAGAAGATGAGAAACCTCTCAATCTCCAAGCGCAAATCCTACTCTAGAAATTTAAATCCAAAAGGAAACAAACTACTAAAAACTAATAAAGGCTATGTTTAGCAACTGATGAAGAGAGGTGCTGAGGGCATCTATTTATAAGAAAAGTTCGTAACTTTGTGCATCCTTCATACGTAGTCATTCTTCATTCAGTGCGGACACAAAAGTTCGTAACATCAGCGTCACTAAGGCATGGGAGTGAGCATGGGCGTTCTTCATCCAGCACGGGCGTGCTTCACGGTATCTACGGTCGTGCTTTCTTGAGTACGGACGTGCTTCTTTTTGCACGGGCATGCTTCACTTCAGAGGTCAGGCTTGAGACTTTTGCAAGAGGGTGTTTGAATTGGACTGAACTGACAGGTATGTACGGTCGTGCTTCACGATGCACGGCCGTGCTTCGTGTTCAGGCCTTCAGAAATCCTCTTTTAAGCGCAAAAATCTTCAACTTTCATTAATTGTCATCAAGCAAAGTTAAACGTCAATTCTATAAAAACTTAGGCAAAAGGGTGAAATATAATAATAATTATCATTAAATGCACCAAAATACAATCCAATTACCCCTCCTAAAATGTACATAATCGAGGTTTATCAAACTTCTCACACTTCAGTATTGCTTGCCCTCAAACGATTATTTGGCTTAAAAGAATTTTCAAAACAAATTACAGATTACAATCAGGGGACTCAAATCATCAGAATCATCAGAATGACAAAGATAGTCAAACAAGTTTAATTTTCAGAAGGAATCAAAAATTACCCAACTAGAAACTCAAGTTCCTTGAAATCAAACTTTCCAAAGACCATGGGTCACTCTACTCACAATCTCATAGTGTATCAAGTAAAGACATTAAGCAGTCAAGTTTCTCAAAGTAAATACATTACCATAAGCTTGTCTATTGACCAAAGCTCCACAATATGATTCATGTACATACAAAAGGAAGGGGTCTTTCATGCGTTGAAACGGGGCCAAGGTAATAGTGTCAAGTATGATATAGAAAGAAAATGGATATACAAATGGCTAACCAAAAATTTAAGTAATAACCTCTTGCAGCATAAATAAGAGCATAAAGTGCAATTGACACTTTTTCCACAAACATTTCAAGAACATGCCACTTTTTCTTCAAACCTTCATTTCCTTCCCTTCCGCTACAATAGGCTTTTTTTTCCTTCTCTTTTCTTACTTCTTCTCTGTCTTTATTTTCACCATCTTTAGATGGCTTTATTTATTTATATTTTTAATGCAAGCCAATTTTTAGCACTTTTATTTCCGGAAAGGAATTCACATCAAAACATTCCAACTATTACTCCAATATACTTGTAAGAGGTTACCAAAAACAATTTTCAATTTTAAAACTTGGACCAAATAAAATAATTTTCATAAAAGCTCAAAATGGGCCACTAGTGGAAGTGTTTATCAAAATAATATAGGCCAGAAAAATACCTAAAAGTGCCCTAACCATATTTTCACATGCGCACAAATCAAATCCGCCTCAAAATGGTCTCAATACAAGTTCTCAAATGTATCAATCTGAGAAATCACACTCTTCAAAGAAAAGGGGTTAATATCAACAAATTTAGCATTACAGCCTAACCCCTATAAAAGCCCAAATTTTATATTTAGAAGCTAAGTCTACTGGAAAACTTATGAAACAAAAAACTTTCTACTAACTATCAGTTTTTAAAAGACATTTTCTCAAATTTACTTGTGAGACTATCAAAGCAATTCATCAAAAAAAAAAATTGTAAGGGGTCCCCTACACTTTTATCATCATATAAATAAGTCAGTTAATTGCATGCAGCATAAGCATAAAAATCATAGATTTTCCTTCCCACACTTAAAATTTGCATGGCCCTCAAGGCAATAAAAATATAGTTAGGCTTAATTACACTTTTGGTTCCCTAGGTATAACGATTGTGCAATTTTAGTCCCTCAGGTCTTAATTGCGCCAATTGGATCCCCTAAGTATCACGGTTATGCAATTTTGGTCCTCCAATTTTCAATTGCGTCAGTTGGGTCCCCTAGGTATCACGATTGTTCAATTTTGGTCCCCCAAGTACCACAATAATGCAATTTTTAACATCAGTAGCCTACATAAGACACATGAGACTGATTTGACACTTAATGAGGTCAACTTGATAGTTTACGGGACAATCTTATAAGACATCCTTGAAATATCACACAATTTAATGATCAAATGCACATCATTAAGTGTCACATAGAATGACACGTAAGCTGTCAAGCTAGCCTCATTAAGTGCCAAATCAGCCACATATATGCTTCGTAGGCTATTGATGTTAAAAGTTGCACAATCGTGATACTTGGAGGACCAAAATTGCGCAATCATGATATGTGGGGTACCCAACTGGCACAATTGAAACTTGAGGGATCAAAATTGCACAATCGTGATACTTGGAGGACCCAATTGGCGCAATTAAAACCCAGGGGACCAAAATTGCACAATTGTGATATCTGAAGGACCAAAAGTGCAATTAAGCCATATAGTTAAGTACAAGTGGAGAGAAGGAGAAGAAAATAGCCCTGAAATAAAATGACCAACTTGATACAATAGCGTAAGCACTTGAGTATCAAGCCGGCATAATCACTGCTGAGGAGGGGGATGGCCCTGAAGTAGTGGTAAGATGGTGGCCAAAGAGGCCTGCTGCTACTCCACCTGATAGTCAATGCGCTGATACAGACCCTGAATGCTCTCCTGCGGGGTTTGGATACTAGCCTACTGTGCATCAAAGCGTTGGGTCATGTGACGCTCAAGGCGGTCCATCGGCATAACCAGCCCCTGAAAATCTGCCTGAGATGCAACTGGCTGCTGGGTAGGCTGATCAAACACTGGGTCCTGGGGCCCAGAAAACTACCCCTGGTCTGGAAGAATCTGATCCTCCTCTGCCATAGCCTCTGCCTTCTCATCAGGCTGCCCCTCCAAATTTAGCATATAGTTGCCATGAGTGTCGCGGCGCAATACTCTAATGGAAGCCAAAGTCTATAATCGAATGCCAACCGTGTTAATTTAAGTAGTGGTCAGGCCAGGGGCATAGCCATAGTGCTGAGCTAGCCTGAAGATGAATGAGTCAGCTATGATATGGCCCTAGTTTCCGACTTGCAATCTCCTCCCCAAGTTAATACAAATATGAAGGAACATAATGTCGGCATTACACCGGTGTCCGTCTCCATCCAACATGCACCAGAGGAGAAAAAAGTCACTCCGGGTCACTTGTACGTTCGATATCCCCAAATCTTGATTCTATTCAATTTCGTGGTTGCTTTCTGAATGCCAATCCCTCTACAAAAAATAACAATCAATGATCATGAATTGCAATATTCTTTTCCCCAAATTAATTCCTATTTTGGTCATCCAAGGAATTCAAACCCAGAGAAAGCATAAAGCAGAAAGAGGTTGATTAATAATTAACCTGATTGGAAGTTTGGAATTAAAGATTGATCATACATTAACCCAAACATCGTTGATCCAATAGGTCAACCAAGTAATTACAGCACGGTCGATATTCAACTAATTGATGATTATTAGCATGCAAAGGGTGATCAATCCTAATCATGCGATGAAGAACAACAAAATAACGCTAATCAAATTGCAACCTTGAAATCAAATAGAATTCGAAACAAAGCTAAGACATGGCAAAAAAGGTTTCTACTAATACAAGATTCACCATAACTCTAGTGATGAAATTAACTATCCATAGATATAGATAAAACTAAAATCAACATGGGGAGATGCATCCTAGAGAATTGAGAAGAAGATGAGAAACCTCCCACTTAACCTCCAAGCGCAAATCCTACTTTAGAAATCAAAATCCAAAAGAAAACAAACTAGTAAAAACAAATAAAAGCTATGTCTAACAATTGACGAAGAGAGTGGTGATGAGGGCTTCTATTTATATGAAAAATAGGAGAAAAGCCCTAATATTTGTTGTCAGCCCGCAAGCACAACTTTGCTTCACGGTGCATGGGCGTGCTTTTTTTATATGCAGCCGTGCTTCATTCAGTACAGGCACAAAAGTCCGTAACATCAATGTCACTAAGGCATGGGAAGGAGCATGAGCGTTCTTCATCCAGCATAGGCGTGCTTCACAGTATGTACAGCCGTGCTTTCTTTAGTACGGGCGTGCTTCTTTCTGCACTGGTGTGCTTCACTCCGGAGGTTAGGCTTGAGACTTTTGCAAGGGCGTTTTGGATTGGATTGAATTGACAGGTATGGACGGCCGTGTTTCACAATGCACGGCCGTGCTTCATGCTCAGCCCTTCAGAAATCCTCTTTTAAGCATAAAAACTTTTAACTTTTATTAAGTATCCGTCAAACAGCCTTAAATGTCAATTCTGTAAAAACTTAGGCAAAAGAGTGAAATGTAATAATAATTATCATTAAATGCACCAAAATACAACCCATAAAATGCACAGAATTGAGGTTTATCGTTATGCTAGCTAAGTTTGAGCACTTTCAAAGGCCAAGATAGACGGAAGATGCATTTTTGATAGGTTTGCTTTGCCAAGAAGTGGGTAACAAATTTTTTGGAATTCACTCTTCATATTTGGAGGAAAAGTGTTCAACATCCTGCAAACTCCTTGATCCTCAAAGATTCATGACAAGAGAATTGTATATGTAATAGTCTATATAGATGTGACCTCAATGCAATTTTTTTAAAGCGATTGAAAAGGAGAGATGGAAGATTTACCTTCAAGGCTTTATGGAGAACGGCCTTGTTGAGAATTTTATTCAAAACCCTAGCTTTGTCTTTCACTAGAGATGCCTTGAAGGGAAGATTTACAAGAAAATCAGGATGCCCGAGAAAGTTGTAAGCAGCATCATGACCTCCAAACTTCCTGTACCAAGTCTTTGAGAAGGTTGAAAAAATGAGACACCCGGTAGCGGTGGCGATGTTGATCTTGGACACGGTGATCTTCTTGTCACCCAGAACATAGCCAACAATTTTATCTTGTCCTTCCATTCTAGCAGAACTCCAGAATTCATTAAGAAGTCTAGGATAGAATTCTGGATAGTTAACGAAGAAAGATTGCCAGCCAGCTCTTCTGATGAATTGACTCATATCTGCACCCAAACTGGCTAGATGCTCTAGGTCAATTTGGTGCTCAATGTTAATCTTACAACTTTCTGGAATAGGTCTAGTCGGACGATCAAAAGGTGGTTGATCAGCTTAATGAAAGTTGTTGCCTCCTCTTCTTCCACTAATAGAGCTAAGATTTCTTGCCATTTTCAGAGAAACGCTTTAAGAAAACAATGAACAATTGATAGATAAGGAAGAGATTCAGAGAGTGAGAGGGAGATGGGAGATAGGACGTTTGAAGTAATTCTTACTTGAGGGTTAAGTTTATAAAGAGGGTGAGTGTGGATTAACCAAACGCCTGTCATAATTGTGGTTAAAAGGACATAATGAGATGTGGTTACCAAGGGTGGCTACTTTGAAAAAGGTAGCACACACCCGACATTTTGAGTGAACCAAGATGCTAACTCGGCATTGGAACGTGTGAGTGCCAAAGGAAATCATTTCAACTCATAAAATATATTGATTAATTTAATTATTAAAGTAAATCAAACATCCAGGTCATTTAATTCAACATGTATTGGACATAGATGACATGAACATACATTGGGCGAATAAAAACTGATGCAAGCGTATTGGACACAAAGTCACTCAATATAATGCATGTTAAGATGTTTCCTTATCAAAGAAAACTTATCCTCTACAAGAGGCTTTGTAAAGATATTTACCCATTGATGATCAGTATCAACAAATTGAATATCAAACACACCTTTTTGAATATAATCTCTAATAAAATGATGTTTGATTTTTATATGCTTAGCCGTAGAATACAATATAGGATTCATAGAAGAATTAATTGTAGCAATATTATCACAGTAAATAGGGATCTTACTCTCATAGACATTATAGTCTTCCAGTTGATGTTTGATCCACAAAAGTTGAGCACAACAACTTGCAGTAGAGATATATTCAGCTTCTGCGGTTGATAGTGTTATGGTACTTTGCCTTTTGCTTGATCATGAGATTAAGTTTGCTCCAAGATAGTGACATCCACCACTTGTGTTTTTTCTTTCTATTCTATCTGCAGCATAGCCAGCATCACAATAACCAGCTAATCTGTATTTATTTGATTTCTCATAACACAAACCCAGATTAGTAGAACCTTTCAAATATCTGAAAATTATCTTGAATGCAGTCAGGTGACTTTCACAGGGGTCAGCTTGAAAACGTGCGCAAAGACAAATACTACACATAATGTCAGGTCATGATGCAATACAATATAAGAGAGATCCAATCATATCTTTATATATCGTTTGGTCCACCTTTTATCTTCATTGTTGTGACACCCCATTTTCTTGATTAATGTGTGGGAAATTAATTAAGCATGTTTAAGGTCTTAATTATGTTCCTTATGTGATGAGGAAGCCATGGTTCAAATTTGAGACAATTTGGCCTTCGAACGAGGCCAGAAAGTGCAAAAACGTGGAAGAACGGATCCCGAATGTGAAGAAACGTTAATCGAGCGATTAAATAAATAATTAATTAAGAGTTAGAATATTAAAATTAGACGAGTACTTGAGTACAATAGACTTTTAGGGATAGCCTAAAAATACTCGGGCAGTGGGTTACGCGGGAAAATGCGGAAGAAAAACACTCGGACCAGCCGACGGGCCAACAAGTGGTGACATGTGTCGCGATACCAAGTACCAACGTGAAACTTGTACTCCACTAATTCCTAAAAAACCTACCCTAATGACACATGCATTTCCACTAATTTTTCTACCTAACCTTACGCTTGACACCTAGTTACACCTAACACCTAAGACTTCCACTAACTTAACATAATAACACTAAACTAATAAAACTAGTAGAATTGTCATCTTCTCCTACTTTTTGTGCGCCTGGACCAGAAGCAAGAGAAGTGAAGAACTTCACTCTAAAAAGCCTTTTGAAGGCTTTGAAGCTGGGGTTACGGTGGTTTCGGGCATCAAAATTTTAAACCGATCGCGTATTCGAGTTTATAGCTTTGACGCCTTCGTATTGCTGTCATTGCATGTGAGTTTCCTCGAGGTAAGTTGGAACTCCGTAACGTGGACCTTTGTTCCTTTCAAGCTATTTGGGTTTCTTCTACTCATATTCTTAATCCTGACATCGTTTCGGTGCATCATGGTCGTTTTGCTTGATCGATTGTTCGGGGAATCGCACGAGGGGATCGACGTGGTTCTGCCCTTGACGGGTATAGCAGCTGTATTGGTGAGTTATTCCTCCTAATTTTCATGGCTCATTCCTTTTGATTCATTGATTTTAGCCCTAGGTGCGTTTGTTGTCGAATCTGTAGTTGTTCTTGAGTTTTTCCCTATTTCTGGACCCCGTGTGTGTGTTCGGGGCGATTGTTGGCCTAATGTACATGCTAGGGGTATCCTGGGCAGTGTTGGTAGCTTGTTGGGAAATGTGCTAGGGTGCCGGTTGTGGAGCTACGTTTGGAAGCTTGTATTGGAAAGCGCGCGTGTAGCAGTTCATAGCAGTTTCAGGTGGGGGACAGAATCACACTCGTCGTGGAGGCAAGAGTACATTAGAATACATTGATATGTGTAGGGGATCCTAAACCCTACTAGTGGCTGAGTAGCCGACAACACCTAAGTCCACATTGGCATTTACCGTAAAGTGGTACCGATGTAGACTTAGGCATTGTAGGTTTATCACCGTAGGTTGATACTATGTTGATTGAGGTCGTATGTTCAACATGCTTATATGTTTGCTATGATATGATTGTGGACATATGTTTATCATGATTGTGATGAGGTGCTTTATTGTCTTAATTGGTGATATTGTGATAATATGCTTATTTGCCTCATCTGATGATATGATGATAACATGCGATGTGATTATATGACAGTGCACATGTGGTTGTTGGTATGCTTAGAGCTAAGCGATGATCATTGTGATTTGGGTGATGTGTGAGATAAAATCATTTGGTGGAAATAAGCTACTATACTCAACTTGATGAGATGATTGACGACTATGGACAATCGTGAACACTCTGCTTGATAAGGAGTGTTGGTACTCAATGTTTCTGAGACAACCCCTTCCTCAGAGATCCCATTAGTAACCCTAAACTCGTATTCTTAGCGTTACAGGGTAACGTAGTGAGATAAATAACGGAAATATTTAAGACATAAAACGCACTGATACCATAATAAATTTATACAGACATAATAGTACTGGCTCCATCAGTAGAGCCTACAACAACTGATACCAATTATAAAAGACTGAGTACGCAACAAATAAAAATTGAAAGCATAGCAACGAAAACAAAAGTACATACAACTTCCTCTCTTGGCCCCAAAAATACATGTCACTCAACCCATATACTGGCCATAACAACTACAACTACTAACCCCCAATGTCTAAAGTCCTCCAGCACCGAGATCCAGGGCTCTCCAGCCAGCATCTGGTTCTATGGCCATGCCGTCAATTTCCTCCGACAGTTCCTCAATAGGGTCTTCTCGTACAGTCAAGAATAATAAAATACGACATAGAAAATACAGGGGATAAGAAACAATAATATGTCATAACTGGGAAAACAGCTATATAAAATATTTTATATAGATAACAATACTCAGAATCACAACAGTGACAACCAAACAACTCCCGGATAATTTTCTCCTAACTACTGTCTCTCACACTCATGCAACTAACGACTATATGGACGCGATCATGACGCGACATCCTCAATAGATTAAGGTGTCTCAGTCATCACTATGCCACCCCCTATGAGGCAGGGTTCGGTCAAAAGCCCGCAGGCTCAACTCGTCTCATGGGTACGACATATGAAATAGACAGATGCAAACACTAGAAGGGGAGTTGAATGGTGTTTGACAAATTTAAGCGGAATTAAGAAACTTTTTCTCAAGCACAGACGGGTGTAAGGAATAGACGAGTAAACTAAGACAGGTCAATCAGACTAATAAATCGTCTGAAGGTTTTCATAGAGAACACATAATCATGCAAGATGAAAATAGTTTGATAAACACAATTATAACCCCTTTAGTTAAATGATAGTTAAGATAAATAATCAAACTAAAGAGTTAAGCGAAAGAGAGAGATCACATAGTAGGTTTTATCCTGGTTCACCCTTTAACAAATGAGGCTACGTCCAGTCCTTGGCAGCACCAAGTTTTCGCACTATAACTGAATCAGGTTACAGGACAGATAAGTATTATTTTCACACCTAGCCGCTTCAGGCTCTAGACAAGTATTGTTTGTACACCTAGCCTCTCCAGGCTCAAACGAGTATTATTTGCACACCTAGCCTCTTCAGGCTCAGACGGGTATTGTTTGAGAGAAGTTGTAAAGTAAATTATAAGTTGCAAGTCTTTCACAAGCACTCAGACAAGTGTATTAAATGTGAAGGTCTAAAAGATTGCGTAATAACTTCAAATGATTGAAGAATAAATAATGAAAGAATGAAGATATAAATGCGCAGAGTAAATGCTCTTGAATGTTGTGTTCGTTCTCTGCTTGAGTCTTCAAAGTCTTCTTCATTAAATAGGCTTCAAGGTTTTAAAGCCGTTAGACACATTATTTGAAAGCTTGGCCTTTTGCAGATCTTCATTGAATGCAAAAGAGTCATTCTGGTCAGCAATTAAAGCTTTGAGAACTTCGCTTGTTCTCTATCATCAAAATGATAAAGACTTCTGATACACCTTTGGTCTTAGCAGATCTTTATACTTGCCTTTTACCATCAGAGGGAAGACTTTCCCTTTTAGTGTAAGTTGCAATTGTACGTAGGTAAAGCACTTTGTTGTGATTTCCTTTTCAGAGACAAGACAGCTTTCATCCAATATATTCTTCAACGTTAGCCACTAGACGGGTGAGTAACTTCATTAGACGGGTTGACTCTTAATAAAGAGATGACGTCAGTTGCGTAGTTTTTCAGACAGGTGAGTCTTTCTTTGATCAGACGGTTGATTACTTCATTAGACGAGTTGAAGGGATTTCTTCAACGTTGATCAACAGACTGGTGAAGACTTCATTAGACGGGTGAACTTTTAATAGTTCAGACGAGGGAACTTTCCTTAGTTCAGACGAGTGATAACATGCTAAAGCTCAGTTCATATAGTCACTTATTGTTTTAATCTGCACATTAAGTAGATGAGTTAACCACCACAGACGGGTTCAATTAAATCATTGAATAACTATTTTAATCTCATCAAAACTATGGTAAATGCACATCAGACATTTTGGAGACTTAACAACATATTCCCCCGCCCGCAGGCCAGGTCGAAATATTCGCCCGTCAACAACACAACTTACGGTAATGACATGTTCCCATGCCCGTAGGCAAGGTCGGATCATTCGCCCATCTGTTAACAACTCAACTTTCGGTAATGACATATCCCCCCGCCTGCAGGCTGGATCAAGACATTTGCCCGTCCATCTACAATTTGACTAATGGATACGATCATCTTCCCGCAGGTAAGATCGGAATCTCCCCTACGCCAAACTAATCGGTACGATCATCTCCCCGCATGCAAGATCGGAATCGCCTGTATGCCAACACAGTGATGAACAAAAAATATGCAACATGAATCTTACTGACTCATCTCAGGATCAACACTTAGTGCCTCAACCACGACTTATAAACAACCACAACCAACTTTCCTCCGGCTTAACCAGGTATCAACTTTATATCACAACATTAACAGATTAATTGTATCTCTAGGTTAAGCACTATGACACACACACACACAGATATATATATATATATATATATATAACAACTATAGTTTTCTTTGCTGTCGGTCCAGCCGAGTTAGTAGAAGTGCCCGTAGCAGACAGTGCGTAATCTTATATAGAGTTGTGGATTCTTTCCTGCCTAACATCTTGGAGAAAGATAGAGCTTGAAAGGCCCTGTATATATATATATATATATATATATATATATATATATATATATATATATATATATATATATATATAGCCTCGACTTTCTCGTCACACATTCATCTCCCAACTTATTAGAAATCACTACATAGCTCTACTCAGACATCAATAGTCACCACAGTACATAAATAACAACCAGTAACAGATTCAACAGTAAAATCAACTTAAAGATAAATCATATTTAATCAATGATAAGCATACAATAAGCATAACATATATATCACATATAACATATTAAATATCCAATCACAGTACAAACAACCTCGATATACAGTAAAATCATCCTATCAGTCAAACGACCTCTAGTAGGGTTTGGGTCGCCCTACGCATATCAATATATATTATTTTAAGGCTTGCCTCCCCGACGATATTGTGGTTCTTTCCCCCACCTTAGTGATGTTCTCGGGTGACTCCAGATGCGGCTCTGCAACAGTCAATCGGGTGCGAGGTCGAACGTCCGAGTCCTGTCCGATTCTATACCACAAAACACAACCAGAAATTAATACAGTTAAATCACAAACCCCCTAGTCCAAATGACCAAGTTTCTGCCCCTATTTAATTAAATAGGCTAGGGATGTTGAAATTCTACCAACTCTTGGATCAATGATCCTTAAGCATACCTAAGACATAATCCATGATCAATTATCAAAGATTTGAACCAAAACCCCTTAAATCAAAAAATAGGGTTTCGGCCATCACCTCTAAAAATAGGTGAGAGTTTGATTTGTCTTCCTAATCACTTGGATTACATAATTAAGGAATGAAATAGCTGAAATCAAGAATCATTTCACAAAAATTGGACAAAACCCATTTTCCCCAATTTTGCTAGATTCGGCCCCTTTAAGTTAAATAGGCTAGGAAGCTTATTTGATTTCATGCTCTTGGATTATGATAGTAGAGGATGAAACTAGATCATAGAAATTGGTTTGGCATTAAAAGGATTTTTCTACAATTTTCTAGAGATTTTTTGAAGTTTGAAGGCTTAAACTTGAACTCATGAAATTTAATGGAGAAAATGAAGATTGAGAGCTCAAGGATGAAATCTATACCTCTTAGGTGATAGAGGAGGATGAGATTATCAACTTTGCTTCACAAATCCTCTTGAAAATCCTTGTGAAAGTTGAGAAAAAATAGAGGTGAAGCTTGAAGAAAATGGTGGAAATGGAGAAAGGAAAGAAAGAAAGGAAGAAAAAGAATAAGATGGAGGGGAGACAGTGAGAAAGAGAGGCACGAAAATAAGGAGAGAGAGAGAGAGAGAGAGAGAGAGGGTGAGGTCATGAAAGTTTAGATGTTTTAGGGACATAAACGTCCTTTAGGAAAAAGACCAAGGGCATAAACGTCATTTCGTCATAAATATCTAGATATTTTCAGAAAATATCTAGATATTTTCAGAAAATATCTAGATATTTTCAGAAAAGTAATGATGATAGTGGTGAGTCACAGGCACGCATTCCTAGCTGATGTGACTTCATGTTTATCCGTTAGTGGGTTCCGTTAAATTCCTACACAGCTCCGTTTGTTACGCAATTTAATATTTCGCCTAAGAAAGTCGTGAGAACCTATTTATTTTGAATTTTTTCAAAATCGTCGATGTTGTTCGCAATTTTATTTAAAACCTAGTTGTTTCGTTCACGAGTCAAAATTAGATCGTCTAAGTAGTACAATCATACTGTCAGTGTAAAAATGCAGACCGGGCTCCGTTTGAGTTTTCGACCAAAATTTAACCATAGCTTCCTACGATAGCGTAGAGATTGACTATGGTCTCGGTTTATTTTATTTCACTCTCTAGACCCTCCAATAAAATACCAACATATAAATACTGATTAATTAAGAAAACTAGAAAATCGGGATGTTACAGTGTCTGGTAATGAGGTTAAGTTACTAAGCTATGGATCGGTATGAGTTGTGAGGATTCATGCTAGATTGCATTGTCTGTGATGTCATAGCCGCGTAGATCTGGGATTACGCGAGGTCAGACCGGAATCATAGATAGATGCTTGGTAGGTCTACTATGAGACTACGAGATCCTTGATGCGTGTTTCTGACACCGAGGTAGCTGCCTATTGGGAATGGGGAATAGTGTTAACCTGCTTGGTAGGGGTGAGCATCCTGCTTGGTAAGCGATGTAATATACTCGTGAGCGTAACGAAATCTGCTACTCGGATGAAGTTTGGCTTTCATCCTACTTGGTAGGGGATTAGTATCCTACTTGGTAGAGGATACATTATGACGTAGGAATGTGGCCGCGTCTTCATGTAAGGTCTAGGTGCATGAGAGTGTGTGAGACCAGTAGTTAAGTCCAATGAATCCTGAGGATGGTTGTTGTGATGATTGTGTGTGATTGTGCTATCAATGTTAACTGTTTTACCTTTATCCCTATTTCTGATGAGATGTAGTTCTTATCACCTATGTTCTCTATACTGTATGTTCTCTTATAATGGTGAGAAGACCCAATAGTGGAGCCAGCAAACGAAGAGATGGACGACACTCCGTATAAGCCCGATACGGGTGGGAGAGCCACAAACCCCAATCTTGGGAGGTTCTCAGTGCTGCACAACGAGTACAAGTGGGGAGTTCTCGTCATCGACGTAGAAGAGGAGCACGTTAGTGTAATAAGTACCTATGGTCAGTGAGTCTTGTCTTTTGATGTATTTTGAGCAAGGAGAGGAAGTCGTCTGTGTATATTTTATACCATGCTTTCTTCCTTTATATGTACAGTATGTATACAGTGTGTATGTTTAAAGTTTTAAATAAACTCATATGTGTGGTAAGCGCGCTAACGGTTATAGCGTAATCAGGATTAGTTAACTAGGTTCTTTAATGAGGCAAGGGGACGTCTCCGTTGTCTTTGGTCAGGATGGATGTTGGATGCATTAGTGTACTCACTGGTTTGCTGACGTCCATCTTGAACTTCTTTAACAGTTCAATGGTGTACTTTGTCTGATGGATGTATACACCATTTTATGTTTGTCTAACTTGCAGTCCCAAGAAAAACTTAAGTTCTCCCATCATGCTCATTTCAAATTCTTTTGTCATGAGCTTAGAGAATTCCTTGCACAGAGATTCATTAGCATATCCAAAAATAATGTCGTCAACAAAAATTTGAACTACTCTGAAATGGTTCTTATTAGATTTTCTGAACAGGGTAGTATCCACCTTTCCTCTATTAAAACCATTTTCCATAATGAAAGAGCTAAGTTTCTCATACCAAGATGTAGGAGCTTACTTGAGTTCATATAAAGCTTTCTGAATCTTGTATACATACTCATAATGGGAATGATCCTCAAACCCAGGTGGTTGCATTACATATACTTCTTCGTTAATTATTCCATTTAGGATTGCACTTTTAACATCCATTTGATATAAGGTTATATCATGATGAGCAGCAAATGAAAGTAAAATGTGTATAGCTTCAAGATTATCCTTGTGCTACTAACCTTGCCTTGTTTCTTATTACTTTGCCATCTTCATCCAGCTTGTTTCTAAAATCCCACTTGGTGCCAATAATGGACTTATCTTTGGGTTCTTGAACTAAGGTCCAAACTTTGCTTCTTTCAAACTGGTTGAACTCTTCTTGCATGATAGGATCCAGCCTTCATCAAAAAGAGCTTCGTCCACTATTTTTGGTTCTAGCTCAGAGATAAATGTTGAATCAGCTTGATTTCTGAAGGTTGACCTTGTTCTAACTCTATCATTTGGTTGACCAATGATTTGATTTTCTGGATGATAAGTTTTGAACTGCCAAATTTTTTGACTTTCACTTGATGACTGAGGTGTGGACTCATCAGATTTGACTTCATTGATAGATTCCTTTTCTTTGACTGTTGGACAATGATCATTTAAGTTGATATTTGCAAAAGATCCGCCAAGCTCTGATAATACTTTATCAGGCTTCTTATTATCAAACTTAACATCAGATTCTTCAACAATTAAAGATCGATAGTTATAAACTCTATAGACTTTAGATGTCTTAGAATATCCTAAGAAGATATTGTTATCAACCTTAGCATTAAATTATCCTAAATTATCCTTGGTATTCACATCTGAATGGATGGAAATAAGAGATGTTGGGTTTGCGTCTTTTCCACATTTCATACGGAGTCTTTTTCAGCATAGTCCTTATGTATATTCTATTTTGAATATAACAAGTTGTGTTAACAGCTTCAGCCCAAAAGTTCTTAGAGATAGAGTTATTATTTAGCAATGTTCTTGCCATCTCTTGAATAGACATATTCTTTCTCTCTACGACCCAATTCTGCTGAGGTGTTCTAGGAGTAGAGAAATTGTGAAAAATGCCATTTTCTTCACAGAATAGTTGAAAGTTTTCATTCTCAAACTCACCTCCATAATTACTTCGGATTGAATTTATACAAATACCTTTCTCATTCTGAATTCCCTTACAGAATATTGAGAATACTTCAAAAGACTCATCTTTTTGAGCTAAGAACATAACCCATGTCCATTAGTATATTTGTCTACCATGACATGCCCATATTTCTTTCCACTTAAAGAAGCAGTCCTTGTTGGACCAAACAAATCTAAATGTAGCAACCCTAATGGTCTAGATGTTAAAACTATATTCTTTGAATTAAAATAACTTTTAACTTGTTTCCCCTTTTGATAGGCATCACAGAGAACATATGTTTTGTAAACAAGCTTTGGTAATTAATCTTCTCACGAGGTTATGCTTCTATAGCTTTGAGATCAACTTCAAGCTTGCATGACTAAGTCTCTTGTGCCAAATCCATTGTTCATCATTAACAGACATTAGACATGATACATTTTGATTAGAGAGGTCCTCCAAGTCAATTTTATACACATTGTTTTGATTTTGACTAGTGACTAGAGTGAACCAGTCGGGGTACTTGACTATACATTTATTTTTGTTGAAGGAAAAACAAATTCTCCATCACACAATTGACTTATACTAAACAGATTGCGTTTTAACCCTTCAACCAGCAACACATTATCAATAGAAGGAGAGTTGTTCTACCAATCTTACCAAAACCCACAATCCTTCTTTTTGGTTGCCTCCAAAGGTGAGTGATCCTTTAGATTTTTACTGTAAGTCTAGGACCATAGACTTTTCTTCCGTCATGTGACGTGAGCATCCACTGTCTAGGTACCATGATTGTTGTCTTCTTCCGGCTGTCAAGCAAGTCTGCAACAGGGATTATCATGCTTTTACTTACCCAGATAGACTTTGGTCCTTTTGGGTAGTCACGGATGGCTTAAAATATTTAGCATTTTTCTTATGTATACATTTGGACGTAGAGTGTCCATTTTTGCCACAAACAGAATAATATATAGATTTCTTGGACTCAGTCCTCTTGTAAGAGACTTTTAGTTTCTGTTTTTCAAAGCCTATACCAGACTTATCATGAGGAGATCTATATCTCAAAATCAAATTTAGTTTCTTTGATCCGTCTGTAAACTTTAATAAGCTCTCAATTAGATAGGCAACCTTTGGTTCAAGTTTTTCAACTTCACAATATGCATTGGACTCAAAGATAAGGCATCTGTGAGACTGATAATCTCCTCTTTTAACTTACCGTTCTGAACATTAAGCTTGTTATTCTCAATTTTGACTTTCTCAAAGTCTTTGTTGAGTTTAGAAATTTTCTTCTTATGTTACTCAAATTCAGGACAAACAATGCAAGATTCATTTAACAGTTCATCATATGCTTCTTCAGAATAGTCAGATATGATTACCTCATCTTCCTCGACTTCTGCTTCAGAGGAAGTGTTTGTCATAAGACAAAGATTGGCCGCTGGTGGAGACGTTGGTGGAAATCTCTCAAGACTATCCAGCAGACTCAATATCCCCCAGGCAGTTGCTTCTTCAGCTAAAACTTCTCGTCTAACTCCAGTGACTGCACGAAACAGGAACGCTCTTGCTTCACAGTCTAGAAGAACTTTTCTCCTTTCTTATATGGTGCAATCTTCCAAAGGTTTCATTGAAATGTCAACATCAGAGAAAATGATAGGACAATAGGTTTCATCTGCGAGATTTTCCAATGATCCTCGGATCCTTGAGTTATGACAAAGGATTTGAAGCTTTCCCTCCATGCTTCATAATCTAAAGATTGGTAGATAGGTGGTCCTCCTAGACGAGTAGTTCGTCTTCTCATAAAGAGGGCATCAAGCATGTCAAGCATCTTTTTTGCTATATCAAATGACATCACTATATCAATGATTACTCTATCTAGAGCACAAATGAGAGCCTATCTTGCTTCAACATTGAGTCTAGCTCTTCTCTCTTTTTCTTCTAAACAGTCTATGAGACATCCCTAAGTCCATGAGGCAATCCCATTATTCTCAAGCAAAAGATAAGTCAGACTTGTGTCTTCTGGACGCAGAGATCTTATCCTTTAGAGAAAATATAAAGTCCAAAGACTAGTTGGACGCCTTAACACTTCAAGCTTTCAGCCTGGTATGATTCTTACTTATCATTTGGCTTAATGGATGCCGAAACTTAGTATTTTTTCATGAGTCCGTCTATAGTCAAAACAAAGAGAAGATCTTTTGATCTTATGGATTAGTGACCACTGTTAAACTAATTTTCAAGAACACCTAATGATTTTGTTAATCATTAAAACATTGAGGGGTCATAGACCATCACTGTTTTGGTTCTAACATGGTTTTGGTCCTTATAGTTTTTTTCTTAAGTTTTGGTGTCTGCAAGTTCAAAATCTTTGAAATTGGCCCCTACCGTTAGGGGTGGGAATAGGCTAGGCCGAGCTAGGCCCTGACAAGCCTGAGCCTAACCTGTGTTCCAATCTCAAGGCCTAAACCAGGCCTATTAGCCTGATATAGTCCAAATTTTAAAGTCTGGTCCGGCCTACTACAAAGCCTGAGACGGCCGGCCGTCCCATTTAAGAACCTAAGATATTAACTACCCTTAGTCGCATATAATCGTTAGGGTGCTTTATCATGTGAAGCGTAGCGAAAAATTTCGCCTTGCGCGGAAGCAAAACAAACCTTAGGCACTCAGTTTATCAGAGTACGCAGTTATACAACATAAAGATATATATATATATATGTATCATATACATCGTTTGCCCGTCAATAGGGCTACAATATTAATATTTACATGTAGAGTGTCTCAGAATAACTTTACATAAAAACACACGAAAAGATGCTAATATAACTCAACACTCCTCAGGTTCGTTTGCCAGCATCAGTCTCATATGGAGTATCACCTAACTCCTCCGCAGCTGGATCTTCCACAAAGTATTTTCATATATATATAAAAGAAAATAACAAGAAAAGACAGGGGGTAAGAAACATGTATCATCATGTAAGGAAAAGGGGCTATAGCATGGCATAAATACATGTAACATATAACATATAGAAAACATGCACACAATAAACAACCATCTCCCGAATCATAAATCACATCCATCTCCAAGATATTTCTCTCAGATCAAACCTCTAAGGAAGGATACTAATCCTTATATGCATGTATGCATGATTGGTCGTTAATGTCCCCAATTGGACATCCCCATCGGGTCACAAATCGCCCCCATTTGGGCATCCTCGAAAGGATCAATAACGTCCCCATTTGGACCACCCTTCGGAGGGGTGTCAATAATGTCCCCATTTGGATAGCCTCTACCCGGAATCGAGGGTTTCTCAATAATAACACCCCCATTCGGGCCACCTTGTAATCGAAGGTTTCTCAATAACGTCCCCATTTGGACCGCCCTGACCCAGCGTTAGGTGTTCCTTAATAACGCCCCCATTTGGGCTGCCCTCCGAAGAGGTTTCTTATGCGGCATGATATGCATGTAAAAACATCCATTATAGGTTGATATCGGAATCTCACACCTAGGCACTCAACCATAACCACGATGCCTTGCATCAACATTAAAATCAATATCACCACGATGCCTTGCATCAACATTAAAATCAATATCATGACGTCATGCATCCACGAGTCCACAGCTCCATTAAAATCACAACAGTCCACAAGCCCACAACTCCATTAAAATCACAACAGTAATAATATAATCACAACGGTATCAACCCGCACAATATCATAATCTCATCATATGTTCACCAATATCATCATATGCTTATTGCATCATATGCTTATCAAATTCATTATATGCTCATCAATTATCATATACTCATCAATCTCATCAATCTTATCATATGCTTATTCGTAAACATCCAATCAATCACAATAACATATCATAGTAATGAGCATGCCAACATCATCAATTAGATATTCATATTACAACACCCTTTCCCGAGTGTCACATTCCTGAACGTTTATAAGGCCGAAAATATTTATTAATGCGGAAAATACGGTTTTCTTTTTTTTCTTTTCACAAAGATGTAATGGGATTGGTAAAGGTAAATAATACTAATAAACGAACTTAGGTTCGCCAAGCATTTCTAGAACATGCTGTATAATAAACACGGAACAGAAACAGAAACAGAAACGTCAACATTACTGTATACAGACATAGGTCTAATGTATAATTGACATAAGAAATACAGTAAGTACTAGGAGTCGTAGCTCCAAAAAGGTACTATAAAAAAAACTGACATAGTCTAGCCGACAACAAAACTAAAGCAGCAAAAAGAGTCCGCCTTCAGGCTCAAGGAGACTACTGAACTGAACCATCATCATGTCCATCTGTTCAAGCAGCAACAACAAGTACCAACAGAAAACATACAGATATGGGTGAGATTCTCGTTCATCAACACAACAAAATAGTAGTAATAAAAACGGGACGACTCACCGGGTAACAACGTACCCAACATGCTTACAAAGGTTCTCAATATAAATCATGTTAAGCAGTCAACAACATAATATCATGCTAAACAGTTAATAGCATAATATAAAGCATTCTTAAACAGTACAGCGATGTATAACAGTAAATGTAAACATCAATAGCCATGCAATGCAGTGCAATGTATATGACTCAATGCCAATGCCACTGGTTACTACTCTGACCCCTACTCCATGGAGCTAACAAAACGTTCGGAGAGAGTGAATGGGAGGACATGTTCCGGTTTCTGCCAGCCATGAGCAAGATGCTACAACATTGGTAACGTGCACGTATCTGGCTTTACGAAAACACTCTCGACCAAACATGAAAAGTACGGCATCTAGTAGAGGATATCAGTGTATTGCACGGATTCGCCACAACACAGAAGAGCTACCAACTGGCCACATGTAAGCCCTTCCAACCCTGATGCCTCCAAAAAGACCATTGAAGATTGTCACCGCAAGATTCGCACCCGCATCAAGGTGTAAGCTCAACTCCTAGGCTCAAGGCCTTGCAACTATGCAAATGAAATGCCAATGCTTACACAAAGCAGATGCGATCAAGCAATGTATACCCCCCGGGTATACCTCGAGTTCCACTAAGATTTTCTTCCTTAGGAACTATACATGTCTTTGAAAAACAAAACCTTTATCCACAGGATAAATCTCGTGATCCCTCCGGGATCGAGTCATCACAAGACTGAAACAATTGAACGACTGATCTAGGTCCGAATCACCGGTCCGTCATCGAACTACTTTTTCAAAACCCAAAACGTTTCATGTTTGTGTTTATGTCTTATGAAGTCATTAATGTACTAAGTTACCAATGGTATAGCATATGGTCTTGTTCCACCACATAACATACATAATTAACCCTTGTCTTCAACTCTAAGTTAATTACTTAACTTAGGTTTTATATATAAAACTTTACGAGTTGAGTTAAAAACTCCTTTGTAAACCAAAACAACTTCTCAATTGAAACTCATTTGATTTGAAACAATTTTTGAACCATTACTTACTCTATTTTTTAGCATTTTATAAAACATGAAATTCGCTTAGCGAAATTGAGGCAGTAATGCCTCCTTTGGAACTCCTCTGTATCGCTCGGCGAAACATTCATCGCGTAGCGAAATGTGTTGTATTCGCTTAGCGAAAATGGAGGCGGTTACACCTCTTTTGAAACTCCTCTGGACCGCTCGATGAAACATAATTCGCGTAACGAAATTCTCTGTAATCGCTTAGCGAATATTAATTCGCTTAGCGAAAGTGAGGCAGTGATGCCCAACTTAGAATTCCTCTGTTTTCGCTTAGCGAAGGTAAATTCGCTTAGCGAAAAGTTGCCTTAAAACAAGACATTAACCTTATGGAACCATTTTGATTCTCTTCATGAAACCACTTCTTTTCTCATTTTGAGTCACTTGATTAACTAGGTGGACTAAGGATATATAACATGTTTCACTTTGGTGAAAACAATTTGAGATTTAATTGATCTTTGGATCAAAGTCACTTAGGGTTTTTCTTTGAAAAACATAAGTTATTAAAAACACTTTCTTTACATCAAAACTTGATTTGTTCAAGAACTACACATGTTCTTCCTTTTCACAAGATCATGGCTAAAAGCCAACTAGGAACCAATGTGAAGATTTACTTCACCAACTAATCAAATTATGGCTCACAAAACTTACACAATTATGATGAACAATAACACACAACATTGCATCATAATTAAGCACCTAAGCACAAAAGTCCATACTTAAGCACATAAGCACAAAAGTCCATACTTGATCTAGTAATCAAAGTAGGTTTTTCACCATGCAAGAAATCATTTTCTCACCTAGACAAAATCATCATAAGACACATGATAAGGCATACAAGCATAACTACAAATATTACACATTGTTCTCCAAGAGGACTTAACACAACTTAACCATTAAAAGTGAACCCAAACTAAAGGGTTTCACCCACACCTAACTTAAATAACCATCTTTACTACCACCATCTTGGTGTGAATGAGGTTCACTCCCCATACCTGTTGATGAGCAGATTCCCGGATCAAAGTCAATTGATCGGTTTGTGAACCTCCTGATAATCGTCAACAACTACAACAACACAACAATCAAACATTAAACAAAAATCAAAGCCAATCTCAACTATTCTAACAAAGAGGATTTCGGCCACCCTAGGTTAAAAAGGTTAGGAATTGATCTTGGTTTCCCATTTCATGGATTCAAAGGCATTAGGAAAGCTAAGGATGAAATCAAGTGTTAGAAGTCAAAAATTGATGAAAACACTATTCATCATCATCATATAGGGTTCGGCCAAAAAGTTCTTTTTGAGCTATGATGAGAGTTGAATCATAAGCTCTTGGGTTTAGGTAGAGAATGATGATGTGAGTTCAAATAACTTGGTCTTACCTCAAAAGGATTTTTCTACACTTTCCTATGGATTTTCAAAGTTTTGGATCTAAGAATTTCTTTTCATGAAAATGAAGATTGATCTTGAAATAAATAAAGATTCAAGAAGCTAAGAGATCATAGAAGTGATCTTACCTTGAAATTAAGGAAGATTGCTCAAGGAATCAAGTGATTCCAACAAGTGATTCAAGATCTTCAAGGATGAAAATGGAGTTTTCTCTTAAGAACAACTATGGAGTTCTATTTGGGAAGGGGGCTGTGCGAAAATGAGAGAGTGAGGGGCTGAGTTCAGCCTCTTAAGAGCTCACTTAAGTGTAAAAAGGTCATTTGCCCAAAAGGGTAAAATGGTAAAAGTGTAAAAGACTAAGGCTAAGGGCATTTTGCGTCCAGATATTTCCGAACGTCATGACGACTCTGGCATACTCTCCCAAGTATCCTGGGATGATGTGATATCAATATTATCTGTTGGCGAGTCCCGGTAAATCCATATGTGGCTTCGTTCGTCACCCAATTGAGGATTCCGCCCGAACGAAGGTCAGGAAGTTATTTTTCTGAAATTTTTGCGAAATTTAACCAAAACATAGATAATCGAATTCTAAGACTTACTGTCTCATTCAAGGGTCCATCTGAGGTCTTATGAGCAGTAAAATCATACTGTCAGTGTAAAAACGCAGACCGGACTCTGTTTGAGTTTTTGACTCAAAACTTAATCATAGTTTTCTACGATATCGTCGAGCATGACCATGGTCTCGGAATATTTTATTTCTATTCCTAAGACCTCGAATAAAATAAAGACATTAAAATACTGAAGAATTAGAAAATGTGAAAATCGGGGCATTACACATATAGCTCACATAGAGCACATAAAACACATAATCACAATTAACTCACATAGAGCATCATATAAATCACATAGAACACATAGATACATATTCACCATTAACTCATATAGAACACATAGAGCACATAATCACCAAATATATCAATCAACCATTCATCCAATAAATGTCATCTAGCCTAGGGTGTAATCACCTTCATGGTGATAGCCCAAAGATACCTACACCTAGGGTCTAGGTACTTTGTTCAGGGCTCAACCTCTTGTACGGTTTAAGGCTCCCCTACACATGTATATAAACTATACTATGCTTGCCTTTCCGATGATAACACTTTCTTCTCCCTACCTGTAGCAAGGTAGCAATGTCCACAAGCTCACTCATAGCTTCTCACGACCACAGCCTCGTTCCTCCAACGGATAACCGCACACACTTTAGAGTACTTGAACACGGTTGGATCCTTCACCACAAATCACAATCACAATTAGTAAAATCAACCAAAACATACCTAGTTCTTCATGAGCTAGGTCTCGGCCCCATAGAGACAAAATTGCTAGGAGTGTTCAAATTTGACAAACTCTTGGATTTATGATCTTTAAGTATAGATTACACTCCTGTAAGTCATTTGATTCAAGAATTTGAAACAAAACTCAAGATTTTTCAAGCATAGGGTTTCGGCCTCTTCGTAGAAAATGAGGGTAGGAAAAGCTTTTGATTCAATTCTTTTGGGACTCAAAGACATATATATATAACCAAAAACTTGAATAAAGCATCATGAGTTCATCAAAGGAAGGGTTCGGCCATGTCATAGGAACTTAGGGCAAGAAAGATTCTTGATCATAATCAATTGAATTCAAGGACATCTAAGTGTGATAGAACTCAAATCAACACATCTTTAAGTAAAATTGAAATAAAACTTCATGGTTCGTTCTTATAGGGCATTCGGCCCTCTCCACCCCAAATGGGTTAGAGAGCTCTTATGATTACAAACTCTTAGATTAATGTTAGAAGATCATGAATCTAGATCAAGAAAATTGGTTTGACATTAAAATGATTTTTCTACAATTTTTTCATGAATTTTAGAAGTTGAAGAACAACTATGAACACAGAGTTTCCATAGATAGAAATGAAGATTTAGAGCTCAAAGAAGAGATTTCTACCTCTTAGATGATAGAGAAGATTCTAAGCAAGTTTGCTTCACAAATCTCTTGGAGAATCCTTGAAGAATAGAGAGAAATTGAAGGTAGACGGTTGAAGATGTTGTAAAGACTTGAAGTGGAGAACAAAAGGGGAAAGGAGGGGCACGAAAATGAGAGAAAGAAATGGAACAGAGGGGTGTGAGGTAAGATATATATAGAAGAAAAAGGATAAGGATAGAAAAGATAAGGATAAGATATACTTAAGGTTAGAAAGGATAATTTTCCATAAGAACAAAATTGGAATTCTATCAAAATTAACTTGAATACTTAAAGGTTAAGAATGAAATGTGAGAAGGAGAATGAAGGAGGAAATTTAGTGGCCCATATAAAAAGAAAGGATAAGGATATGATAATTATCACTTAAGGGTAGAAAAGTACCTTCACTTAAGAACAAAGTTGGAATTGTATCAAAAGTTCTACTAGAACTTGAATACTTGAACTTAAAGAATAAAGTGAAGGAGAAAGGAATATGAGATGGAACATATATATATATATATATATATATATATATATATATATATATATATATATATATATATATATATATATATATATATATGAATGGCGTGTAAGATATATGAAGGAAGGGTAATGATTGTATAAAAGTTACGTAAGGGCAAAATTGTCATTTCCTTTAGGGACAAAATTATAATTTCCATACCATAATTATGACTATGGTGAGTCTCATGTGACTCACCCTTGGCCATCATTAGCATGGTGACTCACCTAGGTGAGTCACTTATGTCATTATGACTAATGAATAAGGATAAGGTGAAAGCGACCTTATGCTTATCCGTTACCGGTTTTCGTAGTGTCGTACGCGGACCGGGTTTCGTTTGAATTGTCAACCCAACCTTGATCATAATTCTCTACCAGTAATGTAGAGTAAAACAATATCTGTGTTGTATCCAAAAGTGGATATGTAATGATATAATCAAACATCGGACGAGAGATGCGGTTCTTGAGTGTGATGAGTCAGTGGATGAGTCATCACCATGACTCATCACTATCATGATTACTTCACCATGACTCACCACCATGACTCATCCATGTAAAGATTACTTTTCTAAAGTAGTCATGATTACTTCTCCAAAATGTCTTGATATTTACAACTTTGCCACTGTGACTCAAAGCAATGAAAATTGGGGTGTTACAAAGCCTGACCTGGCCTGTAAGCCTATTTAAAAGCCTACTTTTCAACAAGACCTTTAAATATATCTCCACCTATAAATAGGTCATAGGCCTTCACTTATGAATAGGCTTGTAAGCCTCTAATGATAAAGAGGTTGATAAACCTATACTGCTAAGTAGGTCGTTAGACATTCACAAATAAATATGCAAGTAGATCTCTATATTTAAATGAGACAATAGGCCTTTACTTTCAAATGTTATAAATATTATAAATAATATATTATAGTATTATATATTAAATTATAAATATTATATGTGTGTTTGTGTTAAATAGGCCGGCCTGGTAGGTGTAATAGGCTTTTTTTAAAGCCTTGGTCTGACCTCTTTAGCTATATAGGTTTTTTAAAAAGCCTTGACCTGACCTTTTTGTTAAATAGGCTAGGCCATAGGCCCCCGACGAGCGGCCTGGCCTATTCCCACCCCTTCCCACCCCCACCTACCGTTAGATTTCAAACATTAACTGCTGATGTGACTAACGATGTGGCACATGAGCGATGCCACATAAACTAAATTAACATTTTTTTATGCCACATTGGATTTAAAAATAATATTTTTAATAATTTATAATTACTAATTATATTATTTACTATAAATATTCAATAAGAAAAAGATATTTGAAATTGTTATATAATAAATGATGCAATGTATAATTACAAATTATTAAAAATATAAATAATATATTTAACCCATCGTTGCATACAAAGTTACTAATTTTGTCCACATGACATTGCTGATGTGGCACACTGTTAACCACATCAACAATTAACGTTTGACATCTATTTTGCTGGAATTAAAAAGTTCATTAAATCATTTAATTACAATGTATTTGGAATTAGGTTCATGTAATATTCAAATTGACCCAACCTAACTGAACATTATGTATTATTTTAAAATTTTGACTTATTTATAATTAATATAGTTTTTACTAAATTTAATTGTATACCGTAATAATATATAAATATGATTTATTTAAAATTAAAATATGTATTATAAAATATAACATATTCATATTTCTTAAATTTTGTAATTTAATTATGCATAATATTAAAACTTATACATTTTCTATTGCCCATTGTCAGGTTAATACCAAGCCAAGTAAAAACTCAAAATTTGACCTACTAAGGGTTGGTGGAGTAGTAAGTATTTCAACCCTATAAGAAGAAGAATGCAAGTTCGAATCTTAGTGATAAACACTTAGTTGGGAGGTTGCAAAAATCAATGATTAATTTTCTGCTCTAAGAAACTAACCGAAGATTAGTCTCATAGTCGGTCCAAAGGGCCAAAGTTAGTAGGAATACCCCAAGATGTCACTGGGGAGCCAAAAGTTCTAATTATAATGGTTCACACAAAAAATTCGAAATTTATGTAAGAAAAAAACACTCGAAATTTTGTTTGGTGAATTTTTTCTCTCTTATCTTTCCTCTTATTCATGAGATAGAAAGATATAAAAATAAATTTTCACGGACCTACTTACCAAAATTAATTTGTTTTTCTCTTTTTCTCCAGAAAAAACATCAAATATGAAAGAATAAAGGTTTATTTTAGTCCTTAACAATGTTTGAGGTGCCACTTTTCGTCTATGAGAAAAAAACGCATCAACAAGTCCCTGACAATAACAACGAGGGACATGTTAGTCCCTCTGTTTGTCTCTATCATAAACATAACGTTAGAGCGCTGATATATAATGTCAATGTGCCCAAGTGTCCATTAAACTCGTTCATATGACCTGTGTTGATGCATCTGGTACATGTGGTGTGTTGCTTGTAACATGTATGAAGTAATGTGTCCCACGATAGAAATGTCAGGGACTAAATTGGGTTACTTAAATAATAGTTGGTGACTTAATTAGATCAATGCATAATTATTCTCAGTGACGGAAGGCAGGGGAGGCCTATATAGGCCATGGCCTCCCCCGTGGTTTTGTATATTTTTTTTACATACCTATCAGAGTTTGATACTTGGATTTAACAATAATTTATCCTATGGAGGTTTGTTTGATTTCCCAGGGTATTCTTTGTTGAGTCTCCAAATGTCTGATGTGCATTTACCTTAGTTTTGATGAGATTAAAACAGTTATTCAATGATTTAATTGAACCCGTCTGTGGTATTTAACTCGTCTACTTAGTGTACAGATTAAAAAATTAAGTGTCTATATGAACTGTTCACTCGTCTGAACTTAGATAAGTTCACCCGTCTGAACTAACTTAAGTTCACACGTCTGAACTAACTAAAGTTCACTCGTCTGAACTGAGATAAGTTCACTCGTTTGAACTAGCCAAGGTTCACACGTCTGAACTAAGAGAAGTTCACTCGTCTAATGAAGTCTTCAACCGTCTGATCAAAGGAAGACTCACCCGTCTAAAAGACTTTGCAACTGACGTCATCTCTTTGTTAAAGAGGCAACCCGTCTAATGAAGCTACTCATCCGTCTAGTGACTAACGTTAAAGAATACATTGGATAAAAGTTATCTCGACTCTGATAAGGAACTTCAACAAAAGTGCTTTGCCTGAACACAACTGCATCTTACACCAAAAGGGAAAGTCTTCCCTCTACAAACAAAAAGCAAGTATATAGACCTGCTGAGACCAAAGGTATATCAGAAGTCTGCATCACTTTGATGAAAGAGAACAAGCGAAGTTCCCTATGCTTTAATGGCTGATCAGAACGACTCTATTGCATTTATTGAAGATCTGCAAGAAGCCAAGCCTTCAGACTTTATGTCTAACGGCTTTAAAATCTTGAAGCCTATTTAATGAAGAAGACTTCGAAGATTCAAGTAAAAAAGAGAACGATCAAAGCAATCAAGAGCAATTACTCTGTGCATTAATATCTTCATTCTTTCATTATTTACTCTTCAATCATTTGAAGTTATTACGCAGTCTTTTAGATCTTCACATTTAATACACTCGTCTGAGTGCTTGTGAAAGACTTGCATATTGTAATCTATTTTACAACTTCTTTCAAACAAACCCGTCTGAGCCTGAAGAGGCTAAGTGTGCAAATAATACTTCTCTGGAGCCTGAAGAGGCTAGGTCGTGAAAACAATACTCGTCTGGAGCCTGAAGAGGCTAGGTGTGAAAACAATACTCGTCTGGAGCCTGAAGAGGCTAGGTGTGAAAATAATACTTGTCTGTCCTGTAACCTAAATCAGTTATAGTGAGAAAACTTGGTGCTGCCAAGGACTGGACGTAACCTCATTGTTAAGGGGTGAACTAGGATAAAACCTGCTGAGTGATCTCTCTCTTTCCCTTAACTCTTTAGTTTGATTTTTTGTCTTAACTATCATCTAACTAAAGGGGTTTATAATTGTGTTTATCAAACCTTTTTTATCTTGCATGATTGTGTTTTCTGTGAAAACCTTCAGACGAGTTATCAGTCTGATTGACCTGTCTGTGTTTACTCGTCTATTATAACCCGTCCGTGCTTGCGAAAAAGTTTCTACATTCCGCATAAATTTGTCAAACACCATTCCACCCCCTTCTAGTGTTTGCATCTGTCTATTTCATTCTTCACGCGCAACTGCGAAGACTAATCCTTCGAGGTAGTGAACGACATTTAACATCTCCCAACTACATTTTCTTCGTATGCAAGAGCCAGGGATCGAACCCTTGATCGTATGGAGGTTTGAGCTTTGAGGTTTCATACCAGATCAAGATCAAGTCACTCCTGTTGATATTTGGATTTAACAATAATTCATCCAATCAAGCATAGGTCTATAATTTGTGGACGCTTTCCAAGGATCATGAATCAAAGTATCTCAAATCAATTACATGTGGCTTATTTGTTTGGACTTTACTCATGGTATGATTTGACTTATTTTTTTATTTAAATGATGCATTTATTTGAATAATATATTACTAATCTTTTTTAGTTTCTTTAAAGCAGTTTTTTTACATCAATGTTTTTACAAACAAAATTGGGTTGACTAGTTGAGAGATCTTTAAGAAGAAAACTATTAAGACATTTTTCAAGAGAAAAGAGAGAATAAATAATGAAACGCGGTCTAGCCAATGCACAAATTTTAAATTCGGAAAGTAATATTGAAAATGTTGTTGAACAATCTATCGAGTCTTCTCTTTCTAAAGCTATACGGAATGAACAAAGAAAAATAATAATTTTGATACTTTGATACGTAATCCTGAAAAACATCTCAAATTTTGGATTATCCAGCAATCAACAAGATGAAGTTCATAGAAATGTGTTCAAGTTAAGTATCATATATCAAATTTGTTTCATATAGTTTGAGTAATTTATTAAAATGTTAATCATGTATCAAATTTAATTCATATAGTTTACTTATATATGTTAGTTTACTTTTTTTGTTAGTTATTTTCATATTATGTATATTTAATTTTGATTCCCCTCATATGATATTTCTCACTTCGTCCTTGATTATTTTTATAGTCTATTATGTATGTAGGATTATTGCTTGGATACCTGACATACTAACGATACATATTAGTATTCGGATAACTTGTTTATTATGAAAATAAATAAAGGAACTAAATTACTTCTCTTTAATCATTATTAGAGACTATCCAATTATTTTTTTTTTCTGGAAAATGAAAAGTGATAGTGAAAAATTATTGAGACTTAAATAAGCCTTTACAGAAAAGCTAGGTTATCAGTTACTTTTCGGAAAGAGACCCTTGCTGGAAAGAAAATGAGTGAGTCCTCGTCAACTCACTCTTTCCGATATGAAGTTGTACAAGTATCATTTTTTTTTTTTTTTGTTATCATAGATGTAATTTATTTTATTTAGATGATTTAATTAAGAATTTAATTGTTATATATTATTTATATTGATAATTAATTAAAAATTATGGTGTATGTGATTTTTAAGGTAGTTAATATAAGAGTCAAATACTTTAGTTTATGTGACAAATTCTGATTAATTATCTATGTAAAAAATCTTTACATCAATAATATATACCAATTAAATTCTTTAATTAAATGATGATAATTATTTAATTTGATTCATTAATATAATTTATTTGATTGAGATGATATATTTTAATTGGGGATGATAATTTTTATTTTAAAATTATTAAAAATATCGAAAAAAAAAAACATCTATTATTTATTATTTTTTTGGTAATGGTAGACATTGGTACCTTCGGTCATAACTGTTACATGACCATTTCCTAGTACTGTCTGCTTTTTCGAACTTTGTCGTTTCTACGTTCCCAAGAAACAACACCTTCTCTCTCTTCTCAGTTCTCCCTCTCTTACTCGTCACAGTCTCCACTGCGGTCCACTCTCCATCGTTTCACTGAGCTTTCCTCTTTCCTCTTTTCTCTTTCACTCTTCGCAATTCTGCCATGATCGTTCAGTTTTTGTTATTGTTCATGGTATTCATTCCCTTACTGTGTTCGGCAGCATTCACATCTTCTAGTCCGTGAGTGTTTGGTTAAGATTATTCTTAACTCAAAAGTGAAAATAACAAGGGTCCAGATACAATTATTTTTAGAAGTCATATGCGAGTAACTTTTCCCCTACGAACCTCAAACAAACAGATTCGTGGTTTTGATTCAGTGTTGGAGCTGAGGGCGTTTGAATTTCACTTACTTTTCCTTCTCATCTCACTTTGGTTTCTAAATGGATGAACCTGAGTTCAGCAGGTGCAGCAGAAAGGGTTCAGCTGGGTGGAGGTGCAAGGAGAGGGCTCTGAATGGAAGAGCCTTTTGTGAGAGTCATTACCAATATACCCTTCAGAGACTTCAGAGAAGTAAGAGGAAAAAGGAAGGTGCTTCTTCTAGGGGTGTTGATGTAACCCAGAAAAAAAGAAAAGGCAAACAAAGCAAAACTGACGGTAATTCAGAAGATGGGGTTGTGAATGGTGTTGTTGATGATGTAATTGTAGGTCCCAATAATGTTGTTGAGGAATTTGCAGGGAATTTTGGTGAAGCTGAAGGGAATGGTGGGGTGAATCTTGCTTTTGGTGGTGAAAATTTTAATCTTTGGTTTGGTGGAGAGGGTCAACAAGTTCAGCTGGGTAGATATGGTGAAGGATGTGGAAATCTGGGTCAGGTTCTTAGTGATGAGGTTGAATTTGAAGGTGGGTATGCTGAGAATGGGGATAGAGTTGCTGGTTTGGGTCAGCCATGGAGCAGTGAAGGTGCTTGTGGAAATGGCGGTGCTGTTTCTCATACGGGTGAAGATGGAAGCGGGACTGGTGTGGGTCTTTATGCCAATGACCCTGTTAGTCTTCCTTCTGGAGGAATAGAAGGCCTTATTGGTGAAGCTGGTTTTGGCAATCTTTATGGTCAGGGTTTTCAGGCTCTTCTTTGTCAAGACAGGGGTTGTGAGGAAGATGCGTCATTCGTAGGTGAAGTTAGATGTAATAGGCCCAACTTTGCAGCTCCTCATGATGGCACAGGGTTTCAAGGGTTGAGTGGTGAAATTGCAAATGAATTTAGGGATGACGTGGTTGGGTGTGTGCCAAATCCTGGTAGGTTTGGTAAATTTGAAGGGGAAAATGTTGGTAGCATAAAGGTGTCTGGGTCAAATGGCAGGCACAAAGAATCACTTAACAAGAAGACAGTTTTTGGAGTTGAAGAGGGAATTGAGCTATTAAATGGAGGAGCTGCCACTAATCAAGAGGCAACAGGTGAATCCTCAAGGGTACAGGCTAAGAGAGGTCGGCCTAAGGGTTCCAAGAATAAGAGTAAGGTGTTGAAGGGTGAAAATGCATGTGAATTTAGAGGTGAAGTTGTTGGGTGTGTGGGAAATCCCGGGGGGTATGGTAAATGCGCAAGTCAAAATGTTGGTAGCATAGATGTGCCTGGGTTAAATGGCAGGTGCGGCCAGCACAAAGGATCAAATAACGAGAAGACAGTTCTTGGCGTTGAAGAGGGAGTGGAGCTATTAAGTGGAAGAGTTGCCACTGATGAAGAGACAAGAGGTCAAGCCTTGAGGCCGCATGTTAGGAGAGGCCGGCCTAAGGGTTCCAAGAATAAGAAAAAACAGCTTAACATGACTCTGAATGCACAAATTGGTAGTGGGAATGATAATGCTGGAACAGATGGGATGAGTCTTGTCACGGCTTTAGAGACTGAAAGATCAATTATCTCTGGTGAGAAAGATCAGGTGTCGCCTTTGGTGATGGGCGCTGGCTATAAAGGTGCACACCTGGGTGAGATTGCAAGCGAAAAGAAGCATGGTCGACCAAAGGGTTCAAAAAATAGAAAGAAAAATATTGGGTATGTTGGTAATGCAGTTGGGGTTAAAATTGCAGGACCTAAGAAGCGCGGTCGACCAAAGGGCTCCATAAATAAAAAGAAGAATATTGTGTTTGTGAATAACGAAGTCGCTGACAAGATAGCAGGAGCTAAGAAGCGTGGCCCACGAAAGGGTTCAAAAATTAAAAAGAAGATTGTGTTTGTTACTAATGAAGTTGCTGACGAGATTGCAGGACCTAAGAAGCGTGGTCGACCAAAGGGTTCAAAAAAGAAAATGAAGACTTTTGTGCATGCTTCTGGTAATGAAGGTGCAGGTGAGATTGCAAGACAAGGTACGGAAAACAAAATGCTGAGTAATGTGTGTCAAAAAGGTGCAGATGAGTTTGCAATCTTAAAGAGTATGCATAGTTCTGCAATGAGTGCAAGAAACAAAAAGAAGAGTTTTGTATTTGCGGGTCAGAACTATCAGGGGATGTCTAGTGATATTCATCTTGAAGATGATGATGGAATCAGCAGTGTTTGGCCTAGTGGCTTGCAGAGTACTATGTTGACTCCATTATATGAGGTAGAAAAAGGGATGCCTCCTAAATCCGCAATACATGATGAAAACAAAAATGACTATGTTAAACGAAAGCGTGGTCGACCAAAGGGATCTCTAAATAAGAAGAAACATATTGCTGGTGAAGGAAAAGAGCTAATATCTGGCAAAACCTCTGTTTCAAATGGAGTTCAAGATGAGAAAGTCCAAGCCAAGGATGATCATGAACAAGTAAAAGATGCGAAGGAAACTTGTCATTTCACTAGAAAAATTGGTGGCACTGGTAATGAAGAGATTGAGACCATTAGGTTAGCTGGACCAGATAATGGGATCATTAGTCCTGAAGTTGAGGCAGACAAGGGAGGAAAAAAGCGTGGCAGGCCGAAGGGTTCTGGTAGAAAGGGAAAGGAGACTGCTTGGCATTTGGATTCAGAGATTGAGAGGCATGGTCTTGTAGCTGAGAAAGATGGAAATATTGATCCACTTAAAGGTAATTGTAGCCAAGAAAGAAGTTTAAGAATCACGAGACAAACTATTAGACACAGCCAATCAAAGGTTTTAAGAGGACAGACACCAATTGATGCTACTGTCGAAGATGAGAGTGAGCCAATGGAAGTTTTACACAAATCCAGCATGAATGTTACAGGACAACCCTTAAAAAGTAAGACGAGTACTCGTTTTAGCAGAGTTCTGAGTAGGATTATGCCACAGAAGGATATACAGTATAAATGCATTTCAATGCTAGAAAGTCAAGCAAATAAGAAAAAGCAGTCAGATGTTCTCTTTGAATGCTCAAAGGACCCTAGATTGACATGTGAAATTGGCAATGATCAGAAGAAGTCTAGTGAAAGAATGATAAAGTTGTTAGTTGAACGCAAGAATTTTCAGGGTGTTGGAGGGGAAGAAACTACATACCATGAACCAGAATCTTCGGGTTTGATGGTGAGTTCCTTTGAAGTTACATTCTTGTACATTCAACCTTATATTTGCAATGTCAACTAATACCTTTACAAAGGCAGTCATAACATAATTCTGTTAGAGATCTTGGTAGTTCCATAGCATTGATTGTTTCTCTTTGTGAGTGTATAATTCTATTTGTTAATTTCATTCTTTTCTCGAAAATCTTAATTTGAATTTATTTGCATTTCTCTCTATTTTTAGGGTGATAGAAGGAAAAAGGAGACCGGAGCTTTAATGTGCCACCAGTGCTGGCGGAATGATAGGAGTGGTGTTGTCATTTGTGCAAAATGCAAAAGAAAGCGATATTGTTATGAGTGCATAACAAAATGGTAATGTCAACTAAAACTATTTATTTTCAGGGTTCTAGTATCCAATGAATTACACTATAACGTTATTATTTTTATCATATCCAATTAGAATGGGTTCATGAAATAAAAAATAATGTTATTAGCTTACTCAGAGTATAGCTTTACAAACATCACTTAATATTTTATAATTCTAATTATGTTGTTGATTTCAAATAGGCTATGATGTTCAGATGATATTTGAATTTGAAAAATGTAGGTACCCAGAGCAAACTAGGGAGGAGATAGAGATTGCTTGTCCCTTTTGTCTTGGTAATTGCAATTGCCGATTGTGCTTAAAGCAGAATATAGCTGTAATGGTGTGTGTTTTTTTTTTTTTTTTTGGCATTCTTTTATGCTGTCTATTACTTATGTAGTGCCTTTTGCACTTAGTGTTAAACGAAATTTTTATCCACAGACTGGGAGTGGTGAAGCAGATACAGATGTCAAATTACAAAAGTTGTTTTACTTGCTTAACAAAACTCTGCCTTTACTCCAACATATCCAACAGGAGCAGAGATCAGAGTTGGAAATAGAAGCTAGCATGCATGGTACTTTTGATTTGATTTCATTTAGTTATTCTTCTTTAGTTTGCATCAAGTTGTTGGACTAATTATTTCAAGTGTACAATTTTATGTTCAATTATCTCAGGCTTCCAATTAGTAGAAGAGGATATTATGCACTCGCTAATTGATGATGATGATCGAGTTTATTGGTATTATCTTATGCACCCTCATGGTTGAAAGTAAAATTCTGGTTATTATGATTTTTTTATTTCTGATGTCTTAGTTCTTGCATTAGTTTTAGTTTACCACATGCATGATTAAGATTTGGTATATTCTAAATGTTTGAATATATGAAAAATATCTCATAATATCTTTTTTATATATAGGATGGTTGATTTTGTCTTTTGCGTGACGACCCTTAACTTGATAAACCATGATAAACGTCTTAGCCTAATTGCATTGTTAACGATTCTACAATCAATTTTTTACTAATTTTTTCCATTCCCCACCCGCTTCTTCTCTTATTTGAAGAAGATTCAGCCGAAGAGTTCCAAATCCTCTTTGTCCATTTCCTCTGTGTTTTCTGGCGACTTCGTTTTCCAGCGACTGTGTTTTACGGTGTTCTGCTCCACTGTTGGTTCTTCTCTTCAGTTGTCTCCACTGCATCAGTTCTCTCCACTGTTGGTTATTCTCTTCACTGCTCCACTGCATCAATTCTCTTCACTGCTTAGTTCTCTTCTACTCTCTTCAATTCTCCTGCTCCACTGCACCAGTTCTCTTCACTGCATCAGTTCTCTTTTGTTCTCCTGCTCCACTGCATAAGTTTTTTTCATCTTTGCATCCTTAAACCATGGCAACATCTCTATCACCAAGTCAACCACCAACTCCCTGGAGTGCTGCTTCCTCAATCGCTTCGACTGCATCGGACAATCCGACAAGTGACAACCTTGATATGACTTGGGAATGGAGTTCCTTGAAGGACATAAACAACAAAAAGGCTGTCACCTGTGATTTTTGTGGCAAGACTACAACTGGTGGAATAACTAGAGCCAAGAGACACCAAATGGGGGTGAAGGGAGATGTTGGTGATTGCCTAAAAGTCCCAGCTGAAATCAAGCTCAAAATCAAGGTAGATTGTGAGAAAAAGAAGGTTTTAAGTGATGCATACTTGAGTGAGACGAAGGAAGACAATAATGAGCAAGAAGCTGTGGAAGAATTTTATAACATCCGGGCTTGAAAAAGACCTGCAACAGCAGGTTCTACCCTTGCTCCTATTGCCAAGAGAGTGAAAGGCCCTATGGATTTGCTTCTGTTTAAAAGGCAATCAAGCATGAACGATGCTTGTAAAAAAGAAGCAAGGTCTAGAACTATTCAATACATTGCCCGATGCTTCTATAGGAATGAGATTCCTTTTAATATTGTGCTCTTTAGAAGCTTCAAGTTGATGGTTGACGCTACTGGAAACTATGGTCCACAGCCTCCAAGCTACCATGATATGAGGATTACCTTGCTAGAAAAGGAACTAGAGCTCACAAAAGAAATGTTGAAGGGGCACGAGATAGAGCAAGCTCAATATGGATGCTCTATCATGTCCGCTGCATGGATGGACAGAAAGACGAGGACATTGATCAATTTCTTGATCAATTATCCAAGTGGGACCATCTTTAAAAGGAGTGTTGATGGTTCCGGGTATATGAAGACCGAGATGATCGGAGAACAAAATGTTGTGCAAGTTGTGATCGGCAATGGTAGCAACTATGTCTTGGCGAGTAAGAATGTTATTGTTTATTGTTAAATTTTCTAATGCTTCATGTGATAATTGGTTACTCATTTAATTCATTTAATTTGGTCTTAGATAAATATTTAGAAGGCATGAGGCGAAGACTCTTTTGGACTCCATGTGCCGCACATTGTGTGGATTTGATGTTAGAAGACATTGGGAAGATTCCAAGAGTCAATAAGGTTGTACAAAGACAATTTCTTCTCGGCTTCATCTACAACCATTCCTTAGCCCTTAACACAAAGAGGAATTTCACCAACAAAATGGAATTGTTTAGAAGTGGACTGACAAAGTTTGTCACAACATTCCTCACCTTTCAAACGTTGCACAAAAAAAAAACCTTAGAAGGATGTTCACCTCGCAGGAGTGGCTGAACACAAGACGACTAAAGAGCGTAAGAGAAAAAGTGCAAATGATATTTTCCTCATGGTAACATTTTGGAATGATGTCCTCTACGCTCTAAGGCAATGAGGCCTCTTGTGTAAGTTCTAAGGCTAGTTGATAATGATAAAAAGTCGGTCATGGGTTACATCTATATGCTACCAAGTACTCGTTCATGGATTTTGTTTATTGCAAAATCCTTCAGAAAAAATGCTACCAAGTACTCTGACATTTTGTCTATCATTGATAAAAGATGAGAGTGACAACTCCATCATCCATTGCATGCGGCAGACCATTTCCTTAACCCTCGACACTCTACAGTTACCCAAGCATTGATCATTGTTAGAAAGCATATTTAACATGTGCTTATTATAGAGTTAATATGTGCTGATAGTTAGGGATATAGTTATACAAATCAAGGATTTGATTTGATCCTTTGTAATTAATTATACGATTGTATTCTCTGATTATAAATAGAGACTGTGTGGTCACATAAGACACACAACATTCCAATACAACTTTCACATGGTATCAGTAGTTTAGGTTCTGATCTCCTGCCTTAGTCGTCGCCTCTCTTCTTTTTTCCTTCCTGCGTGAACAGTAGCCGCGTGACTGAGAAGCCACTTTTCTTCGCAACCGTGACTCGTATCTCCGGTCTGCCACCAGCGGTCGCACCACCTCCCCGAGTCGACTCTACGGCCAACAGCGTCACTAAACGCCGCCGCACGCGCCTCCACGCGCCGCCACACTCCTACACGCGCTCGCGCCAAGATCACATTTTTTCACCTTTTCCGGCCCGGCCCACCACTCGCCGCCACTTCCGCCGCCTTCCCCACCACCAGGCGCCCCTGTCCAACTGTTTTTCACCTACAAAAATTCATGGGTGATAATTCCGATTCTAACACTGTGACGTTCACCAAGGTTCCGTTGATCCTGTGCGAAAAACTGACCGGGACAGCCAACTACAGCATTTGGGCTGCTGCTGTCAAGCTTTGGTTCCAAGGTCAAGCCCGTGAAGACCACTTGACCAAACAAGCCAAGGATATTGCTACCAAAGACCGCTCCAAATGGAAGCAGGTTGACGCTTCCTTATGTACTGTCCTATGGTTTTCCATTGCGCCCAAGCTTCAGCCCCAATACCAAGCATTCACCACGTGTTATGATGTTTGGGAAAAAGCCAAGAAAGTCTACTCCAACGACATTCACCGCCTTTATAGTGTCGTTCTCAACCTCATCTCTTTGAAGCTAGACAACATGGATGTTCAGACGTACCTTGGTAAACTTGACCATTTGATTGCTGATTTTCAATCCCCAATGCCTTTTACCAGTGATGCAGCAGCTCATGCCGAGCAACACAGCAAGTTTTTCATGATTCTTGCACTAGCCGGTTTACCACCAGAACTTGATTCTGTGCGTAACCAGATTTTATCAGGATCCACTGTTCCTTCATATGATACAGTCAGTGAACAACTGTTGCGTCTTGCTACTCCTCATGCTTTTGGCCACTCCTCAAGTTCTGCTGATTCCTCTGCTCTCGTCTCCCGTTATCCCGGTCGTGGGGGACGGAATGGAGGACGTGGTGGCCAACGCCGCGGTTCTCAATGCAACTATTGCAATCGCTATGGCCATATTGAAGCTGAATGTCGCACCAAGGCAAGACAACAACAGTCTAAGGTTGCCAATGTTGCTCACACTGCAATCACTGACGATGTTACTATTTCGGCCGCTGATTACGAGTTCCTTCAGTTCAAAGCAGCCAATCAGCCAACACCCTCTGCTGCCGTCGCTCAGTCTGGTAATGCTGTAGCCTTTGTCTCTCAGTCCTCCTCTCTTGGACCATGGGTACTTGACTCCGGTGCTTCTGACCATATGACCGGTAACAAATCTTTTTTCTCTCATCTGTCTTACTCTGATTCTTTGCCCTCTGTCACCATGGCAAATGGCTCTAAAATCAAAGTTCAAGGCATTGGTCAAGCACACCCCCTTCCCAACCTTTCCTTACATTCTGTACTTTATGTTCCTGGTTGTCCTTTTAATTTAATATCCATTAACAAACTCACTCATACCCTTGATTATTCAGTCCTTTTTGTTCATAATTCTGTTTATGTGTAGGAATGACGTACTAGACGGACGATTGGAACAGGACATGAGTCTGGAGGATTATATCACCTTTCACTGCCGGTGGCATGTGTCTCTGCTGCTTCTCAAACCCTTACACATCAACGTTTGGGTCACCCTAGCCTCAATAAAATGCGTCTTATGGTTCCTAGTTTTTCTAAACTTTTATCATTTGAGTGTCAGTCATGTCAGTTAGGAAAGCATACTCGTCAAACTTATAGTCAGCGAGTCAATAAAAATGCTGTGTCACCGTTTGCTTTAGTTCATTCTGATATTTGGGGTCCTAGTCGTGTCTGTTCAACTTTAGGCTATTATTACTTTGTCACATTTATTGACGATTTTTCCCGATGTACTTGGTTATTTTTAATGAAAAATCGTTCTGATGTTTTTACTATTTTTCAAGGATTTTGTGCAGAAGTTCAAAACCAGTTTGGTACTTCTATTAAAATGTTACGCACTGATAATGCTCGTGAATATTTGTCATCCCAGTTTCAATCACTTTTGTCTTCCCAGGGAATTGTTCACCAAACATCATGTGCGCACACACCACAACATAATGGTGTGGCCGAAAGAAAGAACCGCCATTTAGTTGAAACAACACGCACCCTTCTCCTTCACCATAATGTTCCTCTTCGTTTTTGGGGTGATGCGCTCCTCACGGCCTGTTACCTTATCAATCGCATGCCTTCCTTTGTCCTTCATGATCAGATTCCGTACTCTCTTCTATACCCAAAGCAGGATCTATATCCCATTCCTCTTCGTGTCTTTGGTTGCACATGTTTTGTCCATGACCCCACTCCAGGTAAAAATAAACTCAGCTAAATCTCTCAAATGTATTTTTCTGGGCTATTCACGTGTACAAAAAGGTTATCGTTGTTTCTGTCCTCAACTACAACGATACATTGTTTCTGCTGATGTCACATTTTTTGAGACTTGCCCGTTCTTCTCCTCTCCTGTTTTACTTGATGCTACCTTCACAGCGGACCTTCGGGATATCCCACCTGCTGTTCCGGTACCTATTGTAACTTCTACTCCACCTCCTTTGCGTGTCTACCAGCGGCGAACACAGCCTCCAGCGGTACCTCCTGGCATTCATCCACCAGTCTCATCTCCTGCTCCAATTGCCCCTCCATCTACGTCACAGGCCGTGAGGACCGAACACCAGGATACAAAACTTATCTGTGACAATCAAGCTGCACTTCACACTGCATCAAATCCGGTCTTCCATGAACGGACCAAACACATAGAGATAGACTGTCACTATGTAAGAGAAAAAGTTCTTTCTGGAGAAATCACCACCGATTTTGTCAAGTCTGAGGACCAATTGGCTAATATGTTTACTAAGTCCCTCAAAGGCTCTCGGGTTGATTATATTTGTAACAAGCTTGGTTCATGTAACATATACGATCCAGCTTGAGGGGGAGTGTTAGAAAGCATATTTAACATGTGCTTATTATAGAGTTAATATGTGCTGATAGTTAGGGATATAGTTATACAAATCAAGGATTTGATTTGATCCTTTGTAATTAATTATACGATTGTATTCTCTGATTATAAATAGAGACTGTATGGTCACATAAGACACACAATATTCCAATACAACTTTCACAATCATGATCCCGAAGTGTCTACGGGAATCTAAGCTTGCATTGATAGGCTTTGGCTAAATGAATAAGAGAATGATATTACTCTACAACAGGTGTCTGTTTATAGGAGAGCTTACGGTATGTTTAGCATTAGTGCTACAAATAAGTTAAAGTGCTTTGTTTTAATAAATTAAAATTACATGATCATTCATGTAAATAGGAATGCTAATTAGTTATTGCATCACAATTGAGTGATACAGGATACTTGGAAAACATGTTCCAAGTTTGCAAACCATTGCAATTAAAGTGTTAAGCATAACATGTAGCTCATTAGGTGTGAGCATAACTGGAGTACATTTGAGCAAGTAAGTAAATGTTAAATTCATTTCTTTTATAAAGTGTGATATAGAGCATCAAAAACTGCGAGACTTAGTTTATGCTAAGTATAACCAGCTCTTAAAGACTGCTTTGACGACAAGTATTTAATCGATCCCACTCTCCTAGACAATATTGACGATTGTAATGAGTGGCTAGTAGGGGAAAAGGGTGAAGATGGAGAAACGGCTAAAGATGAGCCGACATTTGGCGATGATAGCTTGACTTGGGGAGCTATTGGTGATGTGGTTGGAGCTGGTGAGTCAGCAATACTCATACTCATTAGACAACAAACAAGATTAATAAATGCAGCTGTGCTTATTAAAGAGTAGGAGGAAAAAGAAAATTTCTTTGGTTCAAGTAGTGAAAAAGATAATGATGATGAGGAAAATCTTGGAAACGGAGATAATGATTCTATTTAAGGAATCACTTTTAATTATTTTTTAATGCTTATAACTTGGATTAGTATTTAATTTATATGGGATTTGAATGCTAGTAACAAAGACAATGAATTTAGATTGTATGAAAAATAAGGCACAACTTTTCTGAATGTGCTTGAGTGAATAATGCAGTCAGCAACCTTGGTATTTATATACACTTCATAATTAATTACATGTTATGTTTACAAGGAGAAATAAATACAAGTACAACTCCCTAAGTACATGAATCTAAGCATACATGAACCTAAGGAATTTTTTTTGATCAAGCAACAAGGTTGAAGTGCAAAGGGTGCATCACTATAAGGAAGAAAATCCCAACTAGGTTGGCACCTCCAACCCTAACCATCATATGCAACACTTCAACAAACTTATTAGAAAAAGATGAAAAAGAATACAAAAAGCATGGGGGGGCCCAAACCAAACCCATGAAAGCAAATAACAAATCAACCTAATCTAAAAAAAGGAAGACCAAACCTATTCCGGTTAAAATCCTCCCTAATAAAAGATGGAATTAAATCCCACCAAGTAAAACAATGACTAATAAAACCATAAGAGGCCAATTTATATACACAAGTGTTCCTTTCCCTAAAAATGTGAGAGACTCGAAAAACCATCTGCTGAGAAAGAAACAAGCAATTTATCCATCTGTTTTTGTATTTCCAAGGAATCAAATCAAGATTTGAGAAAGCAGAAACCAACATCAAGGAATCTGTCTCCAGCTAGAAATAAAACCTTCCTTTTAGAGGCAATTTCGATGGACTTCATGGCTGCAACTAACTCTGCCTGAAAAGCTGTAGCAGAACCAATGAAATCTGCGAAACAACCAAGAGAAGCTCCTCTACTATCTCTAAAAATGCCACCACAGGCTGCCTGGCTCTGATTCCCTCTTGCAGCTCCATCATAATTGCATTTAACCCAAGTGCAAAGAGGGGGATGCCACTGAACTTCAATAATCTTTGGAGCTTTAGGAGCATGACCTTCTACATCAAAAGCTTTAAGAATTGTAAATTCATCCATTGAGGAAGAAATACAACCAGAAGAGAGTTTTCCTGACATGGCAGTAGCAGCAGAAATAAGATTTATTGCACTTGCTGCAGCTATAAATTTGTTATGGAACCGGGATTGATTCCTGCAATGCCAAATGAACAAAAATCCATGTATAATAGCAGATAAAATGATGTCTCTGATCTGAGTACTGCAATTTGTGTGACAAATTGAAATAACCGAATCAAAAGATGATAAATCCAGAGATCTATGAAATATAGCTGACAGCCAAGACCAAATATGTAAAGAGAATTTGCATTGAAGAAATAAGTGACATGAAGATTCCTTTAGCCTCACCACACAGGTTACAAATAGAAACCACACAATAGGCTCTTGACTTTAGATTTTCATCTCTAGAGAGCCTATTGTGAAGAAGTCTCCACAGCAGAAATGATCTTGAAGGAGGGATTGCAATATTCCAAAGAGATTTACCCCAACTGACAGACTGTTAACTCGGGTGCTGGAAAAAAAGATAAGCATCCTTAAAGCTTAATATGCCAGAATCAGTGCATTTCCAAACCAACTGATCTTCCCTATGCAGCAAAGGAATAGATTGCTGGTGAATTTCAGAAACTATAGATGGGGATTTATTAGCCAAAGCAGCAGGAATGACCCAAGATTTATTGCTAATGAAACCCTTAATCTTAGCTTTCAGTTGAGGCTTAGCAGATAATGGAAGATTTAGAAGGTCTACAATTGGATGAGTTAACCACTTGTCCCACCAGAAGTTAATCTTTTCACCATCACCTAACAACCAGCAAGATTCTGCAATAACAGTGTGTATATGATTCTTCATAGCAGGCCAAATAGAAGATTTGACATAGTGAAAATAGGAGACTTATGTCTAAGAAATCTTGCCCTCAAAAGAATGGCCCATTGTTTATCAGTAGAAACCAATTCCCAACTTAACTTTAGCATTGCTGCATCATTAGTGGACTTTAAAGATCTCAGTCCCAGCCCCCCTGCTTGCTCAGGAGAACAAAGCTTTTTCTAGGCTAATGTGACAAGCTTTTTAGTATAAATATAATTGAAAGGAAGAACGAAGATTTTCTTAATGGCTTGTGTTAATCCACACACAACATAAAGGTCTTCTATTTATACACTAGAAGAATTAAATACAATTGATAATTACAAGACAAATAAATGAGATACCTATTCCCTAAGTGTATAGACATTTCCTAAGTTCATGAACTAGTGAATACATGAATCTAATTAATTACAATAGCTATTTCCTAAGCTATTAATGGAAGTCCATGAACCTTTGGACAGTGGATTCTAACACTCCCCCTCAAGCTGGAGAATGGATATCTATCATTCTCAGCTTGCAAGTAAGTTGGTTGAATCGTTCCGTTGGCAAGCCTTTTGTTAACACATCTTCTAGCTGCTGTCCAGGTAGGGGTGGCAAATGGATGGATTAGATAAATTTTTATTCGGATTATAATGGATAGATTAAAAACAATCCATTAATCTATTATGATCCATTAAAATTTCATTAAAAAAATCCAATCCATCCATGATCCATTTAAAAAAATCCATCTAATCTATCCATTAACAATTTTTTTACGGATGGATATCCTATCCATCCATGAAAAATATTTTAAAAAATTAAATAATTTTTATAACTATTTCCAAATAATATCTCTCATCCATCTACAAAAAAAAAAAATTCCAAAATAATCTTTTTGCCTATTTGTTTTTGTAATTAACAATTTATCACAAATTCACCTGCACAAAGATGCAAATCGTGGTAGCAAAGCACAAAAAATATTTGTTCTGTTTATAATAACAACAAATTGATTTAATTTTTGAAGTTATGGTTTTTTATCATTTATTTATTTTTTTCATTTTTATCCAATGGATTATTTTTTTATTTTATGCAGTGGTCCAATGGATTTTAGAATAATGGTGGATGGATCACAACCATCCATAAAATAAAATAATCCAATCCATCCAGTCCATTGTTACTTTTTTTGCAATGGATGGATTGGATGGATTTTCATCTAGATGGACTGGATGGATGGTGGATAATTGGATTTTTTTGCCACCCCTATGTCAAGGGGGAATTTAGGTTGTTATCAATCCACTATCCAACTTTTTCTTGATGAAGTGTCGGTCTATCTCAGTATGTTTTGTCCTGCCATGCTGAACAGGATTATGAGCAATACTGATAGCCGATTTATTGTCACAAAACAACTTCATAGGGCCTTCACACTTTATCTTCAAGTCATCAAACACAATTTTCATCCATAATAGCTCATAGAATCCTTGTGCCATAGCTCTAAATTCTGCCTTTGCGCTTGATCGAGCCACTACACTTTGCTTCTTACTTCTCCAAGTAACAAGGTTCCCACACAAGAATGTGCAATAGCCTGTTGTGGACTTTCTATCACTCACTGAACTTGCATAGTCTGCATCAGTATAACCATAGTCAAGCTTCCACCTCTTTTGAACAAGAGTCCCCTTCCTGGAGTGGCTTTGAGATACTGCAGAATACGTTCTACAGCCTGTAAGTGTCTCTCCCTTGGATCATGCATGAACTGACTCAAAACACTGACCGCATATGCTAAATCTGATCTAGTGTGTGCCCAGTAAATCAACTTCCCTGCTAGTCTCTGATATTGGACTTTGTCAACCTTGACACTCTTCTCTTTAGTGCTCATTTTGTGATTTTGCTCGATGGGAACACTTGCAGGTTTACATCCAAGTTTGCCAATTTCCTTCAAAAGATCAACAACATACTTCCTTTGAGAAGTGAAAATGCCTTGTTTTTGTAGGCCACTTCAATCCCCAAGAAATACATCAGTTTCCCAAGGTCTTTCATCTCAAATTCTTCAGATAACTTTTCCGTGGGTAGTTGCCTCTCAATTGGATCATCTCTTATAATAATTATATCATCAACATAAACAAGAAGTACAATCATTTTTCCTCCCGGTGAATGCTTGAAGAAAAGTGTATGATCTCCTTGGCTTTGCTTATAACCCAGGCACACCATTGCTTTTGTAAATCTTCCAAATCATGCTCAGGGAGACTGTTTCAGCCCATATAAAGCCTTCCTCAATATGCACACTTTGTTTGTTCCACTTGTGGGACCAAATCCTGGGGGAATCTCCATGTACACCTCCTCCTCTAAGTCTCCATGCAAGAAAGCATTTTTGACACCAAACTGGTATAGTTCCCATCCAGAGTGGGCAGCAAGAGAGAGTAAAATACGAACAATGTTCTTCTTTTCCACGGAGCAAATGTCTCCTAATAATCGATGCCATAGGTTTGAGCGTATTTCTTTGCTAGTCTTGCTTTATTCCTATCTAGTGTACCATCTGACCGATACTTTACAGTGTAAATCCATCTACACCCCACTGGTCTCTTTTCCTTTGGTTTCTCAAAAATTTCCCATGTTCCATTCCTTTCCAGAGCTTGCATCTCCTCATTCATGGCTTGAACCCAATTCTTATCCTTCAATGCTCTTGTACTGTTCTAGGGATTCTTATAGAGTCAATGGCTACAATAAAACTCTGGTGCATTAAAGAAAGGTTTGTGGAGGAAACAAATTTGGAAATAGGGTACTTAGCACAAGACTTTTTCCCTTTTCTTAATGCAATAGGTAAGTCATCAATGTTAGGATCACAATTATCCAAGGGAATAGGTTCAAAATGAATGAGACTAGTGTTCTCAGTACTCACCATGGGTTTGGATTCTTGGGGTTGCGGCTGGACCAGTTCGGGTTGTTTTATTCTTTGATACACCACTTTTGGCGATCTTGCTCTAGTTCGAGCAATTCTTTCAGGATCAGGTGAGTGACTATCAAAAGGAGCTAATTCCTGTGTATCAGAAGGCATATCAGAAGATTGAACCAAGGGAATGTTACTGTTTGGAACAATCTCAGCTTCCAAATCAGTAGTGTTCTCCCCCTGAAGCTGAGAGGAAAAAAAGATTGACTTTCTTGAAAGGTGACATCCATGGAGACATACACTCGAAGAGAGGAAGGTTGATAACATTTGTATCCCTTCTTGTCAAGAGCATAACCAATGAAAATGCATTTAATAGCACAAGGGCCAAGTTTGTCCCGATGCTGATGATGGACATGAACAAAAGCAACACAACCAAAAACATGAGATTCAAGACTTTGCATAATAGGAGCAGAGGGAAAAAATGATTTATGACATGAACAAGACTAGCACCCCCAAGAATTCTAGAAGGTATTCTATTTATTAAATAAGTAGTAGTTAAAATTGCTTCCCCTCAGTATGACTTCGGAATTGACATTTGGAATAACAATGTCCTGGTCATTTCAAGCAAGTGTCTGTTTTTTCTTTCAGCAACCCCATTTTGTTGGGGAGTATTAACACATGTGAGTTCATGAATAATACCTCGTTCTTTAAGAAAGGTAGAAAGACTTTGATTCACATATTCTCTACCATTATCAGACCTGAGGCGCTTAATAGTTTTTCCAAATGAGTATGAATTATATGATAAAACTGAGTGAATAATTTGTACACTTCAGATTTTTCTTTCATCAGGAATATCCAAGTGACACGAGCGCAATCATCAATAAATGATACAAACAATTTTGCACCAGAAATATTAGGAATTGTAGCAGGACCCCAAACATTGCTGTGGATAAGAGAAAATGGTTGATCACTTTTATTAGCAGTTGAAGGAAAACTTACTCGATGTTTGGAAAATTCACAAACATCACAATGAAAGGACTCTACTGATTCTTTCAAGAACAAAGAAGGAAACATGGACTTAAGCAGAGTGAATGGGGGATGCCCAATACGCTTATGTTGGAGCCAAATTTAAGAGGCACAAGACTTGGGTTGATGGCAGGAATGTTGCAACTTCACACCAGATCCACTTGAAGTTTGCATCTCAAGGTAGTGCAACCCTCCCTGTTCCTTGGCAACTCCAATCCTCTTCCCCGTAGTAATGTCCTGGAATACACAGTGAGATGGGAAAAAGGTTATAGCGCAATTAAAGTCTTTGGTAAGTTTATGTATAGTAAGACTGATATTGATTTGATATGGTGATGATATGATTACAAAAGACAACCTAATAGTCCTATTTATAGTAAATGTAGAATCCTAATCCTAATTAAATAGGGAAACAAATCATAACATATAAATAAGAAATAAATCCTAAGAGATCATCTAGGATACTCTAAAATATAAAAAAGATATTATCAGATATATCTTTGATTTTCTAACACTCCCCCTCAAGCTAAAGCTTACTAAGCTTTAAGCTTGTTATACAAAAACAATGCATTTCCCTTCAAATAAAAATAATAAAAACTGAGCTCCACGAAGATAATAGTTGGAAGGCAACTACGGGATGCTGAAGAGGTGGAAGAGAGTTGCTGGAAAGACAACTTAGCAAGATAGCTGGAATAATCGATATCTGGAATAATCATCAGCGTGATAGAATTTTCTTGGCAAGCAATCCAACACAGGAAGGTTCGAATATCTTAAACCCGCATTTGGAAGCTTCAAAGAACTTTATCGGAGACCCAAATTATTTAAAATTTGAATTAAGGCAGACAACTACTTCTGTGACTGAGACGAGGCCAGTGCATCTGGGACAAAGAGCCAAGGCCAGTGCATCTGGGACAAAGACGGGCTAGTGTGAGTCATAACCAACATAAGTCAATCGTTGGTGGAAATAGAAGTCACCACTAATATGATTCATCTGTGGGAAAGGAGTCACCACCGGAATGATCGTCGGTGGGAAGAGAAGCCACCAGTATGATCCATTAGTGGAAAAGAATTGCATGTTAAACATCGGAGAAGGAGATAGCAAACCAGAACCATTGATGGAGAGTCACAAACCAACCAGAAACCAACCGAACAAAACATAATAGCTGTGGAGAACAGCTCTGAATAGTGTCAACCGCGAGTGGATCAGCCATGGATCAACCAAGAAGAGAGAGAAAACGGCACCAGAAAGGGGTTGTTGCAGCCAAAAAGTGGGTGCCTGCGTCTCGAATCAACAAAGCAAGGCCAGAAACAAGACCCGTGGGGTTGGGCGACCTTAACGCCTGAAAACCGGCCGGAGACGAGGCCGGACGCGCCGCCATGAGCAGCTGAAAGGTGTGGCGATTCTTGAAATCGCAGGATCTTGGATCGGCTTGTGTAGGCGCGTGAGAAGGAGTCAGAGGCTGATATTTTGGGGTTGAACAGATCAGGAGAAGACGCTTCTGATGGTGGTGGTTACACCGGAAAACTCGCCGGAAACTTTTCCAGCGGTGGCAGACGGTGGCCAAAAAAGTTGAAGGACACACCGGAAAAGAATATAGAGGAAGAGAGAAAAATGGCAAGAAATTTTCTTTTTTTTGTAAGGCTGAGAAGATATTACAGTTCCTTCATACTTAACGGAACTCGGCAGCGGAATAGTAATGGAACAGGTCACGGAGGATGATACCGCTCTAATACCATGTTGAATTGGAAGGTTTTAGGTAGAGAATAAGAGAAAGAGAGAAATAAAGTTTCCAATAGTAAGACCGATATTGATTTGATATGGTGATGATATGATTACAAAAGACAACCTAATAGTCCTATGTATAGTAAATGATCCTAATCCTAATTAAATAGGGAAACAAATCATAACATATAAATAAGAAATAAATCCTAAGAGATCATCTAGGATACTTTAAAATATAAAAAGATATTATCAGATATATCTCTGATTTTCTAACAGGGGCTAATCTATGAAAACAGAGGTCACATAGATATTGTTGTCTATACAGATGCAAACTGGGCAGGGTCTCCTAGTGATAGGAGGCCAACTTCGGGATATGTGTTTTCATTGGGGGCGATTTCATTTCTTGGAAGAGTAAGAAGCAGGGTGTAGTTGCATGATCGAGTGCAGAAGCAGAATATCGAGCTATGGCTCTCACTACATGTGAACTTGTATGGCTAAAACATATATTTCAAGAGTGAATGTTTTGCGATAGGTTCTATACAATTGATTTATGATAATCAAACAACTTTGAACATTGCCTATAATCTTGTCTTTCATGAACAGACTAAACATATAGAGATCGATTGTCATTTCATTCAAGACAAGATTCTTTCAAGGAGATAATTACTTCATTTGTCAACTCTAATGATCAACTTGCAGATATTTTCACCTAGTCTTTGCGGGGTTCACGGATAACGTACATTAGTAACAAGCTTGGTGCTTATGACATCTATCACCAGCTTGACGGGGAGTGTTGATATATTTGATATGGTTTAGATATGTTTGATATGCTTTAGATTAAGTGTTGATATGATTTGATTTAGTTTCCTCGTTTAGGGTAAATAGATGATATGGTCAATCCCTAAAATCTAGGATTTTATATTGCATGGTTGTAAATCATCATTATGTATATTCTGGAGGCTGAGAGGGTTTCTCTCAAGCTATTCAAGCATCATAAGTGTTGTGAAATGTTTTTCTTATTTCAATGAATTGGTATACTTGTCAATTGATTTTAGTTTTGAATCCGGTTCACTCAACTTTCTCACTTTAAAGTTTTTGGCATAAGTTGTTTGCAAAATTTGACTGATCTTTATTATTTTCCATAATCTCTGTGATTCAATAATTTTCTTACTCAAATTTGTTAATTTTCTTATTTCACAGTGACAACTGCAATACATCCATTGTTAATTTCCACAGAAATTGTCCCAATCCTAATTGTAGATATGATCTCTGTCTCACTTGTTGCATGGAATTAAGAAATGGATTTCATAGTGAAGATATTCCCTCTAGTGCCAATGAGGGAAAAGCTGATACACCACCAGTAACTTCTGCTTGGAGAGCAGAGATAAATGGTAGGATTCCTTGCCCTCCAAAAGCGAGTGGAGGTTGCGGTACTACTATCCTTTCACTGAGGCGCCTTTTTGAAGCTAATTGGGTTGACAAATTGATTAGGAATGTGGAGGAACTAACTATCAAATATCAGCCACCAATCGTTGATCTTTCTCTAGGATGTTTAGTCTGCCATAGTTTTGAGGTAGATTCAACACAAAATTCTGTAAGGAAGGCAGCTTCCAGAGAAACCAGTCATGATAACTTTTTATACTGCCCAGATTCTGTTAGAATTGGAGAGGCAGAATTTGAGCATTTCCAATGGCACTGGGCAAGAGGTGAACCTGTTGTAGTTAGGAATGTGTTTGAAAAGGCTAGTGGCCTTAGCTGGCACCCAATGGTGATGTGGAGGGCTTTTAGGGGGGCAAAGAAGATATTGAAAGAGGAGGCAGCTACTTTTAAAGCAATTGACTGCTTGGATTGGTGTGAGGTACACATTTGGTTTTTTATATTGAGTTTGCCACTACTTTTTCTTATTTATTATTTTTCAGTATGCTCATAATGTCTAGTATCCCATATTCTGGCCTGTTGTTACCCTGAGCACCATTAATCATGAAAGTTCAAAATTAGATTCATGATAATTATGTCAAATTTTCATTAACCACCAAATAGCATGATAAAATAGAAATTAAGTTTTATATGGCTTGATTGAAGTGCACAATTGCGCTGTTTGAGGTAAGATGTATTAGTCATAGGAGTCTTGTACTACGCACAATTCTACTCTTGCAAAGAGTTCTTGACACATTCCTCTGAGAGACAACAGTCCAGCCATACACATGTTTGTCTTAAATTCTTTGCTCCACACCCCAGCCATACACATGTTTGTCTTAAATTCTTTGCTCCACACCCTTGCCTTTTCTCTACCTAAGTGACACACAACGTAGTACATAATTATACACTATTGTTTATATGCTTAAACAAAGGAAGCATATACATCTAGTCATCAAAAGGCGTCCAGCAGACTCCTGGCATTTATTAATTTATTTTTTTTGGTAAACATGTTATTGGTACGAAGTATCAACTATCGTAAACAGTGACTAATCTCTGTTGGGGGACCTGGACGACATTTAAGGGTTGCCCTCTCCCAACCAGGTTTTCTCCATACATAAGATCCAGGAATCGAACCTCTGACCACTTGCTTAAGGGGTCCGAACCGTTACCACTCGGATCAACCACATGTTGGTGACTCCTGGCAATTTGGTCATCAAGCAACAACTACCTGACCTATGGTGTTTCTGTTTTTGCTAGAAAATTTCTATTGTAGTTCTGAACTAAGAATATTGTGTGTTCTTTACGGTGCTGCAGGTTGAAATGAATATCTTTCAGTTCTTCAAAGGCTACTTGGAAGGTCGTAAGTACAAAAATGGATGGCCAGAGATGCTGAAGCTAAAGGATTGGCCTCCATCAAATTCTTTTGAAGAGTGTTTGCCAAGGCATGGTGCCGAGTTTATAGCTATGCTTCCCTTTAGCGACTATACCCATCCCAAATCTGGTATTTTAAATCTTGCCACAAAGCTCCCTGCTGTTTTGAGGCCAGATTTAGGCCCCAAGACATACATTGCATATGGATCTTTGGAAGAACTAGGTAGAGGTGATTCTGTGACAAAACTACATTGTGACATTTCAGATGCGGTAAGTTTTAAATTAGAGATTTATTTCTGTTTGAATTTTAGGATATGTTGCTTCATAGTCATCTTTGTTTTAACCTCCATAATAGAATGGGAAGAAGGTTTCAGTGATTTGTGTCTTACTACAGACAAGAATCTGTAATATATGTTGGAAGGACAATTCCCCAGTCTGTGGGATTTAAATCAGTCACACTTATGGTGATTGATTTTTGACTAATTAGCTGTAAATACTGTATATTGGCAGTTAGGTATTGGAAAAAGAATAGAATTAATGTTCCATTTTCCAGGTAGCTTAGATTCATTGTATAGAAGTAGAATAGATTCAATGTATCCTAGGGAATAGACTTAGCCTAATTATTCATCTTGTAAATTGCATTCAGCATTTATTATCTTTGTAAACCTTATGTATATAAATCACTTGAAAATAAGAGAAATATGGCTCAATTGTGTGTCTTCAACTGATCACACAAGGATTCGTTATATAATAGGGTTGACATTAATTACAATGATATGTGTTGTAATATATCGGAAGAATATCTTCCAATATTCTCTTTTTATTTGTACAAATTCTTTTTTATTCTTTTCATTATTAGGATAGATTTTGAGCTCTTATTTTTAGGTTAGCATTTAATGTTATTAGCCTATATAATGTAACATCTGTTGTACACAAATATTCAAGGAATAATATTACAGAATTCAGAATTCCTTCTTTCTATAAGGTATCAGCAGCCTAGGGGATTCCTAGGTTTCCCTTTTTTTTTTTTTTTTTTTTTCCGAGCAGCCTTATTGCTATCTCCTTGCAGCCTTATTGCTGCCAGCTGCCTTATCGCAGCGTTTTTTCAAACCCGAAATCACAGAATCAACAGCCTGCCACCCGTCGCCACGGCCGATCACCACACCGCCACCCAGGTTCTGATTGCCGTCTGCTTGCCGTCCAATCACCGAAAAATCAATCCCAGCACCGCCGTCACGCGCTCTCACGCGCTTCCAAGCTCTCCGCGCGTGAGATCCACACGCCGTTTCCGCCGTCGCTTCCACCGTTTTGCTCGACTTCTCCCTCCTTACAAAATGTCAGAAACCGAGACCACCTAGTCCTCCATCACCACTATGGCACCTCCGACGGACATTCCGGCTCTCAATCCGAATGATTTTCATGTTTTGCACTCTTCCTATCACCTCAATGCTAAGAACTATCTTCAATGGGCTCAAGTTATTCGCACTACTTGCTCCAAAGAAGGATGACTTGCAGTTTGGAGTGTGGGATAATGAAGATTCTCTGATCATGACTTGGCTTTGGAACTCAATGACTCTGGATATCAGTAAGAACTGTATGTTTTTTAGTTCTGCATGTGGAATTTGGGATACTTTGTGTCAAACTTATTCTATGAAAGGATATTTCTGCGTCTTACGAATTAGAAAATACTATTTTCAATACCAAGCAAGGAATACTTATTGTGACTGATTATTATGGGAGTCTCAATGGTTTATGGATTGAGCTGGACCTGAATCAGAGTTTAAAGATGCAGTGCACCAAAGATTCTGCTACTTTACATAAGTTTATTGAGCGTGGACGAGTCTTTAAATTTCTCTCTTGGTTGAACTCTGAGTATGATCCTATTCGGGTCCAGATTTTGGGGAAGGACAAGTTACCTTCTCTCTCTGAAGTTTTTCACACTGTTCGGGGGGAAGAGAGTCGTCGGGCAGTGATGTTAAATACTGATAATGGTAATTCCAGTGATGGTTCCGCTTTGGCTACTGGCAAGGGTCCTACACGTGGGCTATCATCTGGAAAGCCTGGTTCCTCCTCCTCTTCCTGGAAGCCTTCCACCAAAGCTAATCGTGAAGAACGGTGGTGCACTCATTGCTAGAAATCTGGTCACACTAAGGACACTTGTTTTAAACTCCATGGCAGGGACAAGGTCCTTGGTCATTTCGGGGGTGTTGAAGGCCCTCACCAATGACTGGTTCATCAAAAGTATCAGACTTGGTTAGTGAGGGTGAAGAGGTATCTACACCACCATCTGGGGAGGAAGTTCTAGTATTTAGTAAGGCCGAGCTGGACCGTTTGCGGACTCTCTTGGACTCTATGAGTAAGCCTTCTGGCACTTGTTCTCTAGTCATGGATGGTAAGAATTTAAGTTCATTAGCTTTTAATGTTTATAGTACTGTATCTGAGGATCTCTGGATTATTGACTCTAGCGTTACTGATCATATGACCCCTCATCCCTCATATTTTTCAACTTGCTCTAAGTTGTTTGGTAAGCATCACATCGCCGTTGCTAGTGGATCCCATGTCCCTATTTCAGGATGTGGTACACTTTCATTTCAACCTTCCCTTTCCTTACATAATGTGCTACATGTCCCTAAATTGTCAAATAACCTTGTTTCTATTCATAAGCTTACTAGAGACTTAAACAGTATAGTAACCTTCTTTCCCTCTCATTGTGTGCTTCAGGATCATGCCACGGGGAGGGCGATTGGGGTTGCTAAGGAACAGGGCGGGTTATATGTTCTACATCGGACTCATGGTAGTACAAGATAGAAGATGCCCACTTCCTGTCATCAGACACGTTCAGATTCCGTTGCTTCTCAGATATGGCTTCAACACAAAACTCTTGGTCATCCTCCATTTAGTATTCTTAAGTCGTTATTTCCCCTTTTGTTTAAGAAAGAGTTAGTTGAGTCTTTTCATTGTGATGTTTGTCAATTTGCAAATCACCATCGTACAACTTTTCTTCCTAGTAATAATAAAAGTTTTGCACCATTTGATCTTATTCATTCTGATGTTTGGGGACCTTCCTCTACTATGAATTTATCTGGTGCAAAATGGTTTGTTTCTTTCATTGATGACTGCACTCGAGTCACATGGATATTTCTCATGAAAGATAAATTTGAAGTTTTTCAATTATTCTTGAACTTTTACCGAATGATTCAAACTCAGTTTGGGAAAACCATTAAACGGCTACGTTATGATAATGGGAAAGAGTATGTTAATAAAATATTTTCAAAGAACGTGGTGTTTTGCATGAGTTGACTTGTGTCGATACCCCTCAACAAAACGGGGTTGCGGAAAGGAAGAACCGTCATCTTCTAGAGATTGCACGAGCTCTGCTCTTCCAAATGTCTATCCCTAAGTCATACTGGGGGGAAGCTGTTTTAACGGCCACATACTTGATGAACATGTTGCCCTCCTGTATATTGGATGGTTTTAGACCTATGCAACTCATGACATCTTTCTTCCCTTCCGTTCCTACAATGAGAAGTCTCTCGTGTCGTGTCTTTGGCTGTGATGCATTTGTTCATTTTCATAGTCAACACCGTAGTAAGCTGGATCCTAGGGCTGTTAAATGCATCTTCATAGGGTACGCACCTGACAAAAAGGGATGCAAATGTTATCATCCTCGAAGTCGTCGTGTCTATGTCTCTGTGGATGTCACTTTTCGTGAATCCGAGTCTTTTTACCTCGGTCCTTAGCTTCAGGGGGAGAATGGTCAAGAAGCTGAGTCTCTTGAGTCACCTTTTATTCCTCTATTGGCTGAACCTATTTAGTCATCTGTTCCTCCTCTTATGAAGGAAGTGGCATCATCTTTTGGTACCGCTGAGACACCTCCAATAAATGAGGAAAATAATTTAGACCGATACTAGAAGATGTAATGGCGAAAAAACCTGTCCTGGTCCAACAACAACTTCATCCGCCTGAACCGGAGGTAAATATCCCTAACTCTGAACCTTTGAATAGTCCTTTGCATAATACATGTGAACCTAACCCTGATGACTTGCCAATAGCCTTGAGAAAAGCCAGAAGAACTTGTGCCAAGTACCCTATATCTCAGTTTGTGTCCACAAAAAACCTATCAGTACAACATCAGAGTTTTATTTCAACAATTGATTCTATCAAAGTCCCCATTTCAGTACAAGAAGCTTTAATGGATAGAAACTGGGTTCAAGCCATGTATGAAGAGATGAGTGCTTTGAACACGAATGAGACTTGGGAAATTGTTGAGAAACCGAAGGACAAAAGGATAGTTGGATGCAGATGGATTTATATAGTGAAATATCGGTCTGATGGTACTTTGGACCGGTATAAAGCAAGGCTGGTTGCAAAAGGGTACACTCATACTTATGGAATTGATTATGAGGAGACGTTTGCCCCAGTAGCAAAGATGAACACAGTCAGGATTATACTCTCCTTTGCAGCACACTTCGATTGGGACTTGCACCAATTTGATGTTAAAAATGCATTTCTCCATGGGAACTTGGAAGAGGAGGTATATATGGACATTCCACCAGGATATGATCTTATTGGTGGAGGGAATATGGTGTGCAAGTTAGGGACGGCCTTATATGGACTCAAATAGTCTCCTCGTGCTTGGTTCGAGAGGTTCACCAATGCTATGGTGACCTTAGGTTATAGACTGAGCCAAGGAGATCATACCTTCTTTATAAAACATTCCCAGGAAGGCAAGCTTACACTCCTTCTGGTCTATGTTGATGACATGATCGTTGCTGGTGATGATGAGGTTGAGAAATAGGTTCTAAGAGAAAAATTAGCTGCACAGTTCGAAATGAAGGACTTAGGGAAGCTTAAGTACTTACTTGGGATAGAGGTTGCCTATTCCAAACAAGGCATCTTTATTTCTCAGAGGAAATATGTTCTGGATCTCCTTAAAGAGACTGGCAAACTGGGTTGCAAAACCACAAGGACACCTATTGAACAGAATCAAAGGATTGGAAGCAATGAAGAGAACCCAAGGATTGAAAAGACCTAGTATCAGAGACTTGTGGGAAAACTCATATATTTATCCTATACCAGACCAGACATAGCCTATTTAGTTAGTGTGGTTAGCCAATTTATGCATGATCCACGTGAGAGACATATGCAAGCAGTGAATAGAACTCTCCAATATTTGAAGACAGGTCCAGGAAGGGGATTATTATTCAAAAAAGGGGAAAGTTTGTCCATAGAAACCTATACAGATGCAGACTATGCAGGGTCAATTGTAGACAGGCGATCCACCTTAGGGTACTGCATGTTTTTGGGAGGAAATTTGGTGTCTTGGAGATGTAAGAAGCAAAACGTAGTTGCAAGATCTAGTGCCGAAGCAGTGTTTCGAGCCATGGCTCAAGGAATTTGTGAATCGCTATGGATGAGAATCATACACTTTATCAAGCATGATAAGACGAAGCACATAGAGATAGATAGACATTTTATCAAGGAGAAGTTAGATAATGGTCTTATAGCTGCTGAGTACGTTCCCTTGGAGTTCCAATTAGCTGATGTCTTCACCAAGGGACTTACCATAGAGCGGTTTCACGGTCTTACTTGCAAGCTGGGAATGATAGATATCCATTCACCAGCTTGAGGGGGAGTGTTGTAATATATCGGAAGAATATCTTTCAATATTCTCTTTTTATTTGTACAAATTCTTTTTTATTCTTTTCATTATTAGGACAGATTTTACGCTCTTATTTTTAGGTTAGCATTTAATGTTATTAGCCTATATAATGTAACCTCTATTGTACACAAATATTCAAGGAATAATATTACAGAATTTAGAATTCCTTCTTTCTATAATATGCAATCCTAATCTAATAAAAGAATAGATCCTAATTGATGTATAAAATATTTAACCATATTAACACATATTTTACACTCCCTCTCAAGCTGGTGCATATATATCATATGCACCAAGCTTGTTACATATATAGTTGACCCGAGGAGCTTTAAGAGCTTTAGTGAAAATGTCTGCAAGCTGGTCATTTGAATTCACAAATGCTGTAACAATCTCTCCATACTAAATCTTCTCCCGAACAAAATAACAATCAATCTTAATGTGCTTAGTTCTCTCATGAAAGATTGGATTCAAAGATATATGTAGCGCATTGGTTGTGGTTCACAAACTTTCAACTCCTAAAGTAACTATTTTAACCATATGAGTTCACAAGTTCCAGTTGCCATAGCTCTATACTCAGCTTCTGCACTTGACCTAGCAACTATAGTTTGCTTTTTGCTTTTCCAAGATATTAGATTTCCTCCGAAAAGGACACGGTAACTCGAAGTAGAATGTTTATCTGAGGAAGAACCTACCCAATCAGCATCTGTATAACCACAAATCTCCATATGCCTCTTATCTTCATACAACAAACCTCTTCCACGAGCTCCTTTAATGTACCGAAGCATCTGAATAACAACATCCCCGTGAGAGTCACATGGAGAGTCAAGAAACTGAATGATCACGCTCACAACAAAAGAGATATCAGGTCTTGTTACTGTGAGGTAATTCAATTTTCCTACCAACCTCTGATAGCGTCCAGAATTTGTTATTGGCTCGCTCTGTTTTGGTAGAAGCTTGACATTAGGATCCATCGGTGTATCAATGGGCTTGCATCCTGACATCCCAGTTTCCTCCAAGATGTCCAAGGCATATTTTCTCTTGGAGATAGATATATCATGTCTAGATAATGCCACCTCAATTCCTAGGAAATAACGGAGCTTGCCTTGGTCCTTGGTTTGAAAATGCTTCAATAAGTGTTGTTTTAATTGTTCAATGCCGACATGGTCATTCCCAGTAATGACAATGTGATCTACATAAACCACCCCCTCCTGTAAATCACCATGTAAAAAGGCATTCTTGATGTCCAATTGATAAAAAGGCCAATGTCGAACAACAACCAAAGCAAGGAAAAGGCAAACATAGGCAATCTTAGCAACTGGAGAAAAGATGTCACTATAGTCAAGGACAAATACTTGATTGTATCCCTTGGCTCGATCAATAGAGCCATCAGGACCAACTTTCACCGCAAACACCCATCGACAACCAACAACAGATTTCCCTGCCGGTTTAGGAACAAAATCCCATGTGCCATTAGAGTGTAAGGCGGACATTTCATCTAGCATCGCCTGGCACAAGCCTGGATGGGATAGTGCTTCAGCTGTGGTTTTAGGGATGGAAACAGAAGACAAACTCGAAACAAAGGTGTAATGTTGTGAAGATAGGCGGTCATAACTAAAAAAGCATAAAGAAGATGAGATTAAGAGTTGACCATATACCTTTTCGAATAGCAATAGGTTCCCTAGCAGGGACCAAAATAGATGGACCGATCGGCGAAGGCGATGAGTTATCAAGGGCTTTTGCAGGAACCTCTTCTGGTAAAGTGCTGGCACTAGTAGGCGGCCGTGGACAACGCTGATAGGTAATGAACGAGCGAGAATGACCATGGACGGAAACATGATGAGACACTTCACCGGACTAAGAGGAACAAGGAGAATGGTAGAGACCTGAGAGATGTCGACCAATGACGAGGAGAGGGTTGCTGATAAAAAAAAGCGAGATCAACAGACATAACATACCGACCTAGTTTAGGAGAGTAGCAACAATACCCTTTTTGAAGACAAGAATATCGAAGGAAGAGACAGTTGAAGGCTTTGGCAGTGAGCTTGTGTTTCCCTGGAGTGTGATTATGAACAAAACAGGTACAAACACATGAGGCGACAAAGGACAAACAGGTGCATTAGGAAACAATATAATGTTAGGAATTTGATCATCTAACACAGAAGAAGGCATGCGATTTATGAGATAGCAAGATGTAAGAACAACATCCCCCAAAAAACGAAGCAGAACATTCATGTGCAAGAGTAAAGTTCGGGTTGTTTCAATTAAATGTCGATTCTTGCATTCAACCACTCCATTTTGCCGTGGAGTATGAGGACAAGAAGTTTGATTAAGAATATCATGTTCTTTTCGTAAACTCTTGAAATTCAAAAGAAAGATATTCACGGGCATTGTCAGTTCGCAAAGTACGGATGCTTTTTCCAAACTAATTTTTAATTTCAAAGCAAAAAGTTTCAATCTTTGAAAATAACTAAGAACGATTTTTCATTAAAAATATCCAAGTACAATGAGAATAATCATCAATAAAAGTGACAAAATACTGAAACCCTAAACTAGAGCTAACCTGACTTGGTCCCCATATATCTGAGTGGACAAGATAAAAAGGTGCATTAACTCTTTTATTGACACGACTTGGAAAGAAGGCATGCATGCGCTTTCCCTTCTGACACGACTCATGATCTAAAGAAGGCAGACTGGACAGGTGAGGAACCATGATCTGGAGTTTGGAGAGACTGGGATGCCCAAGGCGGTTGTGAATAAGGTCAGGAGGATCCGTCATGGTACATGCTACTGGAGTACTAGGAACAGCAAGATGGTAAAGACGTCGTGACTATCAACCGACTCCAATCGTCTTCCCCGTACACTGATCCGGCACAAAAACGGACTTTTGAGTGAAGGTAATGGAACAATGAAGAGAACAAACTAACTGACTCACAGATATTAAGTTAAAGGGACAACTAGGTACATAAAGAACAGACTTTAAAGATAAGAGGGACAGGGTTGTGCTTGACCAATACCATGAATAGAGATTTTTGTTCCATTAGCAAGAGTAACGGGGGTAATTTATTTGAAGTAAGAGAAGTGAGAAGATCTTATTACCACAGAGATGATAAGAAGCACCAGAGTCAATTACCCAAGGCCGTAAAGAAGACTTAGATAAACAAGCGATGGGATAGTTCCTTCAACCGTCGATTGAGAAGATGCCTTAAAGTGGAGGAAGGTCTCATAATCTGCAGTAGGAATGGTCGTACTAGGCACATATGGTGCTGATTCAGTTTGAGCAAAGTTAGCTGTCAGTTTACCATGTTTCGCCCAACAACGATTCTCCAAATGTCCCAATTTATTACAGAAAGAGCACTGTGGTCTATTACCACGACCACCATCAAAATTGCCGCTATGGGAAATGAGAGCAGACGACTCTGATACTGACATGGTTGAGGATGTTGGTGCCAGAGGTGTTGCATCAGAAATATTTAGTACCCGCTGAAAGGTTTGGGATTGTGTGGAACTATTACTACTAGTCAAGATTTGTTGGCGAACAGGCTCCAAGTCATGTGGAAGAATAGAGAGAATGAAGACCATAAAGAACCGTTCTTGTTGCTTCTTGTGCTCTGCTTGATTCTAGTATAGGGCATCATGGCAGAAAATTCTTGCATCAATGGACGAGCTTTGCCAAGGAAAGTTTTCATCCGAGTATCCTGTTTGCACAAGCTCATCATACTAGAGACAATGGACTAGAGACGTTGAATATCATTGGTGTAGTAACTCTTTGCTTCATCCCACACCTCATAACAAGTGTCATAAGATTGAAAGATATCCACAATCTCTGGATCTATAGTATCTCTGGAGCATTAGGTGTCAGTAAAGACCTCATGACTCACAACCTACTCCAATCGTCCCATAACTGCTATAGGACGCTAAGGAGTTGTGCATCATTCTTCTTTCAGGTAGAGAGATCGGCTTTAGGAACATCCCCAAGTTTCTTGGTAAGTGGTTCTAATTGCCCTTGTCCTCAAACGAAATTCTTACAAAAGTTGCTCATGATTTGTAAGTGGCTGATCCAGTCAATTTCCTTGTGGTGATGGACGATACACTTTCGTTCAACGTGATAGGGCTGTTAGCAATTGAATCAGAAGCGCTAGACGATATCTATGGAAGTATATTGTCCGCCATTGTGAAAAATCAAATGAAAATACTAGAAATATTTGAAGAAATCTAGAATAATGTGGACAATAGCCTCTTGCAGCAAAAACCCGTTGAAAAATGCGGAAATCGAGATACCCAATATTGGAACCACCTCGAAATGACCTTGGTTGGCACTGAAAAGGACGGGGAGGAGGATTCCGAGTGGTTTTGTGGAAGAATGGCGGTGAGACGGTGTCTCACGTGCTCTCACGAGCTGGCATGTGGAGACTGCGGCATTGGAGTTTGGCGGCGCGTGGAGGACATGCTGGTGGCGCGATTTTATGTTTTGGACGGTTTGGGCTCTGCGGTTCAGATCTGAGGGTTTGAGACCAGATCGAAGGTTTTGGATTCACCGGAAAACGGTTGACGACTGACCGGAAAGAAGCGTGACAGCAAAGGCTCGCTGGAATTGATACACAACGAGGAAGGAGGTGGCTGAAATTGAAGCACAACTTGAGAAACTTTGCCACCGGGCAGTGGGCACAACGGATTAGGGTAGAAATTATGCTGTTGGGCAGTGGGCACAACGGATTAGGGTTTCACAAAGACGGGTCGAAACACACTTTGATACCAACTTGAAAATAAAAGAAATATGGTTGAATTGTGTGTCTTCAACTGATCACACAAGGATTCATTATATAATAGGGTTGACATTAATTACAATGATATGCAATCCTAATCTAATAGAAGAATAAATCCTAGTTGATGTACACAATATTTAGCCATATAAACACAAATATTTTACAAAATATATCAATCTATTGAATGCGCTTCCAAAAAGAAACCTTAATTTTAGGTTGCCTTCATTGAAACTCTTTCTTAGAAAAAAGACCCTATCTCTTGGCACCGTCATTATGTCGTCAGGACACTGTTAACTGTCGTCAGTTCACCGTTGATCGCCACTATTCCGACTAAGATTCCACCAGAAGGATTGCCGCTTAGAAATTAGGAATTTTTTTCGTAATTCATACAGATGTTTGGGGTCCATCTACTATTCCAAATGTGTCTGGGGCTCGATAGTTTGTGAGTTATAGATGACTGTACCCGGGTTACTTGGATTTTCCTACTGAAACGTAAGTCTGAAGTGAGTACAATATTTCCTAATTTCTTCCAATGATTAAAATCAGTTTGGTATGAACATTAAAAAACTTAGGTCAGATAATGCCAAGGAGTACTTCAATCATGTCCTTACTCCATTCCGCCAAAAAGAGGGACGGGGGGAATAATCCATGAGTCTTCTTGTGTCAAAACACCACAATAAAATGGGATTACAGAGAGAAAAAATAGGCATCTTTTATACCAAACCTGAACACTGTTGTACCGAAAAAATGTTCCAAAAACGTTATGAGAAGAAGCCGTTCTCACAACAACATATCTTATTAATCGATTATTGTTTAATATATCGGAAGACCCACATCGCCTGACTCAATTCCTGGGGTACGGTTTATATATCTGTTGGGCCACTCCACTTAACACCAATCGATTTTAGGATGGAATTTAACATGGTATAAGAGCCTAGGGGGTTCCTAGGGTTTCTTTTTTTTTTTTTTTTTGAGCAGGCTTATTGCTATCTCCTTGTAGCCTTATTGCAGCCTTTTTCTTCCTATATTTCTACTTGAAAACACAACAACCACCACCCGCCGCCACAACCGCTGTTCAAGCACACCGCCACCCAAGGTCTGTTTGCCGCCTGCTCGCCGGCCAACCACCGAAGAAAATTGGCCCGAGAACCACCGTCACTCGTCCTCACGCGCCTCCCCTCTCTCTCACGTGCCGTCGCTTCAGCCGCACGTGATGGCACGTCCGGCAGGCGATTCTGCCGCCGCTTCCTTTGTTCTGCTCGCCTTCTTCTTCCGGTTCTGTTTAGGTAAGTGGGTCCTTCCAGAATGGCCTATTCCAAAACTACTCAGTCCTCCACCAACTCCAAAGCTTCTCCGGTTGCCATTTCGGCTCTCAATCCAAATGACCATTCAGTCATGGATCCTATTAGTAAGCCCTCTGACACTTGTTCTCTAATCATGACTGGTAAGAATTCAAGTTCATTGTCCTTTAATGTTTCTAGTACTATATCTGAGGATCTCTGGATTATTGACTCTGGTGCTACTGATCATATGACCCTTCATCCCTCATATTTTTTCACGTACTCTAAGTTATCTAGTAAGCGTCATATCACGGTTGCTAGTAGATCCCATGTCCCTGTTTCAGGATGTGGTAATATTTCACTTCAACCTTCCCTTCCTTTACATAATGTGCTTCATGTCCCTCAATTGTCAAATAACCTTATTTCTATTCATAACCTTACCCAAGATTTAAATTGTACAATAACTTTCTTTCCCACTCATTGTGTGTTTCAGGATCTTACCATGGGGAAGACAATTGGGGTTGCTAAGGAATAGGGAGGGTTATATGTTCTACAACGGACTCATGGTAGTACCAGACAGAAGTTGTCCACTTCCTGTCATCAGACAAGTTCAGATCAATTGCATCTGAGATATGGCTTCCCCACAAACTCCTTAGTCATCCTCCTTTCGGTATTCTTAAGTCTTTGTTTCCCCATTTGTTTAAAAAGGAATTAGTTGAGTCTTTTCATTGTGATGTTTGTCAGTTTGCTAAACACCATCGTATAACTTTTCGTCCTCATAATAATAAAAGTATTGAACCATTTGATCTTGTTCATTCGGATGTGTGGGGACCTTCTTCTACTTCTAATTTATCTGGTGCAAAATAGTTTGTTTACTTTATGGATGATTGCACTCGGGTCACATGGATATTTCTCATGAAAGATAAATCTGAAGTTTTTACATTATTCTTGAATTTTTATCGCATGATTCAAACTCAGTTTGGGAGAACTATTAAAAGGTTACGTTCTGATAATGGCAAGGAATATGTAAATCAACATTTTTCCAATTTTTTCAAAGAAAATGGTGTTTTGCATGAGTTAACTTGTGTTGATACCCCATAACAAAATCGGGTTGCAGAAAGAAAGAACCGTCATCTCCTTGAGATTGCTAGAGCCCTGCTCTTCCAAATGTCTGTTCCTAAGTCTTACTGGGGGAAAGCTGTTTTGATTGCCACATATTTGATGAACAGGTTGCCCTCTCGTATCTTGGATGGTCTTAGTCCTGTTCAACTCATGACATCTTTCTTTCCTTCCGTTCCTACTATGAAAAGTCTCTCATGTCGTATCTTTGGTTGTGTTGCCTTTGTTCATGTTCATAGTCAACATCATGGTAAGTTGGATCCTAGGGCTGTTAAATGCATCTTCATAGTTTATGCAACCGACAAAAAGGGGTACAAATGTTATCATCCTCAAAGTCATCGTGTTTATGTCTCCATGGATGTCACCTTTCATGAAACCGAGTTGTTAGAACTTGAATCAAAGATTGATCCAAATCTAAGCCCAAAATCAAATGCAAGAATAAAGAAACTAAGAAAACAAATTCTGCAGAATGCAGAATTGAACAAGAACAAACACACTCGATTTGTTTACCCAGTTCAGCATCAAAGTGATACCTACATCTAGGGGATCATGCACAGCTTGATCTAGTATATTACTCAGAGCCAAAGATTACAATTTGAGTCAATATCCCTCAATCCTCACAACCTCACTTCCCAAGTCCCAATTATACCCAAAGTCTCTCAAGTGTTTCTCTCCACTCACAGACCTTGCTTACAAGTAATTCACTCAAGAATCAAAATGAGTCACACACCACACAATCACCCTCTAAACATGCCCTTATATATCGAGCAATGGATAAAGGTTCACAAGTGGCAAAACAGTTACAAACCAATGTAACAATAAAAACAGAATTTGAGATAAAAAAAAAAAAAAACCGAAATTGAGTTAGTTAGTAACTAACTAACTAACTAACCCTATCACTAATATGCCATGATATCAACAATCTCCACCTTGGCATATTAACCTTGGCTCCAGGAATAACACTCTCACTGCTGTGCAATCTCCTAGCTGTCTTCATCAATCAACCAGCTTCAATATTGAGCAAGTTAAGGCAATGCTTGAACTTACTCAATGGAACAACTTTGGTCATGAAATCTGCAGGATTCTCTGCTGTACGAACCTTCATGATCTGAACCAGATCCTTTGCAATGATGTCCCTAATCCAATGCAGCCTTATATCAATATGTTTTGTTCTTTCATGATAGGTGTGATTCTTACAAAGATGAATCGCACTTTGATTGTCACAAAACACATTGATATTCTCTTGATCAACACCAAGCTCATTCACCAGCCCCTTGAGCCAAATAGCCTCTTTCACAGCTTCAGTGACACCAATGTACTCGGCCTCAGTTGTGGACAATGCAACCACATGCTGCAGAGATGCTTTCCAGCTCACAATGTTTCCAAATAGAGTGAATGCATACCCTGTAAGTGATCTCCTCTTGTCTCTATCCCCAGCAAAATCAGTGTCAACAAACCCTTGAGCCTTCCCTGTATCTTGACTACCTTTCCCATACTTCAAACCAGTATTTGTTGTTCCCTTTAAGTATCTCAGAATGTACTTAACAGCTAACCAGTGTTGCTTTCCAGGATTCCCCATAAATCTGCTAACAAGGCTGAGTGCATAAGCTAAATCAGGTCGGGTACAAACCATTGCATACATTAAGCTTCCCACTGCACTTGCATAAGGTATTCTATCCATTTCCTTCTGTTCCTCTACAGTTTTGGGGCTGTCATCACTGGACAATTTGAACTGAGCAGCAATTGGAACCTTTACAGACTTGCATTCCTGCATGTTGAATCTGAGAAGGACTTTCTTCAAGTAACTCTGCTGTGTTATACACATCTGTCCTGTATCTTTGCACCTTGTAATTTCCATTCCAAGTATCCTATTAGCTGGCCCCAAATCCTTCATATCGAATTCTGACCTCAGTACCTTCTTGAGCTTATCAATTTCAATCAAACTCTTGCCAGCTATTAACATATCATCAACATACAATAGGAGGTAAATGAAGTTCTCACTATCAAGTCTCTTGTAGTAAACACAACTATCAAAATTACTCCTCTTATATTTGATGCTAAGGATGAAATTGTCAAACCTCTTGTACCATTGCCTAGGTGACTGTTTTAACCCATATAAGGACTTTTGCAAAAGACACACCCAACCTTCTTTTCCCTTCTCTTCAAATCCCTCTGGCTGCCTCATATAAATTGTTTCCTCCAAGTTACCATGTAAAAATGCTGTTTTTACATCCATTTGCTCTAGGTGTAAACCATATTGAGCAACCAAAGCCAACACAACCCTTATGGAGCAATGCTTCACAACAGGAGAAAAGATTTCATTGAAATCTATACCTTCTCTTTGAGTGAAGCCCTTTGCAACCAATCGAGCCTTAAACCTAGGAGGATCCTTCTCTGTGTTGCCTTCTTTTCTCTTGTAAATCCACTTGCTTCCAACTAGCCTCACCCCATCTGGTCTCTTAACAAGCTTCCAAGTCTGGTTTTTGTGCAAAGACAGCATCTCTTCTTCCATGGCCTGCTGCCATTCTTTATGCTCATTGCTTTCCTTGGCTTCCTTGTAAGATCGTGGATCATCATAGGTGACTAACTCAGCAGTGTGTAAGGCATATGCTATGACATCTTCCTCATAGCCATACCTCTTAGGCTTGCTAATCTGCCTTCTTTCTCTATCTCTGCATAGCAAGTAATCTGTTTCTTCACTGTTTCCAGCACCATCTTCCACATCAGAATCTGATTCTTCTTCTGTTGCAGGCTGATCTGTTACTGGTTGTTCCTGAGTACTCTTATTCCCAAGCTCCACCTCAAACTGAAATTCCTCACTGGTCTTGTCATTTCCCATTACTTCAGTATGAACCTTGGCTTTAATCAACTCATCTTCATTGAATTTAACATCTCTACTTACAATGCACTTCTTTTCTGCTATAGACCAAATCTATAACCCTTTACCCCATCAGGATAGCCCATAAACAGTCCCTTCTTGGCCCTTGGTTCTAACTTTCCTTCACTAACATGATAGTATGCAGGACAACCAAAAATTCTCAGCTTCTTGTAATCTGCAGGGCTGCCATTCCATATCTCTTGAGGTGTCTTGTTATTGAGAACAATAGAAGGGCTTCTATTGATAAGATAGCAGGCTGTATGAGCAGCCTCTCCTCAAAAATGCTTAGGCAAATTAGCATTTGAGAGCATGCATCTTATCCTTTCTAGAAGAGTTCTATTTATTCTCTCCGCCAATCCATTTTGTTGAGGAGTGTGTCTAACCGTGTGATTTCTATAAATTCCATGCTCCTTACAAAAAAAATTAAACATATCTCCACAGAATTCTAGGCCATTATCTGTTCTTAATGCCTTCACCTTTCTATCACATTGAGTTTCAACTCGGTTTTTCCATTCCACAAAGGTTTTAAACACTTCATCTTTAGATTTCAACAAATATAACCAAACCTTTCTACTAAAATCATCAATTAGAGTAAGCAAATATTTGTTACCTCCATGAGTAGCAACTCTAGCAGGTCCCCACAAATCTGAGTGGATATAATCAAGCTTCCCCTTTGTCTTATGGACTGCAGTAGCAAACTTGGTTCTGGTTTGCTTCCCAAGTACACAATGTTCACAAAATTCCAGTGGCTCCAACTTGTCATCACCTAGAAGTCCTTGCTTGGATAGTTCTTGCATACCTCTTTCACTCATATGACCAAGTCTCTGGTGCCAGATCTGACCCTTATTCGATGCAGAACCTGCTGCAACAGCAGTGCAGCCAGTAATTGTTTCACCCATTAACAGGTAAAGACAATTCTTCTTTCTTTCACCTTTCATCACAATTCTGGACCCTTTCATCACTTTAAGAACTGAGTTCTCTGCCTTGAAACTGTAACCAGCATCTTCTAGTGTCCCTAAAGAGATTAAACTTCTCTTTAGATCAGGTACATGTCTCACCCGAGTCAGCAATTTTTCTGTTCCATCAGCAAGCTTCAATTTGACAGATCCGATTCCCACAACCTTACATGTAGCATTGTTACCCATTACCACTTGTCCTCCCTCAAATGATTTGTAGTCATAAAACCATTCCTTGTTTGGACACATATGATAAGAGCAACCTGAATCCATCACCCATTCAACTTCACCTTGCCCATTTGCAGCCACCAGCAGGTCTGCACTATCATACCCATCAGAAGCCACAGAAACATCACCACTATCTTCATTAAAATGCTTCTGTTTGAAGTTTTTCTTGTCAGGACAATTCTTCTTAAAATGGCCTTCCTTGTGACACAAGAAACACTTCAATTTTCCTTTGGACTTTGACCTTCCCCGATTCTTGCCCTTGTTGTTCTCCCTCTTCTCAGTCCTGCCCCTTACAGACAGATTCTCACCAACCTCCATTCCTCTTGACTCACCCTTCTTGGACAATTCTTTAGACATAAGAACAGCTTGCACCTCCTCCAAAGTTATGGCTTCTCTCCCATAGATGAGGGTATCCGCAAGATAATCTTAGAAACTAGTGAGAGATCGAATTAAGAGGAGTGCTTGATCCTCATCTTCAACCTTCACATCAATATTCTCAAGATCGAGAATAAGCCTATTGAATTCATCTAGGTGATCTTGAATAGAGGTATTTGGTTGCATTTTCAAAGTATACAACCTTTGTTTGAGATACAACCGATTTGCAAGAGTCTTTGTCATGTAGAGGTGCTCAAGCTTCAACCAAAGTGCAGCAGCGGAATCTTCTTTTGACACTTCACGAAGCACCCTATCTCCCAAACAAAGAATGATGGCACTATGTGCCTTTTTAAGAAGATCTTTTTTTTCTCTGTCAGATAGGGTGGCTGGGAGTTTTCCGACCCCTTCCTGCGCTTCTTCTAAACCTTGTTGAACCAGAATAGCACGCATCTTCATCCTCCATAATGCGAAATCGTTCTTGCCATTGAACTTCTCAATGTCGAATTTGGTCACTGCCATCGATCTCCCTTCTTGCTCGCCTTGCTCTGATATCAGTTGTTAGAACTTGAATCAAAGATTGATCCAAATCTAAGCCCAAAATCAAATGCAAGAATAAAGAAACTAAGAAAACAAATTCTGCAGAATGCAGAATTGAACAAGAACAAACACACTCGATTTGTTTACCCAGTTCAGCATCAAAGTGATACCTACATCTGGGGGATCATGCACAGCTTGATCCAGTATATTACTCAGAGCCAAAGATTACAATTTGAGTCAATATCCCTCAATCCTCACAACCTCACTTCCCAAGTCCCAATTACACCCAAAGTCTCTCAAGTGTTTCTCTCCACTCACAGACCTCGCTTACAAGTAATTCACTCAAGAATCAAAATGAGTCACACACCACAGAATCACCCTCTAAACATGCCCTTATATATCGAGCAATGGATAAAGGTTCACAAGTGGCAAAACAGTTACAAACCAATGTAACAGTAAAAACAGAATGTGAGATAAAAACAGAAAAAAAAACCGAAATAATATGCCATGATATCAACACGAGTCATTTTACCCTGGTCCACAGCTTCAGGGGGAGAGTGGTCATGAAGCTCAGTTTCTTGAGTCATCATTGGTTCCTCTTCTGACTGAACCTATTGAGTCATCTGTCTTTCCTTTGATGAAGGATGTGGCATCCTCTTCTGGTACTTCTGAGATGCCTAAAGAACCAGTATCTATTCCGATATCAAATGAGATAAATGATTTGGATCGATACTAGAAGACGTATCAGCAGAAAAAACCCAACCTGGTCCAACAGCAACTTCAGTCGTCTGAACCGGAGATAAACATTCCTAACTCCGAGCTTTTGAATAGTCCTTTAAATATCACTTGTGAACCTAACCTTGATGACTTGCTATTAGCCTTGAGAAAAGCAAAAAGAACCTATGCCAAGTACCCTATATCTCACTTTGTTGTCCGCTAAAAACTTATCAGGACAGCATTAGAGCTTTATTTCAACAATTGATTCTATCAGAGCCCCCGCTTCAGTACAAGAAGCTTTAATGGATAGCAACTGGGTTCAAGCCATACATGAAGAGATGAGTGCTTTGAACAAGAATGAGACCTGGGATATTGTTGAGAAACCGAAGGACAAAAAGATAGTTGGATGCAGATGGATTTACACGGTGAAATATCGGTCTGATGGTACTCTGGACCGGTATAAAGCAAGGTTGGTTACGAAAGGGTAAACTCAGACATATGGGATTGATTATGAAAAAACATTTGCCCTAGTAGCAAAGATGTACACGGTCAGAATTATTCTCTCCTTAGCAACACACTTTGGTCACCAATTTGATGTTAAAAATGTCTTTCTTTATGGAAGTTTGGAAGAGAAAGTATATATGGACATTCTACCAGGATATGACCCTACTGGTGGAGGGAATACGGTGTGCAAATTGAGGAAGGCTTTATATGGGCTCAAGCAGTCTCCTCGTGCTTGGTTTGGGAGATTCACTAATGCTATGATCTCCCTGGGTTATAAATAGAGTCAAGGAGATCATACCCTCTTTATCAAACATTCTCAGGAAGGCAAACTCACACTACTTTTGGTCTATGTAGATTACATGATCATTGCAGGGAATGATGAGGTTGAAAAACAGGTTCTAAGAGAAAAGTTAACTGCACAGTTTGAAATGAAGGATCTTGGAAAACTAAAGTATTTCCTTGGGATAGAGGTTGCCTACTCCAAACAAGGTATCTTTATATCTCGAAGGAAATATGTCCTGGATCTGCGTAAAGAGACAGACAAGCTGGGTTGGAAAACCACAGGGACGCCTATTGAATAGAATCACGGGATTGGAAGCAATGAAGAGAGCCCAAGGGTTGAAAAGGCCCAGTATCAGAGGCTTGTGGGAAAACTCATATATTTATTCCATACCAGACCAGACATAGCCTATGCTGTCAGTGTGGTTAGCCAGTTTATGCATGACCCACGTGAGAGACATGCAAGCAGTGAATAGAATCCTCCAGTATTTGAAGGCAAGCCCAAGAAGGGGATTATTATTCAAAAAGGGGCAGATTTGTCCATAGAAACCTATATAGATGTAGATTATGTAGTGTCCGTAGTAGACAGGCGATCCACCTCAGGGTACTGCATGTTTTTGGGAGGAAATTTGGTGACTTGGAGAAGTAAGAAGCAAAACGTGGTTGCAAGATCTAGTGCCGAAGCAGAATTTCGAGCCATTGCCCAAGGAATTTGTGAATCATTATGGATGAGAATTATACTAGATGATCTCAGAATAAAGTACGAAGCTCCTATGAGATTACTTTGTGACAACAAGTCTGCCATTAGTATTGCTCACAACCCAGTCTAGCATGATAAGACGAAGCGCATAGAGATAGACAGACATTTTATCAAAGAAAAGTTAGATAATGGTCTTATAGCTGCAGACTACGTTCTCACAGAGTTCCAATTAGCAGATGTCTTCACCAAGGAACTTCCTACAGAGTGGTTTCAAGGTCTTACTTGCAAGCTGAGAATGATAGATATCCATTCGCCAGCTTGAGGGGGAGTGTTGTAATATATCGGAAGAATATCTTCCGATATTCTCTTTTATTTGTACAGATATGTTTTTTATTCTAGACAATGTTAGGACAGATTTTCCTCTTCCTTATTTTTAGGTTAGCATTTAATGTCATTAGCCTATATATTTTGTAACCTATGTTGTACACAAATAATCAAGGAATCACATTCACATATTTCATATTCCTTCTTTCTACAATTACCTTATATAGAGTGTTGGGGTTTAAGAGTCCTACGGATGTTCTTTCTTCTTTCTATACCAACTTATCCACTACTATTAATCTTACACCACAAGTATTTGGGTGTGTCTCATTTGTCCATGTGCATAGTCAAGAAAGGGGAAACCTTAATCCTAGTGCTCTAAAGGGTGTTTTTGTTGGGTACTCCTCCACTTAGAAGGGTTATAAGTGTTATCATCCTCCATCTAAATGTTGTTATAGAAAGGAAAAATTGTCATTTTCTCGAAATTACCGAAGCACTGATGTTCCAAATGTTTGTTCCATGTTCATATTGGGAGGAAGCTAATTTAATTGTTGCCTATCTGATTAATCGGTTGTGTTCTTGGTAATGTAAGTCTTGTTCAGCTCATGCCATCCTTTTTCCTTTTGTTCTTATTATGCAGAGTCTATAGAGTCATGCTTTAGGATGTGTCGCTTCTATTCATGTCCATCAACAGGATCGCGGTAAGCTTGACTCTCATGCTGTCAAGTGTGTTTTTCTGGGTTATGCTCCTAAGAAGGAGTATAAATGTTATCATCCTTCAAGTCGTCCTTTTTTTGTTTTCGCGGATGTCACTTTTCATTAGCATGAATCCTTCGTTCCTTGTCCTCAGCTTCTGGGGGAGAGTGTTATGGAAGCTGAGTCCTTTGCAGAGTGTTTCATTTCTGTGTTGCCCTAGTCAAACCCCAAACGTATTTCTTCTTCTTCCAGTGCACCGAAATTAGCATCTTCCTCTGTACCCCACTGGAACCAACTAAGGTTAAGGCTAGCACACCAAAATCGGTGTATAAGAGGAGAAAAGAACCTAAATTGGTCTAAAGCAACTTTTGGTGTCCGAACCGACATACTGAAGGTACTAATACCCATGTTCCTGACATTGACACTTTAAATTTCCTTTGGCTAACTATGACCTTGACCTAGATGATTTAACTTTTGCCTTGAGGAAAGGGAAGTTCATTTAATCAGTACCCTGTTTCTCAATTTTTGTCTTCTAAACACCTTCCCTTGCAACACAAGCTATGGCTGATGGATGTGTGCCCTTCAAAGTAGTGGTACTTGGGACCTTGTTTCCCTTCCGCTTGGGAAGTCTTTTGTACGTTTTCGGTGGATTTATATAGTCAAGGTTGGTCTTAATGGTAGATTGACTGCCTTAAGGCTTGTCTCGAGGCAAAGGGTATGCTCAGAGTTTTGTCTGGGATTATGGAGATACTTTCGTGCCAGTGGTGAAGATGGCCTTTATTCGCCTTTTTCTGCCTATGGCAGCTATTCACCACTTATCCCTTCATCAGTCGGACATTAAAAATGCTTTCCTACATGATGATCTCGCTGAAGACGTTTATATGGAGCAATTTCCAAGGTTTGTTGCTCATGGGAAGTCTTTTGGACTAGTTAATCATCTTGGCAAGTCTCTATATGGCCTCAAACAATCTCATAGAGCTTGGTTTGACAAATTTGACATTGTAGTCCAACAGTTCTGTATGATGTAAAATGCAACTGACCGCTCTGTATTCTATTACCATTCAGCTCAATGGTGTATTTATCTGATTATGTATGACAACGATATTGTTATCACCGGTAGTGACCATCGTGGCATATTTCAATTAAAACAACATCTTTGTCATCACTCTCGGACCAAGGATCTTGGCCCACTTCGATACTTCTTGGGAATAGAGGTGGCCCAATCCAAGGATGGTATAGTAATTTCACCGAGATAGTATCCTTTGGACATTCTCAAAGAAACATGTCTTTTGAATGCGAAGTCCGTTGACACTCCTTGGAGCAATATGCTAAACTTCTACCAAATCTCGAGGAGCCACTTTAGGATCTAGAAAGATATAGGTTGGTTGGGAAACTGAACTACCTCACTGCAACTCATGCAGACATCTTCTTTGCAGTTAGTGTGGTAAGTAGTTTCTCAATTTAATTTGTGAAGGACATTGGGATGCGCTTATTCGCATTCTGAAGTACATCAATGGGGATCCCAGAAAGGGTCTACTCTATGAAGATCAAGGGGTCTCCTTTGCAGTTATTTTGCATTTATTACATTAAGCCTATATAGATGAGCCTCCATTGCGTAGTTGAGACATACGAATTCACGAAAATGTTATTTGAACATCAGAAAATTTGACAACATCAACACCTGGTTAATGACGTACAAAATCTTGATTAATGAAGTTTAGTGGATGGTTAACGATGATTGTGAACCCTTGTACGCCTTAACCAAGTTCAACATACCATTAACCATGATTGTGAACTATGTTAACCAAGTTTGAAGGTTTGCTAAAGAATAACATGTACCAATATAGTAGATGAGTGTTTAACGGGGTTCAAAATCACGGTTAGTAATGTGTTGGACTTGGTTAATACTTTACAAGGGTTCACAATCGTCGTTAACTATCCACTGAACTTCATTAACTAAGATGTTGTACGTCATTAACCAGGTGTCGATGTCGTTGAATTTTCTGATGTTCAAATGACAAAACTGTACAAATTCATCATATGTCTCTCTTTTCTCTCCTTACTCTTAACAATTATATATGAAACATGCTTAGTGCTTGTGATATATATGCTGTAGGTAAATGAGTAGTGTTAGATAAGTAGTAATAGTTACATTTGGGTAATTACTGTAAAGTTGTGTCTAACTTGGAAAACAAGTCAATTCTTTAAGATAAATTAAAATGAAAATGACTAGTCCAAGTCACGCATTCCATATACAGGTTTTCTCCATTTTCATGGTTTGTAGCAGTTGCTAATTTCACTAATTGAGTCATTCTCTGCATTGATCAGGTCAATATTCTGACACACACAGCTGAAGTGAAGACGCCACCATGGCAACACAAAATCAAAAAAAAGTTACAGAAAAAGTATGAAGTTGAAGATATGTGTGAGCTCTATGGCAGGGACAATAAGGCAGAGTGTTCAAGTAGGAGAAGACAAAGAAAGCCTCGCCTAGATATTAGCATGGATCCTAAAATCCTTGAAAAAGAAAAAAATATGAGGAGAGACTCTACCTTACTGGGAAGTCAAGGAAAAGAAGAAGAGAAACTTAATGAACAGCAGCGTAGATCCATGAGTTTGGAACAGTCAGGATCAGATACGGTAGAACAATGGTTCTCATCATCAGGTGATGGACCTTGTGAAGGAATTCCATCATCAGAACATATGGGATTTGGGTCATGCAGTGGTGAAGATTATGAAAAAGGAAAAACTTTTGGAATGCATCTAAGTAAAGATAAGTTTTGCTCCATCCAAGATCAATCTGATCCATGTTCGTTATTAGTTGATTTGAACTTCCCCACTCCACCAGTCAGGGTAAATCAGGAACATCAGAGAAATTGTATTGAACTATCCAAGTCAAAAAGCAGATGCATGGGGTTCGAGCAGTCACCCTCCTGCGCTACGAAGAATGTTTCTGATTTACACTTCCCTCAGAAGCAACATTCATGCCTTCAATATCTTTCTGTTTGTGGAAATGTGGCAGACAGTAATAGCTTCTTGAAAGATGGGACAGATACAGGTCGTGACTTCCCTCTTGATGAATCTTATGGACTAGATCCTGGTAATGATATTCAAAGATATCCAAACACCAGCGAATGTAATCAACCTTGTGTTGGAACCGAAAAAACAAAATTTGTCAATGGGTTGAATTCTTCAGTCATGCCATGTTCAGAAATCAAGATTGGCAAGATAGAGCCAGTTAAAAATGAGATATCAAGTAAAAACTTCTTTCAAAATGATAACCATTTGGAGAATCAATATGGGAGTGCTGTGTGGGACATATTCCGTAGGCAGGATGTACCCAAGCTAATGGAGTACCTAAAGAAACACCATAAAGAATTTCGCCACATAAATAATCTTCCAGTGAATTCTGTATGTATGGCTGCCTAACTTCTTTGGATTATTTTTATTAGTTTTAGGTAATTTTGTTCCCTGAGTAAATATGCTTCAATTTTTTTTTTTTTTTTTACTTCAGGTGATTCATCCCATTCATGACCAGATCCTTTATTTAAATGAGAAGCATAAAAAGCAACTAAAGCAAGAATTTGGTATGAAATTATGCTTTAACTAGTGATTTGTTGTATGGGGATTTTGTAACCATGAAATTTTTCCTCCCAGGTGTTGAACCATGGACGTTTGAGCAACACCTTGGGGAGGCTGTTTTCATACCTGCAGGATGCCCACATCAAGTGAGAAATAGAAAGGTAATTAAGCATCCTAGTTCTATATTAAAAAATTAAAGAAGTAAGTTACATGTCCTACGCTAGTTTATGATGTGAAGGGGAAGGGAATGCCAGAGAAAAAAAGAAAGAAGTGGCAATATGGAATGCCGTAGTTAAATTAGTCAACACTAATTCAGAAGATACTGATACATGATTGAACATGCAATTTTTTATGAAACTGCTGGACTATGATTAATTTAGTTAAGTGTAGCTGAAAATACAAATGCCCTCATGATTGATAGGATCATACCATCATTAGCATATTTGAATTCTGAAGTTTTCTTTATTATTGTTAACATCCAACACGAAAATCAAAAGATGTACAAAGCTCAACCCCTCTATCCTCCCCGCAAACTTTCTTTCTTCATTTTATTTCATTATTGTACCAGACCTATTTTTATTTGGACATTTTGGTGTTACATCAAGTTTGACAGTTATTTTCTTTCTTAGTCTTGCATAAAAGTGGCTCTGGATTTTGTTTCACCTGAGAATGTTCAAGAATGCATTCGACTGACAGAGGAATTTCGGTTGCTTCCAAAGAACCATAGATCAAAGGAAGATAAATTGGAGGTACATGTTTGCATCATTCTGGAGTGCATTATGACCTCAGATTTTGCAATACTTAGTACAACATTTTGTTTTATGATTAACTGCATTTGTTGGTCACATGTCATAAATTTCATAGTCGATATTGTAAAGCTATTTTTTTCTTTTTTGGTGGGAAAGCTTTGATCTCTATGGAATAATATTGTGGATTTCATTATTTCTATCTTGATTCTAGGATCTTAAAGCATATTATAATGTCCTTCAGCAAGTAATTTATACATGATTTGTTAGCTTTCTGGCATCTCATAGTTTGCATGCGATGTTAGTATTTGATATACCATCTAAAATACATTACTATTGTTAATCTTTTTAAGCAGATTAGACAATTGAAGTGCATATGCAGTATTTATGCACTGTATCTATAGATGTTTCTTACACTATATATTCTTTCTTCGTAGATAAAGAAGATGGCACTATATGCTGCAGATGTTGCAATAACTGAAGCCACAAAACTGATGGGAGGAGAATGAGTAATTTACTCTGAATCTCTTTTCTTATGCTGCCATGCATTATTTTCAATAGTAGTCTTCTTTGATGTATAGTAATGTCACTGATGGTTTCTTTAAGTAGTCGAAAGCCTGAAACGAGCATGACATAAGATTTCATACTTTGCCCTTTTGACTCCAAATCTTGATTAGTTGTTGGTCACTGGAAATTTTCAGAGATTGGGTAATAATGCAAGCTAGCTTTTATAATCGGCCTTTGACGAATGAATTGTGATTTTCAATTGTAATAAACATAGTCGACTAAAGGCCCAAACAGGTCAACGAAAAAAACACGGGGACACTTTTAGTTTCCAGTAAATGCTCCAATGAATGCCTATTGCTAAAATGAAAGGCTAAATTTCTATTAGCTTTTATGTGATGCAATACAAGGTAAACAATTGCAACGCACCATAAAGACGAAAGAAGCATAAATCACAACTTCATTTGGAAATGCAGCTTTAAGCGCCTTCTATCTATCTAACTGGGGATGTGGCATCACCAACTAGCTCTTAAGTTACATTGGAATATGCGTTTATGAAGAAGTTAATCAAAAGCAATACTTAACTACATGTAAAATGTTGCAATTATGATCTTGTTAGAAATCTAGCTAGGTGAGAGCCTCGTGCACTAGGCCGACTCTTTTTTTATGATCTTGTTAGAAATCTAGCAAGAGGGTACTTGCAATTTCTGCATTACTTTGAGGGAGTAACAGGTGTGATCAACTTGACTGTCAATTCTACCTCCCCAGACTCTGCTCCATGAAGCCTTAACCAAACATTCTGCACCACCTCGCCATTAACACAATTGATGCTACTTTCACGGAGAAGACAATTGTCAGTATCAGGAATGGCTGTCCTTAATGTGGTCTCACTAGAGGAGACTCGTAAGATATCTCAATCTAGCTGCAATGACTAGGAATATTCAAATCCAAACCGATAAAAAAAATGAAAATCGATTAAATAAACTTAAAGCCCAACAAAACACTTTTTATTTGATTTTTTAGACCATTTTTGTGAAAACGGATCAGATCGGTTCGGTTTTCAGTTTCTTTTATTGAAACCGTAACAAAACGAATCACATATATAAAATGTAGTAGTTATTTATTCTATTTTAATTGGTATGCAGTGTAAATATTTTACTTTGTCAACAAATCATTAATTGTCACATCATTAAAAATATTTCACTCTTACCATAAGAACCTTAAAAGTCAAATGTGTGTTGATTTGTGATTGGTTGACAATATAAAAAAAAAAAATTACACTGACAGTGTATCAAAATTAAACTCTTATTAGTATGTGATGTCATATTTGTAATACCCTGTTTTTCACCTTTATGCTTGCATGTATTTATCCTTGTTATATGCTATACATGATGGATATGCTTGTGTTAGATGCTTAGGGACGTGTTTTGGGGTAGTTAACCTTAGAAAAGAGCCAAATTAGTGATACTGATAGGTGAGTACGCCCGTGCTCCTGTCCAACACGTTCGTGCTTGTTGGCCAGCATGCCCATGCTTCGTATGCGCACCAGAACGTGTTTTGGGCTCTTTGGTCAGTCCGTTTCGCTCTAATCCTTTTTATACCTCTTTTGTTCGACCTAAAACACAAAACCATCATTCCTAACTTTGTAAACAGCTGTCATCGCCCTTTCTCTTAGGTTTCTATTGAATCCCTTGAGCGTTCTTCAACCTCCAATCCTTGTTTCGAGCGTTCTTCTTCAAGAACACATCCCTTTGGTGTTTTTCCTTGCGATTGGAGATAATCCGTTTGCTTAGTGTTATTCTAAGGTAAGGTAGTCAATCCTGTTTCATTATTTCCTTTCAATTCTCTATGTTGAGTGTTGAGTCGTTCTTTCTGTCGAACCAGACTTCGTTTATCAAGTGTCGGCGCTATGTACGGCAACCTAGTAGATTAGTTCCCTTGATATCTAATCGAGGTATGTTTGTAATCCTTGTGTTAAATCCCTTCAGAGTCTTTGTTTTGGGAACTAATTACCCTTCTCTTGACGTCTTGACCAAAGCTCACTAAACCTGTTGAACCCATTCGAAGGACTCAGGTGTGCACTTCGCTCAAGTTTGGCTCTTAGGCAAAAATCGTCATACCATGTATGGGGAGAAGGAATTAGTATGAACATATAGGTTGTGGGGTAGCGTAAGATGAGGGTTAACCCATGAACCTTCTTGTGTGCTACCTTAGTTGATGTATGAATCCTAATTGTTATTGTGAATATATGTATGATGATAATTGTTCATATATGATATTGGCGCATGTTTTATATAAATTGGTTGATGATGATGATGTTGGTATGGCATAATTATATGAGTTGATACGTTGAAACTGTCGTTGTTAAACTATGTTAATTAAAGACATAAGGATGTTAGTGTTGAACCTAAAACTAAGATTGATTAATTGATGCTCAGAAAACATGAAGATATTGATGAGGGGTGAGATGGATGCCCAATGAATTTAGTCAAGGAACCTTAGGATTGATTTTGAGTGCTTAGAACTTAGAAAACTCTAAGTTTCCAGAACTGAGAACATTGCAATGGCGTTGAGCATGCTCATGCTTAGTACTCAATAAAACGTGCACGACCATGCGCTAATACGGTAAGCCCGTGCTAGTGCAGTACGCCCGTGCCTTATTGTGTCGTGCTAATAGTAAGCACACCCATGCTCAGATCCTGCACCCTCAGGATAGTTAGTCAACTAGGATGTTGACAAGATAAGATTTAATAATGAAGTCTCATAACGTTGATAAAACGTTGATGTTGGTTAAATCTGTAGCGATGAGTTATCACACGTTGATGTTAGTTGTTGATCGCTTTGATGCTTATTGGTCAAAGTTTATAACCATTGTCAATGGTGTTGATGGAGGTGGTTATCCATGTTGATTGTGTATTAGCATTGCATGCATTCATGACATGAAGTTGTTAGTTGGGAGAAGCTACGATGATAGGGGAGTTCCTCCGAGAGTATAGCGAACTGGCCGTCCGCGGTGATTCATCCGAGAGTTAGGTGAATTGAGCGCATTCGTGGTGATCCATCCGAGAGTAAGATGGATAGGCTATCCAAGGGGTTCATCCGAGAGTTTGGTGAACTGTCGGCATTGGTGCTTATTGGACAATGTGGATATGTAACTCCAAAATCCTTTTCCTGAGTTAGTTATTATATCCACATTGCATATGGAGTAGCGGAGTAGTACTGCATCGCATAACATGTTTATTAATGTGATATGATATGATATGATGTATTATATGTTGTGTGATCATCTTACTAACTGCTTTATTATCGTTTATGTTTATACGTACAGTTTCTTATTCTCTATCGTTGTTGTTTCTTTGCATCTACCTTGGCTTATGCAGAGGATGCTGAGCAGCCTATTGGGGAGTGATCCCGAGGAGATCGTTTGCTCGTAGTATAGGATTTTATGTTTAGTTGCTTTCCGATGTATTATCGATAGTGATTACCAACTCTGATATGTGACATCGGGATATGGGTTTTGTTTCATTTATGTTTTTCCACAGTTGTTACTTTATGTTTTTAATGTTTTGGATCATGTGGTACTTGCTACCTTTGGAGTTTTAATTTTTTGACTCTTTAAATGATTTATTTTTATATTTATCGTATGCGGGTTAGTGGGTGTTACATTTAGTGGTACCAGAGTCGGTCTGTCCTTCAGGCCGAGGTATGTGTCTATTATGTTGTCTTATGTATACTCTTAAATAATTATCTATGTTTGGCATGGATGATAATTTAGGATTATAAGAACCTGAGTTTCTATTATTGCTTGACTTTTTGTATTAATAGTTGTTGAACGATGCAGGAAGATATGACGGGTTGAAACGATCATGCGATTGCTGATGCTCTGGCACTGTTGGCTAATGCTATTGCTCAGAACATTCAGAACCAGAATCATCATGGGGGAGCTGCTAAGTTTCAGGGTCTGGATAGGTTCCAGAGAAACAAAGCCCTTTCGTTCAAGGGAGCTTATGACCCTGAAGGCGCTTTTTTATGGGTCCGCGAGCTCGAGAAGATCTTTCGGGCTATGACATGCAACGATGCCCAGAAAGTCACTTTCGAGACCTTCATGCTAGTTAAGGAAGCCGAGCAGTGGTGGGAGAATTACCGCCAACATATGGAATCTAAAGGTATAACAGTTACTTAGGTTGCCTTCAAGGAGAGATTCTTGGGGAAGTACTTTCCACCTGACATCCGAGACAAGAAGGAAATGGAGTTTCTGGCCCTGAAGCAGGGAAACATGTCCGTTTGGGAGTATGCTACGAGGTTCGAGGAGCTTGCACGTTACTACAAGCTCTATCAGTATGTGAATGATGACTGCTCCAAGTGTGTGAAGTTTGAAGACGGTCTACGCCCAGAGATCAAGCAAGCCATCAGCTATCAAGAGATTCGAGTCTTTCCTGCTCTTGTGAACAAGTGTAGGATATTTGAAGATACCTACAAATCCAGAGTTGCACAGTTCAAGAGTTCAGATGCTCAGGGTAGCATGAAGAATGATCAGCGTGATAAAGGGGGAAGCAGCTCCAAGAACCAGTTGGACGGGGGTTCAAGTAGAATGGCAAGAAGCTACAGTTTTCAGCAGGCAAGTTCGGTGAATGGGATTCTTCTAATCCTAGGCCTATCAGATGCGGCAAGTGTGGGAAGGACCACTTTACCAGTCAGTGCAAGGAGACCGATGTTATCTGCTTCAAGTGTGGCAAGTTTGGACACATCAGCCGCGGCTGTGGAGGAGCAAAGGCAGAACCGTAGAGTGCTAGCAAGAGTCAAATTTTCAAGCCAACCAACTGAGGACAAGTGGAAGAGTCTTTACTTTCAGTGGAGCAGAAGCCTCCGAGTCCGAAGACCTGATCCAAGGTAAATGCCTCATTGATGGAACTTCTTTAGTTGTGTTATTTGATTCGGGTGCGACCCATTCCTTTATATCACATGATTGCGTCAAAAACCTTAAATTGCCTGTGACCTTTCTTGATTGTGATTTGATTGTTGCCACACCTACAAATAAACTTGTTCATACTTCACATGTGTGCAAAAGTTGTCCCATTACCATTGATGATAGGAACTTTATAGTTGACCTTGAATGCTTACCCCTTAAACAACTTGGTGTTATCCTTGGTATGGACTGGTGTGTTTCCAACCATGTTCTTTTGAACTTCTTTGATGAAACCATGGTTTTTGGAACACCTTTTTAAGTCTAAGGACCCGAGATTTTTTTCTGCCAACCAAGGCTTTTATGAAAGAAGAGGCCCAAGTTTACATGATGTTATCTTCCCTGGAAGTAGAGAGCAAATATAATGTTGAGAATGTGCCTATAGTGAGAGAGTTTCCTGAAGTGTTTCTTGAAGATGTTTATAGTTTACCACCTGAGAGAGATGTTGAGTTTACCATAGACTTAACGCCTAGGACTAGACGTATATCCATAGCATCTTATAGGATGTCCCCTCTAGAGCTAGCAAAGTTGAAGAAGCAGTTAGAATAGTTGATTAAGAAACAGTTTATTAGGCCTAGTGTATCCCCGTGGGGAGCGCCAATATTGTTAGTGAAGAAGAAGGATAGCAGCATGAGGTTGTGTGTCGATTATTGACAGCTCAATAAGGTGACCATTAAGAAAAGGTACATTCTCCCTAGGATCGATGACCTTATGGACCAGTTGATAGGTGCTTGTATCTTTTCTAAGATAGATCTGAGGTCAGGGTATCATCAGATTCGGGTCAAGTTTGAGGACATTCCAAAAACTGTGTTCCGAACGCGTTATGGTCACTACGAATACTTGGTTGTGACTTTTGGTGTGACTAATGCTCCGGCTGTGTTTATGGACTACATAAATAAGATCTTTCACCCTTACTTGGGTAAGTTTGTGATGGTATTCATAGATGACATCTTAGTGTACTCTAAGACTAGAGAAGAGCATTAGGAACACTTGAGGATAGTCTTGCATACCCTTAAGGAAAAACAGTTGTATGCTAAGTTGTCTAAGTGTGAGTTTTGGTTAGAGGAGGTGAGTTTCTTGGGATAGCCGTAGACCCAGCTAAGGTAGAGACCGTGCTCCACTAGAAAGCACCTAAGTTAGTGACCGAGATTAGGAGTTTCTTGGGTTTAGCAGGGTACTATAGGAGGTTTATACATGGGTTCTCTAAGATAGCTTTGCCTTTGACCCACCTTACTAAGAAAGGTCAAATCTTTGTGTGGGACTCTATGTGTAATGAAAGTTTTCAGACGTTGAAGGATAGGTTAACATCTTAGTTTTACCCGACCCTAGTCAACCTTTTGTAGTGTACTGTGATGCTTCGAAACAAGGTTTAGGTTGTGTGTTGATGCAAAATGGTCAGGTAGTAGCTTATGCTTCTAGGCAGTTGAAAATCCATGAGAAGAGCTACCTTACCTATAACTTGGAGTTAAGAACCGTGGTGTTTGCATTGAAGATTTGGAGGCATTATCTTTATGGAGCCAGATTTGAGGTTTGAAGTGATCATAAGAGTTTGAAATATTTGTTTGATCAAAAGGAGTTGAATATGAGACAACATTGGTGGATGGAGTTTCTTAAGGATTATGACTTTGAGTTAAGTTACCACCCAGGAAAAGCCAATGTAGTGGCTGATGCTATGAGTAGAAAAACCTTATATGTTTCAGCCTTGATGGTTAGAGAGATGGACTTGATCAAGGAGTGTAGAGACTTGAGCTTAGCTTGGGAAGTTACCCCTAGGAGTATTAGGCTTGGAATGTTGAAGATCACTAATAGTTTGTTGGATCAGATTAGAGAAGGTCAGAATATAGATGTATACCTTTTAGATCAGAGGGAGCTGCTTGCTCAGGGTAGAAACCTTAGTTTTAAGGAAGGAGCTAATGGAGTTTTGAGGTTCCAGGATAGAGTTTGTATACCTTATGTTCTAGGGTTTAGGAAGTTGATCCTTCAGGAATGCCATAGGAGTGGTTTGAGTGTTCACCCGGGAGCCACAAAGATGTACAAGGATCTGAAGCGTATGTTTTGGTGGCCTAGGATGAAGAAGGATGTGACCGAGTTTGTTTATGCTTGCTTAGTATGTTAGAAGGTAAAGATAGAACACCAGAAACCTTCGGGTAAGATGCAGCCCTTGAGTATCCCTCAGTGGAAGTGGGATAGTATCTCTATGGATTTCGTGTCAGGACTCGCTAGAACTGCAGCTGGTTGTGATGTTATATGGGTTGTTGTGGACAGGTTGACTAAATCTACCCATTTCGTTCTATGAACATGGAATATCCACTAGAGAAGTTGATTGGGTTGTATATTAGAGAGATAGTTAGATTGCATGGTATACCCTCTAGCATAGTGTTAGATACAGATCCTAGATTTACCTCTAGGTTTTGAAATAGTTTGCATGAGGCTTTAAGGACCAAGCTTAGGCTCAGTTCAGCTTATCACCCGTAGACCGATGGTTAGTCTGAGAGAACCATCCAATCCTTAGAGGATCTGTTGAGAGCTTGTGTGCTAGAACAGTCGGGTAGTTGGGATAAGCTCTTACCTCATATAGAGTTTACCTATAACAATAGTTTCCATTCCAAAATTAAGATGACACCCTATGAAGCTTTGTATTAGAGGAGATGTAAAATACCCTTGTGTTGGAACGAGCCTGGTGAGAATGTTGTGTTAGGACCTGAGATAGTGCAAGAGACTATAGAAAAAGTGAGGATGATACAAGATAAGATGAGAGTGACACAGAGTAGGCAAAAGAATTACCATGATAAGAGAAGAAAAGCTCTCGAATTCGAGGAAGGTGATCATGTGTACTTGCGAATTACTCCGACGACTAGGGTTGGTAGAGTAATGAAAGCCAGGAAACTTACTCCTAGATTCATTGGCTCTTACCAGACACTAAAAATAGTCGGTGAAGTTTCCTACCAAATAGCCTTACGACCTTTCTTGTCTAACCTTCACAGTGTGTTCCATGTGTCCCAACTTCGAAAGTATATTCATGACCCTAGCCATGTGATAACACCTGTTATGATTCCGTTAAGGAGAAATTGACATTTAAGGTACTGCCGCTTCGGGTTGACAATCGAAGGACTAAGCAGATGAGAGAGAAGGAAATTCCTTTTGTCAAAGTTGTTTGGAGTGGGGCTACGGAAGAAAGTTCTACGTGGGAGTTGGAGAATAAGATGAAAGTGTCTTATCCACATTTGTTTTCTCGAGGTGAGTAGAAATTTCAAGGGCGAAATTTTTAAAATGGAGGTGGAATTGTAACACCTTGCTTTTCACCTTTATGCTTGCATGTGTTTATCCTTATTGTTATATGCTATATATGATTGATATGCAGGTGTTAGATGCTTAGGGACGCGTTTTGGGGTAGTTAACCTTAGAAATGAGCTAAATCAGTGATTCTGATAGGTGAGCACGTCCGTTCTCTTGTCCAGCACGCCCGTACTTGTTGGCCAGCGTGCCTGTGTTTGAGGTCAGCACGCCCGTGCTTCGTGCGCGAACCAGAACGCCTTTTGGGCTCTTTGGTCAGCCCGTTTCGCTCTAATCCTTTTTATACCTCCTTTGCTCGACCTAAAACACAACCATCATTCCTAACTTTCGAAACAGCCGTCATCGCCCTTTCTCTTGGGTTCCCATTGAATCTCTTGAGTGTTCTTCAATCTCCAATCCTTGTTTTGAGTGTTCTTCGTCAAGAACACACCCCTTTGGTGTTTTTCCTTGCGATTGGAGATAAGCTGTTTGCTTATTGTTAATCTAAGGTAAGGTAACCAACCCTGTTTTATTCTTTCCTTTCAATTCTCTAAGTTGAGTGTTGAACCGTTCTTTCTATCGAACCAGACTTCGTTTATCAAATGTCGGCGTTGTGTACGGCAACCTAGCAGATTAGTTCCCCTAAGATCTAATCGAGTTATGTTTGTAACTCTTGTGTTAATTCCCTTTAGAGTCTTTATTTTGGGAATTAATTACCCTTCTCTTGACGTCTTGACCAAAGCTTGCTAAACTTGTTGAATCCTTTCGAAGGAGTCAAGTTTGGACTTCACACAAGTTTGACTCTTAGGCAAGAATCATCATATCAGGTATAGGGAGAAAGAATTAGTATGAACATATAGGTTGTTAGGTAGCGTAAGATGAGGGGTTAACCCATGACCCTTTTTGTGTGCTATATGTCTTAGTTGATGTATGAATCCTAATTGTTATTATTAATATATGTATGATGATAATTGTCATATATGATCTTGGCATGTTTTATATAAATTGGTTGATGATGATATTGTTGGTATACCATGATTATATGAGTTGATAGGTTGAAACTGTCGTTCTTAAACTATGTTAATTAGAGACAAGGATTTTAGTGTTGAACCTAAAACTATGATTGATTAAATGATGCTCACAAAACATGAAGATATTGATGAGGGGTGAGATTGATGCCCAATGGTTTTACTCAAGGAACCTTAAGATTGATTTTGAGTGCTTAAAACCTAGGAAACTCGAAGTTTCCAGAACTGAGAATGCTGCAATGGCGTTGAGCATGCCCGAGCTCAAGGTGAGCATGCCCGTGCTCAGTACTCAGTAAAACGTGCACGACCATGCTATAATATAGTACGCCTGTGCTAGTCCAGTAGCGAACTAGAACGTCGTGCTCAAGGGCAACACGTCTGTGCTTCGCAATCGGCGTTTCAGTATGTCCGTGCCTTATTATGCACGCCTGTGCTTATAGTAAGCACGCCCGCGCTCAGACTGTGCACGACCATGCAACTAAGCAGATTTGAGGATACTCTTCAGATTTAAATGAAAAGAGATTAAATAACCTTTTGGGATAAAAATATGATAAATGAGATTATAAAACGTGACCTTAAGGATAGTTAATCAACTAGGATGTTGACAAGATAAGATTTAATAATGAAGATTCATAATGATGATAAAACGTTGATGTTGGTTAAGCCGGTAACGATGAGTTATTGCACGTTAATGTCAGTTGTTGATCACTTTGATGCTTATTGGTCAAAGTTAATAAACATTGTCAATGGTGTTGATGGAGGTGGTTATCCATGTTGATTGTGTGTTAGCATTGCATGCATTCATGACATAGAGTTGTTAGTTGGGGAAGTTACGATGATAGGGGAGCTCATCCAGAGTATGGCGAATTGGCCGTCTGCGGTGATTCATCCAAGAGTTAGGTGAATCGAGTGCATCCATGGTGATCCATCCGAGGGGTTCATCCTAGAGTTTGGTGAACTGCCGGCGTTGGTGCTTATTGGCCAATGTGGATATTGAACTCCGAAATCGTCTTCCTGAGTTAGTTATTGAATCCACATTGCATATAGAGTAGTGGAGTAGTACTGCATCCCTTAACATGTTTATTAATGTGATATGATATGATATGATATGATGTAATTTTTTATATTATGTTGTATTATATGTTGTGTGGTCATCTTGTTAACTGTTCTATTACCATTTATGTTTATGCTTATAGTTTCTTACTCCCTATTGTTGTAATTTCTTTGCATGTACCTTGGTTTATGCAGAGGATGGTGAGCAGCCTGTTGAGGAGTGATCCCGAGGAGATCTCTTGCTTGTAGCATAGGATTTTATGTTTAGTTGCTATCCGATGTATTAACAGTATTGGTTACCAGCTCTGATGTGTGACATCGGGATATGATTTTTGTTTCATTTATGTTTTTTTGCAGTTGTTACTTTATATTTTTAATCTTTTAGATCAGGTCATACTTGCTATGTAACACCCCCCTTAGGCGCTACACACTCGAACTCGATTGCGGAAAAACATAAACAAAATAAATTGCTGGTTGCTTTTGGAAAATACTTTAATTAATTAACTTTGTTCGAAAACGTGGGTCTAAAAAAAAAAATTCTTCATACGTCAAGTAATCCAAACTCAAGACAAAGGAATAATCCTTGTAACACACATCAACATTCAATATCCATAACAACATAGTCATAACGTAATTATGCCGAAGCATATAAGTTTCTTAGAAACATAGTTTAAACTCAAAATAAGTTCATATTATAGACTTAAAACATATGTTCAACATACATGCAGCAGATAAATATGACTGTCTCAAAAAGTAAGACTCCTATGCTGGTCGGGCTAAAAGTAGCCATTGGGATACGAACACCAAAGTCAGCTCTGATTCCCAGAGGAATTTGGATATATCCTCCTTTTCTTTATCTTCAAAAGGCTCTGTCATCCGAGTCCTCATGTGTCTGCGGGGACCTCTGATCGGTATCTGTACATATATTCCAAAAACACAAGTTGTCCAACATGTATAGGCAAAGGTGAGATACTCATTGTACAAGTTTATCACGATAGCCGCACAAGCGACAAATAGCAATTACATCCACATATAAATACAGTTGTAATAACAGATATTCATATAACATAATATCTCAAACACTATCATGAGTTGTAATAATGCATAAGACTTCAATATCATCTTTCTAATTCATGTGCTCCGGAGATTCCTACTTCCCTTCATCGAGCGATATGCCGCGAATACTCCCATAACACAATTGTTCTCATGCATCAGCCTCTCAATTTAGGTCCGAACTCCAATTGTTCAGGGATACCACGTCATAACCATATCATGAATAGTCCAGTCTCTGATTGAGTTCATCCGTGTTGGGCAATCGATTTACCACGGCACGGGGTCGCGATGCCTCCAGCCACTTGTGGAGTTTCGAACACAAAATGCCCCTATAGACCTAGTGGTCTTAACTGGCTCATATTCCCAACTACTAGAGTTGTAGCTCGTTTTCACATGGCATGTCTTCCGTTTCATGATTGTATACAGAAAATTCTGTTTTCTTTTTCGTTCATTCTTTCTTATCGAGGCATATAGCTCACGACTCGTTTTAAAGGACATAAAGCTCGTTCATTCAAAACACAGGACACGCAGTCCGAATGCTCAATCCACAAAACATTAGCCCGACGTCTCGGTAACTAGGTATGCATACATCTCAAGGTTAAAAAGGAAATCACCACTTTTCTTTCGGTCTTATTTTCACAAAACAGTTTTGGAAAACAAAACTCAGTTTCATTGTCGCGCACTAAAACATTTTCCAGGAAAACTCTTTTTCATTGCAAATCTATTTTTGTAAAGATTCCATCTCTTTAAAAATGTTTTCTAAAAGAAATTTTATGTTTAGTAAACTTTCCTAAAACGACTTTTTCTTTCAAAAAGATCTAATATTTTAAAAAGGAAGTTACTTTCCTTAATAAAGTAAAACATTTATCAAAACTTTCCTTAGATTTCAAAATCCATTTTGAAAACTCCGATTTCGATTTTCGATTATTTTAATCATCTTTATCGAGCCATAACCAGTGCTATGCTCTTAACCAGTCCAGGATATATATATATATATATATATACACCAATCTCAATTCAACAGTAATAATATATCTCAGTCAAGGCATCCATGCCACAATTCACATTCAAATAACCAATAACCAATCATTTATAACATATAGCTCTCAACTAATCCGGGATGTATATATCAATATCAATTCAACAATAACATTTCTAACAATCAAAACACCATTACACTATCAAACTCATTATGATATGACTCCCTTTACCTCTTTAGGGTTTGAAATCGACTCCCGAATTGTTTTCGGTTTTGGTTCCGTTTTCATCCGCGTCGCCTAATACTATCAACCACAATTCAATTCTCAACAACAATCAATACAAAATAACAACATCAAAACATTAATTGCTTCCCCCAAAATTGGTCTAAGGTTCGGCCAAAATTTTGAAAAAGGCTAGGGGTTTCCCTTGGTTCCAATCTTTTGGATGGTTTATTCTTAAGCATACTTATCACTAGATTAAGCCCTATTGCTCAAAAATTTGAAACAAAACTCATGGTTCTTCATGTTCTAAGTTTCGGCCATCAAAGGGAAAAAGGGTTAGAAATCGATTTGGTTTTCCAATCACTTGGATTCAAAGATCATAGGAAAGGAAAAGATGGGATCAAGTGTTATAGAACAAAAATTGAAGAAATCTATTTTCCCCCAAATTTTCTAGGGTTCGGCCACTCTAAGTAAAGTAGGCTAGTATTGGTGTATGATTACATACTCTTGGATAGAGGTAGAAGGTGATGAAACTAGCTCAAAGAAATTGGTTTCACATTAAAAGGATTTTTCTACAAGTTTCTCGAAATTTTTGAAATTTGGTTCATGAAGTTGGAACTCATGGAATTAAGATTTTCAAACATGAAATTGGAAGAGATTCATGAGGTTTAAGGATCATAGAAGTGATCTTACCTCTTGAATGATGAAGATTGGTCAAGAATCACACTTTTTCCTCACAAAACTCAAGCTTTCTCTTCAGGAAAAATGGAGGAATTTCAAGGAAGAAGATGAAGTGCGAAGAAAGAAATGGTGGAGCTCTCTTGGCTGGCCTTATGCGTGAGAAAGAGGGGGCAAAGGTGTCCAAAAGTTGGCCACGTAAGGGCATTTTAGTCGTTTTCCTTAAAGGTTAAATGGTAATAATGAAAAAGGTTAGAGGTATTTTGGTCTTTTCACGTCCAAATATTTTCAAACGTCATCGTGATACTGGCAGGCTTTCTCAGGTGATGTGACTTGATGTGATATCAAGATTATCCGTTAGCGGTTTCCGGTAAGTCTATATCCAGCTCCATTCGTCACCCAATTTGAGATTTCGCCCGCACGAAGCGTAGGAACTGATTTTTTTCAAATTTAATAAAAACGTAGGAAATTTGATTCTAAGACTAACTGTCTCGTTCACGAGTCGAAATTAGGTCTCCTAAGCAGTAAAATCTTACTGTTAGTGAAAAAACGCAGACTAGGCTCCGTTTGAGTTTTCAGCTCAAAATTTAATCGTAGCTTCGTACGATAGCGTTGAGCAAGAAAATGGTCTCGGTTTATTTTATTTCATTTTCTAAAACCTTGAATAAAATATAAACTCAATTATTCACTTATTGATTTTTAAAGTAGTGAAAATCGGGGTGTTACATTACTACCCTCTAAAAAAAATTCCGTCCTCGAAATTACGTACCTTGAAAAAGATCGGGATATTGTAGTCTCATCTTGTCCTCGAGCTCCCACGTCGTGTCTCCAGTCGCTTCATTCCAAACAACCTTGACCAAGGGGACTTGTTTGCCCCTGAGTTGCTTGACCATCTTATCATCGATTCGCACAGGCGATGTCTCATAAGACAAGTTTTCTCGTAAATGTACTATATCGGGTTCAATTACATGCGAAGAATCAGGAATATACTTCCGAAGTTGTGAGATATGAAAAACATTATGAATGTTGGAGAGAAATTGGAGAGAAAAGATGGTAAGGCAATCTGGTAAGCTACTAGACCAATACGTCGAAGAATTTGGTAGGGTCCAATTAATTTGGGAGTGAGTTTTATGGACTTTATAGCTCTACCTACCCTAGTCGTGGGTTTGACTGTCAGGAACACGTGTTCACCTTCTTGAAACTCGAGGGGTCGTCTTCGTTTATTGGAGTAGTTCTTTTGTTTGCTATGTACCGTCTTCATCTTTTCATAGATTTGATTAATCTTTTCCGTTGTTTGTTGCACAATTCCGGGGCCTACAATCATACTTTCTCCATCCTGGTACCAACATAACGGTGTTTGGCACTTTCATCCATACAAGGCCTCATAGGGTGCCATCCCTATGCTAGAATGATAGCTGTTGTATGTGAACTCGATAAGAGGCAACAGATCATCCCAACTCCCACCATGGTCTAGAACACAAGCTCTCAGTAAATCTTCTAAAGATTGTATCGTCCTCTCTGTCTGTCCATCGGTTTGAGGGTGATAGGCTGAACTCAGTCTCAGCCTTGTTCCTAAAGCTTAATGTAGACTTTGCCAAAAACATGATGTAAACTTTGGGTCTCTATCAGAGACTATGCTTGACGGCACTCCATGTAGTCTGATTACTTCTCTGATATACAGCTCGGTTAACTTCTCCACTGAGTAGTTGATCTTAACAGGTAAGAAGTGTGCTGACTTCGTTAACCTATCAACGATTGTAACATCCCAAAATCCTTGTATCTGTCTTTTAACTGTTTGTGTGAATAACTTGGCTGAGAGCACAACCTGATTAATAATAATCTTAAAAATAGTTAAGAATTGGAAATTCATAATTGAATTTCAATTTTTAGCTTAATGATCATAAGATGTTGTTTTGAGCATGTTGTGTTGTTTTGAGTCGAAGCCGATGAAAATATTATTATTTTAATCGGGACCGCTTTACCTTGGGAAGCGTGCCAGGGCCGGGGAGTAATCGGGCCTGGGATCGGGAGTTCACTCTGGCCCAGAGTCGGGAGAAGTTGAGTCTGCTTATCACGTTTCACGAGGATGTATCTTTTGGCATTTCATGACAACTTACACCTTTGTCAACTTTTCCTTTTATGGAAAAAGCCAAACCACCCATTTTTGGTTAATGTCTACAACTTTGAATATGGTGTCAACACCTTTGTACTTCATCACATTTTGGCCCTTCATTTCCTTACACAATTTTATATCAACTTTAACTTGAAATTGGTGATAAGTCACCAAGGCCATTCGGCCATTCCAAGACAAAAACACACATCCACTTTCATTTCTCATCTTCTAAAGATCAAACACACCATTTCTTAGGTTTTTGAAAATTCCTCTCTTCTCTCTCTTCTTAATAAATTCGGTTCTTCACCCTAGATCTCTAACAAAATTCCTTTCTTCAATTCTAAAAACATACCTCACCTTGTCTTGATCTAAGGATCAACTTTGGTGAAGGAAGTTTCTTGATTTGGAGAAGTTGTTCTTCAACCTCAAGAACACCATCCAAAACCTAGGAGTTGTTCTTGAGTGGGTAAGCTTCTAAATCCTTTTCCTTTTCATTTCCTTACTTGTTAACTTGAGTAATCATCTTCTAGTTCTTCTTTTCATGAAAACAAGTTCAAGATCTCACCTTTTTCTCTCCTCCAAGTTCGGCCTTCTCTTTGTTTTGAGGGCTTGGACTTTCCTTTCACTTAAACCTCTTCATTAAAGATATGTGGGAGTGAACCTCATCACACCAAAATTGGTGGAGGATAAAAATGGTTGTTTATGTTTTGTTTGGGTGAAACCCTAGCTTGGGTTCACTACTTTCTAGATGAAGTTCTCTTTGAGAACAAGTTTGTAATAATGTTTCTATGCTTAGCATATGTGTATGATGATGTATGCTTGGATGGAAAAATGTTTTCATGTATGTTGAAAACCATACTTTGATCTCTAGATCAAGTAAGGATTTTTATACTTGTTTACGGATGAATGAGGTATGATTATTGTTCCTCATAATATTGTGATTATTATGAGCTATTACTTGACAAGTTAGTGAAGCAAAATCTTCACATCCACTAAGTGATGGTATTCAGCCATAGTAGTGAAAAGAGGAAGAACAGGAGTTTGTTCTTGAACTTTAATGTTTTGGAAACTAATAAGTGTTTTAGTAACTTGTATTTCAAAACAAACAAGAAGTGATTTTGATCCAAAGATCAATTAGGGTTTCGGCCTTAAGTGTTTTTAACCAAGGTAAAAATTTGTTTTACTTTAGTCATAGTTTATTCAATCAAGTAAGTGTTTTAAAAATAAAATAATGAAACCAATTTTATGAGAGTAAAATTAATATGAAGTTACCTTAGGTTTAGTAGGATGTCACATTCTTTTTAAAACTAAGTTAACATTCAATCCTCAATGTATAAAGAGGACCTTGTCGTCAAGTTTGAATTAATTGAATCATCATTCGAAAACTAAATTAAAGTTTCATTTCTTTTACGCTAACTTAGGGCACGGTTTTACTTAAAGTTAGTGAGGAAAACCCTTTTCAAGATTAGTTGAGGTACTTCAATTCAATCAAGTAACCAAGTTCTTTTAAATCAAATGAGTTTTCAATTGGAAAGGTTTTGGTGTATAAAGTCTTAAATCGAGAGTTTTCAACTCAAACCGCAAAGTTTATGCATGAAAACCTAAGTTACGTAATTAACTTAGAGCATAAGAAAAGAGATAATAAAGCATAGCCTATGGTGGAACAAGACCATACACTATATCATTGATGGCTTAGTTCATCAATGACTTCATAAGACTTAAGTGAATCGATATTCATTTCGCAAATTGAAACTCAAAGAACTAATACCTTAGAAAGGATCAAAGACTTATCTAAGACGATTCTCAATCCTTCTTCATAATACTTAGGACTTGAGATGTAATTCATAAGACACAAACACAAAAACAAACATGAAACGTTTGGGGTTTCAAACAGTAGTTCGATGACGAACAGGTGATTCGGATTCAAGAAAGCTGTTCACTTGTTTCAGTCTTGTGATGACTCGATCCCGGAGGGATCACGAGATTTATTCGGTGGATAGACATTGCTTTATCGCATCTGCTTTGTGTAAGCATTGGCATTTCATTGCATGAGTTTGTAAGGCCTTGAGCCTAGGAGTTGAGCTTACACCTTGATGCGGGTGCGAATCTTACGATGACGATCTTAAATAGTCTTGGAGGTATCAGGGTTGGAAAGGCTGACATGTGACCAGCTGGTAGCTCTTCTGTGTCATGGCGAATCCGAGCAATACATTGATATCCTCGACTAGATGCCGTACTTTTCATGTTTGGTGTAGAGTGTTTCCGTAAAAGCCAGATACGTGCACGTTACGAATGTTGTAGCATCCTGTCCAAGGCTGGCGTACACGGAACATGTCCTCTCATTCACTCTCTCCGATGTTGTGTTAGCTCCATGTAGTAGGGGTCAGAGTTTTACCCTTTGTGGCATATGGCATTGAGTCATGTACATCGCATTGCATAGCGTGGCTGCTGATGAGTACATTTACTTGTTATGCATCGTTATCCTATCTTGGAGATGTTACATGCTGCTAATTGATTAAATGATATATATATATATATATATATATATATATATATATAGAGAGAGAGAGAGAGAGAGAGAGAGAGAGAGAGAGATTTTGATGGGTATGTTGTTACCTGGGGAGTCGTCCCGTTTTCACTTCTACTGTTTTGTTGTGTTGATGATCGGGAATCTCACCCATATCTGTATCTTTTCTCTGCTAGTGTTGTTGTTTCTGTTTGAGAAGATGGGCGTGATGACGACTCAGCTCAGCGTCTACCTTGAATCTAGAGGGGGACTCCTCATGTTGTTTTGTTTTGGCCAGGTTGTGTCCAGTCGTCAGTTGTACCTTTTGAGGAGCTGCGCCTCCTATTACCTATTTATGTACCTATTTTATAGTTAGGCTTGGACCTTTGACTGTATTCAGTATCGTTTATATTTCTGCACTTTATTCTGTTTGACCTTTAGAAATGCATGGTGAACTTAAGTTTAATTATTAGTACTCATTCAACAAATATCATTTCAACACCATCATTAAAAGAAAAAGGAAAAAAAAAAAAAACCCGTATTTTCCGCATTAATATTATTTTCGGCCTTATAATCGTTCGGGAATGTGACACTCGGGAAAGGGTATTACAACGATCACCTAGATCGAATCAAAACTCTTAGAAGTCCTCGGCAAACCTACCACAAAATCCATTAAGATGCTCTCCTATTTCCATTCGAGTACATCCAAGGATTGAAGCATTCCGCCAAGTCATTGATGTTCTACCTTTGCTTTCTGACAGGTCAAACACGATGCTACGTACTAAGTCACTTGCTTCTTCATTCTTGGCCACCCAAACTTCTACTTCAGATCTTGATACATTTTGGTTGATCCAGGGTGAATGCTCAACTTGCTCTTATGTCCTTCTTCCATAATCATTTTCCACATCTCTGGGTTGCTAGGCACACAAACCTGTCCATTGCATCTCAAGATGCCATCGGTTCCCAAGCTGAACTCTGCAGCCTTCTCTTGTCCAAGTAACTCTTTTTTCTCTTGAAGGTACTCATCGGTTTCTTGTTGTACGCGGATAATTTCCATCAGTCCACTAGATACCTTCATCATTCCCAAACTAATCGTCTCGTGGTTCACTTCCATAACCAGATTGAGATCACGAAACTGCTCTATCAATTGTAACTCCTTAACCATCATTGTAGAGATATGCAGGGTCTTCCGACTCAGAGCGTCTGCAACGACATTTGCTTTTCCAGGGTGGTATAGCAAAGTGAAGTCGTAGTCCTTGAGAAATTCCATCCAACATCTCTGCCTCATGTTAAGTTCCTTCTGGTCTAACAGGTATTTCAAACTCTTGTGGTCGCTAAAGACATCAAACTTGGATCCATACAAGTAGTGTCTCCAGATCTTCAGTGCAAAAACCACAGCGGCTAACTCTAGGTTATGCGTTGGGTAATTCCTCTCATGAGTCTTCAACTGGCGTGAAGCGTAAGCTACAACCCTCCGATGCTGCATAAGTACACACCCTAAACCCTGATGCGAAGCATCACAGTACACTTCATATGGTTCGTCCGGTTTGGGTAACACTAACACAGGCGAGGTTGTCAAACGTTCCTTCATCGTCTGGAAACTTTCCTCATATTTCTCAGTACGCGTAAACGGTTGGTCCTTCCTCGTAAGTTGAGTCAACGACGCAACAATCTTTGAAAATCCTTCGATGAATCTTCTGTAATAACCAGCCAGTCCAACTAAACTGCGGAATTCTGTCACGGTCTTGGGTCTTTTCCACAGAGGTACTGCCTCCACTTTCGTAGGGTCAACGGCAATCCCTTCCTTCATAATCACGTGCCCCAAGAACTTTACTTCATCCAACCAAAACTCGCACTTAGATAGCTTTGCGTATAACTTCTCCTCGTGAAGAATCTGTAAAACTTGTCGCAAGTGTTCCTCGTGCTCCTCATGACTCTTAGATTAGATAAGTATATCGTCGATGAACACGACAACGAACTTATCCAGAAACGAACAAAAAATTCGGTTCATGTAGTCCATGAAGATAGCAGGCGCGTTCGTCACTCCAAAAGGCATCACGATGTACTCATAGTGACCATAATGAGTCCTGAATGCAGTCTTAGGTACATCCTCGTTCTTTACTCTAATCTGGTGATAACCAGATCTCAGGTCAATCTTTGAAAAGACAGCGGCTCCCTGAAGTTGATCCATCAAATCATCTCTGCGGGGTAGAGGATACCTGTTCTTGATCGTTACCTTGTTGAGTTGACGGTAATCCACGCAGAGTCTCGAACTCCCATCCTTCTTCTTCACCAATAACACCGGTGCTCCCCACGAGGACACTCTTGGTCTCACGAATTGCTTGGACAACAGATCCTCTAGTTGAGTCTTCAGCTCGGCTAACTCTATAGGTGAGATTCTATAAGGAGCTATAGAGATCAGACCAGATCCCGGAACTAAGTCAATCGAAAACTCGATGTCTCTCACAGGTGGCAAACCTGGAATGTACTCGGGAAAAACTTCTGGAAAATCTTTCACAACCGGCACATCGCTCAAGACAACGTCCCTCTCGATTTCTAAACAGGATAAAAGCATGTATCCCTGAGCTCCTTCTTTCAAAGAAGCTCTTACTTGGTTGGCAGTTAAAAATCCAGAAATCTCAGGGTCAGGAAAAACTAAGGTCTTATGTGCACAGTCTAAAAAGGATATGGTTGGAAGATAACCAATCCATGCCTAGGACCACATCCAATTGTGTCAAAGGCAAACATATTAAGTCAACAAGAAATTTCCTATCATGAACAACAATAGGACAGTTCAAACATACTGTATTTACAGTAACAGGTTTAGCAGTTGGAGTAGTGACAATTAAATCAAAAGATAGAGAAGAAACAGGCAAGTCTAATAGTCTCACACAATCCAAAGAGATAAACAAATGTGTCGCATTCGAATCAAATAGTACAGTTAGGAGATTACCAGCTATGATGCAACTACCTTGCATGAGATCATCCGATTTAGAAGCATCAGCGCTACTCATGGTATACACTCTTCCCCTTGCCGTTGGTCTAGCAGTCCGTACATTGTTGACAGTCGGCTCGGACTTTGGTGTAGGACAATCCCTCGCGAAATGTCCTATCTTCCCGCATTGTAAACATAGAACTCCCTTCAGCATGCAATTCTCAGTTGTATATCCCGGTTTCCCACACTTGAAACATCTCTGAACTTGTCCTTGATTCTGATCGTTCCCACTTCCACCACCATAGGTAGAAGCGACAAGGTGATAAGATTGTTGTTTCTGACTATTCCCTTGGGGTCAGGAATACGGCTTCTTCTGGGACTGCTTTCCTTTCTGGTTCTGGTATTGGATCGGGTTCCTGGACCTAGACGGTCCTCCCACAGTGCTCTTGTTCTCTCTTCCTCTTCTCATCTTCTCAACTTTTCTGCACTTCTTCACCAGGGCTTGAAAGTTACGGATCTCCTGCGGTAACACAAACTCCTTGATCTTGAAGCGCAGACCTCCTTCAAACCTCTCGCATTTCCAGTCTTCATCAGGTTAGGCTTGGAAAAAGCGAAAATATTTGGCGAGCGATTCAAACTTCGCCGCATATTCCCCAACAATCATGTCCCTCTACTGCAGCCTCAGGAATTCCTGCTCTCTCTCGGTCCTGGCACTCTGGGGAAAGTACTTGTCCAGGAACTTGGTGTGAAACACTCCCCAAGTGATCTCCTGGTTGTTGGCTTCCAGGAGTTGTCTGGTTCCTCCCCACCAATATTCTGCATCACCCAGAAACAGAAATGTGGCATAGTTAGCCTCAGGATAGCGCAGAACAGCAAATATCTTTTCCACCTCTTGCAACCATAAGTTAGCCTTTTCCGGATCAGGATCCCCACGAAATTGTGGAGGATCATGACGCCGAAAGTCGACTAATCCTCTGACATCAGCAGCAAGATCGACTCTTTGTTGATTCTGTTGGTTCTATTGAGCCATCGTAGCCGTTTGTTGATCAACAGCTGCTGCCATATCAACCATGGCTTGGATAGCCCGATTGATGTTGTTATCAGCATTGGTGTCAGCAATGCTGCGACCACCACCATCATTGGCGTTGCCACGACCTCCACCACAACCGCCTCTAAGATTCATGTTTCCTTACAAGGCAAACCAATCATACCCTAATAAGAAACATAAGCTCATGTGTTGGATACTCTTGTGTCAAGTACTAGTGTGTCAGCACACATTGCTTCAACAGAGAAACAATTCAAAAAAAGCTCAAACAGAGATCACACAACACAAACATAACAGACCTACTCCCAAGGATTCCCGAAAGACTCGACCAGCTCTGATACCACTAATGTAACACCCCCTTGGGCGCTACACACTGGAACTCGATTGCGGAAAAACATAAACAAAATAAATCGCTGGTTGCTTTCGGAAAATACTTTAATTAATTAACTTCGTTTGAAAACGTGGGTCTAAAAAGAATTTTCTTCATTCGTCAAGTAATCCAAACTCAAGACATAGGAATAATCCTTATAACACACATCAACATTCAATATCCATAACAACGTAGTCATAACGTAATTATGAAGAAGCATATAAGTTTCTTAGAAACATAGTTTAAATTCATAAAATAAGTTCATATAACAGACTTAAAACATATGTTCAACATACATGCAGCAGATCAAAATATGACTGCCTCAAAATGTAAGACTCCTATGCTGGTCGGGCTAAAAGTAGCCATTGGGATACGAACCCCAAAGTCAGCTCCAATTTCCAGAGGAATTCGGAGAGATCCTCCTTTTCTTTATCTTCAAAAGACTCCGTCATCCGAGTCCTCACGTGCCCGCGGGGACCTCTAATCGGTATCTGTACGTGAATTCCAAAAACACAACAGGGTGTCCAACATGTACAGGCAAATGTGAGATACTCATTGTACAAGTTTATCACGATAGCCGCACAAGAGACAAACAGCAATTACATCCACATATAAATACAGTTGTAATAACAGATATTCATATAACATAATATCTCAAACACTATCATGAGTTGTAATAATGCATGAGACTCCAACATCATCTTTCTAATTCATGTTCTCCGGAGATTCCTACTTCCCTCCATCGAGCGAAAGGCCGCGAATACTCCCATAACACAATTGTTCTCATGAGTCGGCCTCTCAATTTAGGTCCGAACTCCAATTGTTCAGGGGTACCACGTCATAACCATATCATGAATAGTTCAGTCTCTGATTAAGTTCATCTGTGTTGGGCAACCGATTTACCACTTGTGGAGTTTCGAACACAGAATGCCCCTATAGACCTAGTGGTCTTAACTGGCTCATATTCTCAACTACTTGAGTTGTAGCTCGTTTTCACATGGCACGTCTACCGTTTCATGCATGTACATAGAAAATTCTGTTTTCTTTTTCGTTCATTCTTTCTTGTCGAGGCATATATCTCACGACTCGTTTTAAAGGACATAAAGCCCGTTCATTCAAAACACAGGACACGCAGTCCGAATGCTCAATCCACAAAACACTAGCCCGACGTCTCGGTCACTAAGTTTGCATACATCTCAAGGTTAAAAAGGAAATCACCGCTTTTCTTTCGGTCTTATTGTCACAGAACAGTTTTGGAAAACAAAACTCAGTTTCATTGTCGTGCACTAAAACATTTTCTAGGAAAACTCTTTTTCTTTGCAAATCTGTTTTTCTAAAGATTCTGTCTCTTTAAAAATGTTTTCTAAAAGAAATTTCGTGTTGAGTAAACTTTCCTTGAACGACTTTTTCTTTCAAAAGGATCTAACATTTTAAAAAGGAAGTTACTTTCCTTGATAAAGCAAAACATTTCTCAAAACTTTTCTTTGATTTCAAAATCCATTTTCAAAACTCCGATTTCGATTTCCGATTATTTTAATCATCTTTATCCAGCCATAGCCAATGCTATGCTCTTAACCAGTCCAGGATATATATATATATATATATATATATATATATATATATATATATATATATATATATATATATATATATATATATATATATAGACACACACACACACACACACCAATCTCAATTCAACAGTAATAATATATCTCAGTCAAGGCATCCATGCCACAATTCACATTCAAATAACCAATCATATACATCACATAGCTCTCAACCAATCCAGGATATATATATATATATATATATATATATATATATATCAATCTCAATTCAACAATAACACTTCTAACAATCAAAACACCATTAGACTATCAAACTCATTATGATATAACTCCCTTTACCTCTTTAGGGTTCTAAGTCGACTCCTGAATTGTTTTCAGTTCCGGTTTCGTTTTCGTTCACGTCGACTAACACAATCAACCACAATTCAATTCTCAACAACAATCAATACAAAATAACAACATCAAAACATTAATTCCTTCCCCCAAATTTGGTCTAAGGTTCGGCCAAAATTTTGAAAAAGGATAGGGGTTTCATTTGCTTCCAATCTTTTGGATGGTTGGTTCTTAAGCATATTTATCACTAGATTAAGCCCTATTGCTCAAAAATTTGAAACAAAACTCATGGTTCTTCATGTTATAAGTTTCGGCCATCAAAGGGAAAAGGGGTTAGAAATTGATTTGGTTTTCCAATCACTTGGATTCAAAGATCATAGGAAAGTAAATGATGGGATCAAGTGTTATAGAACAAAAATTGAAGAAATCCATTTTTCCCCAAATTTTCTAGGGTTCGGCCACTCTAATTAAAATAGGCTAGGATTAGTGTTTGATCACATACTCTTGGATAGAGATAGAAGGTGATGAAACTAGCTCAAAGAAATTGGTTTCACATTAAAAGGATTTCTCAACAATTTTCTTGAAATTTTTGAAATTTGGTTCATGAAGTTGGAACTCATGGAATCAAGATTTTCAAACATGAAATAGGAAGAGATTCATGAGGTTTAAGGATCATAGAAGTGATCTTACCTCTTGAATGATGAAGATTGGTCAAAAATCACACTTTTTTCTCACAAAACTCAAGCTTTCTCGTAAGGAAAAATAGAGGAATTTCAAGGGAGAAGATGAAGTGAGAAGAAAGAAATGGTGGAGCTCTCTTTGGGCTGGCCTTATGTGTGAGAAAGAGGGGACAAAGTTGTCCAAAAGTTGGTCACTTAAGGGCATTTTAGTCTTTTCTTTCAAGATTAGATGGTAATAATGAAAAAGGTTAGGGCTATTTTGGTCTTTTCACATCCAGATATTTTCAAACATAATCATGATGCTAGCGCGCTTTCCCATGTGATGTAACTTGATATGACATCAAGATTATCTGTTAGCGGTTCCTGGTAAATCTATATCCAGCTTCATTCGTCACCCGATTTGAGATTTCGCCCAAACGAAGCATAGGAACTGATTTTTTTTCAAATTTTACGAAAACATAGGAAATTCGATTCTAAGACTAACTAGCTCATTAACGAGTCGAAATTAGGTCTGCTGAGCAGTAAAATCTTATTGTCAGTGAAAAAATGCAGATCGGACTCCGTTTGAGTTTTCAGCTCAAAATTTAATCGGAGCTTCGTACGATAGCGTTGAGCATGAATATGATCTCGGTTTATTTTATTTCATTTTCTAAAACCTTGAATAAAATATAAACTCAATTATTCACTTATTGATTTTTAAAGTAGTGAAAAATCAGGGTGTTACATGCTACCTTTTGACTTTTAATTTATTGACTCTTTATCTGATTTAATTTTATATTTATCATATGTGGGGTAGTGGGTGTCACAATATTATACTATTATTTGTTGATTTTTGTTTTCCCCATAATATGTATTAGTTTGATGTGATCTAATTTTCTACTATTTTTAATGTTCCAAATATAAATATGATACTGGTTAGTTCATAATATTTTGATTTTTAATTTGTTATTTGTTATATCAGTTAATGCTATGTAAACTTACAATTTAGTTATTGTATTGGTATAAATCGAATCATCAAATCCAATCCAAACCGTTTTTCATTGGATTGGATTGGTTCGGATTTGATATACGAATCAATTCAATCCAAACCGAACCGCAACTTATTTTTAGTTTATGACCGATCCATAACACCCTTTGAAGGTTGAGGAAGCATTTCCCATCTTATCATCGGCCTTCAAAAGATCTTTATCAAATACTTCCTATACAAAAAAACAATTCAGTTGCTAAATGCTAATTCTTTCTAAATGCTAAAAGGATATATTAGCATTTGGGACTCATTTGCATAAGCTCAAGAGGATGTATCCACAACTTTGGCGTGCAAGCTCCTCATGTTGCAGTGACAAATTTAGAGTAAATTTTCAATTTGGTTCCTGAAATTGTAACACTTTATCAACTTGGTTTCTGACATTAATGAAATTTCAAAAATGTCGCCAAAATTGTCAAAAATTAATCAATCTAGTCCCTAACATTATTAGTAGAAGAACTAGATTGATTCACTTTTAACAACTTCGGGGACGTTTTTGGAATTTTTTTTAATGTCAAGGACGAGGTTGATACAGTATTATAATTTCAGGGACCAAATTGATTTAATCAACAAATTTAGCATATTGTTAATAGGATGTGTGAATAAATGTGTATACTTAATTATCTTACGGAATAGTGTTTTGGAAATAACAAATTGTATTAAATAGTATTTGGACCCTTCTCTTAGGAACTAGCTCCTCTCTTAGGAAATAGCTAAAGTTATTGTTGCATAGGAATTAGCTCAATTATTTCTTACAAATAGGTGTGCATTTATTTTCCAAGTGTATATATAACTTAGAAAGTATCACATGAAGAAAAATGAATATTATTTAGATATCCAGACAATTTGACATGTACCAGAGCCTACTCTTCGAAGTTAGGCAGTCACAGTTTCATTTTTTTTTTTTTTTTCAATTTTTCTTCTTCCAAAAGGGGCCTTTGTTGTGCGACATTTCAAGTGTGCCTTCAAGACTTTGCTTCACTTTTCTTTTGGATCACGGTTTTTTGTTTACCTCTAGGGAGCTCTCGATGTCTAGCTTTTCTTTTGAACTCAGTACTTCCCAACCTTGTTTTCCGATTATTTGGCTTCTCTTTGGTCATCATAATAACCGATAGCTTCTCTGATCAGTTCAGCGGCAAGAACTATTCTGCTTAGGCATTTCAAATGGAAATGTTTGTCGAGGGCAAAGGTCTATGGGGTCATGTAAAATCCTGACAGTCTTGTATCTGTTAATTGATTGTTTTTGTGAACAAATTGATTTATGCAAATTGGGTTAATTATTAAGTATTGTTAATTACTTATAAGAAAAAATTCATTTGAATTCAAAATAAGGACTCATATTATAAACTATCTATTTGAACTTACATGTGCTGTTTTGAAGTAGGGCCAGTAAAAATGTTATTATTTTAACTAGATCCGCTATATTTCGAGTTTCAAGACTAGGGTCAGGAAAATCTTCTGGCCCGAAGCTGGGAGCAGTTCATGACTACTTATCACCTTTTCCATGACTCTTTACACATTGGGTAATAACCAAATCAATTATTTATCCATTGGTTAATAAATCATCATCTTTTTATTTACGAAAAAAGCCAACCTAGCCATATTTGATTAATATTGTTCACTTTTTATGAGAAGCCAACAACCAATTGTACCTTTCTAATCCTAACCATCCATTGTCTCACATCTAGTAGCTATCTAATATAGCTATTTTGAATTAAATTCTTGTCCTAAAAGTCATAATGCCCCACGGCCTAATGTGTTCCAAAACACATTTGCATTAATTTTTTTTTTTATGCTTATAAAATCAAGCTTAATCCATCATGCAAAACATAAGCTATATGATGCAACCTTGACCTTTGATCATTACAAGAAAACCGGTAATACTGACGGCCGTAACGACGTCGGTAATTGAAAAAGTTAAATTTCTTTACCAACGACTATTAGGCCGTCGGTAGTTTTTGGCGCAAATATTCCTGTTCAATTACCGATGGCCTAGGCCGTTGGTAACCTTACCGACGGTTTAATCCGTCGGTAAATTGAAATGTAACCATTAGTTTACCGACGGCTTTACCTTACCGATGGCCTAAGCCGTCGGTAACCTTACTGACGGTTTAATCTGTCGGTACATTGAAATGTGACCATTAGGGTACCGACGGCCTAAGCCGTCGGTAAGGGTATTTTCACCTTACTGGCGGCTTAAGCTGTCGGTAAACGTCCACTTACACCAGGCCCGCGCCTTCTCCCTCTCATTTCTCTCCTCCTCCCGCGACCCCCTCCCCCTCCCTTCCCATTCCGCGTCTGCTCTCCTCCGCCGTCACAGCCACCAGCCATCGCCACCATCTCCTCTCCTCTCCTCTCCTCTCCTCTGTATCTTCTCTCCACGCCGCACCACCACCTCTTCGCAGCCCACCACCACCTCGCCGCACCACCATTCCGCGGGCCACCACCACCATCTCGCCACTGTTTGCTATCTCCCGGTTAGACTTCTCCTCTCCACGTCTGGTCAGTCATTTCAAAATCCACCATTGGATTGTATTGTTTTTCTTTGCATTACTGTATTGTTGTTGAACATGTATTATGTTGCTGAAATTGTAGTTGCTGAACATGTATTATGTTGTTGAAATTGTAGTGTCAAACTATGTATTGCTGGTGAAATTATATGTTCTGTTGTGTAGGACTTAGGTTGAATTGAGGTTTAGGTTTTTTTTTATTTGTTCTAATTCCCTAATTTTGTTTTAAATTATATTCATGATGTTTTAATTTGCATGTTTGTAGTGATAGTGTAGGGCTTAATTTCACTCATGAATTTTTTAGGATAAATTACATGTTTAATTACATAAGATTTAAAAAATAAAAGATGTCACCATATAATACTTTTTTTTTAGTTTAAGTTAGAAACATCGACCCACGGACCTAGACAAGTAAAATCAAATAAATAAATAAAGTAAAATAAATAAATAAATATAATAAATAATACAATAATATAAATAAAATTAATTAAGATAAATTGATTGTTCTTAACACTTATAACAAGTGTTAAGCCACATAAAACTAATGCATAAATAGTAAAATAAAATATTAATGCATAGAATATCAAAGTCTCTTACCACTTGTATTTGTGTGAAGCCTCATAAGAGTTATAATTAAATAATAAATTATAAAAATAATTAGCTTAAGTTAGAAACCTGGACATGAAAAAAATGTCGGGACGGTGATGGTGGAGTCATGGCAAATTGCAGATGGTTCGGTAGCGGATAGTGCGATGTGGCGAAACTAATTAATGAATAAAATTTAATCGATTAAAAATTTAAATAAGGTAGAAATAATAAATAATATTTGATTAATTGAATAAAGAGATTAAATATTTGAAATTAAAATTAAATTACAACAATGATTAAATAACAAAATAGGTTAATAAAATAAATAAGTCTGCAACAAGGAATACAGTACCAATTTTTCTTATCACTTAAAATAGGTCTTAAGGCTCATAAGACTTAGAATAGTTACTTGTTGGTTTGTTTGCAACTTTGATCCGTCCCTATGCACTTTACCCTATGAACTTGACTTTCAAGTAAAATTATCTCATAGAGGTTAAAGTTTTATTTTCTAGACGAGTTATTAATACTGAAGCAAAACCTTAGCTTCCCGTTTGAGGTTCAATATTATTGAGCAGGCGTGTAATCACATAGAGGTGCCGCTCATTGTATTGAACCTTGAATTGTCCAAGGAGGACAGTGTGGGAAAAAAATTTCTTCACTTGTGTATTAGTAATATTGCTTATTTCTAATGTTTTATATTTGACGAAATATCGGTCCAATACATTTTCTTTTGTACTCTGGTGCAAACTTGACCGCAATATTGCGGTCAACTATTGTATTTAGAGACAAATGGGAAATGCTGCAGAAATTTCGCCAAATATAAGGCATGGTAATGTATGGTTTTATTATATATAGTCTTCATTAATTTATTTGATTATGCATAACATGAGGAGTTTGAGGAGAGGATGTCTCAGGCAACAGCATCTTCCTCCACCCCACTTGAGCCTGAGGAGTAGCAGCGGTTTGCACTACGTGTTTGGGCTGAGGTTGTTGGCGGCAAGAAGAAAGTTCATGTTTACGGTGCAGGAGACCTTTCCGGTAACTATCGGAAAGGATCTTCGAGCTTTGGATATCAGCGCCACAACATCTGTAACACCCCAATTTTCAAGCTTTTCCTAATTAATCGGTATTTATGAACTTATATTTTATTCGAGGTCTTAGGAATGGAAATAAAATATTCCGAGACCATAATCATGCTCAACGATATCGTAGGAAGCTACGATTAAGTTTTGAGTGGAACACTCAAACGGAGTCTGGTCTGCGTTTTTATACTGACAGTATGATTTTACTACTCAGGAGACCTCAGATGGACCCGTGAACGAGACAGTAAGTCTTAGAATTCTATTCTCTACGTTTTGATTAAATTTCACAAAAATTTCAAAAAACATCACTTTCTGACCTCCGTTCGAGCGAAATCTTCAATCGGGTGGAGAACGGAGCTGCGTATGGACTTACCAGGACCCGACAACGGACAATCTTGATATCACATCGTGTCAACTCACTTGGGAGAGCATGCCAGAGTCATCATGACGATCGGGAACACGAAATTATCAAAATACCCCTAACTTAAGCTTTTTCACCATTTACCATTTTACCCTTGAACCAAATGACCTTTTTGCCGTAAATGAATTGTTAAGAAGGCTGGAGCCCCCCAAGAACAACCAAGAACTCCATCTTCTTCCTCCTTGAAAACCTGCATTGAAATCCTTGAGAAAACCTTGAAATCTTGAAGAAAAACCTTCAATCCTTGATCAATCTTCATCCATTATTGGGTAAGATCACTTCTATGATCTCCTAGGTTCTTGAATCTCTCTCAATCTCATAATCAAAATCCATTTTCATGAAAATCCATTTTTAGATCCAAATCTTTGAAAATTCATAGGAAATGGTAGAAAAATCCTTTTAATGGGAAACCAATTTCTTTGAACTCACCTCATCATTCTCTACCTAAACCCAAGAGCTTATGATTCAATTCTATCCTTGCTCATTTATCACAATATGGCCGAACCCTAAGAGAGAAGATGAATAGTGTTTTTCATCAAAATTTTGATTTCTAACTCTTGATTCCATCCTTAGCTTTCTTATTGTCTTTGAATCCAAGTGATGAAAAACTAAATCAAATTCTAACCCCTTTTGCCCAAAATGGCCGAGACCTTCATGAGAAAAATCCATGAGCAATGTTTAATATTTTTTAGTCAAAGGACTTGAAGTAGTGTTAACTAAGTTCATGAACCAACCATCCAAAAGTTTGGAACCAAATGAGATCCCTAGCCTTTTTATCTTTTCATAGACGAACCCTATGCCTTTTAGGGGAAGAAAATTTATTTTTTGATGTTGTATATTGATGTTGATTTGTGGTTTGAATTGTATTGTGCTTGATTGCCTTAGGCGACGCGAACGAGAACGGAGCTGGAGCCGAGAACCGATCGAGTTTGGATTGAACACTTTTATGAGGTAAAGGGAGGTAGTTCATTTAAGTTTGGTAGTTTCATAGTGCATGTTTGGTATATGTATTACGATGACTTTGATTATTGGATTGGAGATGAGTTTGAATGATGTATGGTATTCTTTTGCTTAATGAAACATAATTGCAGACTTGTTGATAATTTGTGGCATGGATGCCTTAGTTGATATTATGATGATGATTATGGATTGTTGATATATATATATATATATATATATCCTGGATGAGCATAGGACTGGCTATGTCTCGCTAATTATTAAAAGACTCGAAAAACCGAATCAAAGTTTTGAAAACCGTGTTTTGAAATCAAAAAGTGGTTTTGTGGAAAGTCATACAAAACGTGTTTTGTTTCAGTAAAGCGTTTTAAAAAGGCGTGAAACATTAAAAAACGGTTTTTGTTTTCAAGATAGGTGTTTTTCCCAGAAAATGTTCCCTTTGATCAAAAAGATGTTTTATTTCAAGAAACCCAAAGTGTGTTTTGTTTTCCAAAGTTGTTTGAGAAAATAAAACCCAAATGAAAAATGATGAACCTTTGAGACGAACCCAAACCTAGTGGCCGAGACGTCGGGGCTAATGTTTTGTGGATTGAGCACTCGGACTTCGTGTCCTATGTTTTTTATTTGAGTGGGCTTGATGCCTTTTTGAAATGAGTCGTGGACTTTATGTCTCGACATTTGAAAGAATGAACGCAAAGAAAACCGAAAACCTTCTGTGTACATGCATGAACCGACAGACGTGCCATTTGAAACCGAGCTACAACTCTAGTAGTTGAAAATTTAACCAGTTAAGACCACTAGGTCTATAGGGGCATTCTGTGTTCGAGATCCCACAAGTGGCCGGTGGCGTAGCAACCCCGTGCCGTGGTAAATCGGCTGCCAAACACGAATGAACTCGATCAGAGATTGGAGTATTCAGGATATGGTTATGATGTGGTACCCTAGAACAATTGGAGTTCGGACCTAAATAGAGAGGCCAACTCATGAAGACAATTGTGTTACGGGTGTTACCACGGCCTATCGCTCGATGTTGGGAAGTTAGAATCTCCGGAGTATATGAATTAGAAAGATGATATTGAAGTCTCATGCATTATTATAACTAATGATAGTGTTTGAGATGTTTTGCTGTATTATATAAATAACTGTTCATATAACTGTATTTATGCTGTTTGTCATCTGTGCGGCTATCGTGATAAACTTTATATGAGTATCTCACCTTTGCCTGTACATGTTGGACACCCTATTGTGTTTTTGGAACACATGTACAGATGTTGTTCATAGGTCCCCGCGAGCACGTGAGGACTCGGATGACGGAACGTTCTGAAGAAGTTGACTTTGGGTTGCATCCAAATGGCTACTTTTAGCCGACCAGCTTAGGAGTCTTTTATTTTGAGCAGTCTTATATTATATTACTGCATGTATGTTGAATTATGTCCTTAAGTCTGTAATAGGATTTATAATAGACCTGAACCTATGTTATGCTTATGTCTTATGCACCTTAATTATTAGTGTGTGTTATGAAGTTTATTTCTTTGTTTTGAGTTGTATTGTCTATGCATGCAGAAAATGTTTAAAAACGCGTTTTCGAATGTAGCTACTTAATTAAAGTATTTTCCGAAAGCAACCAGCATTTTATTTTCTTGATTTATTCCGCATTTGAGTTCGAGTACGTAGCACCCGCGAGGGGGTGTTACAGCATCCACCGGAGCCAGTCGCCACGCTGATCAGGAGATTGCTGAGCTGAGGCGGAGACTGGCCGAGTTTGAGCGACATGTCCAGGAGCGTGATCGGCGTGCCCAGGAGCGTGAGCGGCTTGCCGAGGAGTGTGAGCGGCGGATGGAGCAGATGTTACGAAGCATACAACAAATGCACCAACAGCCCCCTCAGCAGCAACCCCCCTATCCAGATCATCCGGTCAGTCGCACCAGCGCCGATGATGATGAGGAGGACTCTTTCGATGATCTTATTCAGTCTCCTCATCATTATATGATAGAGATTATTAGATTTTCTTATTAGTTCTTTTATTTATATTTTTATGTATTGTAAGAACATATGTTATTTATTATTTGGATATAATTTTAAATGTTTTAATGTTATTTTTAATTTTATTTTGCATTATTTATTTATTTAATATTTATAAATAATTAATAACAAAGAAAAATATTTAATAAATATAAAATATAATTTATTAATAATTAAATAATCAATTAAAATCTAATTAAAAAAAATTATATATACCGACGGCTTGGGCAGTCGGTAAAGTACTCCAGTCATTACCAACGGCTAGGCCTGTCGGTACCTATTACCGACGGTCCTAGCCGTCGGTAACTATTACCGACGGTCCTAGCCGTCGGTAGGCCGTCGGTAACTATTACCGACAAGCCTATTTCCGACGGATAATGGACCGTCGGAAATGTGTAATTACCGATGGTTTTTGTTGATTACCGACGGCTAAAAACCGTCGGTAATCAATTGTTTTCTTGTAGTGGATTTCTAAGTGTAAAAAAAAAATACACTTGTATTCTTTTAGTTATAAAATACACTTGTATTCTTTTAATTATCTTCCAGTATAACCAATCTAAAAATATACTATCAACTATCATCTAAACCCTTTATTTTCAATCAAGCCTACATCTATCCATTCATTTCATTTTAGCTTATTTTGGTCCGAAAAAGAAAAGGGTCTCACGGCCATATAGTGTGAAAACACTATATTTCCTTTCATTTTCTCATCTTGCGTGATCAAGCAACAACACACATGTACTACTCCGTCGCCACCCTTGATTCTTCTTACACACCTACACCTATTATTATTTTGTTATTGATTTAATTTTTGGCTCTAAAGTCCTAAAGGTCATATGGCCATAGTGTGGTAAACACACTAGGTCACACTTTCATTCATTCTTGCAAATAAAACTAACTTCTCTGAATAAGATAAACTCATTTTCTCTCTCCTTTCTCTTACTCCTTCACGGTTTTGATCCATTTCTTGGAGGATCAACACTTGTTTCTTCATACTAAAACCATATTTCTTTTTTTCTTGATCTCTTTTACACCTTCGATCAAGAAAGTTTTTCATTAGGAGGAAGTTGGTTCTTGAGCTTCAAGAACATCATCCTTGTTCATCAAAGTGTTCTTCACAAAGTAAGCTTCTAATCTCTTTATCTCTTCATTTCCTTCCATAGAATCATGAAAAAATCTTTCCTAGTTTATGATTCTTCAAAACAAAGTTTCAAACCTTGGTGTGTTTCCCTATATACGTTCGGCTACCTCTTTATATTGGTGGATTCTTTTAGCTCATTAAAGGAGGAACTTCATTAAGGTAATGGGAGAGTGAACCACATCACACCATATTGGTGGTTGTGAAAATAATTGTTTGTTTGGTTTGAAAAATCCTAATCCAAGGGGTTCTCCACTTTGTCTATTTGGTTTTCTTTGAGAACAATGTTGTAATATTTATTTGTTGGTTGTTTTGTGTTCATTAGCTATTCTGTGTGGTTGAAAATGATTTTTGATTGTTGAAAAATCATTACTTTGATCTCTTGATTAAGTATGGACTTTTATGCTTGGATGTTAAAGTAGCATGTTATATTTGATTATTGTTGTTATATGATGATATAATTAATGCTATTGTGGAATTTTTTGTGAAGCAAAATCTTCACATTCACTAAGTATGCAATTCGGCCAAGCATGGATTTAAACAAATTTCAACTACAAATCTTATAACTTGAGTAATTTTACATTTCTTAAGTGATTTAATGAACAATGAAACAAAGAAAAGAAAGAATTATTTTTGAACTTTTTAAAACATTAGGTTTCAGCCAAGTAGCTTTAAAAATGATAAGAAGTGTTTGATCTTAACTTATGTATTAAAATGGTCATATGAGGTTTTAAAAGTCAAAGGAACAAGTATTTTCAAGAATACCAACCTTTTGGGAAAGATAGTGAGCAATTCGGCTATTATTTAGGTTTAAAAGAAAACCAATTCTTGCTTTTCAACTTAATGTTTTGAACATTAAAATGTGTATTTGAATCAAGTAGGATTCATAGTTAAAAGGAAAGAGAAAAAACTTATCTTACACTTTAAGGGTAAATTGGTCTTAAAGAATGATTTGTGTAAGAAAAACCTTTTCAAATTATTCTAGGAGTTTTCAATACTTAACCTTAAATTTAAGTCTAAATGAGTTTAAATTTATAGTTGAGTTTAAGTTAAAGGGGTTTTTTACTTAAGAGGATTTTATTTCTAAAGTTAAGACAAAAGAGTTTTGACTCCAACTTCTAGTTGTAAATATAAATGAAGTTTATAAAGAAAATGGAACGATGTTTTTAAGAAGCAAGACTTTGAGTAAAAGTTGCCAAGGCATTGTGCCAAAGCGTAAAGATATGAGCTAATACAATAAACTATTTTCAATTAAAGGATTTACACATACAAATAAGTATTTGGATAAAGTAAGCTGATAGTAAAGAAAAGAAAAGTCTAACCTTAATACACTTAAAAGCTGTGAAGCTTCTGAGTTTAATCAGTTCATCTATTTTCTTTCATTTTTCACTCCAATATTGTGTTCTCAAATCTTAAGGGATTGGAGGAATGATTAACAATTTGTTTCAAAAAGGTCATTAACTCTTTGAGTGTTGTATAAGCTGTTACAAGAGTTTTACCCACCATTTCATTTGTAAATCTGTGTTTGTGTTCTCCCAAGCTACTTAGAGTGAACTAGTGTTGGTTTGACATTGGTATTAAGCCTATAGAGGCTTGATGTGAAAGAGTGATGGCCTGCAAAGGCTTGTTGTGAAAGAATATTGGTGTTGGTCTGAAGAGGCTGTGAAGAATACTTATATTTGTGGATTGAATAGTGAAAAAATCCAACGTGTGTTGCAATTGGATGTAGCCCAAGGGTTGTTTAGATGAACCAGTATAAAATCTCCTGTGCACTATCTATATCCCTTAAGCTCTTTACATCTCTGCACTTTAAGTCACTATTCAAAACCATTTTATGTGTTTAAGATTCTGAACATCTTCTGAGTATTAAGACAAGCTTCTGAACATTTTTCACAGCATTATACTATTTTATTAATATATCAGAATCAAGCTTGTAACATTCTTTATCATTTTCAAGAAAACCATTTTATACTGAAAAAGCTAAATTTCTTTTTCAGAAGCTTCTGAACATTACATTCTGAAGTTTCTGAACAATATTATGAGCATCCAAAAATTGTTCTGCATAGTTGAAACATTTTATTTATTGCTCAAAAAAGTCACTTGACACAAATTGGTTTATAAACTGAAGCTTATTACATATTCAGAAAGGTCACCTTTCTGAGTAATCTACTAACAAGCTCCATAACTTCTGATTGTCGTGTTTGATCTTCAGCAGATGATCAGAAGTATATTCCTTGTCCAAGTTAAAAGTTTGAAAAAGTCACTATTTAACCTCCTTCTAGTGACTCTATATCACTTCAGTTACTGCAAATAGAATGGACATATTATTAAAGAATGTCCTATGCGACCAAAAAATCATCAAACTAATGCTTTTCAAGCAACGGTTCATTCTTTTTCTTTTGCATGTCAGAATACTGATATCACAGTGACAACTTCTCCTGCAGCTCTTGCCCGATTTGTTGTCACTCAGGACATGGTACAAAAGATGATAATTTCCGCCTTTTCGACTTTGGGCATTCAAGGTAAGGATAAGAGATATCTTCAACTATGGTTTGTTGATTCTGGAGCTTCGAATCATAAGACTAGTAGTTCTACCTATTTGCATAATGTTCGACCCTATCATGGCACACAACACATTCAATTTGAAAATGGTAGTAATCTTTCTATTGCCGCCGTTGGGGGTATTGATTCATTTTTTCATAATGTATTTGTGTCCCCAATACTTTCTTCTAGCTTAATTTTAGTTGGACAATTGGTAGATGACAAGTGTGATGTGTATTTTATCGTGGTGGTTCTCTTGTGCAGGATCAGGTGTCAGGAAAGTGATCGTGAAAGGAACTAAAGTTTGAAGATTGTTTCTTATACATTTTACGACCCCTAGTCTTTTTTCTATAACTTGTACTGTTGTAGCAAATCAAAGTGAGGTTTGGCATAAACGTTTAGGCCACCCCTAACTCACTTGTTTTGCCGCACTTGTTGAAGCATGGATTCTTGGGGTAATAAAATTCAGTTTTCTTGCTTTAATTGTTCTGTTTGTAAGCTTGTCAAAGTAAGACTTTACCTTTTCCTCCTCATGGTAGTCGTGCAGCGAAATGTTTTGAGATTATTCATAGTGTGTGGGGTATTATTTCTCTTAAATCTCATGCCAACTATAAATATTTTGTGACGCTTATTGATGACTGTAGTCATTTTACTTGGGTATATTTTCATTCCAAATCGAAGATCTTTTCAGTTTTTCAGACTTCTTTACCCTATGTTGAGACTCAATTTTCTACTTGTATTAAAATCTTATGATATGATTCTGGTGGAGAATACATATCTCATGAATTTCATCATTTTTATTGTGACACCCTTAACTCATTAGCTATTAACTTAACGCTAAATTTATATTTCTCATTAAATTAAAATTTTATTAAGGGAAATAACAATAAATCAAATGTCTAAACTCGTTCTTTTCGAAGGTACTCAACATGATCCAAAACTCAAACTAAAGGGGAAATATCTGCTAAGGGTTTCATGCTCCGCTAGAAGGAACCCAAAATAAAAAAATGTGATATTTCTCCAGCACTTGCAAAGGGATAGAAAAGTCACCAGAGCACTCTCAAGAAAAGATAAACTGGTAGGTGCCATGACAACAACACTTGACCGGATATGATCATCAAAGGAAATTGAGGCTATGCAGGATAGATGAGCTGAGACTCTAAGTGTCCTCGAAACCTAAATATCCGTGTCCATCGAATGTGTCATCTAAAGATTATAAGGAGAAAAAGAAAATAGAGAACACCAACATAAAGGTAAGAGTTCCCCAATTCTCAGCAGGAGGAGCCCACACACAATCTCATCCAACAATTAAACAGGTACTATCAAGCATTCATCATTTCATTATACAGTCAATCAAACGTATCATGATATTATCAGTCATCATCTCATATGCAGGTGATCAACCCTATGATCATGCAATCTATATGCCAGTGTATATGAGCGTCTAGTCTTATCGTCAATGCTCTATGGAGACTTTACATATTCGGGAGATGGATTAGGAGTCCATGTTTCCGGGTGAACAAAATATATGGCTTGAATCCTTTCCTCGGATTCTCGGAAAACACTCTCAACATCCTCGAGTCAGTTGGATTATAGTCGGGAATGAGAAGTGTAACACCCCAGTTTTCGCTTGCTTGTTATAAAGTGTTGTTATATATGTTATCTTTGTTGTTATATATATATATATATATATATATATATATATATATATATATATATATATATATATATATATATATATATTGTGTTGTTATGCTTGCTTTAGATGTTTAGGGACGTGTTTTAGGGTAGTTAACTTTAGAACGAGTCAGATCAGTGATTCTGATAGGTGAGCACGCCCGTGCTCCCATTCAGCACGCCCGTGCTAGTTGGTCAGCACACCTATGCTTTACGAGCACACCAGAAACCCATTTTGGGCTTTAGGTCGACCCGTTTCATCCCAATCCTTTTTATAACTCTTCTGCTCGACCTAAAACTCATAGCTGTCTTTCCTAGAGTTAGAAACAGCCGTCATCAACCTTTCTCTTGGGTTTCCATTAAATCCTTGAGCGTTCCCCAATCCTTATTTAGGTGTTCTTCGTCAAGAACACATCCCTGTGGTGTTTTCTGTTGCGTTTGGGGATAAGCTGCTTGCTTAGTGTTACTCTAAGGTAGGTAACCAACCTTGTTCATCCTTTTCTTTGAATCCTTTAAGTTTAATGTTGAACTATTTTCTCCTTGTCGAACCAGACTTCGTTGTTCGTGTGCTAGTGCTGTTAACGGCAACTAGCAGATTAGTTCCCCAAGGATCTAATCGAGGTATGTGTATAACCCTTGTGTTAATTCCCTTTCCTTCTCTTGTTTGGGGAATTAACTTATTCTTTTGCCTTGGCGTTCTTGGTCAAAGCTCGTTGAACCTGTTGAACCCGTTCGAGGAGTCAAGCGTAGACTTCGCTCTTGTTGGCTCGTAGGCTGGAATCGTCACGCCAAATATGGGTAGAAGGGATTAGTATGAACATATAGGTTCTAGGGTAGCGTAAGATGAGGGTTAACCCATGACCCTATTTGTGTGCTATATGCCTTAGTTGATGTATGAATTTGTTATAGTTGTTTATACATGATGTTAATTGTTTAATTGATTTATATGACCTTGGCATGGCGTTTATGATATTATTAATGATGTTGTTGATGTGCCATGATTGTATGAATCGGTATGACAGAAACTGCTCTTAAAGCTATGTTAATAAAAGACATAGGGATATTAGCGATAAGCCTAAAACTAGGATTAATCTAATTGATGTACATAAAACATAAAGATGTTGATTAAGGGTGAGATTAATGCCAATGGATTAGTAAAGCACCTTAGGATTGATTTGAAGTGTTGAAATCTAGAGAAATTACTAAGTTTCCTAGAGTTGAAACACTGTAACAGCGTTGAGCACGCCCGTGCTCAATATCAGCATGCCTGTGCTTTATGCCCAGTAAAGCCAGCACGACCATGCTCTCAGTAGCATGCCTGTGTCGGAAAAATGAGAAAAGTGATGTTGTTTAGCACTCCCGTGCCAGTCGGCCAGCACGCATGTGCTCAGGCCGTGCCACTGCCATAATTAAGAAAACTTCACAGTTTTAAATAAAAATAGATTTAATAACCTTTTAGGATAAAAATATGACATAAGAGATTATAAAAGTGACCTTGAGGATAGTTAATGAACTAGGATAATGATATGGTAATGTTGGTAACAAGCAATCAAAAGTAATAACGAAAACAGTAAACGTACAAGGACAAAAGAATTTGTTAACGAGGTTCGGCCAATTGTGCCTACGTCCCCGAGAACTGAGCGGCTGTGCATATTATTAGAGATAATCACAATAGGGTTTACAGAGTCTATTTATATCACAGTATAGTCTACAATTAACCTTGTATTATACCGCGGGGGGCTTCGCTCCAACGACTGTCCACTTATAACAGAATATGAGCCATACACAACAAGTAAAATGTAATAATGAAGACTTAATAAAGAGATTATTTAATAAGGCAATGACGCTATTGGTAATGACGTACTGTAACCAATTTTGATGGATAAATCATTCTTCATGCTTATTGGTCAAGTTTGATGTTGATAAATCACTTTGATGCCTATTGGTCAAAGTTGATAGCCTGTGTTAATGGTGTTGATGGAGGTGGTTTCCATGTTGTTTGTATGTTAGCATTGCATGTATCATGGCATGGTGTTGTTAGTTTGGGGGAAGTTACGATGACTGGGGAGTTCGTCCGAGAGTATGGCGAACTGGCCGTCCGTAGGGATTCATCCGAGAGTTAGGTGGATCAAGCGCATACATGGTGTTCCATCCGAGAGTAAGGTGGGTCGGCTATCCAAGGGGTTCACCCGTGAGTTTGATGAACTACCGGCGTTGGTGCTTATTGGCCAATGTGGATATGTAACTTCGAAATCGTCTTCTTGAGTTAGTTATTGGATCCACATTGCATATGGAGTAGCGGAGTAGTTTTGCATCGCATAGCATGTTTACTATGTAACATCATGGATGTGTTATAACATGCTATATTATGATGTTTTATATGCTGCATGATCATTTTGCTAACTGCTCTATTACCGCTTATGTTTATACGTACAATTCCTTACTCCCTACTGTTGTTGTTGTTGTTTTGCATGTACCTTTGGTTATGCAGAGGATGGTGAGCAGCTAGCTGAGGAGGGATCCCGAGGAGATCGCTTGCTCATAGTATAGATTAGTTATGTTAGTTGTTCTCCGATGTCTCGTTGCACTTCGCTTCACATGCTCCGTTCCGCTTCGCTCCAGCGACTGTCCACTTATAACAAAATATGAGCCATACACAACAATCTCCACCTTGGCGAATATCAAGCTGCTTAGAAGATTACACCAGGTCTCTCTCGGGTTGAGGGTGCTGCGAAGTCTAGCATTGGCGAACGTTCAACAAGCCCAAGCAATGCTTGAACTTGTCTGTGGTAACTGGCTTGGTTAACATATCGGCTGCATTCTCAGAAGTGTGAACCTTTTGAAGTAGAATCTACCCAGACACAATCAACTCTCTGATCTTGTGAAACCTCACATCAATATGCTTGGTCCTAGCATGGTACACCTGATTCTTAGCCAAATAGATAGCACTCTAACTATCACAATGCAACTGAGCTCCACCTTGCTCAATGCCTAACTCCTTTACCAGCCATGTAAGTCACAAAGCTTCCTTGGAAGCCTCAGCAACTACCATGTACTCTGCTTCAGTTGTGAACATAGCAACAACAGACTGAACTGATGATTTCCAACAAATGGGCCCTCCTGCAAGGGTGAAAACATATCCTGTTGTAGACCTCCTATCATCCAAGTCACCTGCATAGTCCGAATCCACATAACCTACAACTGAAGGATCACCTGTTGACTGCCAAAAATAATACCATGACCTGTAGTGCCCTTCAAGTACCTGAAAATCCACTTGACTGCCTCCCAATGTTGCTTTCCTGGTTTTGACATAAACTTGCAGACTTGACTTACAGCATGTGCCAAGTCAGGTCTAGTGCAAACCATAGCATACATTAGACAACCAACTGCACTGGCATAAGGAACCTTTGGCATGCACTCAGCTTCTGCATCTGTCTTTGGACACTGATCCAATGAAAGCTTAAAGTGATTCACCAATGGAGTACTCACGGCCTTAGCATTACTCATGTCAAATCTATCTAGAACCTTCTGAACATAGCTTTGCTGGGAGAGCCATAATTTTCTATCCCCCCTGTCCCTACGAATATCCATCCCAAGAATCTTCTTAGCAGCTCGTAAGTCCTTCATGTCAAACTCCTTTCCCAACAATATTTTCAGCTCATTGACATCACTCAAATGATTAGCAGCAATCAACATGTCATCAACATAAAGTAGCAGAAAAATAAAAGAACCGTCATCAAGGCTGTTCACATAGACACAGCAATCATACTCACATCGCCTGTAACCAATCTTAAGCATACAAGAATCAAAATGCTTGTACCACTGTCTTGGAGACTGCTTTAACCCATACAGAGACGGCTTCAATTTACAAACCAGGTGACCCTGTCCAGCATTACTGAACCCCTCTGGCTGTTCCATGTAAATCTGCTCCTCTAGTTCACCATGAAGGAAAGCTATCTTCACTTCCATCTGTTCTAAATGCATATCTCGACTGGCTACCAATGCTAACATTGATATGATAGAAGTATGTCTCACGACCGGAGAGAAAATCTCATCATAATCAATCCCCTTCTGCTGCGAATACCCCTTTGCAACAAGAAATGCCTTGAACTTTTCCCATTCTTTTTCTGATACTGTAGGCTTCCTCTTGTGCATTTGCACCCAGTAGTATGTTTGTTTGGAGGCAACTGAACTAGCTCCCAAGTTTGGTTCTTATGCAAAGACTCCATTTCCTCCATCATGGCACCCACCCATCTTTCTTTCTCCTGGCTGTTAATAGCCTCTTGAAAGTTAGACGGATCTCCAGAACTAATATGAAGAGCAACAGAGACCAAATCTTCAAACCCATATCTGGTTGGTGGCTTGATGGCACGGCGTTCTCTATCTTTGACAAGAGTATACTGTTGTTGCTGCTGACTTGAACTCTCAGCTGGAGATTCAGATTCTGGTCTGGGACTAGAACACAGTTCCCTGCCATTGATCACGAGTACCTGTTCAATGTCTACCTGCACCACCTTGGAGCTTGAAGGATCTCCATCTTGTACGGATACGAGCTTGGGTACAATTATCGGGACTGACTGTTTTAGCATGAACTGTTCATCAAAAACTGCATCTCTGCTGATCACCATCTTCTTTGAAACTGGATCCCAGAACTTGAACCACTTCATACCTTTGGCATAACCTACGAAAATACACTTTTTCGACTTTGGATCAAGTTTAGATCGTTCATCACTGGATATATGCACATAAGTAGGACAACCAAAAATGCGTAAAGAACTAAAATCAATTGGGTTACCTGTCCATACTTCCTCTGCAACTTTTCCATCCAATGAAGCTCGTGGTGATCGATTGATGACATAGCATGCCATACTAATTGCCTCTTCCCAGAAACCCTTTGAAAGTCCCGCATTCAATATCAAACATTTGGCTCTCTCTGTAAGAAACTGGTTCATCCTTTCTGCAACACCATTCTGCTGTGATGTTTTGCGAACTAAAAAGTGCCTCTGAATACCGTGTTCTTCACAGAAATTCTAAAATTTTGAGTCGGTGTACTCAATACCATTATCTGACCTTAGGTATTTGATTTTCTTGCATGTCTGATTCTCTACCTCTGCCTTCCAGACCTTGAACTTGGCAAAGACTTCTGATTTGTGTTTCAGAAAATAAACCCAGATCTTGTGCGAAAAATCATCAGTGAATGTCACAAAATACCGAGAACCACCTAAAGATGGTTCCTGAGTGGGCCCCCAAACATCATAATGCACATAGTCTAAGATACCCTATGTCCTGTGTTTTGCAGCTTTAAAACTAACTTGAGTCTATTTCCCAAGCACACAATGCTTGCACAGATCCAACTTGCAGCTGCGAACACCCTTCAACAGATTTCTCTTATGCAGTTCTGTCATACCACGTGCACTGAGAAGACCCAAACGCATGTGCCATAGTTTTGTGGCATCATCATCAGATTCTACAGAAGCAACTCCACCTACAACTGTACTCCCCAGAATCTTGTAAGTGTTCTCTGTAGTCCTTTTTCCTTTCATCACAGTCAAAGCACCCTTGCATACTCGGAGATTATCACTGTACCCATTAGCTCTATAACTGAACCCATTGGCCTGTAAAGTCCCCAAGGATATCAAGTTCTTCCTCAGAGCATATATGTGCCTAACCTCACACAACGTCTTCACAACACCATCATCCATTGCAATTCTGATATCTCCCATTCCTGCGATAGCACAAGCTTTATTATCACCAAAATAAATAAAAACCAAAATTGCCTAACCTGTATGTGATGAACCATTCCCTGCTCGGCATCATGTGATAAGAGCAACCGGAGTCAAGTATCCATGCATCTGTGAATTGACTGGATGAGACAGAGAGTAAGTCTCCTTCACTGTAGTCAGAATCATCAGTTTGAACAACATTCACAGAACTAGATGATCCCTCCTTCTTGTTTGGATAGTCCTTCCTCCAATGCCCGGCCTGTTTTCACCTAAAGCAATGTGTTGTTTGTTTTCTACCCTTGGAACTCGACGTTTTTCCTTTTGCAGAACCTGCTCTGCCTTGTTTCCTCCCACATTCTTGATCCCCCTTGACATACAGACCTTCACCCTGAGACCCTTCCCCTGCATTCTGTTTCCTTTGACAGTGAGACATAAGTGCAGCAGTAATCTCATCCAGTTTGATAGTGTCTTTCTCGTAGGTAAGGGTAGTCACCAAGTGTTTGTAGGAATTAGGCAAAGAGCACAACAAAATTATTGCCTTATCCTCGTCATCAACCTTCACATCAAGCCTCTGTAAATCAGTTATTATTTGATTGAAAGTATTGACATATTGTTGCAAATCAGAACCCTCCAGCATCTTCAGTCCATACAGTCTCTGTTTCAAGTATAGCTTGTTCGTCAGAGACTTCGACATGTACTGCTTCTCCAATTTCTGCCATACCTCTGTTGGGGATGTTAGATCCATGATGTGATACATTACCTCGTCTGACAAACAGAGACATATGGTTCCTGCAGCCCTCTCCCTCAACTCATCCCAATCCAATTGAGCCATGTCATCTGGTTTACTTTCGCGCAGTGCCTTCGACAGACCTTATTGTGCCAACACATCCTTAACCCTCCTTTGCCATAATCCGAAATTGCCAGTTCCATCGAACTTCCCCACCTTGAATTTCGCACCAGGGTTAAGAGCCATCTTATACCAATTGTTGGTAATAAGCAATCAAAAGTAATAACGAAAATAGTAAACGCACAAGGACAAAAGAATTTGTTAACGAGGTTCGGCCAATTGTGCCTACGTCCCCGACAGCGGAGCGGCTGTGTATATTATTAGAGATAATCACAATAGGGTTTACAGAGTCTATTTATATCACAGTACAGTGTACAATTAACCCTATACTATACCGCGGGGGCTTAGCTCCACTCCGCTTGTTGCGCTCCGCTTCGCTCGCTCCAGCGATTGTCTACTTATAACAGAATATGAGCCATACACAACAGGTAAGATGTAATAATGAAGACTTAATCAAGAGATTATTTAATAAAGCAATGACGCTATTGGTAACGACATACTATTACCAATGTTGATGGATAAATCATTCTTGATGCTTATTGGTCAAGTTTGATGTTGATAAATCACTTTGATGCTTATTGGTCAATGTTGATAGCCTGTGTTAATGGTGTTGATGGAGGTGGTTACCATGTTGTTTGTATGTTAGCATTGCATGCATCATGTCATGGTGTTGTTAGTTTGGGGGAAGTTACGATGACTGGGGAGTTCGTCCGAGAGTATGGCAAACTGGCCGTCCGTGGGGATTTATCCGAGAGTTAGGTGGATCAAGTGCATCCATGGTGGTCCATCTGAGAGTAAGTTGGGTCGGCTATCCAAGGGGTTCACCCGTGAGTTTGATGAACTGTCGGCGTTGGCGCTTATTGGCCAATGTGGATATGTAACTTCGAAATCGTCTTCCTAAGTTAGTTATTGGATCCACATTGCATATGGAGTAGCGGAGTAGTTTTGCATCGCATAGCATGTTTATGATGTGACATGATGGATGTGTTATAACATGTTATATTATGATGTTTTATATGCTGCATGATCATTTTGTTAACTGCTCTATTACCATTTATGTTTATACGTACAATTCCTTACTCCCTACTGTTGTTGTTGTTTTGCATGTACCTTTGGTTATGCAGAGGATGGTGAGCAACCAGCTGAGGAGGGATTCCGAGGAGATCGCTTGCTCATAGTATAGATTAGTTATGTTAGTTGTTCTCCGATGTAATATCGGTAATGGTTACCAGCTCTGATTATGTGACATCGAGATTTAGGTTTTTTTATGTTATGTTTTCCTCAATTGTTATTTATGTTTAAAACGTTTTGGATCATGTGGTACTTGTTACCCTTTAGTTTTTAATTTATGGATTTTATTTTATATGATATATTTTTATATTTATCGTATACTGGGTAGTGAGTATCACAAGAAGTGCGTGTAACTCACAATCCCATTTCCCTAGGGTGCACGTCAAGACCTAACACGTCGACTGATTCTCGACTCACCGCTGTGTGCTCCCATTTCTTGGTACCATTCAAATGGTACAATCAATATTCATGAACATGTATGCATGCATGCATGACCAACATTTCCTTTGGTGTAACTTATCTCATGGTCACTGCCACATCTCAATATCCCTTTGCAACCTCATGTTGCTCTCAATCGTCCGACGCCACAATTCTCTTTCCTTACTCAATTTGGCCTACATGACATGCTTATACTTCCTTTTAATCAATTATGCCTTGTCTAATGAGACGTATCAAAGTTTTTCTCTTACTGCAATCTTAAGGAATTATCTAATCATTTTAAGGTAACTAATAGTTATTTATTATTTGTTTCTTAAGTATTCATTAATTAACTATTAATTAATTATTTATTATTTATCTATGATTTATTAATTATTAATTAATTAAGTTATTATTTATTAATTAAGTTATTATTTATTTATTGATTATTTATTTATTCTATTTTCTCTCATAATTAATTATGCTATGCAAACCAAGGTGACACGCTTTGGCACAAAATCTTATCATATCTTATAGGCCAAACCGCTCTTTTGGTCCCTTAAGTTAATTGTTTTGTTTAATTTGGTTCCTTATTTTTTTTTTGTAACAAACCATTCCCTTATGTTTACCAATGTTAACAATGTTGGCCCAAATGTTACTCTCCGTTCAACTCCGTTAGTAACATTCTGACATGTCCGTTAAGTGTCCAATTTGACGCTGACGTGGCCCTGAAAGGGCCAAAACTATGTCGTTTTGAGTGGCATCTTCTTTCTCTTTCCACTCATCCAAAATTAGAACACTCAGGCAGCTCCTCCAACTCCGACAATCTCAAGCATCGACATTGCTCAAACGATCACCATTGGGAACTTCGCCAAGGGACACCTTTTTTTTTCTTCTGATTAATGGGTTTGTGTAAACACAACACATTTTTTTACAATCGTGGTTCCAATAACTAAATGATTTCATTTTTTTAAAACAAAAAAAGGCATGCAAAGGCATCACTGTAATGCAAAAGATCCCAACTAGATTGGCACCTCAAGCATTACACCTAAATTTTATTAAAGAATAAATAAAAAGAATACAAAAAACATGGGGGGCATATACCAAACCCATGGACCTAGGGATTAAATGCCACCAAACTAAACCCTTCCTTAATGAATCTAGGGATTAAATCCGACCAAACTAAACCCTGAATGTAAGTCCCATGATTAGCAAGTTTATCCGCACAAGCATTCCCTTCCCTATAAATGTGAGAACAAATAAACGACATTTTCTTTGTTAAACCCAAACAATTAAGCCATCTAGTTATAAGCTTCCAAGGGACAATCTTCATAGAGGAAAAGGCATCAATGACTAGCTTAGAGTCACATTCTAGCCATAGTCTATCCCATCCTTTGCTATAGGCAATCTCAATTGCAATAATTGCTCCAAGAATCTCAGCATGTAGGGCATGGGAGACTCCAATGTTAAAGGCAAAACAACCCAATGTGGTTGAACTTCTATATCTGAATATGCCTCCATTGGCTGCCATACCAGATGATCCTTTGGTTGCCCCATCGGTATTGACTTTGATCCAGTAGCTATTAGGAGGTTTCCAATTAACTTCAATAATTCTGGTTGCTGTTGCATACTTCCCTTTTATACCAAACCGCTTCAGAATGACAAAGTCCTTGATATCAGAAGAAATATTTCCCATAGAAAGGTTCCCATTCAGAGAAACATTAGCATGAATCATATTAAGAGTAGACTGCAAAGAGATTCTATTATCTTCAAACCTTAATTGGTTCCTAGCATACCAGATAACCAAAATCAAATTAACAATGGAAGCTACAATCACATCCTTTGTCTGAGAACACCAACTTCTGTTACATAGAGACAAGATATAAAGAATAGAGCTTGTATCATTAGAGATGTTAAGACAATTACTGAGCCATAATCAGATTTTCAAAGCAAAGGAGCGGATTAATGAAATTAGGATGAGTTTTCAACATCATGAGATTTAAACAAAAGTGAGTTTTACCTGGAGGGATGTAACATCCCTGTTTTTGTAGGCCTTAGTTAGGGATAATTAAGTGATTATTGAAGCTTAGATACGTGTTATCATGTGGTTAAAAGAAGGGTTAAAGAGGGCTTTGGATTGGTGCAGAGGTTGGAAGAAATTAGGAAAGAATATCCCAACAACAGGTTACACGAGAAAATGTGAAAGAAAACACTTGAGCGTGTTGACGAGGCAACACTCGTGACACGTGACGATGACACGTGTCACTTTTGGACACGTGTCAAGAGCAAATTCCACCAAATTCAAAACATGACACCTAATCTAATGTCGACACCTAATATTCTAATAGTAAGACACCTAACCTAACCTAAACTTAATACATCTAATTCTAATGACACCTAACACTTAATCTAACACCTAGTTTAACATAAACTAATGAGAAGAAAGCAAAATCAATTGCTTCATCTCCTATACGTAAACAAAAGGAGAATAGAGAAGCAAGTGAAATAAAAAAGAAGATAAGTGTGGGAGGCCATTGTTGGAAGCTTGGTTGAAGTGCCACAAGAAAATCATCTTCGGAGAGTTGTTCACAGTTGGATTGTGCTGCAACTTGGTCAAAAGATTTCGGACATGTGGTTCTTAATTTTTTACTTTTTTTATTGTCGGTTTGAGCTCCAAAATGGGAGATATTCAGCCCGCACCGTGGGCTTAGAGTGTGAGATAGTCATCCCGTAACCCACCTACCTGTCACTGTAAAATCGCCGGTAGAGATTCGTTCACTGTTGAATCGGGCTGAAACTTTGTCTGCTGGTTCATGACGTGTAGTTCTTTGTTTTCGCCACTCGAATTGGTGATTCAGGTCTGGAGCATGAGATATGGATCTCGCACAGTAGTAGTTTTGGTAAATTTTCCCTTAGATTCTTGATCTTGTAACACCCTTCTCGAGTGGTGCATTATTTGTGACACTGTTAACATTTTATAAGGCTGAAAATAAAATATGCAGAAATTAAAAACTTAGGTTTGCTCGTAAATGCAGTTTCTCTTTTCGAAAACACAAGATAATAACAATATCGTTACAAGACGTAAGCATTTTCACAAAAGGTTCGAGATTAGAATCATTTTCCTTCTCGAATATAAGTTAATTGAAAGAAAGGTTCCATAATATAAACAAGGGAATGAAATATCTGTTACAATCCCAAATGTAGCCAAAAATAATATAAAAAGAGACTAGGAGTTGCAGCTCCTCAAAACATAGGTTTGTGACTCAAAGACCAAAACAACCAAACTGGCCCAAACACACACACTACCACTCCGAAGACTCTTCAACGGACTCGACCATCATCTCAAGGTCCTCCTCGGGGTCCTCCTCCATGTCCGCCTTCGAGTCCTCCACCGAAGCCTCCTCTGTGTCGCCATGAATCACAATCGGCACCGGCTCCCTCAGAATAGGTCTAGGCCTATAGAGAACGTTCTTTTGGGTCGTATACTATTGCTTTCAAAACACATTTAAGGGAAGTGTACCTTGTCGCAGAAGTAATATAGGATGGAAGTCCAGATATCGTACCTAAGAGATGAATTTTGATAACTAAGTGATAAAGCAAGTACTAAAATAGAGAAATCCTTATGCTATTCAGACTAATCAAGAACTAAAAAGTAAATAATTAATGATAGAGCAATGGTAAAAGATAACAAAAGATAAGAAAAGAGAGAGTTTAGAAATCAAGAGTAAAGGGCCTAGAGTCGTTGTTTCACTTGTGCTTTCGATACCCCCCAAATCCTAATTTTATTCAATTTCGCAGTTGCTTTTCGAATACCAATCCCTCTATGAAAGCTATTAACTATTTGTCAGGCAATTAATATTCTTTTCCCCAGATGAACCCAATGGTTGTCAGGCAAAGAGTTTAAATCATTAGAAAGCATAAAGATCAAAGAGGTTGAATGATTGAAAGGAGTAAATCACGTTTTCTCAAATCTAGATATTAAACCTCGGTTATCCTATAGGTCACCAATTTAATTGGGCTTGATAGCCAAAATATCAATCAATTGATTAAGAGCATACAAAGGGTGCACAATACTAGTATGGGATGAAGAACAACAGAATAACACTATTCAAATTGCAACGTTGAAACCAAATAGAATTGAATTAAAGCTAAGACATAGGGAAAAGGGATTTTACTAACACAAGATCCACCACAACTCTAATGGTGAATTTAGCTACTAATAGTAATAGAGAAAACCAAAATCAACAATGGAAAACGCATACTGGATAATTGAAGAGGGAGAAGTTGTCTCCAACTTAATTTCCAGGTGCCAAAGCCTACTCTAGAAATCAAAACTACAAAAACTATAAACTAGAAAGCTAATAAAAGAGTTCAAGATGTAAAGAAGTAAGAGATGCAAAAGATTTAAAGATGTCTCTAAAGTGGCATAGAAAGCCTCTATTTATAACAAAATCTGTGGACTGGGCCTTGAATTAGGTCTTTTGCACCTTCAGCACGGGCGTGCTCTTCAGCATATCAGGGCGTGCTCAAATATGTCAGGGTTTACTAACTTCTTAGAAAAATGTTCTAGTGCACGGGCTGCAGCACGGGCGTGCTCTCCTGATGGCATTGGCGTGCTTTTTGCGATTGGGACCGTGCTAGCTTCTATCAGACCATGCTTCTCTGAGTCAGGCCTTTATTCAATGTGGCACAGGCGTGCTCTCGGATGGCACGGCCGTGCTAAGTCTCCAGAGGTCAGCTTTAAGTATTTTTGTACGGCTATGTTTGGATGAATGGATTTGGAGGGTTGGCATGAGCGTGCTCTTGCATGGCACGGGCATGCTAACCTCAGAACTTTAGTATTCTGCCAGTTTAATCTCTAAAACCTTCTCTTTTCTTCAAAAGTCCGTTAAACTTCCTCTAAATGTCAATTCTGTCAAAACTTAAGTAAAAGGGTGAAATACAATAATATTTATCCTTAAATGCATCGAAATTTGACCCAAATACCCCTATAAAATGCATAGAATTGAGGTGCATTATATACCGAAAATGAGGGTGCAACGACACGACAGGTGGATCGCGGGGTGGAAGCACAGTGGGAACATCGCCATCCGTAGCAGCAACAGGAAAAGCAGGTACCGACCCCGGGGGTGCAACAAAAGGGGCAGTTGTAGATGCTACGACTGGAGGAACAACCGACGGAACACCATCAACTCGTGGAGGACAACCACAAGAAGAAGCAGAGGAAAGCGGCCCAATGACCCTGATCTTGGTCACTGCCCACGGACCTGTCCTCCTCCTCTATTGCCACTCCATGTGAAGAGGTAGACGGATGGTGAACCATGGACAATCGCTCCGACTTCCCGAATGGTGATAAAGGCGTCTCTGATGTATTCCATGTGCCAGGTGTCTGTGTGTCCAATCCATGAGTCATCTCCTCCGTAGAACTCAACGTAAATGTAAGAAGGCATCGTTCTCATCCGGAATGATGTCGTCTTTACATCAAAAAGGAAGAAGCATAACAAAAGAATAACAGTAATAGGTGAGATTCCTATTCATCAATGACAACATAAGGTAGATGAAAATAACACGACACAACAAAACAAGGCATACTCTTATGATCATATATACATGTTATATCATCAAGATCATTCATATAATTCCAAATCATAAGGCATCTCAAATAAACAAGTCAACATCATATGGGATGATGTCATGTTGCAAGGACCAACAATGCAGCGATGTGACACAATCCCTACTCCATGGAGCTAGATAAATGTCGGAGAGAGTGATTGGGAGTACACGCTTTGCTTGCTGCAGCCAGTCGGCTATATGTGCTAAGACATTGGAAATAATGGGTGTACACTGGCTTTATGCAAAGACGCTCTACACCAATCTTGAACAAGGCAGTGTCTAGTCGAGAGTGTTGGTGTGGGATCTTGTTTTTTCACGGCACAAGAGAGTTACCAACTGGCCACATGTGGAGTTACACACCCTAACGTCCCCTAAGTCAAACCGGCCATCAACACTATATTCGCACTTGCACAAGGTGTAAGCTCAACTCCTAGGCTCACAGGCCTTAACTGACAACAATATGCAACACGTTGAACTTCATATGCGAATGCGATCAATGTGCGTTCGACATCTAATGACGTGTTCCTCCAAGAAACTAGCCATCAGTAGGCCTCATAAGGTAACTCAAGTTACTTGATCGATCTCCACGCCTCCTGGCATTAAGTTTTTATCAAACACATGGTTTCGTTCGTGTTCATGTATTATTCAATTGGCTTACAATCCTAAATGTCCTATGAAGGAAGATTCACAATCTTTCCCTTATCAATTCTTTAATCCTTACTAAGACATAATCACTTGTTGATCAAGTATTTGTGAAGCATTCTTTGTTGTTTAAGTATTATGGCTAACTTGTAACTAATGTCATCGAGAATTTAAAATGTAGTCTTGATCCACTACATGACACACTTAAGCATTCATATTGTAGAATTCTAAGTCCTTCCTTGACTTAGGTTTTCATTTCGCAAAAGCTTGTCCTATAAGTCTTTAATATTATTTTAAGGTTAAGACGAGAGAATTCCTTTTGCCCTTAGAAGTATGGAAATGAGGTACATTGGTACCTTTTTAGTTATCTTTAGGTAAAGAAACTTCTTGAAAAACAATTGAGTTCTAAAGGTACATAGACCTTTATCCTTACTCAAAACCCTCAAAGAAATTGAGTGATAGTGATCAATGAATGGATATGGGGAATAAGTACAAGCTTCCTCCCAGAGGTTCCATCCAAGCCTAAACCATGTTTACACATCTCAATTCTTTTTTGTTTGAAAACATTTGGAATCAAAAGGTTCTTAAGTTTAAACTTCAAAGCCATTTTCCTTTTAGAAAGGTAAGTCCAAAACAAGAAGGAGAGAAAAAGAGTGTGTAAAACACTCCCTGTTTGTCACGGCCGTGGCCACCATCATGGCCAAGCCGTGATAGGTTCTGTCCCCAACATACAGAAAGATCACGGCCGTGAGCCTCATCACGGCTAGGCTATTATGCTTTCTGTCCCCTATATTTTGAGAGATCACGACTGTGAGCCACTTCATGGCTAGGTTGTGCTACCCTCTATTTTCCATTTTATGGGGTATCACGGCCGTGACACCCATCAGGGGCAGGCCATGATCCCTACTATTTCATCCATAACATTTTCTTAAGTTTTCCAAAAACTTCCTTGGCCCATTCTTCGGTTTTTCATGAAAATCAAAACATGGTATAGTTCCAAAAACTCATAAAACTTTATATCGTTTAACATTATAGGTTCAAAAGTATGATTTTTGGATCATTCAGGAGTTATTTAAGTTCGAGAGGTAGTTTTCTGCCTTACTCACACTCAAGCAAAACTTGCCATCACAAGGCTAAGAGTGAAGTTTCACTTCACCAACACATTCCCATGGTAAGCATAATAAGTACAATAATACACTAAACATCTCATAAACATTATCGATCTAAACATATCATCAAAAATCTCCTACCTTGACCAAATTCAAGGCTATGGTCTTTCATCATTTTTAAGCATAGCATCATATAAGTATGTATGGCAATGGTTAGGGTATGGGTAGGGTAATATAGTACCCGTCCCCATACCCGCGTTTTAAAAAAGTACCCTTCCCCATCCCGATACCCACGTGGGTAGCAACCTTGATACTCGTACCCTCACCCGTTAGGTACCTAAGTACCTGTACTCGCACCCATTACCCGCACTTTATATAAGAAATTTGTGGATTTTGAAAATAAGATAAGTAAATATGGTATACCCAAAGGTCTTCGATTGATATAATTTTCATATTATTCACTTTAAACAATAAAATAACTTATTTTTGAACTTATATAAAGTTACATTCCACATAGTAAATATCTTGCATACCAAACTAAAAATGCAATCCGTAAATTTAATAATCAATTTGTGAACCTGAAATATATGAAATGCAAGGTTCAAATACGAAACGTCAAATAATCAATCTCCAAAAAATTAATTAAATATTACAATAAAAAATGATACATTACACTAAAAGGAGTGTTAGTAAAAAAAAAAAAGGAATGCTATTGAATTTCAGAAAAAGCAATATTAATGCCTCCTTTTTATTTCATTTGCCAACGCTTTATGATTATCATTATTATCAAATTTGTTCACAAGACAGAGGAAAACACGTTGAGATTATTGTAAATATTAAGATATTAAATAGAAAAGGAAAACATAGCAACCCAAGCATTTCCATAGGAGATGATTTGATCATATTAATCAAGAAGTAACATTCAAAGTATAAGCGACAATGAAGCTAGCCAAGTGAAACTGATGATGAAGCTCTAGTTTTTTTTTTTTTAAATTTTTTAATGTAATATATTATAATTATGCACATAGAAAATAAATATATAAATAAATAAATAAATATATATAGTGCGGGTATAGAGCAGGGTGGGTATTGGAGTACCCGTACCCGCACCTATCCCCATTAATTTTTGCCGGTAATTACCCGCACCCGGACTCATACCTATTAAGCGGATAATTACCCAACCCATCATGGGTAATTTTTGCGCGTACCCATTGGGTCCGGTACCCATTGCCATCCCTACATATAAGATATCAATCAAGCATATAGAGCATGAAACTAAGATTATTACAAACCAAATCATCAAATACATAACCACACAAGATAAGAAGACCTATAAACACAACTTAGGGTTTTCACCCAAACTAGAAGCCATGTTCATCCACCTATGAGGTGAGATGAAGGTTCACTCCCCATCAACTTCGAAGATTCGAAGGTTGAGAAGAGAAGAGAAGAGAAGACATGGAGTTCCAAGATTCCCAAGCTTGCTTTCTAGGAAAAAACATGGAACCCTTAAGAAGGTCATTTTCGAAAATGCCATGAACATGACAAGAAGTTCATGTTTTTGAAGTAGAAAATGAAGAGAAAGATGGAGATAGGATGCTCACCACAAGAGCTTCAACCTTGAAAGAGATGGTGGTTCTTGACTCTTAGCTTGAATCCTCCAATGAAGAAATCTCCTTCACTAAAGATGAAGAGTATGAAGAGAAGATTGGGGATATGAAGCTAGTTCTTAAACAGAACAAGAAAATATGTAAGGTAGTGTGCATTTCAAAGGTCAATCAATGGAGTTTGAAGATGAACACTAGGGTTCTTACCCTTAGAGAAGATGAAGATGGATGAGAGAGAAGAGAGCAAATGAGACTCTTTGTCTCTTTTTGCCTCCTTAGGTTCGAATATGATGAGAGGAGAGGGAGGGAAATGAGTCTTGCACTCCAAGTGTGATGAGATGGAAGGTTGAGATGGATGAAGGGGATTTGACTTGAATGGATGAGTATTACTTGATAGGGGAGGAGACACTTCGGTTGGTAGAGAAAACCATATTAGTCCCTTACATAAATGGTAAAAGTGAAGATCTTGTTGGGAAAAAGTGGAGACAAGGAGAGAAGGCGTGATAGTGACATGTAGGTGAGGATATTAGGTTATGGTCCTTTGACCCAGCTCTAGGCCCAAACATTTTTGATCTCGGGCCCAAGCCCAAAACTTCACAGGCCCGATAATATTTTTATCAGCTCTGCTCTAAAATAGCAGATAAAACTCAATTAACCTTTTTGTGAGATTAGGGTTGAACATCTGATTACTAATTTTCATTAGCCGGATTACGTTTTCAACCAATTTATTCACAGCAGGCAGTTAAATATAACAGATAAGGATTTTTGGGGCGTTACAACTCTACCCCTCTAAAAAGAATTTCGTCCTCGAAATTCCCTTTGAAGAGGTGCGGATATTGTCTTTTCATCTTGTCCTCACGTTCCTAATTTGCATCTCCAGACACTTCGTTCCATGTGACTTTCACAAACAAGATCTCCTTCCCCCAAAGTTGCTTTACTCTTCTGTCCTCGATCTTAGCAAGCGGTGTCTCGTAGGTTAGATTATCTTTTAATTGTGCTGTATCTGGCTCTATGACATGACTGGGATATACTTCCGCAATTATGAAACATGAAAAACATTGTGAAGGTTTGATAGAAAAGGCTATAAGGCTATTTGGTAAGCTACTGGACCTATCCGACGAAGAACTTGGTAGGATCCAATGAATTTTGGGGTGAGTTTTCTGGACTTCAATACTCTAGCCACCCAGGTCGAAGGTGTGACCCTAAAAAATACACGATCACTTTCTTGGAATTCATGGGGCCTACGCCTCTTTTCCGAGTAACTCTTCTGTCGACTCTGAGTCATCCTCATCGTTTACTGTATCAGTTTGACTTTATCAGTCGTCTTTTGTACCAACCCAGGTCCTAAGGTACGACTTTCTCCTTCCTGATAACAACACAACGGTGTCCTACATCGTCGTCCATACAGAGCTTCATAGGGTGCCATCCCTATGCTAGAGTGAAAATTGTTGTTGTAGGTGAACTCTATCAAAGGTAAGAATACATCCCTGTAACACCCTTTCCGGGGTCATCACATTTACGAACATTTTAAGATACTCTAAGGCCGAAAAACGGGTTAATTAAAACATTTAAGAAAGATAGGGGTGAATTTTTCCTTTTTGCAAGACATAACTGTAAAAGCTCGTAACCGTCTATGCGTGTAAGGTAAATAGCAACACTTCATAATATAAGTTCATAAAGGTTTACATAAGAACCCAACCCGACTACAGAAAGAAAACAGAAAGATACAGACTCATCATAAAAGATTGGAGACGCAGCTCCTAGACATAAGATACTTGGAGTCGCAGCTCCACAAAAGATAAAAGAAAGGTACAGACTCTCTAACACCCTACACTGTCCAACAACATACTACACAGGAAGACATCCCTCGGATCAACCGCTAAATATTTCCTCTGACTTCTCCTTTTCGGAGAGACAAGCGAAAGAAATAGGGAGGTGTGGATAAATCACCTCACTCCTAGTCTCTTCACTCATCGCCATCCAACCAGGACCCATCAAATGAGACCTAACAGGAACCCTAGAAGGGACTACTGCAGGCATCCCTATTGGAGACATAACAGAAGTTGACTTATGTAACACCCCGATTTTCAAGCTTTTTCTAATTATACAATATTTATGAACTTATATTTTATTCGAGGTCATAGGAATGGAAATAAAATATTCTGAGACCATAGTCATGCTCAACGATATCGTAGGAAGCTACGATTAAGTTTTGAGTCGAAAACTCAAACAGAGTTCGGTCTGCATTTTGCACTGACAGTATGATTTTACTGCTCAGGAGACCTTAGATGGACCCATGAACGAGATAGTAAGTCTTAGAATTCGATTCTCTAAGTTTTGGTTAAATTTCACAAAAAATTCAAAAGAATCACTTCTTGACCTTCGTTAGAGTGAAATCCTCAATCGGGTGACGAACGGAGCCGCATATGGACTTACCGGGACCCGACAACGGATAATCTTGATACCACATCATGTTATATCACTTGGGAGAGCTAAACAGCGAAATCTAGACGCGAAATTACCAAAATACCCCTAACTTAACCTTTTTCATGATTTACCATTTTACCCTTGAAACAAATGACCTTTTTACCCTTAATGAATTGTTAAGAAGGCTGGAACAGCCCTCTCAGCCCCCATTTCAGGCACTTCTTCCTTTGAGAGAAACCTCCATTGAAACCTTAAGAAATCCTTGAATCTTTGAAGAAAAACCTTGAATATTTGATCAATCTTCATCCATTTTTGGGTAAGATCACGTCTATGATGTCCTAGCTTCTTGAATCTCTCTCAATCTCATGATCAAAATCCATTTTCATGAAAACCTATTTTAATATCCAAATCTTTGAAAATCCATCGGAAATTGTAGAAAAATCCTTTTAATGGAAAACCAATTTCTTTGAAATCACCTCATCATTCTCTACCTAAACCCAAGAGCTCATGATTCAATTCTCATCCTAGCTCATAACCCTCAATATGGCCGAACCCTATGTTCATGAATGAATAGTGTTTTTGATCAAATTTTTGATTTCTAAGTCTTGATTCCATCCTTAGCTTTCCTATTGTCCTTGAATCCAAGTGATGGAAAACCAAATCAATTTCTAACCTCTTTTGCCCTAAATGGCCGAAACCTTCAAGTGACAAAACCTTGAGTTTTGTTTCACATTTTTGAGTCACATGACTTATATTAGTGTTAACAAAGTTTATGAACCAACCATCCAAAAGTTTGAACCAAATGAGATCCCTAACCCTTTTTACCTTTCATGGCCGAACCCTATACCTGTTAGGGGAAGGAAAACTTGTGTTCTTATGTTATAGATTGATGTTGATTTGTTGTTTGAATTGATTTGTGTTTGATTGTTTTAGGCGACGTGAACGGAACCGGAGCCGGAGCCGAGAACCGATCGAGTTTGCATTGAACTTCTTTTGTGAGGTAAAGGGAGGTAGTCATTTAAGTTTGAGTAGCTTCATAGTGCATGTTTGGTATATGTATTATGATGACTTGATTGTTGAATTGGAGATGAGTTTGAATGATGTATGGATTTGTTTTACTTAATGAAACATAATTGCACTCTTGTTGATAATTTGTGGCATGGATGCCTTACTTGATATTATGATGATGATTATGGATTATTGATGTCTATATATATATATATATATATATATATATATATATATATATATATATATATATATCCTGGATGAGCATAGGACTGGCTATGTCTCGATAATTGTTAAAAGACTCGAAATCCTAAATCTATGTTTTGAAAACCGTGTTTGCAATTAAAAAGTGATTTTTGGGAAAATGTGTTGCTTTTTCAAGAAAAGTTGTCTTTCTTGTTGAAAAATATTTTCTTTTGAAAAGTAAAAAAGTGGTTTTATGAAAAGTCGTGCAAATCGTGTTTTATTTCGGAAAAGCGTTTTAAAAAGACGTGAAACCTTAGAAAGCGGTTTTTGTTTTCAAGAAAGGTGTTTTTCACGGAAAAATGTTCTTTTAATCAAAAAGGATGTTTTGTTTCAAGAAAACCAAAGTATTTTTTGTTTTCCAAAGTGTTTTGAGAAAATGAAACCAAACGAAAAATGATGAACTTTTGAGACGAACCCGAACCTAGTGGCCGAGACGTCGGGGCTAGTGTTTTGTGGAATGAGCACTCGGACTTCGTGTCCTGTGTTGTTGATTTGAGTGGGCTTAATGCCTTTTTGAAACGAGTCGTGGACTTTATGTCTCGACATTTGAAAGAATGAACGCAAAGAAAATAGAAAACCTTCTGTGAACATGCATGAACCGGCAGACGTGCCATTTGGAACCGAGCTACAACTTTCGTAGTTGAGAATTCAGCCAATTAATGCCACTGGGTCTATAGGGGCATTCTGTGTTCGAGATCCCACAAGTGGCCGGTGGCGTAGCAACCCCGTGCCGTGGTAAATCGGTTGCCAAACACGAATGGAAGCGATTCAAAAAGGGTCACAGAAGAAGAGTTCTTGATCACTCTACAGCTTGTTTTCATGTCATTTGTTGTCAAGGTTGTACCCGTAAGTGGAATGCTAGATGGACTTTTCCACCGATTTGTTCAGTGCCTTCTCCCTCTGATAAGGGTAGGCTGCTTGTTAACAGAGTTGCTTCTAAGTTGTAAAATCCCCCTCGGGTGCTATGTACTCGAACTCAAAAATGCCGAAAATATCAAGAAAATAAAATGCTTCATACTATTGAGTACATTGAGAATCTGGTAAACTGGGTTTTCCCTTAGGCCAAATGTTGGCCAGTGATATGATCTTGCAATTGTTGCCAGATTATTATAGTCAATTCATTACGAATGATTTTGACAAACCTTTGCCAGAGATTGCAGGTAACTAGAGAACTGTCGAGCAGAGTCTCTACAGTAGAAAAGGGTAGACTATAGTGATAGTCTATAAAGGGAAAGTAGTCTTAAAACTGCTAAACAAGAAGAAGAATTAGGTCAAGAACAAGTTCAAAGCCTAATACTTCTGTCTTGAAGTTAACAAGAAGGGTTGCAAATGAAGACCTTTGTTTTCATTGCGGTTTGACAAAATATTGGAAAACTGCCAAAGGTACCAGAAAGAGTATAAGAAGAAGAAAGGAAGTATGACTTCCTCCTGGAGCATTGTGTTGTAGAAGTCAACCTACTTCAAAATCATGGGTATTAAATACCGCATGTAGATCTCACATTAATGTGAAGGATCAAAGGGAGTAGTACTTTGACTAAAGGCAAAAGGTCGACGTATGAGTGGAAATGGAGCAAAAGTTGCTACATTGACTCTATGAGTTTAAATTTGCCTTATGGACCTTGTTGGAAGTAAATAATTGTTATTTAGTTCCAGCTGGTAATAGAAACATCACTTCCATTTCTTGTATAGACAAGAGAGGATTTTGAGTTGTAATAAAAGGACATTTGTTGTTCCATTTATTCAACTGATGTTTTTTATACTAGTTTTTATATGAGATATGGACTTGGTGTCCTTGATCTCGATATGCCCATCTATAACATAAATGCGAATAGGGTCAAACAAAGTGATTTAGACCCTCTATACCTTTAGCAATATCTTTTAGACCATATAAGTAAGAAACGCATTTCCAAGCTCCACTAAAATGGACTCTTGGACTCATCCGATTGTGAATCGTTTGAGATATGTAAATCTTCCTTGTTGGGAAATATGACTAAGCCACATTCACCAGTAAGGTGAGAGGGCTGGTGATATTATGGCATGATCCATATTGATGTATGAGGGCCACTAAACAAGTTTGCTAAAAAGGTTGGTTTCCATACTTCATTGCATTTACTAATGATTTCAATAGATATGAATTTGTGTATGACACAAGTGATAAATCTTTGAAAGGTTCAAAGAGTTCAAGATTGAAGTGGAGAATAAATTAGGCAAGAGTATTAAGGTCATACGATCAGATCGTAATGATGAATACTAAGGCCACGAGCTTGATGACTATCTTAGTCGTACCTTGCTAGTCATGGTCCGATCTATGATGAATCAGTCAGAACTCTATCACTCTTTCTGAAGATATGCTTTACTTACAACTATTTCTTACCATTAACTGTGTTCCATCTAAAGCGGTGGAAATGACACCTTATATGATATAGGTGGCCCGAAGGACCAATATGACATTTATGAAGATTTGGCTTGTCAGTTTATTTGTTTTCAAATAAACTTGGACCCAAATAAGATAAATGTACTTTTGTGGGATATCCTAAGGAAACCAAATGATATTATTCCTACAACCCTTTCAAGGACAAAGTGTTTATCGCTAGCACTGGAGTGTTCCTTGAGAAGGAATACATCTCCAAAGGAGACCGTGGGAGGAATGTAGAACTTGGGGAAATCCAAGTGCCACAAAGTACTGATCCGCTTGCAATGGAACAAGAACTGGTTCTACAAGATGTTGTAGTTCAATCACCGGTGCAAGTAACACAAGAATTGCATAGGTCTAACAGGTCACATCACCAACCTAAGAGATATGGTCTTCTCCTGACTCAGGAAGGTGATGTGCTGCTCGTGAATCAAGATGAGCTTGTAACCTACCAAAAGGTCGTAATTGGCCCAGAATCTGATAAGTGGCTTAAGGCCATGGGATCTGACATGGAATCAATGTACACTAACCAGGTTTAGACCTTGTTTGAGCCACCTGAAGGGATAAAACCCATAGGGAGCAAGTGGGTCTTCAAGAAGAAGACTGACATGGATGGTAAGGTGAATACCTTTAAGGCGCGACTGGTCGCGAAAGGTTTCAAACAAATTTATGGTGTAAACTATGAAGAGACCTTCTCCCCAGTTACAATGCTTAAATCTGTTCGGATTCTACTTGCTATTGCTGCATATTACGATTATGAAATCTGGCAGATGGACGTCAAGACTGTGCTCCTAAACGGTAAACTTCTCGAGAATGTGTACATGACACAACCCGAGGTTTTTGTCCATCCAAAGGATGCTGGAAAGGTGTGTAAATTGCAGAGATCCATTTATTGATTAAAGCAAGCTTTCAGAAGATGGAATCTTCGTTTTGATGGAGCTGTAAGCTAGTTTGGATTCATCAAGAACGGGGATGAACCTTGTGTGTACAAGAAGGTTAGTGGGAGTGAGAATGTATTTCTTGTATTGTATGTAGATGACATACTGCTTATCGGAAACGATATCCCTACACTACAAAATGTAAAAACATGGTTAGAGAAATGTTTCTCGGTAAAGGACCAAGGCGAGACCTCCTAAGTGTTAGGACTCAAGATCTATAGAGATAGATCGCTGAGGATGCTCAACCTTATTCTGAATACATATGCTGACAAAGTGCTCAGGCACTTTAAATATGCATGCTTTGAGCATGACAAAAAGGTACCAAATTGATTTCAGTGAAGGTCACTGAACTGTAGTCAAGAACTGAAGATACATTCTTGCCAAATGAAGGTGAGGAAGAGGTTGTTGTAATGTGTTACATCGATGTTGTTTCCAAACCGATAAAGATGATTCCAGATCGCAGTCTGGATTTGTGTTTTACCTAAATGGTGGCATTGTGAGCTTGAAAAGGTTTCAAGTGTAAGACAGTTGCTTATTTTATCACAGAGGCGAGTATATAGTTGCCTCAAATGCAAATTTAGAGGCCGTTTGGATCGGGAAGTTCATTTATGAACAAGGCATAGTTCCTAACTTTGCGAACTCCATTGATCTCATTGTGATGATGGTGGAGTAATCGCCTAAGCAAAGGAAACTTGATCTCACCAGCGATCCAGACATATACTTATGCGCTTCCACCTCATTTGATAGATGATCGATAGAGGAGATGTGAAGATGTGCAGAATGACAACACTGAACAATCAGCTAATGGAGTATCATGCTCAATAGCATTATGACACTCACACTAGATCGATGGATGTCAGATTGATGCCCGATTGGCTCTAGTGCTAGTGGGAGATTGTTGATGTAAGCCCTAGTGGCCAATCTATTTGGAATAGATCATCATTTGCGTCATGACTTTGATCATATATTTGATATATGAACAAGGCATTAATTTATTATGTTATTGGTATTTAGCATAATAAAGTCCTTAGAATAGGCAGTTCATTTAATGGAACATCAAATGTGACTTGATCGTGAGATCCTATTAAGCTATAGAACGCTATTCTTAAAATGTCCGTAGTCAAGTATTATTGTTAATTAGGACAACAATAATACATAGAGACTATTGTGTGAGTAGACTGATGACCATATCTCACGGGTCATGGATATGTGATATCAAGTCAACACACAGGTGCAAATATTAGGAGTAATATTTGTATTGGATTGACCCACTGTGAGAACGCAGCATCATAGCTATGTAAGTGTCATAAGTGCTTCTCATGGCGACCATAGTGAAGTATTCCTTCGACTTGAAGTCACTACGATTCCTACATGTGGAGTTGTAGGCTTTAATGCTATCAAACGTCATCCGTAACAGGATGATCATAAAGGTAGTTATTGGGCCTGCAATGAAACATATTGAGGGATGTAAGTGATTTAGATAGGATTCGTCCCTCCTACATAATAGGAGTAATGTCATGGGCCTCTCGATAGAGTAAGACGTGAAATATGCGTGGCTACGTAGAAATGGGCCAATATGTGATATTGGACCCATTTGTGATTACACGTATACTCGGGAATTGAGAAATAAATAATTGAACTTAACATGGATGACACATTTATGCCTTGTGTTCAATTAAGACATAAGGACAAAGGGACATTTACTACACGGTTATTTTGGTTACCATAAGGTATATATCGTATCATCGATATTCTCACTAATTGGGTAACAATGATGTATTGCTAGATGTCGCTCATTGTTTATAATATTAAATGTGATTTAATATTATTGCCAATTTATTAAGAACTTATAGGGTCACACGCATAGAGTAAATAGTCGGAAAATGAATTAATTTATTAAATATGATTTAATAATATTAATTATAGATTGGGCCTGTAGCGTACAAGCCCAATAAGGTTAGGGTAAGTGGGTGACAACTTATAATGTTGTGCACATCACTTAAGCGCTAAGAAGCTTACTGCGCATAACCTAGCGACCGTCACACCTCCTTGGTATGCGCGCCCCACCCCTGCCGTCAGCCAGCACGATGTTTTCTCCAACGGTAATTTGTTCGCGTGGACTACGTAGAAGTGCTACTCCATTACGGTACTGGTGATAGCGTTCATCCTCCTCCTCAAAGCAGTGTTCGTAGTGCTCGTGATCAAGAAAGCAGAATTGTTCTTCCCCTCGCAGTGTTCGCGGTAAAGCTTCGCTACAAGAGGTAAACACTACAATCATGAGTCATGACCATTCGCATGGATCATTTGGTGGTAATTTTTCCGCTGCGTTTTTATTTTTAAATACACAAATTCCCAACAGAAAGCTAGCACCTAAATTCATAGGACCGTTTCAGATTCTTCGACGAATCGGCCCTGCAGCCTATCAGATAGCTTTACCACCCAATTTGTCAAATCGACACGACGTCTTTCACGTCTCTCAACTCAGAAAATACCACCTTGATCCATCACACATGTTAGAGCTCGAATCAATCCAGCTGAAGGAGAACCTTCAGTAAGAGGATTCACCTGTTCAGATCGTGGATAGAAGGATCAAGGAACTGCGCGGCAAACATATCCCTCTGGTGCGAGTGGAGTGGAACCCGGTAAGAGGAGATTCAACGTGGGAGTGTGAACCGGAGATGCGCCAGAGTCATCCTTATCTGTTTTCAGGTATGCGATGGAATCGGGGATGAAATTTTCTGTAAGGGGATGGTAATGTAACATCTCGATTTTTCTGTAACTCTAATCGAGTTGGTTAATCTCGATTAGGGCTCTAGATGCTTGTGTGAGTTGTTTTGTTTTAGTTTAAGGCCTAGTTAGAAGCTTAGGAATAGTCTTGAACAAGGTTGGAAGTGCGTAAGGTATTAAACAAGAAACTGGGGAAGTAAGAGGTTTGGACGGATCTTTCCCGTTGAACAGCACGCTCAAGCGTGGGAAGGAAGCATGCCCTAGCATGCTGAGTGCGTTTGCCAGCTGGTGTGCTTTCCGACGCGTGTACAACACATGTCAGGCCAGGGTGAAGGCGGAGTGGACAAGGTTCCCCGCTCAAGCATGGGAGAACCCTACGCTCAAGAGTCGGCACGCTCAAGCATGGGCACGCTTAAGCGTGCTGATAGTCCACATGTAACATCCTTACCTGGGCATCACATTTACGGACATTTTATAAAACTCTAAGGCCAAAAAATGGGTTAATTAAAAACATTTAAGAAAGATGGGGTAAATTTTTCCTTTACGCAAGACATGAATATAAAAGCTTGTAACAGTTATGCGTGCGAGGTAAATCGTTTCATAATATAAGTTCATAAGTTCATAAAGATTTACATAAGAACCCAACCTCTCTCTTTCGGCCAACCATGTTGTTTTAGACTATTCAAACAAGACCCTTCTTTTCTCCGAGCAATCTGGATTGATGCCTGCCAACAAGAGTATTTTGATGGGTGGACAATCAGACGGATGTGTGGTGCTGTTCTATTTGGAGAGAAAGGAGACTCCTAGTGTCGGAGTTTTACCTATCGTGCTAGATTTTTTAGAAGTGTTTCCCGATGATGCTCCCGGGCTGCCATCGAAGAGAGAGGTGGAGTTTTCTATAAAGCTTGTACCGGGGGCTGGGTTTATTTCGATAGCGCTATATCGGATGTCTCCAGTTGAGCTAACGGAGCTGAAGAGGAAGTTGGACGAGATGTTAGGCAAAGAGTTCATCAGACCTAGTGCATCTCCGTGGGGAGCACTAATGCTGTTTGTGAAGAAGAAGGATGGGAGTTCGAGGCTATGCGTAGACTATCGTCTACTGTACAAAGTGACAATAAAGAACAAGTATCTATTACCACGGATAGATGATTTGATCGATCATCTGAAAAGAGCACCTGTGTTTTCTAAGAACCATCTGCGATCTGGATACCATCATATCCGGGTTAAGAAGGAGGATGTGCCAAAGACTGCTTTGTGAAGTCGGTATGGTGACTACGAGTACTAAGTTTTGCCTTTCGGTGTGACTAATGCTCCAGCTGTGTTCATGAACTATATGAATAGGATCTTTCGACCGTTCCTTGACAAGTTTCTTGTTGTTTTCATCGACAACATCCTTGTATACTCCTCGAGTAGAGAGGAACACCAAGAGCAACTCACGGCGGTCTTGCAAGTGCTAAAGGACCGGCAGTTATATGCTAAACTGTCGAAGTGCGAGTTCTGGTTAGAGGAAGTTCAGTTTCTAGGCCATGTGATTTGTAAGGATGGGATCGCAGTGGATCCTACGAAAGTTGAGGCTGTAGTGAATTGGGAAAGCCCTAAGTCTGTAAGTGAGGTGAGAAGCTTTCTTGGTTTAGCGGGCTACTATCGGCGGTTCATAGAAGGATTCTCTAAGATTGCGTTACCCATGACGTAGTAGACAAGAAAGGGGAAGGCGTTTGAGTGGTCAGAGACTTGCAAGCAAAGTTTCCAAGAGCTGAAGAGAAGACTGACCACATCACCTGTGTTGGTGCAACCAGATCCATTAGGGTGATTTGATGTATACTGTGATGCATCTTATCAAGGCTTGGGATGTATGCTCATGCAAGAAGGAAAAGTGGTGGCGTATGCGTCCAGACAGTTAAAAGTACATGAGCGGAACTACCCAACGCATGATCTGGAATTGGCTACGATAGTGTTTACATTGAAGATATGAAGACACTATCTTTATGGTGCTAAGTTCATTGTATTTTGTAACCATAAAAGCCTGAAGTATTTGTTCGATCAGAGAGAGTTGAACATGAGGCAGCGAAGGAGGATGGAATTCATTAAGGACTATGAATTCAACCTGCAATACCATCCAGGTAAGGAGAATGTAGTAGCGGATGCGCTCTGTAGGAAGTCCCTACACCTGTCTGCAATGTGGTAAAGGAGCTAGAGCTATTTGAGGCGCTTAGAGATCTGAATCTGGAAACGGAAATCGTTGAGGATAATTTGAATCTGGGGATGGTTAGAGTAACTATCGATTTCCTGAGTCTTTTATGGAAGAAGAAAGTTGAGGATAAGTACCTTGACAGTGTAAACCAGTTAATAAAGGAAGGTAAGGTATGGTGATCGGGTTTATGTGCTAGCGGATAGCATGGTTAAGAATATGATCATGGAAGAAGCACACAAGAGCAAGCTAAGTTTCCATTCGGGGGCTACCAAGATGTATCCGAACCTGAAGAAGCTGTTCTCGTGGCAGGGGATGAAGAAAGATGTAGCGGCGTATGTCCTAACCGGCATGGTGTGTCAGAAAGCAATGGTTGAACACCAGAAGCCGGTAGGGTTGTTGCAATCGCTAGATGTTCATGAATGGAAATGGGATAGCATTGTCATGGACTTTGTTTCTGGGTTGCCGAGAACTCAGAAAAGGTGTGATGCAGTTCGGGTAATCATTGACAGGTTGACAAAGTGTGCTCACTTCTTACCCATCAACCAGAGTTACTCTCTGGAGCGATTGACTTAGATTTACATCAAGGAGGTTGCGATGCTGCATGGGGTACCTTCAAGTATCGTTTCGGATTGTGACCCAAGGTTTACCTCAAGGTTTTGGAGAAGCTTGCACAGTGCGATGGGAACTAGGCTAAGTATGAGTTCTGCTTATCATCCTCAAACAGATGGTCAGTCTGAACGCACAATTCAATCTTTGGAGGATCTCTTAAGAGCGTACGTGTTGGAGAGCATAGGAAGTTGGGACGAGTTCCTTCCATTGATCGAGTTTACTTATAACAATAGTTTCAATTCAAGTATTGGCATAGCGCCGTACGAGGCACTATATGGACGTAAGTGCGGGACTCCGTTGTGCTGGTTTGAAACTGGAGAGAGTCAGTTGTTAGGTCCGGAGCTGGTACAGCAAACGACGGAACAAGTTCGTGTGATCCGGGAAAAGATGAAGATTGTAAGGGATAGCCATAAGAGATACGCCGACAATAGGAGAAGACCCTTGGAATTCAAGAGGGCGACCATGTCTTCATGAGAGTTACCCTAAGAGCTGGAGTGGGCAGAGCGATCAAATCCAGAAAGCTAGCACCTAAATTCATAGGACCGTTTCAGATTATTCGACGAATCGGCCCTGTAGCCTATCAGATAGCTTTACCACCCAATTTGTTAAACCTACGTGGGAGCGTGAAGCGGAGATGCGCCAGAGTCATACTTATCTGTTTTCAGGTATGCGATGGAATCGGGGATGAAATTTTCCGTAAGCGGGATGGTAATGTAATATCCCGATTTTTCTATAACTCTAATCGAGTTGGTTACTCTCGATTAGGTCTTTGGATGCTTGTGTGAGTTGTTTTGTGTTAGTTTAAGGCCTAGTTAGAAGCTTAGGAATAGGCTTTAACAAGGTTGGAAGTGCCTAAGGTATTAAACAAGAAACTGGGGATGTAAGAGGTTTGGACGGCTCTTTCCCGCTGAACAGCACGCTCAAGGATAGGAAGGAAGCATGCATTAGCGTGCCGAGTGCGTTTGCCAGCTGATGTGCTTTCTGACGCGAGTGCAATATGTGTCAGGCCAAGGTAAAGGCGGAGTGGACAAGGTTCCATGCTCAAGCGTGGAGAGAACCCCACACTCAAGAATGGGCACGCTCAAGCGTGCTGATGGTCCACATGTAACACCCATTCCGGGGCATCATATTTACGGACATTTTATAAAACTCTAAGGCCGAAAAATGGGTTAATTAAAAACATTTAAGAAAGATGGGGTAAATTTTTCCTTTTCGCAAAACATGAATATAAATGCTTGTAACATTTATGCATGCGAGGTAAATCGTTTCATAATATAAGTTCATAAAGATTTACATAAGAACCCAAACTCTCTCTTTCGGCCAACCATTTTGTCTTAGACTGTTCAAACAAGACCCTTCTTTTCTCAGAACAATCTGGATTGATGCCTGCCAACTAGAGTATTCTGATGGGTGGACAATCAGACGGATGTGTGGTGCTGTTCTCTTTGGAGAGAAAGGAGACTCCTAGTGTCGCAGTTTTACCTATCGTGCGAGAATTTTTTGAAGTGTTTCCCCGATGATGCTCTCGTGCTGCCACCGAAGAGAGAGGTGGAGTTTGCTATAAATATTGTACCGGGGGCTAGGCCTATTTTGATAGCTCCATATCGAATGTCTCCAGTTGAGCTAACGGAGCTGAAGAGGAAGTTGGACGAGATGTTAGGCAAAGAGTTCATCAGACCTAGTGCATCTCCGTGGGGAGCACTAATGCTGTTTGTAAAGAAGAAGGACGGGAGTTCGAGGCTATGCGTAGACTATCGTCAGATGAACAAAGTGACAATAAAGAACAAGTATCTGTTACCACGGATAGATGATTTGATTGATCAGCTGAAAGGAGCACCTGTGTTTCCTATGATCGATCTGCGATCTGGATACCATCAGATCCGGGTTAAGAAGGAGGATGTGCCAAAGACTGCTTTTCGAAGTCAGTATGGTGACTGCGAGTACTAAGTTTTGCATTTCGGTGTGACTAATGCTCCAGCTGTGTTCATGAACTATATGAATAGGATCTTCCGACCGTTCCTTGACAATTTTTTTTATATTTTAATCGACGACATCTTTGTGTACTCCTCGAGTAGAGAGGAACACCAAGAGCATCTCAGGGCGGTGTTGCAAGTGCTAAAGGACCGGCAGTTGTATGCTAAACTGTCGAAGTACGAGTTCTGGTTAAAGGAAGTTCAGTTTCTAGGCCATGTGATTTGTCAGGATGGGATCGCAGTGGATCCTGCGAAAGTTGAGGCTGTAGTGAGTTGGGAAAGCCCTAAGTCTGTAAGTGAGGTAAGAAGCTTTCTTAGTTTAGCGGGCTACTATCGGCCTATCATAGAAGGATTCTCTAAGATTGCGTTACCCATGACATAGTAGACGAGAAAGGGGAAGGCATTCGAGTGGTCAGAGGCTTGCAAGCAAAGTTTCCAGGAGCTGAAGAGAAGACTTACCACATCACCTGTGTTGGTGCTACCAGATCCATTAGGACGATTTGATGTACACTGTGATGCATCTTATCAAGGCTTGGGATGTGTGCTCATGCAAGAAGGAAAAGTGGTGGCGTATGCCTCCAGGCAGTTAAGAGTACATGAGCGGAACTACCCAACGCATGATCTGGAATTGGCTGCGATAGTGTTTAAATTGAAGATATGAAGACACTATCTTTATGGTGATAAGTTCAGTGTATTTAGCCACCATAAGAGCCTGAAGTATTTGTTCGACCATAGAGAGTTGAACATGAGGCAGCGAAGGAGGATGGAATTCATGAAGGACTATGAATTCAACCTACAATACCATCCAGGTAAGGAGAGTGTAGTAGCGGATGCCCGCGGGAGGAAGTCCCTACACATGTCTACGATGTGGTAAAGGAGCTGGAGCTGTTAGAGGCATTTAGAGATCTGAATCTGGAAAAGGAAATCGTTGAGGATAAGTTGAATCTGGGGATGGTTAGAGTAACTAGCGATTTCCTGAGTCTTTTATGGAAGAAACAAGCTGAGGATAAGTACCTCGAGAGTGTAAACCAGTTAATAGAGGAAGGTAAGACTTCGGAATTCAGAAGAGGTATAGATGGTCTGCTTAGGTATGGTTATCGGGTTTGTGTGCTAGCGGATAGCAAGGTTAAGAATATGATCATGGAAGAAGCACACAACAGCAAGCTAAGTTTCCATTCGGGGCTACCAAGATGTATCCGGACCTGAAGAAGCTATTCTCATGGCAGGGGATGAAGAAAGATGTAGCGGCGTATGTCCTAACCTGCTTGGTGTGTCCGAAAGCAAAGGTTGAACATAAGAAGCCAGCAGGGTTGTTGCAATCGCTAGATGTTCCAGAATGGCAGTAGGATAGCATTGCCGTGGACTTTGTTTCTGGGTTTCCGAGAACTCAGAAAAGGTGTGAGGCAGTCTGGGTAATCATTTATAGGTTGACAAAGTGTGCTCACTTCTTACCTATCAACCAGAGTTACTCTCTAGAGCGATTGACATAGATTTACATCAAGGAGGTTGTGAGGCTGCATGGGGTACCTTCAAGTATCGTTTCGGATCGCGGCCCAAATTTTACCTCAAGGTTTTGGAGAAGCTTGCACAGTGCGATGGGAACTAGGCTAAGTATGAGTTCTGCTTATCATCCTCAAACAGATGGTCAGTCTGAACGCATAATTCAATCTTTGGAGGATCTCTTAAGAGCATACGTGTTGGAGAACATGGGAAGTTCAGACGAGTTCCTTCCATTGATCGAGTTTACTTATAACAACAGTTTCCATTCATGTATTGGCATTGCGCCATACGAGGCACTATATGGACATAAGTGCGGGACTCCGTTGTGCTGGTTTGAAACTGGAGAGAGTCAGCCGTTAGGTCTGGAGCTAGTACAGCAAACGATGGAACAAGTTCTTGTGATCCGGGAAAAGATGAAGATTGCAAGGGATAGCCATAAGAGCTACGCCGACAAGAGGATAAGACCCTTGGAATTTCAAGAGGGCGACCATGTCTTCATGAGAGTTACCCCAAGTGCTGGAGTGGGCAGAGCGATCAAATCCAGAAAGCTGGCACCTAAATTCGTAGGACCGTTTCAGATTCTTTGACGAATCGGCCCTGTAGCCTATCAGATAGCTTTACTGCCCAGTTTGTCAAATCTACACATCGTCTTTCACGTCTCCGAACTCAGAAAGTACCACCCTAATCCATCACACATGTTAGAGCCCGAATCAATCCAACTGAAGGAGAACCTTGAGTACGAAGCTTCACCTGTTCAGATCGTGGATAGAAGGATCAAGGAACTGTGCGGAAAACATATCCCTCTGGTGCGAGTGGAGTGGAACCCGGTAACAGGAGATTAAATGTGGGAGCGTGAAGCGGAGATGCGCCAGAGTCATCCTTATCTGTTTTCAGGTATGCGACGGAATCGGGGATGAAATTTCTGTAAGGGGGGTTGTAATGTAACATTCCGATTTTTCTGTAACTCTAATCGAGTTGGTTAATCTCTATTAGGTTTTCGGATGCTTGTGTGACTTGTTTTGTGTTACTTTAAGGCCTAGTTAGAAGCTTAGGAATAGGCTTGAGCAAGGTTGGAAGTGCCTAAGGTATTAAACAAGAAACTGGGGATGTAAGAGGTTTGGACGGCTCTTTCCCGCTGAACAACACACTCAAGCGTGGGAAGGAAGCATGCCCTACCGTGCTGAGTGCGTTTGCCAGCTGGTGTGCTTTCTGACGTGTGTGCAACACGTGTCAGGCCAGGGTGAAGGCGGAGTGGACAAGGTTCCACGCTCAAGCGTGGAGAGAACCCACGCTCAAGAGTGGGCACACTCAAGCATGGGCACGCTCAAGCGTGCTGATCGTCGACATGTAACACCCTTTCTGGGGTATCATATTTACGGACATTTTATAAAACTCTAAGGCCGAAAAATGTGTTAATTAAAAACATTTAAGAAAGATGTGGTAAATTTTTCCTTTTCGCTAGACATGAATAAAAAAGCTTGTAACATTTATGCGTACGAGGTAAATCGTTTCATAATATAAGTTCATAAGTTCATAAAGATTTACATAAGAACCCAACCCGACTACAGAAAAAGGATTGGAGACGTAGCTCCTAAACACAAGATACTTGGAGACGTAGCTCCACAATAGATAAAAGGAAGCTACAGACACTCTGACATCCTACACTGGCCGACAACAGATTACACGGGATGGCATCCCTCGGATCAACCGCTGAATGCTCCCACTGACTTCTCCTTTTATGGAGAGACAAGTGAAAGGAATAGGACGGCATAGATAGATCATCTCCCTCCCAATCTCCTCAATTCTTGCTTTCCAACCAGGACCCGTCAAAAGAGACCTAATAGGAATCTTAGCAGGGACCACTGCTGGAATTCCTAGGGAAGACATTGCAAAATTTGACTTAGAAGAAACTTTTCTAACAAGCAGCCTATCCCTAATAGAAGGAGAAGACACTGAACGCATCGGTGGAAAAGTCCATATGGCATTCCACTTACGACTACAACCCTGACAGCAGACGACATGAGAACAAGCGGCAAAGCGGTTAAGAACCCTTCCTCTGCGCTCCTTGCGGATGGTGAGTGTGGCTCTTCACACGTACGTTACTAAAAGCCCATCAGGACTAGTTGTCCAAACGCTGTAACCACTGGGAGGCTCAACAGAGAGATGCATCCGAAGTGCCAGGAGTAGTCTCGATAGTACGACCTTCTCGGGAGACAAATAGAGAAGCACATAACGATGCAATACAAGGTAATGAGGTGAGATTCTCATTCATCAGCACAACACATGGTAGAAGTAAAAACGGTACGACACACAAGATAACTACATACTAATCATGCATATGATACATCTCAATATCTCATATAAATCAATCAACAGCATAAGACATCATCAACACAGGATAATAATGTATAACATAAAAATGTATCCATCAACAGTCATGTAATGCAATGCGATGTACATGACTCAATGCCATATCCCACAAGGGTAAGACTCTGACCCCTACTCCATAGAGCTAAACATAACTGGAGTGAGTGATTAGGAGAACATTGTCTGCGTTATCTCAGCCCCACAGTGCCACATCAAGATCGTAATTGCTATAGTGGCTCATGCCAGACGTTATTTACCCAGATCATGATTTGCCCTATATTAGAGAAGCTACTCTCTGGCCACATGTGTCCTTTCCCACCCCCGACGTCCCCAAGATCCTCAAGATTGATACCTCAGACAATCGCACCTGCACATAGTTGTAAGCTCAACTCCTTGGCATAACGCCCAACTCATGCACAGATGCGTATGCATGTCAAGACAATGTCACAACACCAAAACAAGTAATTCATCATTACTGTAGCACGACGTTTATCTATTGATAAATCACAGGGCACCCCTACAGGATCCACTTCCACACGACTCGCCATCATTTGTCCATTCTTGGTTTCATTCCTTGCGTTCGCGTACAACTCCGTCGTTCGGAAAAAAATGTTCAAGTCTTATGACATGTTATTCCATATCCTAAGCGTATTATTGAAAATAGAATCCACAAGTCTAACGCCCCGATTTTCACGTTTTCTAATTCTTTAGTATTTTAACGTTTTTATTTTATTCGAGGTCTTAGGAATGGAAATAAAATATTCCGAGACCATAGTCATGCTCGACGATATCGTAAGAAGCTACGATTAAGTTTTGAGTCAAAAACTCAAACGGAGTCCGATCTGCGTTTTTACACTAACAGTATGATTTTACTGCTCAGGAGACCTCAGATGGACCCGTAAACGAGACATTAAGTCTTCGAATTCGATTCTCTACGTTTTGGTTAAATTTCACAAAAACTTCAAAAAAATCACTTCCTGACCTCCGTTCGAGCGGAATCCTTAATCGGGTGACGAACGGAGCCACATATGGATTTACCGGGACTCGCCAACGGATAATCTTGATACCACATCAGCCCAGGACACTTGGGAGAGTATGCCAGAGTCGTCATGACGTTCGGAAATATCTGGACGCAAAATGACCAAAATGCCCCTAACCTTAGTCTTTTACACTTTTACCATTTTACCCTTTTGGCAAATGACCATTTTTCCCTTAAGTGAGCTTTTAAGAGGCTGAACTCAGCCCCTCCAGCCCTCATTTTCTCACAGCCCCTCTCCCTTTAGAACACCATAGTTGTTCTTGAGAGAAACTCCATCTTCTTCTTGAAAAGCTTGAATCACTTGTTAGAATCACTTGATTCCTTGAGCAATCTTCCTTCATTTTAAGGTAAGATCACTTCTATGATGTCTTAGCTTCTTGAATCTCTCTCTATTTCAAGATCAAACTTCATTTTCATGAAAAGAAATTCTTAGATCCAAAACTTTGAAAATCCATAGGAATTTGTAGAAAAATCCTTTTGATGTGAAACCAATTTCTTTGAACTCACCTCATCATTCTCTAACTAAACCCAAGAGCTTATGATTCAATTCTCATCCTAGCTCAAAAAGCACAATATGGCCGAACCCTATTTGATGATGATGAATAGTGTTTTCATCAATTTTTGATTTCTAACACTTGATTTCATCCTTAGCTTTCCTATTGCCTTTGAATTCATGAAATGGAAAACCAAAATCAATTCCTAGCTTTATTTTCTTTAGGGTGGCTGAAACCCTTAGGTAGAATTGATGAGTTTTGCTTTGATTGTTGTTTAATGTTTGATTGTTGTGTTGTTGTAGTTGGTGACGATTGTTAGGAGGTTCACAAACCGATCAACCGAATTTGATCCGGATATCTGCTCTTCAACAGGTATGGGGGGTGAAACTCATCACACCAAAATGGTGGTGGTGAAGATGGTTGTTTAGTTTATGTGTGGGTGAAGTGCTTTGGTTTGGGTTGACCAATTAGTTTGGTTCTCTTGGAGAACTATGTGTAGTATTTGTAGTTTATGCTTATATGCCTTATCATGTGTTTTATGATGATGTTGTCTAGGTGAGAAAATAATTTCATGCATGTTGAAAAACCTACTATGATCACTAGATCAAGTATGGACTTTTGTGCTTAATTATGATGCAATGATGTGTGTTATTGGTTATCATAATTGTGTAAGTTTTGTGAGCCATAATTTGGTTAGTTAGTGAAGCAAACCTTCACATTTGTTCCTAATAGGCTTTTGGCCATGTCCTTAAGAAAAGGAAGAATATGAGTAGTTCTTGGACAAATCAAAGTTTTGAAGTAATGAAAGTGTTTTTAATAACTTATGTTTTTCAAAGAAAAACCCTAAGTGACTTTGATCCAAAGATCAAATGGAATTAAATCTCAAAGTGTTTTCACCATAGTGAAACTTGTTTTATACCTTATCCTTAGTTCATCTAGTTAATCAAGTGACTCAAAATAAGACAAGAAGTGTTTTCATGAAGGGAATCAAAATGGTTCCATAAGGTTAATGTCTTGTTTTAAGGCAACTTTTTGCTAAGCGAATTTATCTTCGCTAATCGAAAACAGAGGAATTTCAAGTTAGGCATCACTGCCTCACTTTTGCTAAGCGAATTAATATTCGCTAAGCGAATCCAGAGAATTTCGCTACACGAATTCTGTTTCGCCGAGCGATCCAGAGGAGTTTCAAAAGAGGTGTAACCGCCTCCATTTTCGCTACGCGAATTATGTTTCGCCGAGCGATGCAGAGGAGTTTCAAGGGAGGTATCACTACCTCAATTTCGTTCAGCGAATGGAATTCCGCTAAGCGAATTTCGTGCTTTCAGAAAATGCTAAAAATAGAGTAAGTGGTTCAAAAGTTGTTTCAAATCAAATGAGTTTTCAATTGAGAAGTTGTTTTGGTTTACAAAGGAGTTTTTAACTCAACTCGTAAAGTTTTACGTATAAAAACCTAAGTTAAGTAATAAACTTAGAGTTGAAGACAAGGGTTAATTAAATATGGTATGCGGTGGAACAAGACCATATACTATACCATTGATGATTTAGTACATCAATGACTTCATAAGACATAAACACAAACATGAAACGTTTTAGGTTTTGAAACAGTAGTTCGATGACGGACCGGTGATTCGGACCCCGATCAGTAGTTCAATTGTTTCAATCTTGTGATGACTCGATCCCGGAGGGATCACGAGATTTATCCGGTAGATAAAGGTTTTGTTTTTCAAAGACGCGTATAGTTCCTAAGGAAAAGAACCTTAGTGGACCTCGAGGTTTACTCGGGGGGTAGACATTGCTTGATCGCATCTGCTTTGTGTAAGCATTGGCATTTCATTTGCATAGTTGTAAGGCCTTGAGCCTAGGAGTTGAGCTTACACCTTGATGCGGGTGCGAATCTTACGGTAACGATCTTTAATGGTCTTTTTGGAGGTATCAGGGTTGGAAGGACTGATATGTGACCAGTTGGTAGCTCTTTTATGTCGTGGCGAATCCGTGCAATACACTGATATCCTCTACTAGATGCCGTACTTTTCATGTTTGGTCGAGAGTGTTTCCATAAAGCCAGATACGTGCACGTTACAAATGTTGTAGCATCTTGCTCATGGCTGGCAGAAACCGGAACATGTCCTCCCATTCACTCTCTCCGACGTTTTGTTAGTTCCATGGAGTAGGGGTCAGAGTAGTATCCAGTGGCATTGGCATTGAGTCATGTACATTGCACTGCATTGCATGGCTATTGATGTTTACATTTACTGTTATACATCGCTGTATTGTTTAAGAATGCCTGATATTATGCTGTTAACTGTTTAACATGATTTATATTGAGAATTTTAGTAAGCATGTTGGGTATGTTGTTACCTGGTGAGTCGTCCCGTTTTTACTATTATTGTTTTGTTGTGTTGATGAACGGGAATCTCACACATATCTGTATGTTTTCTGCTAGTACTTGCTGTTGCTGCTTGAACAGATGGACGTGACAATGGTTCAGTTCAGTAGTTTCCTTGAGCCCGGAGGCGGACTCTTTTTGTTGTTTTAGTTTTGTCGGCCAGACTATGTCAATTTTTGTAGTACCTTTTGGGAGCTACGACTCCTAGTACTTATTATTCTTATGTCAGTTATACATTAGACCTATGTCTGTATACAATATTATTTCTGCTTCTATTTTCTGTTCTGTATTTATAATACAGTATGTTTAGAAATGCATGGTGAACCTAAATTCATTTATTAGTATTATTTGCCTTTACTAATCCCATTACATCTTTGTGAAAAGAAAAAAAAATCATATTTTCTGCATTAATAAATATTTTTGGCCTTATAAACGTTCGGGAATGTGAAACTCGGGAAAGGGTGTTGCAACAAGGATTCCTTCATCATATCTTCTGACTTATCTATCAAAGGAAACATTACTTATTTTGTATAAGTAACTCTTTGTGGTTAAGTATTATGGATCCTTAGATAAACTAAATCATCAAGGGTGTGGGATATGGTCTTCCATGACCACAAGGTATAGGTGCATATCTTTTATTTAGTCTTTGTGAGTTCATTATGGAACTCACTGAATTTCCTTTTTGAAGATAATACATAATTACGCTACTATAGTAAGATCTTCAAAATACTTTCTTTGGTGGTAGACTAGTTCATGAAATCTCCTTTATCAAATATAGTTTTGAAAAACTCTATACATATACTCGTAAGGTATCCAAAACCACAAGATACATAATACATTGTCTTTTGCCAAACTAACGTAAAACTCCCTTTGAAATAATACTTATTTCCTTTACTTAGCGTAAAAAGGAAAAACATATCTTTCTTTAAATCACCTTTTTATTTTCAAATGAAAACTATAACTCGTTTGTTTTGTAAGATTCCAAAATTAATCATAGTAGTATAAAGACTCATTGTTTTAAAGAAAATACTTACAAGAATTCTCATTTCTCTTGAAAGTAGGTTTACTAACCAAGACCTTTGGAAACTACATGAATCATTTAGAAAACTCTTTGTTTCTTGAAAATATTTTCCTTAAAACAACATGTTAGAATAGGTGGTTGATCACCATCAACTTCCCTATCCTTAAAATACTTTTCATATAACTCCAAAGATACTCATTTTCCAATAATTGGTTCTTTAAAACCAAAACTTGATTTTCTTAGAAAACCTTTTTAATTTTTATTTCCGTTATACCTTAGTATGAACACATTAACATCAACATTTTAGGTTCCTAGCCCTAGTTACTATGGTATGGCCGAATGCCTCCATGTAAGTAAGGTAGGTCTTTTTTAATTTTCTTTGCCTTCTTGGAACCATTTAAGTCCATTACACCATTACTAGAACATATAAGCTTTGGCTTCCCTTTTTAACTCAACAAGGCCGAACCATACATGGTGTTTTTCAACAAAATACAAGTCGTCCAACCTTATTCTAGCATCACGAAAATCATCTCAACATAGAGTTAATTCATCAAGTATTGAAAACATGAACAAGTTCATCATTCAAAAATCCTATCCTTAGGTCTTGAACCTAAGAATAGTTTTTAACCATTCCAAAATGATTTTCAACACTAACACTCAAACACAAATAGTCACACCAGCACCATAACATACAATTCCAAAATTCAACACCAAAACCCGTATACATAAAATTTCAGCATTTCAAGCATCAACTTGTGACAAACATTTGATTGACCAAACAAACTCGGATTGAGAAATTGAGGACTCATATGAAAGATTAGGATGTATAATTTTTGCTTATAAAATTCAACTTCACAAACAGTAACCGAGTTAGTACATTTTCACGAAATAAGCCACTGTAGTCAGAATCCAAGACAAAAAATTTAGGCCTAGATTGAAACATATTTTCAAAGGTCATATCTCCATGAAACCACACAAAACTTGTGCTCAAAATGAAGCCCAAGATCTCTAATTTCAGGATCAAAAACAATATTTGAAATTCAAGGTCTAGGTTGAGAGAAACACCAAAATGACTCACACAAGATCAGATCCGAAAAATCACATTTTCATAAACCATTTTCAACAAAAAGATGGAGGAACCCTAGGATAGGGTTTTCCCACACATAAAAGTTACAACCATTCAAACACATCAATGAACACAAATCAAGCAATAAATGATTATTACAACATTGTTCTCATAGAGAACCAAATAGATAAAGTGGCAAAACCCTTGGTTTAGGGTTTTCCCCAAACCAAGCCCATAAACCATTTCCACCACCACCAATGTGATGTGATGTGGTTCACTCCCCCGTTACCTTAATGAAGATATTTAGGATGAGCAAAAACTCCAAACATCAACAACAAGAAGGGGCCGAACCTATGTTAGCAAAAAACACAAGGTTTTAAACTTTCATTTGAATAATCATGAACTAGCAGGTGTTGTTTCATGACTTAATGAAAGAAAATGAAGAGAAAAGTAAGATTAGAGACGTACTTTGTGAAGAACACTTGCTGAACAAGGTTGGTGTTGTAACGCCCTTCGTTATATTAGTAACCCAAATTAATAATTTAAAGAAAACAAGGAAAATAAAATTTTTCTTAAATAAATACTGAATAAATACTTAATATAATATTAATCCAAAATAATTGTTTACATTAATTCAAAACCGAAATAACATAATCAGTTTCAAAACCTTAAAACATGGCGTCTATAACATCTCGCACAAAAAATAACTAAAAGATAATAAAAGTCATCATGGCACAACCAAGCTCTAAAACTAAAGAGATAGTCTTCAAAAAGTCTGGCTGCTCAACAGGGACGTCCTCAGGCTCCGAAAACAATACTGCTAATGAGATATAAAATCCCAGTGAACAGAAATACAGTTTAAAAGGTTTTCACAAAAGCATTGTTCTCAGCCGATACGGTAACAGGAAAAATTGTCCATGGTATCCGCTATTTTTCAAAATAATGTATAGTAAAATAATAATAATAATATAAATTATTATTGATAGTAAACAATCATCATTAATACATCACAAATCAAATATGACAAAATCTCACATATCAACCATCTCAAATATCCTCATATGTCATATGACTTTCAAAGTGCACATAACAATGACGTCTCATTGCCTACCTTACTCATGAAGGTATTTCGATGTCACCTTCTCTTCAGTGACATTACTCATTTCGATACCAACCATTGTACACTAGTGGTATTACTCATTTCGACATCCCAACGTGTGGCGATGTTACTTTAGATACCCCATCATGGTGGTATTTCATATTTCGACACCCTAATTCATTGATAGTATTACTTTCGATACCCCTATCATAGGCGATATTGCAGCAAACAAAATTTAACATATTAACAGTTATTTTCGACACCCCAATTCATTGGCAGTGTTACTTTCGATACCCCTATCATAGGCGGTATTGCTGCAGACAACATCCAACATATTAACAGTTATTGAATCATGTCAGTATCACAAATATCATCAAATAATGCATATATAGCATGTCAATTCAACCAAATCACGTATCTATCATATATATCATGGCATTAATCTCAATAATAAACATTTAATTGATAGCAGAAATACCTTAGAAGGAAAACCCCCAAATTTGTAAAATCAAGATTTGATCAAATCAAGATTATTTTCCAAAAAACGTATTTTTAAAGCGTAACCCAAATCCCAAGACAAATTGCATCATGGAAAGGGTGAGAAAGAGTATTTCTACTCATCTCTTGAACACCTTCAAGAATCTCCAAGTGTACCCTATGACAAATCCTAGATGTCGCCTTCCTTAGTCTTGAATCCCCTTCTCCTTCTCCTTCTTCTTCTCCTTCTCCTTCCTTCATTGCTTGTTGTAACCCCATCTCCCAAGCATAAAGATGCTCCATAGCCAATATTAAGGTGTTTTAGGATGCAAAAAGGGTTCATATAGCGAATGTTGAATCCAATTTACAGAGTTCTCTTATTTGTCACATAAAACAAGCACCTACTGCACACAATGCTATTCTCCTTCTCACTGTGATCGTTGACTCTGTGCGACACTATTCACTATGCTCTAAGGCTGCGTTGCCTCTCCCTCGTTCACGGCGCTGCTTTATGTATAAATTGCAGCCTTTCTTCAATTTTTGAAATCCAAACCCGTGGCCCCTTTTTCTCCATCTATAATTAACCTATTGCAAATTAATTCCAAGTGGGTTATTCACGTAAAATAGCCCCTGTACGTTTTTTTTTTCTATTCAATCTTTCAAACCAAACACTTTATATTATTGTTTCTCTTTACTTCTTTTAAATTTGAATTTCGTATTTCTTTTGTAATTATTAATCAATTCCAATAAATTCTTATATTAATAATATTCTTCTCTAAACCCCATGACAACTTAATCTATATATAGGAATAATTACATTGAAATTTTAGGATGTTATATTTTCTTCCCTCCTTTAAGAATTTCGTCCCCCAAATTAACCTCATACATGCTCGTTCAAAACTTTATGTAACACCCCTCTCCTTCGGGTGTCTCTTTCATAACTCAAAATATCCCTTTTTCCTTGTTAACAAAAGACTTTTTTTAAAAACAACTCTATAGTGTTTGCGAAAATCTGATACCAAAAGAAAAGCTTTAACAATAAGAGGAAACAAAATGAAATTCATCATATATGACAATAATTCAAGTTCTGTCATTAGGCATACATACTTCGACTCTCTCAATACACAACACTCATATTCCTAGTCGGAAGACTGGACTTACACATTTATAAATCTTAAGAGCTGGTCTGACAAAAGAATTCTATGGACAATAAAACTTACACTGAGACTGGGCCTTGTCGTCAACAAACCACACCTCTTCGTCGTCAACCTCAAGCACTCAAGCTATAGGGTCCCGGAGTGACTTAGAGGACTGTTGATAAACATCTGTACATGTATCCAAAAACACAACAGGGTGTCCAACATGTACAGGCAAGGGTGAGAAACCAATATTTGAATCCAAAAACGACAACCATATACTCAAACACATACAGCAGATTCATATAAGCATATCTCACAAGTATCATCATGCAGAGTCTAGTACAACATATCAAAGTACTAACAGTAAAACACAAGGGTCTCGTACCCCACAATCAACGTTATTTTCTAAACGTATGCATAAATACTTCCGTATATCTCAACTAATATTCAATTCTAGATTTCCGGAAACCCCATCACCATAAATACGAGTTGATCAGACTCAACGTCATTGCCTCGCAGGATATAATAACAAACGCCAGAATTAAAATTCGGCCAAAACGTGAGCACGTAACCTTCCAGGAAATAATACATGGACGCGCATGTCAGTGGTACTCACGATGTATAAGTCATACTATATTGTCCTTTTCACTGGGCACAATACACTCTCCCTAGCACGTTTGACATCATTGTCCATCAAGGCACAATGTTACATAATGACATTAAGTCATCTCAGGTTCCCCTTGCCTATCAAGGTCCCCCATTTCACGGCACATCTGCCCAACACACAAATGCATGAGAAAACTATCTAGTTTCCGATAATTGATCTTTGTCGCATCAATATTTCCTCGTTGTAGCATCAACGCTAACAACCACCATAATGTCTTAGACTCTTTAAGCCTCAAAAACATTTTTTCTCAAAACAAGACATCTAGTCCAAAACAGCTCGAACCCAAACATCCTTAAGCGATGCACCAGTTTAGAATTCTGGATTCAAGAGCATAAAAACATCCTCAAGCTTACAGGACCACAAAGATCGACCCTAAGCCGACAGGACCACAACTAACACGGATCCGTGATCCATGTGTTTCTGCAGAACCCTAGAACCCCGACGTCTCGGTTTCTAGTTTCTAAGCTTTAAAATCACTTTTTCTTGAAAACTCAAAAACCGAAAACCCAAATCTCTGACACTTACATAAGTCCTCGGGATCGGTTTTCCATAAAACAAAATGTAGTCTAAAGACTATTTCTTTTTCTTACGTTGTTTTTCGGTAAAACACAAACCTTAAAACAAAGCTTGTAAAATCTTTTTTCTTGGATAAAACCAATAAATTTTGTAAATCACGTTTATTAAAACGCTTTTGCTCAAACGGTTAACTTTATTAATTTAAAAAAACTAATAAAGGTTTCTAACATCCTATTTAATTTAAAAACATCGTTTTTCGTTATTAAAAACCACATTTTCACAACTTTGCTCTTTTAAGTTGATTTTCCTTAAAAGCAGCTGTTCGTTATATTTTATTTCAAAAGAGATAATTCATTTATTTTTCTCTTAAATTCTTTATTTCCTCAATTTAACATTTCAAACTTTTAAAGTTTTTAAATTACACGATGTCGGATCCTAATCAAAATTAGGTCCTCTAACGCCTTAAATCCCACAGCAGGGCACACGATACATCCATATAATTATTCAACAATTATAGCATGTATTCAAATATGTCAGCAGTTATATCATGGATACTCAAATCAACAACAGTAAACCAAACAATCCACCAACAATCAGATACAGAATATTTAATTACTATATAAACACCGATGCAGCACATAGCTGTCGGAAATGGAGTTCCTCAGGTTTATCCCCTTACCTTAAATGAAGTCTCTTTGATGAGCAACTCCAAGCATCAAATCCAAGAGGTGGCTGAAGGTGGCATTGACGTCCCAACTCCACAACAACCCCAAGAATGCATATCCAGCTCCCCCAAGTAAGCACAGCCACAACCAAAAACCAAGAGATAACATCCAAGCACATTCAGCATCCAAACAACATATCAATTAATTAATCATCATTTAAAACATAACCCAATTGCATAAAAACATAATCAATTTCACATTTAAAGCATGAAATTAAAATGCTAGGGTTTTGAATTGGAGATTTAGGGTTAGGTTTCCTCATGAAAGCAAAAGCCAAGAGAAAGGAATGAAGGATTTTTACCAAGGAGGAAGAACCGGCGGTCCCGACGGTGGTGCACGGTGGCGGCGCATGGCGGCTCCGGCGGTGGCAGTGGCGGTGCTTGGTCCAAAACGTGGAGGAAGATGCGACCTTCTATGTGGTTGATTCATTTCGGGAAAGGGAGGCTAAACGGTGGCCGGAAAAGCCCAAAACAGTGGCGGTTCTATGGTGGCTCCGCCGTCAACGTTGTTCGTTTGCAAAAACGTTCAACTAGAAATGTAGAGGAAGGTGAGGAGAGCAAAGTTACAAGGTTGGTTTGGTGAAAAGTGGTCGGACGGTGGCCGGAAAACGCCCAAACAGTGGCGGTGGCCTCGTCGTCAACTTTCTCCGTTTGGAAAAATGTTCGGTTAGAATTGTAGAGGAGAAGGTGGGGAGTATTCCTATGATTTTGGTTTTGCGAGAAGTGGCCGGAGTTGGCCGGAAATCAAGAGAGAAGGAGGAGGAAATTAGAGAGAGAGACGTCGTTCCAGAGGAAGAAGAAAGAAAAGAAAGGGAAGAAAGAAAAGAGAAAAAGAGAGAGAGAGAGAGAGAGAGAGAGAGAGAGAGAGGGACGGTGGGGGTGGGGTGCTGGGTCCTTTTTTTTTTTTGTAGTGATAGGTGAAAATTGAGTAGTTGAGATTAAGGCAAAAAACAGAAATAAATCTTGACCCTTTAATCTAAAAGTAAAGAGAAACAAATCAAAATTTTCAAATTTTGAAATAAGATAGATCAACTTAGGGAATCAATAATCCAAAATAAAATTTTGATTAAATCCAAACCATTTTATTTTCAAATCTAAAATCAACTAGATTAAATTTGGAAAATAATTTCTTTCAATTATATTATTTAAATAACTTAAATAATATTTTTCTAAACAAATAATAATAATAACAATAGACGAATATTTTTGTCTTGTAAGAGTGTATAAACTATGATAACGCACCCAATAAAATAAATAAAATAATTTAAGCAAATAAAATTAATTATTAACATATATAGGATTTTCGGGGTGTTACACTTTACATATGCACAAAGCAAAACGTTTTAAAGTATCTTGGCTAATAAGATCTGGATATAGCGCATGATATCCTCCTCAAGTTCCTAAGCAGCTTCCTCAGGAGTTAATCCTTCCCAAACCACCTTTACCAAAGGAATTGTCTCGTTCCTCAAAGTCTTAGTGCTCTTATCGATGATCTGACTAGGCCTGACTTAAATATTAATTTATCCCTCAATTATATTGACTCAGGAGCTATTACATAAGACATATCTGACACATACTTTTGGAGCTTAGAAATGTGGAAAACGTCATGAGGCTTTGACAGCGACATTGAAAAAGCCAATTGGTAAACAATAAGCTCGACTACACTTTTTAGAATTTGAAAAAAAAAAAAATGACCCAGGAACAAGGAATTGGTTTTTAGACTGACATTGGCCTCCCCATCCCAAACGTAGGAGTGACTCTTACGAATGCATGTTACCCTTCCTCAAATTCTAAAGGCTCTTTTTTCTTGTCGACACAACATCCTTTACCTAATCCGCGCAGTGCGCATCTTTCTCCTCTAAATCCTAACTGTGGTATCTTGGATTAAATTCGGTCCTAGCAAGATCTCCTTACCATCAATATACATATAGTCATTAACTATTTTACCACCTATTAAGTGTACAATTCATGACACCTTAAATATAAACATAATTTTAAAGAAAATAAATGATAACATTTACAAGATAAAATCATGCACTTAAGCGTTTGATTCTGACCATTCTCCTAAAATTATATACTTTCACTTGCATTTCATCATTATAAGCATTCTCAAAAATAGATTTATAACAACAATTTACAAAAGAAATTGAAATAAAGTTTTATACCATTAATACGTAGATCTTATAGTCCCTTATATTCCACACCAAAACTATTATATTGTTTATAGCGCAGAGGAATTTTTATAAATAGATAAACAAATAAAATGAAACAAAGAAAGAAAGAAGAAACGGTAGAGACTTCCACATACTAAGTTTTATATAGTCCAAGTTGATAATTTCATAAGAAAAGAAATAGTTTCATTTTCTAATAAGAGATGGTCCTACTAAAACAAAATTTGGTACAAAAACAGAATAAGATTTAGTTAACTTGCAATTAAACTGTGCAGTCATTTAGCATTTACGACTTTCAAAACAATTTTCATCAATAAATACCATAGTAGAACTAAGAAATCAATTTCATTTTGCTTTTTGAGTAAGCTAATACAAATAAGAAATAACATTCTTTTTCTTTTCGGTCTTTAATAAGAAATGTAAGTTTATTAAGATTTGACATGCCAGTAATCTATATGGGAATCAAATCCAAGGAGTATATTAATTGTGATTAATATTTGGTCACTTGAGAAACAATCTGAAATATTCAAGCAGGATGATTTTCAAGAAAAAAAAAAAAGAAAAAAAATCATATAACAAAATTACAACATAAATTAAAAGTTAAGTATATATATGCACCTTCTTTAATACAACATCCAATATACATATATATATATATATATATATATATATATATATATATATATATTTTATTTCCGTCTACTATTACTTCTTCTTTAAATCTTGATACCTCTTGGTTATTCCTGGATGTATGGTTAACTTTCCTTTGTGTCTCTTCTAGCTTTTTTTTTTTCTAGGGCTCCCCTCCTTAGGAACAACAATTCTATTCTTAAACAACAATAGACCATCATCATATAATTCTCTTGATGCTAAAGAGATTACAATTAGCTTAAAACTGCTCTCGGTTATCTGTTTTCTAAGGTCATTACAAATTCCAACCTATTCAATTTCAAGTTTAAAGCATTTAAGGTTACATTGAAATTCATGTCCTTAAACTCTTCTAAAATATTCATCTCTAGCACTAATATGCAAGGATTTTCTATTTAAAAGCTCTACCACTCATTGACTTTTCCTAAACTATACTTCAACTCAAATTCATAGTACTTAAGAAATTTCATCCACCTTCCTTGCCTTATTTTTAATTCTATATTAATTTTTTTTAACAATTATTTTAGGCTCTTATGATTATTAAAAACATCAATTTTATTCCATAGAAGAAATTTTCCTTTCCTAGTCAACTCGATCAGAAGTAAGGCTAGTCTAGAGAATCCATTTATAACTTCATATAATACGCTTTTAATTCCAGAAACTTTTTGCACCTGTCATTTCTTAGGCTGCTCTCATCCTATCACTGCATCTACTTTAGTTGAATCAAACGTCACTCTACTCAAATGATCTAAGGTCATTTATCCTAGGAAAAAGATATCTATCCTTTATGGTTATTTTGTTCAATATCCTATTTTCCATTTATAGCCTTATACTCCCATCATTTTTTCTTCTTCTTTCTACTAAAAGCACTCAAAACTTATAATAAAATCAAGCACATTTCTTAACAGTTATAAAAAGTGAGATTTGGTTTACACTATAATCAAATAATAATAAATTAGATTCCAAACAATAACAATAGCAACTCTAAATATATGGTGAAACAATGCATCAAGATAAGAAAGTTTTAATTTCCAATCAATTTGGTTTGACTTAAAAAAAAACATTGATGCACAAAGATATTTCCATTTATGAATTGAAAACTCATTAAAGCAAAAGAAAGTTAAAAATGTGAATTCAAAACAAGTATGACTCTCCTTGGCAATTTTGCTATCAAAGAAAAATATGTACATAAACGATAAATGAAAAGTAAAAATGTTTATTTACAAATACAAGTAATATACATCTACCAAACCAATTTATCAAACGACATAAAAAAATATTTTAAAAATCTAATGTTAGGAATTAAAGACTTTTTTTTTTTTTTTTAGAACAAGAATTAAAGACCTTAAAATTCCAACTTTTCATAATAATCAAATCCACGTGTGAAAACTTATTTTCTAATAACTTCTCTAATTATTTTTTAGACTCAATTAAATCTAAAGGTGCCAGTCTATAAGGTGTTACTGACTCTGGTTCACTTCTAGGCACTAGATCTATGTTAAACTCAACTCCCATATTTGATGTAAGGTAGAGACCTCTTTAGGGATCACATCTAGAAACTAACAGACAACAGGTAGTGGCCGCTACATCACTTTCAATCTCTTTCTTAACGGAAAACAACAATATGTATCATTGAACTTTCTCAACTAAGAACTTATGACATGGAAACGAATACGATAGGGTTTAACATAAAAGATTCATCAATCGTAGGTTGTGAAGTACATAAATATTCCTATTTGGACAATATTATTAGATGATAGAGAAACCATACTAAAAATGACATCCAACCCGACATAGGTAAACATGTCAAATCATGATATTAATTTTGGTGTATCAAGGAACTTTTCAACAGACAAAAGATGTAACCAATTTATCTTTGACAGGTGTAGAAACACACAAGTGAAAAGGTAATTTAGAAATAGGCAACTCTGGATTTTTGACACAACTAAGAGTTGTGGAAGAATGGGTTGCTCCTGAATCAAACAATATGATAACCTCTTGTTATAAGAACAATTCCTCTTTGGCTTATCAACCTTCTGCAGGATCTGAGCTGTCCCGGAAAGATGGCAAATTGTCCTCTGAAAAATGGTAACCCCGCGTATTGAGGTTCTTGGGGTGCTATCACCCCATATCCCCTCATATGACGGAGAGTCTCCATCTGCTCTTGCACATCTATGGTCACACGATCCATAGCTGCTGAAAGTGTATCATTCGTTCCTCGCCTATTAGTCGTCATAAATATGCTCACTACCAATGAAACACTGAGTTGGCCAGGCTCAATATCCCAAAGCATAGTATGCAGCATCTACAACTCTAACAAGCATCCTATGCGCCCAAGTTTTGATTTTTAAAAAACCCAATAACCACAGTCCAATTTAGGATTGAACTGCTCTGATACCAAAAATGTAATGCCTGAGACGACCCGCCATCCCATCAGTAGAACCTAAGATATTAACTAATCTTAATCGCATAATAAATGTTAGTGCGCCTTATTAATACGAAGCGAAGCGGAAAATTTAGCACGGAAGCAAACAAATATACGGCACACAACGCTTCATAGTACACAGCTTTAAAATATAAATAAGTATATCACATACATCATTGCCCCATCAGTAGGGCTACAGTATAAAGTAGTACATACAGAGTATATTAGTACAAACCAAAATAAAAGTACAAAAGATAGGCCGAGAGATAGCTCTCCGGCTAATCACGATCACTGCCCAACCTCTCGATGCTAGGGTCTGTGGCCCGTCCTCCGGCGTCAGGCTCGTACGGAATGTTGTCCAGTTCCTCAGCAGCTGGTTCCTCTTCGAGATCTTCCCATTAAATAAAGTAATACATATAGAAAATAAAGGGAGATAAGAAACATAATTCATCAATATGGGAGAGGGGCAGCTGTACAGCATATATATATACATCACACAACACAGATAACATATACAACACAACATCACCCACCTCTTAAGTCACCCATCACAATCATCTCAAACATCATTCTCTCAAATAAGCCTATAAGAAGGATACTAGTCCCTATGTATATGTTGTCTTCCCTATATGCATGTCGGCCGATACATCACGTCCCCAATGAAGGAACCTGTTTGAAACACAAGAAGGGGGTTGAATTGTTTTTCTGAAGATTTTAAATTCTTTTCATAGGCAGATAATGATTTTCGCAAGGTTGGACGCTAAAATGATTAAAAGCAAAGAGAGCTCTTCCAAACACCAAGTTGGACGCTAACTTAGTTTGAATAAGATAAGAAAACAGCGTAGGAAAAGGCAATTCAATCCCAGTTAGTTCGTTAGATAATAAACTAAAGTAAGGGTAAGGGAGAGAAAAGAACACTGAGATATTATCCTGGTTCACTCTTCACCAAAGAGCTACGTCCAGTCCTATCTACTTGAGAGCTTTATCCACTGTAACAAAATCCCTTTGTTACAAAGTATTCAACACCTCTTCAGGCAGTATTCTCAACCTCTTCAGGTTTTCTATGTATTCTTTTACAGACAAGCCTCTTCAGGCTCAACCAAACTAAGGTTTTGAAAAGAGTTTGCTCTACTAACTCACTAAACGTGAGAATTCGAAGCTAAAGCTTAGACTCTAAAAAAAACTCTACACAGAGAGTGATATGAAAATGAGGATCAGAGTAGCTTTGCTAGCTTTGCAAGGTTGAGATTTTCTCTTTGATTTCTTGAGCAGATGTTTTCTTGTTTCTCTTGAAAGATTTGGCATCGCTAAGTATTGCTTCACTTGTATTTTTGCTCAAGTTCGGTAACCATGCATCTTCAGGGGTTTGAGGTATATATAGCCTCTTGTCTTTGAGCATACTTCAGTCTTCAACGGATGGAAAAGGATCCGTTCTGATAAGCATTGAATGCATTTGATCCATTGAGTCTGATAGCTTCTGAAGTTTCTGATCAACAGGATAGACTATCAGGATGATAGCTAAAAGTGGTGCTGACATATCCTCTGTGTAGAACGAAAGTTCCCTTTTGTTTTTCCAAAAGAAGAAGGTCAACTTCTTTAAATGACAGAGACATTCTGGCTTACGCTTTACATTTGAACAAATATTACAAAGAATGTTTTGTCCCAAGGATATAAGCCTTTTACAGGGAATAATAAATTCAAATACTTTTACAAGATATTCGCGCTTGAAATATAAAAGCACTATTGGATTAGCTTTTACAAAAGTAACCTAAAGAGTCTTTGGACTTATGGTTCTATTTATTACCGTCCAGTCATAAACCATGATCAAATGTTGGACGAGATAAAGTCTTTGGACTTTGGATAGTCTTTGGACTCAATTAAGTTTTATCCTGCACACTTAATATAAAACGTTAGTCCATAAGAAATCTTTGTTCATCTAAAATTTGCCCTTTGTTAACATCAAAACTTAAGGGATTATTTGGACCATAACCACTTTGGTTCCAACACCCAATTGGACATCCCCGTCGGGATTACATCACATCACATTACATCCCGCCTCGGGATTTTAAGTAACGTCCCCAATTGGACATCCCCCTTTGGGACCAAATGCTGTGGTATGAAATGATATGAAAATGCAACAAATATCCATCGCAGGTTGATAGGAACCTCACACCTAAACACTCGTCCACGACCATGACACATAGCATCACATCAACATCAACATCAACATCACATCACATCATCATCAACATCACATCTGCATCAACATCAACATCAGCATCACGACGCCTTGCGTCTACGAGCCACAGCTTCACGGTCGGGACCACAATGATATCAACCCGAACAACATCATCACTCACCATACTCTCATCAACGCTCAACCACCAGTCAAATCACAATAGCATTACAACGGTAATTCATCTAGTATAAACATCACCATAAAGCCAAATAACAATAAATCACTGCAACAGTTTAACACAACAGATAAACAGATAATCAATTAAACAAATCAACACATCAACCTCAATCAATTTTATCATCCATGATATCGACTTAGTGGTGATAGCCCAAAAGTACCTACACCCCAAGGTCCAGGCACTTTATCCAGGGCTCAATCTCTAGTAGGGTTTAAGGGTTCCCCTACACAGATATATATACTCTATACTAAGCTTGCCTACCCGACGATATTAGTCTTTCTCCCCACCTTAGTGATTTCTTCGTGCAGCTCCGGCTACGACTACGCAACTGTCAGTCGGGTGCGCTGTCAGATGTTCGAGTCCTGTCCGATTCTATACAACAGAACACAACCAGAAATTAATACAGTTAAATCAAAAACTCCCTAATTCCTTAGGACTAGCTACTGCCCATATTTAATTAATTAGGCTAGGGATGTCTAACAATCCCTAACTCTTGGATCCATGATCCTTAGGTATCCCTAAACATAATCAATGGAGGCATTAGCTCAAAAGATAAAGATTTCTCCTACTGCATTACCCCTAGGGTTCGGCCCTATTGAATGAAAAATATGAAAAATAGCTAGGGAGCTCCAAAAATTCTCATTTCTTGGATAACACCCTAACTAAGTGTGATAACCCTAGATATCAATTCAAAACATCAAAAACCAACCAAAAACCCTACCCTGCACAAAAGGGGGTTTCGGCCTCTCTTTAAAAAAAAAAGCTAGAGAGATTTATTGGATCTAATATCTTGGATCATGCAAGTATGTCATGAACCTAGGCCATAGAAATTGGTTTGGTATCAAAATGATTTTTCTACAGTTTTTCATTGAATTTTGAAGATTTGGGGGTAAAAACCCTAACATTTCTAATCATGGAAATTTGAGGAGAATAAAGAGAGATTGAGAGAGATAGAGAGAACTAGCAGCCTCCTATGATGATCTCCTTCAAATTTGGTGAAGGTTGCTTGAAGAAATTCAAGCTCAAAGTCTCCTAAAAATGGAGTTTTTGAGAGGAGGCAAAGAGAGAAAGAAGGGAAAAGAGTGAAGATGGGGGTTTGGGAGAGGGGCTGGCAGAGAGAGTGAGGGAGGATAAGAGTGAATAATAGTACATTTATTAAGAAGACTTAGGGGTTAAGTCTTAGTAAAAAAAAAAGTAAAAGGTAATTATTAAAAACTAACCAAGGGCAATTTGGTCAATTCACACCCCGACATTTGAAAAAACCTCACGACACTGGTAGGAGTCCCCAAATGATTCAACATAGCCCTGGTATGAAAATCATTGGCTCAAGGTTCTCGAAATACCCTAAGACAGCTCGAATCGTCTACCTGATCGATTTTCGGTCCGAATACAAAATATTATTTATACTTTTGGACGTCAGGACACATTTTAGCAAAAAGGTAGAGGATTGAATTCTAAGACTAATGGTTCTGACCGTTAGTCAAAATGAGGTTTTGATCGTAGAAAAACACTATCATCTGAAAAAATATAGATCGGGCTTCGTTTGAGTTTTCGGCCCAAAACTTAACCATAGCCTCCTACGATGGCGTAAAGTGTGACTATGGCCTAGGAATAATTTATTTAATTTTTTAGACTCTCCAATAAAATATAATTACTTAATTACTGAATAATTAAAAAGACTGAGAAAAATCAGATTGTTACAACGCTCGTTAAATTAGTAACCCAAATTAATAATTTAAAGAAAACAAGGAAAATAAAATTTTTCTTAAATAAATACTTAATATAATATTAATACAAAATAATTGTTTACATTAATTCAAAATCGAAACAACATAATCAGTTTTAAAACCTCAAAACAGGGGGTCTATAACATCTCGCACAAGGAAATAACTAAAAGATAATAAAAGTCCTCCTGGTATATGCCGTACAATACTAACCAAGCTCTAAAACTAAAGAGATAGTCTGCAAAACGTCTGGCTCCTCAACAGAGACGTCCTCAAGCTCTTAAAACAATTCTACTAATGAGATATAAAATCCTAGTGAACAGAAATACAGTTTAAAAGGTTCTCACAAAAGCATTGTTCTCAGCCGGTACGGTAACCGGAAAAACTGTTCATGGTACCCGCTACTTTTCAAACTAATGTATAGTAAAATAATAATAATAATAATATAAATTATTATTGATAGTAAACAGTCATCATTAACACATCACAAATCAAATATGACAAAATCTCACATATCAACCATCTCAAATATCCTCATATGTCATATGACTTTCAAACTGCACATAACAATGATGTCTCATTGCCTACCTTACTCATGAAGGTATTTCGATGTCACCTTCTCTTCAGTGACATTACTCATTTCAATATCAACCATTGTACACTAGTGGTATTACTCATTTCGACATCCCAACGTGTGGCGATGTTACTTTCGATACCCCATCATGGCGGTATTTCATATTTCGACACCCCAATTCATTGACAGTGTTACTTTCGATACCCCTATCATAGGCGGTATTTCAACAAACAACATTCAACATATTAACAATTATTTTCGATACCTCAATTCATTGGCAGTATCACTTTCGATACCCCTATCATAGGCGGTATTACAGCAGACAACATCCAACATATTAACAGTTATTGAATCATGCCAATATCACAAATATCATCAAATAATGCATATATAGCATGTCAATTCAACCAAATCACGTATGTATCATATATATCATGGCATTAATCTCAATAATAAACATTTAATTGACAGCAGGAACACCTTAGAAGGAAAATCCCCAAATTTGTAAAATCAGGATTTGATCAAATCAAAATTATTTTCCAAAAAACGTATTTTTAAAGCATAACCCAAATCCCAAGACAAATTGCACCATGGAAAGGGTAAGAAAGAGTATTTCTACTCACCTCTTGAAGACCTTCAAGAATCTCCAAGCGTACCGTATGACAAATCCTATCATAGATGTCGCCTTCCTTAGTCTTGAATCCCCTTCTCCTCCTCCTCCTCCTTCTTATTCTTCTTCTTCCAAACTCATTGCTTGTTGTAACCTCATCTTTCAAGCATAAAGATGCTCCACAGCCATTACTAAGATGTTTTAGGATGCAAAAAGGGTTCTTATAGCGAATGTTGAATCCAATTTATACAGTTCTCTTATTTGTCACATAAAACAAGCACGTGCTGCACACAATGCTATTCTCCTTCTCACTGTGATCGTTGACTCTGTGCGACACTATTCACTATGCTCTAAGGCTGCGTTGCCTCTCCCTCGTTCACGACGCTGCTTTGTATATAAATTGCAGCCTTTCTTCAATTTTTGAAATCCAAACACGTGGCCCCTTTTTCTCTATCTATAATTAACATATTGCACTTCATGGGTTTTGGTTTGGTCCCCCCATGTTTCTTTTGTATTTATTCTTTTATTTTAATAATATAACCAATAGGAGTACTTTTTTTTTCTTAATGTTGTTTTTTTTTCTAAGGAGGGTTTTGCACCATAAAATTTTAACGAGGCTTCTATTGTTTGTCAAAAAAAAAAAAGTGGGCTTATTCACGTAAAACAGCCCATGTACATTTTGTTTTGTTTTTTTTTTTTCTATTCAATCTTTCAAACCAAACACTTTATATTATTGTTTCTCTCTACTTCTTTTAAATTTCAATTTCGTATTTCTTTTGTAATTATTAATCAATTCCAATAAATTCTTATATTTATAATATTCTTCACTAAACCCCATGACAACTTAATCTTTCTATAGGAATAATTACATTGAAATTTTAGGATGTTATAGGTGTTCTTGTGGGTCAAGAACAAAGGTGCTCCAAATCAAAAACTTTCTTCATCAAAGATGATTAGAGGCTAAGACAAGAACAACTATGGTCTTAGAAATTGAAGAAGAAATTTGGATGATGTAGCTCTTGTGTTGGCCGAATGTGAGGGAGGAAGAGAGAGAAGAGAGAATATGTTTAAGTGTTCATGAAAAACTCTCTTTGATTCATGAAATGGGATGAAATGAAATGGCCAAGTGTTTGATACACTTGATGGCTGAATTTTGTTCTCCATATAGGCTAGCAATTAATCAAAATTTTAATTCAAATGTTTATGAAATGGATGTGATCATGTGTAAGTAAATGGAAGGCTTGGATCAAAACAAGTACATAGGTGTTGATCATTCGATTAAAGAGGGCAAGATTAACCATAAGTAGATTAATTTGCTTTCTCCATACAAGGAAAAGATGCTAGGTTATTAACCAAGAGTCATAAGAATATAATCCATTTGTTAAATGAATGAAAAGGTGATGGATCGTTGACAATGTCTCATGAAGCGTGAGATGCAGTCATGAACTAATCTCGACACTGGGCCAGAACAACTTCCTGACCCCGGGTCAGATTACTTCCCGACCCTGGCACGCATCCCAAGGTAAGAAGCGGTTCGATTGAAATAATATATTTTTATCGGTTCTGACTCAAAACAACATATCGATTTCAAAACAACATTTTATGATTATTAAGCTCATAATTGAAATTCAAATACGAATTTCCAATTATTAACTATTTTTATGATTATAGTTAATCGGATTGTGTTCTCAGTCAAGTTATTCATACAAACAGTTAAAAGACAGACATAGGATTTTCAGGATGTTACACCACGCTTTAGCATTCTCAACAGGTTGCTCCAAGTGAATTTTTCACTTTAACTCTCACTTGAGCCATTTCCAACTTTTGGACCACAAGTTACAGAGTGTAGAGCGAGAGGTTGTGGAATTATAGTGAGAGAAGTTGAAGGTTTCGGGACTTCGGAGCTTCCGATCGAGATTCCGACTACACGGTTGTGATCGCGATGAAGTTTTTTACAACTTCGACGAATTATTTTCTCAATTCGCCAAAGGAAAACTCGAATCCCTAACATGTGTTCTTCATGTTCTTCGGGGTTCTTCGAGTCTTTACCTTTCTTCTTTGATCTTTGAGCTTGCCCTAGGGCTAACACTAATGTATACGTGTTGTGCTCGTGATTATGGCAAAGTTCGTGCGCGCGACTGCTCGAGGTTTGGAGCTGGGAACGGCGATTGTTAGAGGAGCTTGGAGCTGATCTTCGTGTTCTTGCTACGTCCAGGAACGTGCCAGTGTTCGCGTGCATTTACTTACCGAGTGTTCAGGTGGGGAGAAAGAGTACCGCTGCCGTCGGGAAGGCAAGAGTAGCGTAGTTGTATTTTCTGCTATGTGTAGGGAAGCCCTAACCCTACTAATGGTTGAGCCCTGATAAAGTACCTAAACCTTAGGTTTAACATACTTTGGGCTATCACCGTTAAGTTTGGAAACCCTAGGCTAGAAAACTGTTAATTGAGGATGGTTTTCTTATATGACTGCTATTATGATGATGACTGTTGTTGCTATCTGTCAACGTGCCTATATGCTGCTTGGTATGTGATATGCTGTTATGTGCTGTTGTTGATATTACTGCTGTCGTTATTATTGTTGTATGTTGTGATGTCGTGTTGTGGCGGAATGCCGTTAGAGTTAAGTTTGGCTATGTGCCGTGTTGTTATCGGGTTGATACCGTGGATGGGGTCGTTGCTGTCATGTTGACTGTTGAGGCTGTGGCCGTGTTGTTTGAGCTGTAGCTCGTGGACGCGTGGCGTCGAGGCTATGGCCATGTGGATGCTGTGGCATCATCCTGTTTCTGATTGAGTGTTTAGGCGTGAGATCCTGTATCAAACCCGTTGAGGATGTTTATTGCATATCATCCGTTGCCAAGTGGTGAGGCCGTATGATAGGTAGTATGGGCTGCCAGCGTTATATGAGGTTAGTTTTACCTGAATGTGGGTACGGAAAGTAGAAGGGGCGGTCAAGTGAGTGACCTTGGGGATGTTGCCGGTCTTGGGAATAGTTTACAATGACGGATGATGTAGATCCTATCCTGTCGTGACGCCCGATCGAGTCCGGTTTGCTCGACTAATCCCTGAGTTTTCCACGTTCCAGTTTAACGTTCTGAGGCAACCAAGACACCCCGGTTCCGGTGTGGAAGGGGGATGCACTCTTATTGGTCACGGAGAGCAGTTCATTTTCTTAGACAAACTAACTCCGTTCCGACACAAAACTTGTTCTGGTATGGACTTGTTCGGCTGTGGAATCGTTCCGGTGGGAACCAGTTTCGTGAGCTTTCAGCCGACATGCTGCATAAGATTAGTATCCCGGTCTAGAGGATTGATCTGAGAGTGAGACTCATGGGGATGGATGTTTGTTGCATGTGCTGTCTCGAGAGACGTTTGGTTGTGTGCAATAACTGCCATATATGTTATACCTTCTATTTGTTACATGTTGTATTTTACTGCACTACTATTGTCGTTTCGATTTTATGCATGCTGTATTTCTTATTTCCCTACTGTTTTCCCTGTTTGTCTGGTTCTTGGCGTGTGAAGACGAGGAGCCAGCTGATGGACCCGAGAGTACACCCCTTTATAATGTCGGTACCGAGGATGCCGATACTAGGCCTGATCGAGATCGTCTACCATGACGAGAGAGGGTGGCACGTGGACCCCTCTACTTATTTGACGGTCTATATTGGACCAGTGAGCATTCGATTCAGAGGAGGGGTGTTGCACGTGGAGGACATGATAGGACCGTAAAGAGTTGTATAGTTTCTTCCCTTTCCGAGGATTTGGCACCCACCGAGGCAGTGGGAGCAGGATTATCTCTGGGCAGCGTCACAGTCATCGGTGGTATCCAGTAGGTGAGGCTTCGTCTATAGAGGTTAGAGGAGGCGTACCGAGCAGTACTTGAGGACGTATAGGAGACGTCGTATCATCATGTCGAGTTCCTCCTCTGAGTATGAGCCTACGTGGGTTTATAGGCGTACTCATGGAGAGGGACCGGGTAGCTCAGGGCATCCTCATCACTAATGGTGAGGGCCTACCGTGCGTCTCTAGGGCTGAGTGGCGAGGTTTTGATGTATTTTGAGAGTGGGTTGGGGAGTGCTGGCGAACTCTGAGAGTCTTTTTCTTCTTTTTCTTTTTGGATGTATTTTCATTCCTTATGGTGTTGTTTCATATAGTTTGTATATTTGTGTACAATGCCCTGCTGATGGGGCTAAGTTATGCAGGGTTATATATGTATATGTCGTTGTTTACTTGCGCTTTACTCTGATGTGATTCCTATGCTTCCGTATGATTGTATGTTTTTATACACTTGTTCCGTAACGCTGTTTGAATACCACGTTATCGCTTTAACAAGGTTAGGCTGAATAATAGGAAGTTGGGACTAATGGGATGATATATATATATATATATATATATATATGGGGTCGTCTCACCTAGTTTTCCACATTCATAGCAAATAGGGTTTGGGTTAGAAGAAGATCCTTCCCTCTTTGGAAATTTCTTTGTATTGTTGAACTTCTTCCAAGTTCCCTTGTTCTCTAGAAATTTTCCAAACTTTTTTACTAGGAAATTGATTTGGTCATCTTCGTACTCTTCTTCATCAACACTATTGCTTTCCTTGTCACTATGTTTTTCTTTGAAGGATGAAGTCATTAAGGAGATGCCTTTGCCCTTTATGTCGGAATCTTCATTCTCTTTAAGTCTTGTTCATTCCAACTCGTGTTCTTTGAGTTTTCCAAACAATGTAGCAAGTGTCATTGAAGAGAGATCCCTTGATTCCATAATGGCCGTCACTTTAGGTTTCTATTCTCGATTGAGACATCGCAGTACCTTGGTACTAAGATCCTGATCATTACAAAATATCTTATCATAAGTAATCAATTGATTCACTATAAACTGAAAACTATTTTGCACATCTATAATTGATTCGCCACTTTTCGTTCTAAATAGTTCATATTGGTGCATGACGGTGCTAATCTTAGATCTTTTTACCTTGCTTGTCCCTTCATGAGCTACTTGCAAAGTATCTCATATCTCTTTAGCGGTTTTGCAATTAGAGATTCTAAAGAACTAGTCAATAGATAATGCGGTTGTGAGTATATTCTTTGCCTCATAGTCTAATTGGACTTTTTGTTTTTCATCTTGAGTCCATAGAGTTTTGGGTTTTTCTTTCTCTTCATTCCTAACTCCGTGTTTAGGAATGTGGGGACCTTTTTCATTCTAGCTTTCCAATAAGGGTAACCCTCACCATCAAAGATAGGAGGAGTGGTAGTGGAGATGTGCTTGTTGTAACAGCCTTTCCGGGGGCATCGCATAACGAACATTTTATAAAAACTATAAGGCCGAAAAACAGGTTAATTGAAATCATTTAAGAAAGATGGGGTAAAATTTTCATTTTCACAAGACATAATTGTAAAAACTTGTAACCGTTTATGTGTGTATGGTAAATAAAAACATTTCATAACATAAGGTCGTAAGTTCATAAAGGTTTACATAAAAACCCAACCCGACTACAGAAATAAAATAGAAAGATATTTACTCAACATAAAGGATTGGAGATGTAACACCTAAACATAAGATACTTGGAGACGCAGCTCCACAAATGATAAAATAAAGGTACAGACCCTCTGACACCTTACACTGGCCTACAACAGACTACACGGGAAGACATCCCTCGAGTCAACCGTTGAATACTTCCTCTGACTTCTCCTTTACGGAGAGACAGGCGAATGAAATAGGAAGGTGTGGATAGATCACCTCACTCCTAGTCTCTTCACTCATCGCCTTCTACCCAGGACCCATCAAACGAGACCTAACAGGAACCCTAGCAGGGACTACTATTGGCATTTCTATGGAAGACATAGCAGGAGTTGACTTAGAAGCAACTTTTATAACAAGCGGCCTATTCCTAACAGAGGGAGAAAGCACTGGACGCATCAGTGGAAAAGTTCATCTAGCATTCCACTTACGACTATAACCCTGACAGCAGACGACATGAAGACAAGCGGAGAAGCTGTTAAGAACCCTTCCTCTGCGAACCTTTCGGATGGTGAGTGCGGCTCTTCACATGTATGCTGCTAGAGGCCCATTATGACTAGATATCCAAATGTCGAAACCACTGGGAAGCTCAACAGAGAGATGCATATGAAGCTCCGGGTGAACTCTCGATATCACGATCTTCTCTGGAGACCACCAAAGAAGCACACAACGATGCAATACAGAGTAATGAGGTGAGATTCCCATTCATCAATACCACACATGGAAGAAGCAAAAACGGTACGACACATTAATCATGCATATCATACATCTCAATATCTCATATTATTCAATCAACAGCATAAGACATCATCACCATAGGATAATAATGTATAGCATATAAATGTATCTATCAAGAATCAGGCAATGCAATGCGATGTACATGACCCAATGCCATATGACAGAAGGGTAAAACTCTGACCCCTACTCCATGGAGCTAACAAAGGTCGGAGAGAGTGAATGGGAGGACATGTTCCATGTACGCCCGCCTTGGGCAAGATGCTACAATATTCGTAACGTGCATGTATCTGGCTTTTACGGAAACACTCTACACCAAACATAAAAAGTATGACATCTAGTCAAAGATGTCACAGCAGTGCACGGAATACCACGACACAGAAGAATCACCAACTGATCACTTATGGAATCTCCAACCCTGACATCCTCAAGACCATTTAAGATCGTCACTGTATGATTCTCACCTGCATCAAGGTGTAAGCTCAACTCCTAGGCTCAAGGCCTTACTGACTCGTGCATAACAATGACAATTCTTACAAAAAAGCAGATGAGATAAAATGTCTATCCACCGGATAAACCTCGTGATTCCACAGGAATCTTCTCATATACGTCTTTCACCAATAAAGTGTTTCAAAATTTTATCCAGTAGATAAATCTCATGATCCCTTTAGGATCGAGTTATCAAAAGACTATACAGTTAGACGATGTCCTAGAGTCCGACTCACTGGCCTGTCATCTAACTACTGTTCCAAACCAACACGTTTCATGTTTGTGTTCGTGTCTCATGATATATTTCTCAAGTTTTAAATGTCTTACGAAGAAGGATTGAGAATCCTCTAGTTAAGTCTTAGATCCTTTCTAAGTTATAGGGTACTTGTCTTTCAAGTAATGAAATACATCTTGATTCATTAAGTCTTATAAATCGATTGATGAGTGAATCATCAATGGTGTAGCATATAGTCTTGTTCCAACACACATTACACTTTCTTATCTCTTTCTTTCTAAGTCAATTATTTGACTTCGGTTTTTAACTTAGGAAAATCCTTAGTTTTGAGTTTAAAACTCATTTGTCTTTTTATTTGACAAATTCAAATCTCTTTAAAAATACATCCTTTAACTTTATGAATCCCCATCATAAGTGTATTAAATATTTATGATGGCTTACAATATTTTCCTTTTCGAATACCTCACATTGTTCAAAAACTCAATTTGAATGTACCATTGCTTTTGTTAAAAGAGGATGATTCTTTGTAAAGAATTGAGTACATAACTCATTTGTTTTAACTAAGAAGAGGAATCTTCTTAAGTCCAAATTCCTTTTAACTTGAAATCATTTATACTTAAAATTAAAAATAGATATTGCATTAAAATCAAAGATTGGTTTTACGTTCAAAACCAACTTAGTAACTGAATGTTACATAAGATTTTCTCAAAGTTGTTTGTTATTGAGAACATTTGATTCATTAATTTTCAAAACATCATTTGATTTGCTTAAGCCATAACTTAAGATCAAAATACTTTTCCCTTGTTTTAATAATCTCTTGGATGAATATAAGGCTGTGTTTTATTCAAATAATATTTCTTTGTTTTGCTTTGGTTCATCGTTCATTGATTCCATTTTAGAGTTGTAAAATCATTTTAGTCTCAAAGATTAAAGTTGAAAATCCTTTTTATTTATGCTTTGGACAAATATTATACTAGGTTTAATGTGAAGATTTTTCCTCACCAACATACATCATAAGCAAGAGTAATCATCAATGCATCAACATGAATAACAACATAACATCCAATTCCAAAAATCAACACAAAACCTGTATACAGAATTTTCTGCATTTCAAGGATCAACTTGTGACAAACAATTGATTGACCAAACGAACTCCGATTTGAGAAAATGAGGACTCATATGAAAGCTAAGGATGTCTATGTCTTCACAAACAGTAACCAAGTTAGTACAGTTTCACGAAATAAGTCACTGTCGTCAGAATCCAAGACAAAAATTTATGCTTAGATTGAAACAGGTTTTCAAGGGTCAAATTTTCATGAAACCACACCAAATTCGTGCTAAAAATGAAGCCACCGATGTCTAGTTTTAGGATTAAAAACAATTTTTGAAATCCAAGGTCTAGGTTGAGAGAAAAACCGAAATGACTCACACAAGGTCAGATCCAAAAATCACATTTTCTCAAACTCTTTTCAACATAAAGATGGAGGAAGCCTAAGTTAGGGTTTTCCCACACATAAAAGTTATTTTCAACCATTAAAACACATATATGAACACAAATCAAGCAATAAATAATTATTATAACATTATTCTCATAGAGAATCAAATAGACAAAATGGCAAAACCTTTGGTTAAGGATTTTCCCCAAACCAAACCCATAAACCATTTTGACCACCATCAATGTGGTGTGATGTGGTTCACTCCCCTATTACCTTAATGAAGGTCCTTAGGATGAGCAAACCTCCATGCACCAAGAAAGAAGGATGAGGCCGAACCTACATAGAGAAAAACAACAAGGTTTTGGAACTTGTTTTGCAAAGATCATGAATTAGAAGAAGTTCACTAATGATTTAAAGTAAGGAAATGAAGAGAAAATGAAGATCAAAGCTTACCCAAGGAAGAACACTTTGAAGATCAAGATGGTATTCTTGAAGATCAAAAACAAAGTTGCTGCAATCAAGAAACTTTCTTCACCAAAGTTGTTCTAAAGATCAAGACTAGAAGAACTATGGTCTTAGAAATTAAAAATGAAGTTTGGATGGTTTTGTTTTATGGTATGGCCGAATAGAGAGAGATTAGAGAGAGAAGAGAGAATTTGAAAAACTTGAGAAAGAAGAGAGTTTGATCTTTGGAGACAAAGTGAGAACTGTTCCTAGGTGTTTTACACCTTGTATGGTCGAATGGCCTTTAACAATATGGTCACCAAATTTGTTCAATGTTTATGACATAGGTGATGGAAATTGTGTAAGAAAATGGAGGGCTTGGATTAAACCAAGTACATCGGTGTTGGCACCATGTTAAAAGGTGGCGAGATTAACCATTTTTGGTTGTTTGCTTTTTCCATAAAAGGAAAAGATGCTAGATTATTAACCAAGAGTCATGGGAATTTAATTCATCGGATAAAGGAATGAAAAGGTGGTGGATGATTGACATAAAGGTGACAAGTTGTCATGATGTGACCAAAAGTTGATAAAGTTGACATGATTTGTCATAAAGGTGACAACGTCTCGAGAGACATGAAAACAGTCATCAACTTCTTCCCGGCCTCGGGCCAGATTACTCTCTGGCCTGGCACGGTTCCCAAGGCAAAGCGGTCTCAATTGAAATAATAATATTTTTACCGGTTCCGACACAAAACAACACAGCAGGCTCAAAACAACATTTTATGATTATTAAACTCATAATTGAAATTCAGATATGAATTTCCAATCATTAACTATTCTTATGATTAAACTTAGTCAAATTGTATTCTCAGTGAAGTTATTCACACAAACAGTTAAGAGAAATAGATGTAGGATTTTTGTGATGTTACAACACTACCCTCCAAAAAGAAATTTCGTCCTCGGAATTCACCTTGGACGAGATGTGGAAACTGTTCCCTCATCCTATCTTCCAACTCCCATGTAGCATCAACTGAAGTCTCGTTCTAGATAACCTTGACTGAGGATATCTCCTTCCGTCGTAGCTGCCTTCACTCTTCTATCTTCTATCTTGACGCGGAGTACCTTATAGGTTAAGTTCTACTTTTCAAATATAATGTATCAACTTGATGACACGAAAAAGATCATCAAGGCCAATCCTTGTAATTTTCAAAACTCGAAATCCAATACGAAGATTCGGAAGTGAAAAAGAATAAGGACCACAGGTATTGGACAAATTCCAATACTGAATTGATAGAAAATTGTAACTTCCGTTCCAATGGCGGTCCTGACACACCCTCCGGAAAAGCAATTCGGCACAAGAAAATTTTTCCAAGAGTGTAGAACTCAAATCAAATCCACTCTAGGTCTTTTTAAAAGGTAACAGTAAAATTTGTGAGCATCTTTACTCAAAGCAGCTCTTATTTGACTGGCTAGGAATTAGGCAGTCAAAAATTCTCAATTTCAAGAAACTTTTAAATTCTTGTCTGCAAAGGCTAAAAGGATATGATTAGAATGTAATCAATCCCAGTTTAAGAGTTGCATTCTTTTGCAGAAGAAGCAAACGAATCAAGTTATTAAAAGTCTCATTTTTCAAAAATAACCCAGAATCCAAACAATCTTGATCAAAATGATCCGTTCATCAAAAGGATGAAAGTAGTCAAATCAGAAAAGGATGAAGAAACTATAAATTTTAGTTGGTTCACGCATAGTCATAGGTAATAGAATTAGAAGTGATGAAGTCAAATCAACTTAAATCAATTCAAATAAATTTAAATTAAGAGAATAATAAAGACATAGACAATCCAAAGACTTTCACCTTGTCATAGACAATGGAAATAAATTGTGTCTGAACCAAACAGTATAGTTAAAGGTTTACTTGCTATGGTACTATCTCCCTAGACAAGATCATCAGATCGTGTGGCTTCAGCTTTATCCATCATGTTGGCTCTACTCCTTGCGGATTGCATAGCGGTTTGTGACTTGTTGGCTCCAGATTCCATCTTGTGTTGATCACAAATTCTTGAAAAATGCCCCGATTTTCCACACTTGAAGCGGATAACGCCTTTGATGGTGCAGTACTTTGTTTCGTGGCCGTTTCCGCGTTTCTTGCATCGCGATGTAGAAGTCACTGGTTGACTAGACTCACAGCTCTTTCTAGAAGTTTGTTGCTCGCAAGCATGCATGACGTGACCTGGATTTCCACATCGGAAGCAAATGATTTTCTTTGAGTTGCAGTCTCTGGTCGCATGGCCTCTACTATACTTCTTGTACCATTGCGGTGGTACTATGGACTAGGGAGTTCCCTTGCTACTCCTTTTGTAAGATTATTGTTGTTGCGGCTGGTCACTTGGTAACTTCGTATACGGATCCTGCTGGGACCTAGTGTTGATGCCTCTTGTGAACCTAGACGGTCCAAAGTGACGTTGTCTCTCTACGCGATTCTTCATCAGATCTTCGATTAGGAAGAACTCGTCCATCGAAACTGAGAACTCCCTGATCTTGAGAGGTAGCACCGCTCCTCGAATCTTGTTCCTTAAACCTTCTTCGAACTTTGTGCACTTCCACTCCTTATCGAGATGAAGTTGGAAATACCTTGAAGACTTCAACAGGGACTCAAAGCGATCAACATAATCTTCGACAAACATTCCTCCTTGACGTAGCTGTAGAAACTTCATTTCTTTCAACGTTACTTGCACTCATCGAAAGACACTCATTCATAAATCTTTCCAAAGGACTCTGCAAGTGACAACTGTGTCCTCAGCCTCCAGCATCTGGCAGCTACTCTCCACCAACTCAGAACAGGTACACATAAAAGAAAGCAAAAGCACCACTATTTTGTCCAATATCATTTCTCTTTAGAAAAAATAATGTAGAGAATAACAAACAATTGTGTCTTCCTTTTGGAAACACAACACAAAGAACAAACAACACTAAAGGATAGACCGAAGTCATCATCCTTTCCAACATTGTATCCTTTTTAAAACAATAACACAGAAGCAAACAGAGAAAACACAACACAAACGACGACAAACCAAACCCCAAGCCCGAAAAGACTCGGCCAGCTCTGATACCACTAATGTAACACCCTTTTCGGGGGCATCACATAACGAACATTTTATAAAAACTATAAGGCCGAAAAACGGGTTAATTAAAATCATTTACGAAAGATGGGGTAAATTTTTCCTTTACACAAAACATAACTGTAAAAACTTGTAATTGTTTATGCGTGTAAGGTAAATAGAAACATTTCATAATATAAGGTCGTAAGTTCATAAAGGTTTACATAAAAACCCAACCCGACTACAAAAATAAAATAGAAAGATACATACTCAACATAAAGGATTGGAGACGCAGCTCCTAAACATAAGAAACTTGGAGACACAGCTCCACGAAAGATAAAAGAAAGGTACAGACACTCTGACACCCTACACTGGCCGACAATAGACTACACAGGAAGACATCCCTCGGGTCAACCGCAGAATACTTCCTCTGACTTCTCCTTTACAAAGAGATACGCGAAAGAAATAGGAAGGTGTGGATAGATCACCTCACTCCTAGTCTCTTCACTCATCAAACTAGACCTAACAGGAACCTTAGCAAGGACTACAACTGGCATTCCTATAGAAGACATACCAGGAGTTCACTTAGAAGCAACTTTGCTAACAAGCGGCCCATTCCTAATAGAGGGAGGAGGCACTGAATGCATCGGTGGAAAAGTCCATCTAGCATTCCATATATGACTACAACCTTGATAACAGACGACATGAAGGCAAGTGATGAAGTGGTTAAGAACCCTTCCTCTGCGACCCTTGCGAATGGTGAATGCAGCTCTTCACATGTACACTGCTAGAGGCCCATCATGACTAGATGTCCAAATGTCGAAGCCACTGGGAAGCTCAACAGAGAGATGCATTTGGAGCGCCGGGTGAAGTCTTGGTATCACGACCTTCTCGGGAGACCACCAGAGAAGCACACAACGATGCAATATAGAGTAATGAGGTGAGACTCTCATTCCTCAACACAACACATGGCAAAAGCAAAAATGGTACGACACGCAAGATAACGACACATTAATCATGCATCTCATACATCTCAATATCTCATATTATTCAATCAACAACATAAGACATCATCAAAACAGGATAATAATGTATAACATATAAATGTATCCATCAACAGTCAGGCAATGCAATGCAATGTACATGACTCAATGCCATATGCCACAAGGGTAAAACTCTGACCCCTACTCCATGGAGCTAACAAACGTCGGAGAGAGTGAATGGGAGGACATGTTCTGGGTACACCAGCCTTGGGAAAGATTCTACAATATTCGTAACGTGCATGTATCTGGCTTTTATGGAAACACTCTACACCAAACATGGAAAGTACGACATCTAGTCAAAGATGTCACAGCAGTGCACGGAATACCACGACACAGAAGAATCACCAACTGGTCACTAAGATCGTCACTGTAAGATTCGTACCCACATCAAGGTGTAAGCTCAACTCCTTGGCTCAAGGCCTTTCTGACTCATGCATAACAATGACAATGCTTACACAAAAGCATATGTGATAAAATGTCTATCCACCGTATAAACCTCATGATTCCACATGAATATTCCCATATAGGTCTTTCACTAATAAAGTGTTTTAAACTTTTATCCACTGGATAAATCTGATGATCCCTTCGGGATTGAGTTATCACAAGACTGTACAGTTAGACGATGTCCACAGGTCCAACTCACAGGCCCGTCATTGAACTACTAATCCAAATCAACACGTTTCATGTTTATGTTCGTGTCTTATGATATATTTCTCAAGTCCTAAATGTCTTATGAAGAAGTATTGAGAATCCTTTAGTTAAGTCTTAGATCCTTTCTATGTTAGAGGGTACTTGTCTTTTAAGTAATGAAATACATCTTGATTCATTAAGTCTTATGAATCGATTGATGAGTGAATCATCATTGGTGTAGCATATGGTCTTGTTCCACCACACATTACACTTTCTTTTCTCTTTTTTTCACTCTAAGTCAATTATTTGACTTAGTGTTTTAACTTAGGAAAATCCTGAGTTTTGAGTTCAAAACTCTTTTGTCTTTTTATTTGACAAATTCAAATCTCTTTAAAAAAACATCCTTTAACTTTATGAAACCCCATCATAAGTAATAGAAATGGAGAAGGAAGAAGAGAGAAAGAGGAGAGAAAAAAGAGAGTGTGTGTGCTGAATGTAATTCTGTTATAATCATTGCACAATAATGAGCATACATAATAGGCATATATAGAAGAGTGAGGCTGATAGGAATCTTTCTAGAAGAATTCGTCTAACAAACTAATGATATGCCAGCAATCAAGAATAAGGGCTGAAACAATAATAGGCCCAATACTATTTAACTCTAATACATCCCCTTATAAGTGGAGGGCAGGTTTGTAGAATACCTATCAACAACTCCACGATTGCTTCTAAGTTATTCAAATATGGACTGTGTGAGAGGCTTGGTCAGCAAATCAGCAACTTGATCAGTGTCAGGGATATGGATGATAGAAAGAGTTTTGTTGATAACCTTTTCCCTCACACAGAAGAGATCAAGTTCCATATGCTTGGTTCTTGAGTGTAGAATAGGATTATGTGAGAGAGAGAGAGACAATGCTAAGGTTCTCACAATAAATGATAGGTTGCCTGTCATCAATCTGCAACTCTTTAAGCAAATATTGGACCTATATAACCTCAGAAGTAGTTGCCACTAAGCTTTTATATTCTGCCTCTGTGGTAGATCTTGCAACCAGGGTCTGTTTTCTGGACCACCATGAGATTAAGTTTGGACCAAAATACACACATGAGCAAGAGGTGGACCTTTTGTCATCAAGGTCAGCAGCCCAATCTGCATCACTAAAAGCCTGCAGAGTGAAGGGCTAACCTTTTGGAGCAGGTTTCAATAGTAAACCATGAGAAGCAGAACCTCGGAGATATCTCAGTATCCTTTTGACTACTTTCCAATGTTCTTCCAAGGGTTCGGCCAGAAACTGACACACTTTATTGACACTATAGCATATTTATGGTCTTGTGATGGTTGCATATTGCAAGGCTCCAACAATGGATCTGTAGAGAGAGGGATCACCCATGTAGTTTCCTCCATACTTGGTCAGTTTACAATTGCTGATCATGGGTGTAGGCAAGCCTTTTGCATCAGTCATATTGGCTTTGCAAAGAAGATCTTTTATATATTTGGTTTGGCAAAGCAGTAAGGCACCATTAGGCAACTTCTTTACTTCAACTCCAAGAAAGTAATCAAGCTCTCCTAATTGCTCGAGAGAAAATTCAGAATTTAGTTTAGAAAATAGATCATGAATCCTCTTAGTTCAAGATCCTGTGACAATTATGTCATCAACATAAATTAGGACATAATTTAAGTGTCCAGCCCTTGTGTGAATAAAGAAAGAGGGGTCATATTTGCTAGAGTGAAACGCAAACTGAATTAGATCCTGGTTAGCCTCTCAAACTAGGCTCTAGGTGCCTGTTTGAGGCCATAGATGGCCTTATTGAGTCTGCAGACCTGGGTTGGATTCCCACTGATAAAGCCAACAGGTTGGTCTATGTATACCTCTTCCTTAAGCACCCCATTGAGGAATTCATTGTTAACATCAAGTTGCTGAATTGGCCAATTATTTGTGATTGCCAAGGTGAGAATAAGCCTAATATTTATAGATAACCATAGGAGAGAAAGTTTCAGAGTAGTATCGACCAAGTTGTTGGTAAAAGCCCTTAGCAACCAACCTTGCCTTGTACTTATTTACAGTCCCATCAACATTTTCTTTAATTTTGAAAACCCACTTACAACCAATAGCTTTCCTAGTGGGAGGAAGATCAACAAGAGTCCAAGTTCCATTGGCAACAAGAGCATTGTACTCAGATTGCATGGCCTGATGCCAATGAGGGCTAACCAAGGCTTGTTTTGGTGAAGATGGTTCTGCCAGTGTTAATAGTATAACAGGGTCAGTTCTGGACTTAGATTGGGTAGTCATAGGGTGGACATTTGTGGGCTGGAAAACAGTGTCAGTGGACTGACTAGAGGGACTGGTGACAGGATTAAGGGACTGATTAGAAGTACTAGGAACAGGATCAGTTGGTGACACTGAAGGAAAATATTGAGGTGTGAGGCCAGAATGGAGAGAAGGAAAGAGGGGAGACTTAGATAGTGAATGAGAGTTAGGAGTGTTTGAAATAGAGGGAATGTGAGTGGGATAGGGTATAGGTGAGTGAGTTTGACTGAGATTATGGACACTATTAGGAGAGGATTTGTCATGAGAGGGAGGAGGAATAAGTGCAGCTGATAGTGTAATAATAGAATTAGGAATAGTGTAACACCCCAATTTTCACCCTTAGATTATAATATTTGTTAATATTTGCTTATATATATTGTATATATGTTGTTTATGCTTGCTCTTGGTGCCTAAGTTCATAGTTGGGGTAGTTCAGCCTTAAGGAATGGTTAATACATTCGAGTCCAAGAAACCTGTTTTACGATTTTGTCCATATCTTGAGTTCTAGACGTCCGATTGAGGCGTTCTTGGATGCATTGGAAAGCTTAGAGAATTATCTACAAGTCTTATTTTAGGTGTCAGGACACAATTCGGCTTCTATAAGTTCACCTCGCGAAGGCAACGTCGCCTTGCGAATCTGGCAAACAGCTTCTCACAGCGCTCTGGTTCGCCTCGCAAAACGTGATTTGCCTTGGGAAACGTGATTCGCCTCGCGAATCGGCGTGCATTAGAAACGTGTTTTTGGGCTTCTAGTCAGCCCATAATGACCCTAACTCATATTTATACCATAAGACTCGAACTAAACCAATTTTCTAACTCTAAATACTCTTAGAAACTGCCTCTTTCTCTCCAAACAAGGATTCCTAAACCCTTTCCAAGTATTCTTGAAGGAAATCACACCTTTGTTCATCGTTCTTCATCACCTTCGCTTGAAGATAATTTCTACCATCACAAACCCTCTTCCTCGCTGATGCTCTTGAACCTTTTGGGGCTGTGATAATGAAATCAAGCGTCGTGAGATCGAGCATTCGTGAGACAGAACCTTTTTCGGACCTTTTCTCTTCCTTTGCTCATTGTGATCGTCATACCAGGTATGGAGGGGGAAAGATGATCATATCATATGGGAATTTGAGAATGGGAATGAGGTGATTGGGGATTCCCATGGTCCCTTTGTGCCTTGAGTGATTTGTTGATACCATTGTTCAAGCAATGGCTTAGATGATTGTGTGCTATGATTATTGTATTGAATCTATTATATGATTGCGATATCATGAAAACATGTATGTATTGTTATAATGATATTATAAATATGTATGTGTTACTATAAGTGGTATAGTGTCGTTAATGTTATTATGACAATGTTTTGATCATGAATTATATGATTATTGGTTTGGGATTATAATATGTGAATATTGAGTTATAATTAAGGATGAATGTCTGTGAACTATGATTCTGACTATATTGAAATGTGATGTATTGTTTATGTGTTAGACCTAGCTCTAAGGAGCCCGTGATGGATACTCATTTGTGGATGTTGTGTGTGAGACCTAGCTCTAAGGAACCCGTGATAGGTACTCATTTGTGATTGCTTGTGTGACGCCCAGCTCTGAATGGCCCGTTTATGGACCCAGCCATGGAATGGCCCAGATGGGATCCAGCCGCTAAGAGCCCGTGGATGAGACCCAGCCCCTAGAGAGCCTGTTTGTGGGTACTCAATTATGTGTGTTGTATGATTCGTGGAGACATTGTTACTTGTAATTGTGATGTGACATGTGTATAAGGAGATGATGAGATGATATGTTAAACTGTTGTGAGATGATTTGACTTGATTTACGAAAATGATTATGTTATGTTTGTGGGTGTGTAGTACTTGTATGTCTATGTATATGTATATATGTATATCTGTGTGTATGCACTCGCCTTAATTCCCATTTTACTTCCATAACATATGTATATGAGTATGTCTTCTCACCCCTTTGTATTTGTGTCTCTTCTTGTATAATGTACGATTTGTACAGATGATTCTCAAGGGATTGAGGAGTAATGCATTAGAGCTTACGTGGAGTTGTGGATACTCTATTAGGAGTTGTTTTCACTTTGATGTTGTTCTTTAGGCTTTGGATCATGTTATTTATTTCTTTAGAGGTTTTTGTTTAGCTCTGATCCATGTGACATCGGGCTAGGGGATTATCTTGTTTAAACTATTTGTTATTTATGTGGAATTTGCAAACGTTTTATGATAATATGTTTAATTTAATTGGATTTGAAGTTGAGTTTATGAATGGTGATAATCTTAACTATTGCGAAAATGTTTATTAATGGTAGAACTTGTATCTTTTTTTCCGCAAAGAATCTTTTCGCAAATCAATATTTATATAATAAACGTATGTTGGGGTTAAGGGTGTCACAAATAGGATTAACAAAGAGTTGTTTTTGAGGACTGGAGTTTTGTTTTACAGAAAGTTACTTTGCAAGCACAGTCAAAGACCCTAAGGGAAGTATAGTCTAGTTCAGTTTTGTAAAGTATAAAATAGGGTGATTTATTTTGTATATTAGGGGTAGGAAGTCTATTGATAAGGTACACAGTTGTGCCAAAGGCATATTCCCAATATTGCATAGGTAAGGAGGCTTGAGCAAGTAAAGAAAGACCTGTGTCCACTATGTGTCTATGTTTTCTCTCCACACTCCCATTTTGGTGATGAGTGTGAGGACAAATGACACGATGAAGAATACCAAGTTCTGAAAGAAATTTAGAAAAAGGTCTAAATTCTCCCCCCAATCAGTTTGAACAGCTTTAATATCAGTTTGAAATTGAACTTTTACAAGTTCCATGAACTATGTAAAGAGATTGAGAGTTTCAGATTTTTGTTTGACCATGAAAATCCATGTATATTTGGAGCATGCATCAACAATGGGCAAGTAGTAAGAATGTCTAGTAGTTGATGCAATAGGAGCAGGGCCCCAAAGATCCATGAATAACAACTCAAAAGGTCTAGAATAGGTTGTCGTGGAAAGATGAGAAGGAAGTCTATGAGATTTGCCAAGACAGCATGCAACACAAAAATCCATTATATTCTTTGTAATTTTTTGAACATTACATTGATTGAGAATATGGTTTACAGCAGACTCATTGGCATGTCCTAACCTACAGTGCCAAATATGATAAGAGTAAAGCACTTTGTTACAATGATCAGCTACACTAGTATTCCTAGGACTAGAATTGACAGAAACATAACTATTGTTGCAAGTAGATGTGCTTGCAACAATAAGACAACTAGGAGTAGGTGCTTTAGCTGGAGTAGATGGCCTTGGAGACGCAGAGAAATTGTGGAAGACATATAAGCCATCAGTATTGATAGTGCCTTCTAACACGACTCTTTTATCAACTTGAGATTTGACAAAGAAACCATGAGGTAGAAATTCAAAGTAGACATTATTATCCCTAGAGAACCTACTAACACTAATAAGATTTTTTGTGATGGCTGGAACATATAATAGGTGTTGTAGTTTTAATGTAATATTTTGATTAAAAGGAATATTAACATAAGCAGAACCAATAGTATCAATAGAGAGGTCAAGTCCATTACCCATAAAGATGTTATCAGGACCAGTGTAATCTGAGTGCAGAGTGAGATTGGCCAAGTTCGATGTCATATGATGAGTGGCACCACTATCAGGTTACCAAACACTGCCTGTATCAGTTCCAGAATTCGATGCAACCATAGCCATAGGACCTGATGATGACTGAGAGCTGGATGGAGCAGAGTTCAGAGAGTGCCATGGCAGTGGAAAAAGAGGAGAGGAGCTGGAGCAGGCAGAGGAGCAAGTGGAGGTTTACCGGGTGTATTAGATGGTCTAGACTGAGTGATAGGAAGATTGGGACGAAATTGCTGGCTAGGAGGAGGATAACCATAAGTTTGATGTTGAGTTTGATTGCCATAATTGTGATGAGAAGGACCATAAGCTTGCTGCTGAGGAGCATAACCCTGACCATAGCTCTGTTGATTAGTGCCATATCCTTGATGCTGGTATTGGTTGTTATAAGATTGGTCCTGAGAAGAATAGTCATAGCCGTGACCATGGCCACCACCATCATAGGATTGATCAAAGTGGTACCAACAATTGAGATCTTCATGGCCTCCCCTTCGACAGATCTGGTAGTAAGGTCTTGGGCCGAAACGACATCCTCTACCATGGCCTGAACGGCCAACACGTCCACCTCGATAAGGAGAGCCAAAATTGGCATTAGAGGGTGAAAATGTGATTGTTGAAAATAGCCTTGAGATGGAGAGGAGGTAGAGGAAGGGGGTACCTGAGTAGGGAGATTTGGTGCTGGAGTGGTGGAGCGAGCAATATTGATCGAAAAAGCATCAAAGGTCAACTGAGATTGTTTGGCCTTGTTGCACTTAAGACGCGATTCACAGGACAAGAGAAGCGCCTCCACCTCAGCAATGGAACAGGTGTCAGAGCGACTTTCAATCATTGGGAAAAGAATGTGATAATCCTCTGGCAACCCTTCAAGGATGGCTTCAAGGTGTTCCTGAAGTGAAATTGGGTTCCTAGTGTAAAGAAGAGCATCGGTGAGTGCCTTGATGCGGGAGAGATACTCTGCGATGGTCCGATCGCCCTTCACCATGTGACGAAGCTCGGAACGGAGCTGGGTGTTGCGAGCTTTGGTTTGGGAGTTGAAGTAGCTTTGGAGTTCATCCCACAGCTGCCAGACGTGCAAACAGCCAACCACCCTCGCATGGATGGTATCGGAGATGGAGTTGAGAAGCCAGATAAAGAGGTGTTGGTGTTGAGCTTCCCAACTGAGAAACTCGGGGTTGACGGTGCCATTGAGACAATTGGAGTCCGAAAGATACTGAGGTGGGATGTGCAGGCACATAACGTATCGTTCGAGATGATTGGCACACAGCACTGCCTCAAAATATGCTTCCAGTGAGGGAAGTTCTTGTCCGTTAGCTTCGTGGTTATGATCGAGGATAAATTCGCAGCAGAGGAGACTAGTGGTAGAGTAGGAGGAGGCGGTGGAGTAGGTGGCGATGGTCGTGGGGGGTCATCTTCTTCGTTGTGAGCGGAAGGAATGGTCTAGATTGAAGCTCTAGATACCATAATAGAAATGGAGAAGGAAGAAGAGAGAGAGAGAGAGAGTGTGTGTGTGTGTGCTAAATGTAGTTCTGTTATAATCATTACACAATAGTGAGCCTATATAGAAGAGTGAGGCTGAAAGGAATCTTTCTAGAAGAATTCCTCAAACAAACTAATGATATGTCAGCATTCTAGATTAAGGGCTGAAACAATAATAGGCCCAATACTATTTTACTCTGATAATAAGTGTATTAAATACTTATGATAGCTTGAAATATTTTCCTTTTTTCGAATACCTCACTTTGTTCAAAAAATCAATTTGAATGTACCATTGCTTTTGTTAAAAGAGGATGAGTGTATAAACTCTTTATAAAGAAGTGGGTACATAACTCCTTTGTTTTAACTAAGAAGAGGAATCTTCTTAAGTCCATATTCCATTTAACTTGAATTCATTTATACTTAAACTTGAAAATAGATATGCATTGAAATCAAAGATTGGTTTTACGTTCAAAACCTACTTAATAACCGAATGTTACATAAGATTTTCTCAAAGTTGTTTGTTATTTAGAACATTTGATTCATTAATTTTCAAAACATCATTTGATTTACTTAAGCCATAACTTAAGATCAAAATACTTTTCCTTTGTTTTCAGAATCTCTTGAATTAATACAATTTTGTGTATCATTCAAATAATGTTTATTTGTTCTGCTTTGGTTCACTGTTCATTGATTCCATTTTAGAGTTATAAAATCATTTAAGTTTCAAAGATTGAAGTTGAAAATCCTCTTTATTTATGCTTTGGCCGAATCCTATACTAGGTTTAATGTGAAGATTTTACTTCACCAACATCCATCATAAGCAAGAGTAATCATCAATGCATTAACATGAATAACAACATAACATCAAATTCAAAAAATCAACACAAAACACGTTTACAGAATTTTCAGCAATTCAAGCATCAACTTGTGACAAACAATTGATTGAGCAAACGAACTCGGATTTGAGCAAATGAGGACTCATATGAAAGCTTAGGATGTATAAGTTTTGGATAAAAATTTATTTTCACAAACAATAACCGAGTTAGGACAATTTCACGAAATAAGTCACTGTAGTCAGAATCCAAGATAGAAATTTATGCTTAGATTGAAACAGGTTTTCAAGGGCCAAATCTTCATGAAACCACACGAAATTTGTGCTAAAAATGAAGCCCAAGATGACTAGTTTTAGGATCAAAAACAAGATTTGAAATCCAAGGTCTATGTTGATATGAAAACCAAAATGACTCACACAATGTCAGATCCGAAAATCACATTTTCTCTAACTCTTTTCAACAAAAAGATAGAGGAACCCTAGGTTAGGGTTTTACCACACATAAAAGTTATTTTCAACCATTCAAACACATCAATGAACACAAATCAAGCAATAAATAATTATTACAACATTGTTCTCATAGAGAACCAAATAGACAAATAGGCAAAACCCTTGGTTTAGGGTTTTCCCCAAACCAAACCCATAAACCTTTTTCTCCACCACCAATGTGGTGTGATATGGTTCACTCCCCCATTACCTTAATGAAGCTCCTTAGGATGAGTAAAACTCCAAGCACCAAGAAAGAGGATGAGGCCGAACCTACATAGAGAAAAACAACAAGGTTGCAGAACTTGTTTTACAAAGATCATGAACTAGAAGAAGTTCACTCATGATTTAAAGTAAGGAAATGAAGAGAAAATGAAGATCAAAACTTACCCAACGAAGAACACTTTGAAAATCAAGATGGTGTTTTTGAAGGTCAAAAACAAAGTTGCTCCTATCAAGAAACTTTCTTCACCAAAGTTATTCTAGAGATCAAACTATGGTCTTAGAAATTAAAAATGAAGTTTGGATGGTGTTGTTTTATGGTATGGCTGAAAAGAGAGAGGTTAGAGAGAGAAGAGAGAATTTGAAAAACTAGAGAAAAAAGAGAGTTTGATCTTTGGAGACAAAGTGAGAAGTGTTCCTAGGTGTTTTACACCTTGGATGGCCGAATGGCCTTTAACAATATGGTCACCTAATTTGTTCAATGTTTATGACATAGGTGATGGAAATTGTGTAAGAAAATGGAGGGCTTGGATTAATCCAAGTACATAGGTGTTGACACCATGTTAGAAGGTGGTGAGATTAACCATTTTTGGTTGTTTGCTTTTTCCATAAGAGGAAAAGATGTTAGGTTATTAACCAAGAATCATTGGAGTTTAATTCATGGGATAAAGGAATGAAAATGTGATGGATGATTGACATAAAGGTGACAAGTTGTCATGATGTGACCAAAAGTTGATAAAGTTGACATGATTTGACACAATGGTGACAACATCTCGAGAGACATGAAAACAATCATCAACTTCTTCCCGGCCCCGGGCCAGATTGCTCTCCGGATTGGCACGTTTTCCAAGGCAAAGAGGTCTCGATTAAAATAATAATATTTTTACCAGTTCCGACACAAAACAACACAACAGGCTCAAAACAACATTTTATGATTATTAAGCTCATAATTGAAATTCAGATATGAATTTCAACTCATTAACCATTCTTAGGATAGTGTTGTAACATCCCAAAAATCCTATATCTGTTTAACGATATTAACAAAGTTTCTTTATGGAAGGTAGTGTTGTAGATAAATTTGTCTAAGGTTATCTAGAGCGAGACTTCTTTTTGACTGTTGGTTTCTTTTTGGAGGGTATAAATTTCGTTAATTGACTAAGGATATCTCCTTCCGTCGTAGCTGCTTCACTCTTCTGTCTTCTATCTTGACACGGAGTACCTCATAGGTTAAGTTCTCCTCTTCAAATATACGGCATCAATTTGATGACACGAAAAAGATCATCAAGGCCAATCCTTGTAAATTTCAAAACTCGAAATCCATTACGAAGATTCGGAAGTGAAAGAGCATAAGGACCATGGGTGTTGGACAAATTCCGATACCGAATTGATAGAAAACTGTAACTTCCGTTTCGATGGCGGTCCTGACACATCCTCCGGAAAAACAATTCAGGACAAGAAAAATTTTCCAAGAGTGTAGAACACAAATCAAATCCAGTCTAGGTCTTTTTAAAAGGTAACAATAAAATTTGTGAGCATCTTTACTCAAAGCAGCTCTTATTTGACTGGCTAGGAAGTAGGCAGTCAGAATTGTATTCTTTTGTGGAAGAAGCAAACAAATCAAGTTATTAAAAGTCTCACTTTTTCAAAAATAACCGAGAATCTAAACAATCTTGATCCAAATGATCCATTCATTAAAAGGATGAAAATAGTCAAATCAGAAGAGGATGAAGAAACTATAAATTTCAATTGGTTCGTGCAAAGTCATAGACAATAGAATTAGAAATGCTGAAGTCAAATCAACTTAAATGAATTCAGATAAATTTAAATTAAGAGAATAATAAAGACAGACAATCAAAGATTTTCCCCTTGTCATAGATGATGGAAATGAATTCTGTCTAAATCAAATAGTACAGTTAAAGGGTTACTTGCTATGGTACTATCTCTCTAGACAAGATCATCAGATCGTGAGGCTTCAGCTTTATCCATCATGTTGACTCTACTCCTTGTTGATTGCATGGCGGTTTGTGTTGTGACACCCGCTACCCCGCATACGAAAAATATAAATTAAAACATGCAAGTTAAAATAAAAACTTTAACATAAAAGGTAGCAAGTACCACATGATCCGAAAACGTTTAAACATAAGTAACAACTGCGGAAAAACATAACATAAAACAAAACCAAAATCTCGATGTCACATATCAAAGTTGATAACCACTACCGATATTACATCGGAAAAACAACTAACATCAACTAAACTAATACTACGAGCAAGCGATCTCCTCGGGATCACTCCTCAGCTGGCTGCTCACCATCCTCTGCATAACCAAAGGTACGTGCAAAACAACAACAACAGTAGGGAGTAAGGAACTATACGTATAAACATAAATGGTAATAGAGCAGTTAGCAAGATGATCATGCAGCATATAAAACATCATATTATAACAGGTTATAACACATCCATCATATCACATTATAAACATGCTATGCGATGCACACTATTCCACTACTCCATATACAATGTGGATCCAATAACTAACTCAGGAAGACGATTCAGAGTACATAAACTTGTTGACCATCATGCATCAACACTGGCTGTTCACCTTACTCTCGGATGAACCCCCATGAGTAATGATTCACCTTACTCTTAGATGAATCCTCACGAGTTGCCTGTCCACCAAACTCTCGGGTGAACTCTCAACATTGGCTGTTCACCTTACTCTCGGATGAACCCCCATGAGTAACGATTCACCTTACTCTCGGATGAATCCCCACGAGTTGCCTGTCCACCAAACTCTCGGGTGAACTCTCCAGTCAGCATAACTTCCCCCAAACTAACAACACCATGTCATGATGCATGCAATGCTAACACACAAACAACATGACAACTACCTCCATCAACACCATTTAACACATGCTATCAACTTTGACCAATAAGCATCAAAGGTGATTCATGAACATCAATCTTGACCATTAAGCATTAAGGATGATTTAATCAACAACATCGGTAATAGTACGTCGTTACCGATAACATCATCTTCTCATTAATTAATCTCTTTATTAAGTCTCTATTATTACACTTTACCATATCATTGTCCTAGTTCATTAACTATCCTCAAGGTCGTATTTTATAATCTCTTATATCATACTTTTATTCCAAAAAGGGTATTAAATCTCTCTTTATTTAAAACAATGTTTTCTTGATTCTTACAGTGGCACGACCTGAGCATGGGCGTGCTGGCCAACTGGCACAGGCGTGCTGTGAGAGAGCACGAGCGTGCTAAACAGCGTCACTTTTCTCGTTTTTCCGACAGGGCGTGCTACTGAGAGCACGAGCGTGCTGGATTTTACTTGGCAAAGAGCACGGGAGTGCCGATAATGAGCACAGGCGTGCTCAACGCTGTTATAGCGTCTCAATTCTGGGAACTTAGTAGTTTTTCTAGATATTAACCCTCCAAGTCAATCCAAAGGTTCTTGACTAATCCATTGGCATTAATCTCACCCCTCATCAACATCTTTATGTTTTATGAACATCAATTAGACTAAGCATAGTTTTAGGCTTAACATTAACATCACTATGTCTTTTATTAACATAGATTTAACAGTAGTTCCAACACGCCAACTCATACAATCATGGCATATCAACAACATCATAAGCAACATCATAAATAGCATCATGAACAACATCATAAATGTCATGCCAAGATCATATAATCAATTGGACAATACACATCATGTATAAACAACCATAATAACTCCATACAACAATTAAGGCATATAGCACACAAATAGGGTCATGGGTTAACCCTCATCTTATGCTACCCTAGAACCTATATGTTATACTAATCCCTTAGCCCCATACCTGGCGTGATGATTCTAGCCTATGAGCCAATAAGAACGAAGTCAACGGTTGGCTCCTCGAAACGGGTTAAACAGGTTCAGCGAGCTTTGACCAAGAATCGCCAAGGTAAAAAGGATAAGTTATTTCCCAAACAAGAACAAGGAAGGGAATTAACACAAGGGTTATGCACATACCTCGATTAGATCCTTGGGGAACTAATCTGCCAGTTGCCGTTCACAGCACCGGCACATGAACAATGAAGTCAGGTTTGACAGGGAGAAAATGGTTCAACACTAACTCAAAGGATTCAAGGGAAAACGATGAACAGGGTTGGTTACCTTACCTCAGAGTAGCACTAAGCTTGCAGCTTATCCCAAAACGCAACGAAAAACACCACAGGGATGTGTTCTTGACGAAGAACACCCAAACAAGGATTGGGAATGCTCAAGGATTCAATGGAAACCCAAGAGAAAGGTAAAAGATGGCAATTTCAACTATAGGATAGATGGCTATGAGTTTTAGATCGAGCAAAAGAGGTATAAAAAGGATTGGGGCGAAATGTAGCACCCTTTCCGGGGGCATTACATTTACGAACATTTTAAAATACTCTAAGGCCGAAAAACGGGTTAATTAAAACATTTAAGAAAGATGGGGATGAATTTTTCCTTTTTGCAAGGCATAACTGTAAAAGCTCGTAACCATTTATGTGTGTAAGGTAAATAAAACATTTCATAATATAACTTCATAAGTTCATAAAGGCTTTACATAAGAACCCAACCCGTCTACAGAAACAAAGTAGAAAGATACAGACTCAACATAAAGGATTGGAGACGCAGCTCCTAAACACAAGACACTTGGAGACGCGGCTCCACAAAAGATAAAAGAAAGGTACAGATACTCTGACACCCTACACTGGCCGACAACAGACTACACAGGGAAACACCCCTCGGATCAACTGCTGAATGCTTCCTCTAACTCCTCTCTTATGGAGAGACAAGCGAAAGGAATAGGAGGCATGGATAGATCATCTCCCTCCTAATCTCCTCACTTATTGCCTTCCAACCAGGACCCGTCAAACGAGACCTAACAGGAATCCTAGCAGGGACTACCACTGGAATTCCTATGGAAGACATCGCAGAAATTGCCCTAGAAGCAACCTTGCCAACAAGAAGCCTATCCCTAACAGAGGGAGAAGGCACTGAACGCATCGATGGAAAAGTCCATCTAGCATTCCACTTACGAGTACAATCTTGACAGCAGACGACATGAAGACGAGCTGTTGAGCAATCAAGAACTCTTCCTTTGCGACCCTTGCAGATAGTGAGTGTGGCTCTTCCCATGTACTTTGCTAGAAGCTCATCATGACTAGATGTCCAAACGCCAAAACCACTGGGAGGCTCAACAGAGAGGTGCATCCAAAACGTTGGGTGAAGTCTTGGTAACACGACCTTCTCGGGAGACAACCAGAGAAGCACACAACGATGCAATACAAAGTAATGAGGTGAGATTCCCATTCATCAACACAACACATGGCAGAAGTAAAAATGGTATAACACACAAGACAATAAAATACTAGTCATGCATACCATACATCTCAATATCTCATATTATCGAATCAACAACATAAGACATCATCAACATAGGATAACAATGTATAACATGTAAATGTATCCATCAACAGTCATGCAATGCAATGCGATGTACATGACTCAATGCCATATGCCACAAGGGTAAGACTCTGACCCCTACTCCATGGAGCTAAACATAACTGGAGTGAGTGATTGGGAGAACATTGTCTGCGTTATCTCAACCCAACATGCGCTATCTCAACAAGATTGTGAATTCGCTTTTACGCCTCACGCCAGACGTTCTTTACCCAAATCGTGACTTGCCCGGTGTTTCAGTCAGGACGTTAGTGTTTTTCGATGGATATCCACGACACAAAGGAGCTACTCTCTGGCCACATGTGTCTTCCCCAACCCCCGACGTCCCCAAGATCTTCATAATCGACATCTCAGACAATCGCACCCGCACAAAGGTGTAAGCTCAACTCCCAGGCACAATGCCCAACTCATGCACAGATGTGTATGCATGTCAAGAAATACCACAACAAAATTACGTACTACACTATCACTGTAGCACCACGTCTATCTCGTGATAAACCACAGGGCACCCCTACGGGACCCACTTTCACATAACTTGCCATCAGTCGCCCATCCTTGGTTCCGTTCCTTGCAATCGCGTACCACCTCGTCATTCGTAACACGATGCTCATGTCTTATGATGCGTTAGTTCTAACCTAGATGTATTATGGAGGACAGGGTCCACAAGGATCCCCTTCATCAATCTTCTCACTTGTCTACCAAAGGAAATATTACTTAATTGCTATAAGTAACTCTTAGTGATTTAAACGTTATAGATTCCTTAGATGACCTAAATCATCAAGGGTGTGGAACATGATTTTGTCATGACCACTAGATGTTAGTGCATGTCTTTTACTAAATCTTTGGGAGCACATTATGGAACTCATTGAATTTCCTTTTTGAAGATAATACATAATTACGCTACTATAGTAAGATCTTCAAAATACTTTCCTTAGTGGTAAACTAGTCCATGAAATCCCCTTTTATCAAACATAGTTTTGAAACTCTATACACATACTCGTAAGGTGTTCAAAGCCCCAAGATACATAGTACCTCATCTTTTGCCAAACTAACGTAAAACTTCCTTTTGAATAATAATTAGTGTAAAAAGGGAAAACATATTTTTCTTTAAATCACCTATTCATTTTCAAATGATAACCATAACTCATTTATTCGATAGTATTCCAAAATTAATCATAGTAGTGTAATGACTCATTGTTTTAAAGAAAATACTTACAAGGATTCTCATTTCTCTTGAAAGTAAGTTTACTAACCAAAACCTTTGGAACCCACATGAATCGTTTAGAAACTCTTTGTTCTTGAAAATATTTTCCTTGAAACAACATGATAAAATAGGTGGTTGATCAACATCAAACCCTCATATCCTTAAATACTTTTCACACGGGATCAAAATACTTAATTTACAACACTTGGTTCTTTGGAACCAAAACTTGAATTCTTTGGAAAACCTTTTTAATTTCTATACCCTTTTTACTTTAGTATAAACACATTAAGCCTCTTAGCATCAACATTTTAGGTTCCTAGCCCTAATTACTATGGTATGGCCGAATGCCTCCATGTAAGTAAGGTAGGTCTTTTTAATTTCTTTGCCTTCTTGGAATCATTTAAGTCCATTACACTATTACTTGGACATAGAAGCTTTGGCTTCCCCTTTCTATCCTAACAAGGCCGCACCTCACATGGTGTTTTCCAACAAAATACAAGCCATCCAACAACAAGCTAGTCTCATGAAAAACATCTCAACATATAGTCATTCCATCAAGTAGTAAATGCATGAACAAGCTCATCATTCAAAATGCTATCCTTAGGTCTTGAAACTAAGAATAGTTTTTCACCATGCCAAAATGATTTTTACCATTAACACTCAAACACAAATAGTCACACCAACATCATAACATACAATTCCAAATATCAACACCAAAACCCGTATACAGAAAAATTCAGCATATCAAGCATCAACTTGTGACAAACATTTGATTGACCAAACGAACTTGGATTTGAGCAAATGAGAACTCATATGAAAGCTTAGGATGTCTAGGTTTTGTATATAAAATTATTTTTCACGAAAAGTAGCTGAGTTAGTACAGTTTCACGAAATGAGTCCCAGTAGTCAGAACCCGAGACAGAATTTTATGCTTAGATTGAAACATGTTTTTAAGGGTCAAAGCTTTATGAAATCACATGAAATTTGTGCTCAAAATGAAGCCCATGATGTCTAGTTTTAGGATCAAAAACAAGTTTTGAAATCCAAGATCTAGGTTGAGAGAAAAACTAAAATGACTCACATAAGGTCAGATCCGAAAATCATATTTTCACAAACTCTTTTCAACAAAAGATGAAGGTACTCCAGGTTAGGGTTTTCCCTCACATAAAATTTATTTCCAACCATTCAAACACATCAATGAACACAAATCAAGCAACACATAATTATTACAACATTTTTCTCATAGAGAACCAAATAGATAAAGTAGGAAACCCTTGGTTTAGGGTTTTCCCCCAAACCAAACCCACAAACCATTTTCACCACCACCAATGTGGCGTGATGAGGTTCACTCCTCCATTACCTCTTGTAGATCCCTAGGATGAGCAAAACTGCAAGCTCCAAGAAAGAGTGACAAGGCCGAATCTTCCTAAAAACAAAAGGTAAGATCTTGAACTTGTTTCACAAAATCATGAACTAGAAGAAGTTGTTTCATGATTCTAAGAAAAGATATGAGGAGAAAAGTAATATTAGAGACTTACTTAGTGAAGAACACATGATGAACAAGGTTTGTGTTCTTGAGGGTCAAGAACAAAGGTGCTCCAAATCAAAAACTTTCTTTATTAAAGTTGTAGTAGAGGTTGAGGTGATTACAACTATGGTGTTTGTTTTTGAAGAGGAAAAATGGTGATGGTCACCATAGCCATGGCCGAACCAAGCTCAAAGAGAGAAAAGAGAGAGTATTTTTTTTGTGTTGAAGCTTTTGGAGGAGATGAATTTATGTGTGAGTGTCATAAGAGAAAAGAAATGATACTTAGTGTGTTATGACACACTTGGCCGTAAGGCCTTCTTCATTTTGGGAGGAGGGATTCAATTCAAATGCTAAAAGAATTAGATAATTTGATGTGATGAAGTGTAAGAAAAAGGATGGCCATGATCAAGTAAGGTACAAGAGGTGTTGAGCTCTTGTTAAAAGAGTAGAGATTAACCATAAATAGGTTAATTTGCTTTCTCCATAAAAGGAAAAGATGGTGGGTTATTACCCGAGAGTCATAAGAATCTAATCCATTGGTTAAAGGAATGAAAAGGTGATGGATGGTTGACAATGTCTCGTGAAACGTGCAAAGTAGTCATGAACTACTCCCGACTCTGGGCCAGGATAACTTCTCCTGACTCCGAGCCAGATTACTTCCTTGGCCCTGACACGTATCCCAGTAAAGCGGTCCCGATTAAAATAATAATATTTTTACCGGTTCCGGCTCAAAGCAGCACATTGGGTCCAAAACAACACCTTATGATTATTAAGCTCATAATTGAAATTCAAATATGAATTTCCAATCATCAACTATTATTATGATTATGATTAATCGAATTGTGTTCTCAGTCAAGTTATTCACATAAACAGTTAAAAGACAAGCATAGGGTTTTTGGGATGTTACACGGAATAGGTCAACCTAAAGCCCAAAATGCGTTTCTGGTGCGCGCGTAGAGCACGGGCGTGCCGTCCTATCAGGATCACTTATTTCACTTGTTCTAAGGTTAACTACCATAAAACACGTCTCTAAACATCTAACGCAAGCATGCAACACATAATATATATAATAAACAAGGGTAACATATATATAACAACACGTATATAACAAGCAAGTGAAAACTAGGGTGTTACATTTGCCTTGTTGGCTCCAGATTCCATCTTGTGTTGATCATAGGTTCTCGAAAAATGCCCTCGTTTTACACACTTGAAGCAGATAACGCCTTTGATGGTGCAGCACTTTGTTTCGTGGCCATTTCCGTGTTTCTTGCTTCACGATGTAGAAGTCATTGGTTGACTAGACTCACTGCTCTTTCTGGAAGTTTGTTGCTCGCAAGCACGCATGACGTGACCTAGTTTTCCACATCAGAAGCAAACTATTTGCTTTGAGTTGCAGTATCTAATCGCATGGCCTCTACCACACTTCTTGCACCATTACGGCGGTATTACGGACTGACAAGTTCTTGCTACTCCTTCTGTAAGATTGTTGTTGTTGCGGCTGGTCCCTTGGTAACTTCGCATACAGATCCTGCTGGGACCTAGTGTTGATGCCTCTTGTGAACCTAGACGATCCAAAGTGACGTTGTCTCTCTATGCGATTCTTCATCAGATCTTTGATTAGGAAGTAGTCGTCCATCAAAATTGAGAACTCTCTGATCTTCAGAGGTAGCACCGCTCCTCGAATCTAGTTCCTTAAACCTTCTTCGAACTTTGTGCACTTCCACTCCTCATTGAGATGAAGTTGGAAATACCTTGAAGACATCAACAGGGACTCAAAGCGATCAACATATTCTTCGAAAGACATTCCTCCTTGACATAGTTGTAGAAACTCCATTTCTTTCAACGTTCCTTGCAATCGTCGGAAGACACTCATTCATAAACTCGTTCCGAAGGACTCTGCAAGCGATAATTGTGTCCTCAGCCCCCAGCAACTGGAAGCTACTCTCCACCAACTCAGAGCAGGTACACATAAAAGAAATCAAAAGCACCACTATTTTGTTCAATATCATTTCTCTTCAGAAATAATAATGTAGAGAATAACAAACAATTGTTGTCTTCCTTTTGGAAACACAACACAAAGAACAAATAACACTAAAGGATAGACCGAAGTCATCATTCTTTCTAACATTGTATCCTTTCGAAAACAATAACATAGAAACAAACAGAGAACAAACAGAGAAAACACAACACAAATGACGACAAACCAAACCCCAAGCCTGAAAAGACTCGACCGGCTCTGATACCACGAATGTAACACCCTTTTCGGGGGCATCACATAACAAACATTTTATAAAAACTATAAGGCTAAAAAATGGGTTAATTAAAATCATTTAAGAAAGATGGGGTAAATTTGTCCTTTTCACAAGACATAACTGTAAAAACTTATAACTGTAAAAACATGTAACTGTTTATGCGTGTAAGGTAAATAGAAACATTTCATAATATAGGGTGGTAAGTTCATAAAGGTTTACATAAAAACCCAACCCGACTATAGAAATACAACAAAAAGATACAAACTCAACATAAAGGATGGGAGACGCAGCTCCTAAACATAAGATACTTGGAGACGCTGCTCCACAAAAGATAAAAGAAATGTACAAACACTCTGACACCCTACACTGGCCGACAATAGACTACACGGGAAGACATCCCTCGGGTCAACTGTTGAATACTTCCTCTGACCTTTCCTTTACTGAGAGACAGGCGAAAGAAATAGGAAGGTATGGATAGAACACCTCACTCCTAGTCTCTTCTCCTTCCAACCAGGACCCATCAAACGAGACTGAGCAGGAACCCTAGCAGCGACTATTGCTAGCATTCCTATGGAAGACATACCAGGAGTTGACTTAGAAGCAACTTTGCTAACAAGTGGCCTATTCCTAACAGAGGGAGAAGGCACTGAACGCATCGGTGGAAAAGTCCATCTAGCATTCCACTTACGATTACAAACCTGACAACAGACGACATGAAGACAAGCGGTGAAGTGGTTAAGAACCCTTCCTCTGCAATGTAACACCCCGGTTTTCGCTTGCTGTTATATAAGTGTTGTTATATATATACGTTTGCCTTAGATGTTTAGGACGTGTTTTAGGGTAGTTAAACCTTAGAAACGAGCCTATCAGTGATCTTGTCAAGGTGGCACGCCCGTGTTCTTGTGTAGCATGCCCGTGCCAGTTGTTCCTCACTCCTGTGCTCTTCGCACGCACTAGAAACACGTTTTGGGCTCTTTTGGTCAGCCCGTTTTGCCCCAATCCTTTTTATACCTTTCTGCTCGACCTAAAACTCATAGCCGTCTTTCCTAGAGTTAGAAACAGCCATCTTCAACCTCTCTCTTAGGTTCCCATTGAATCCTTGGGCGTTCTTCAATCCTTTTTGGGTGTTCTTCGTCAAGAACACATCCCTATGGTGTTTGTTGTTGCGTTTGGGGTTAGGCTGCTAGCTTAGTGTTACTCTGAGGTAAGGTAACCAACCTTGTTCATCCTTTTCTTTGGATCCTTTGAGTTTGGTGTTGAACCGTTTTCTCCCTGTCAAACCAGACTTCGTTGTTTGTGTGCCAGTGCTGTGAACCGCAACTAGCAGATCAGTTCCCCAGGGATCTAATCGAGGTATGTGCATAACCTTTTTGTTAATTCCCTCCCCTTTCTTTGTTTGGGAATTAAATACCTTTGTCCTTTCTTGTTGTTCTTGGTCAAAGCTCGTTGAACCTGATGAACCCATTTGGAGGAGTCAAGCTTGGACTTCGCTCTTGTTGGCTCATAGGCTGGTATCATCACGCCAGGTATGGGGAGAAGGGATTAGTATAACATATAGGTTCTAGGGTAGCGTAAGATGAGGGTTAACCCATGACCCTATTTGTGTGCTATATGTCTTAATTATTTTATGAAGTTGTTATGGTTGTTTATAGATGTTGTTAATTGTTTAAATGGTTTGTATGATCTTGGCATGATGTTTATGATGTTGTTTATGATAATGATGATATGCCATGATTATATGAGTTGGTATGTTGGAACTGCTGTTAAATCTATATTAATAAAAGACATAGGGATGTTAGCGCTAAGCCTAAAACTAGGATTAGTCTAATTGATGTGCATAAAACATAAATACATTGATGAGAGGTGAGATTAATGCCAATGGATTAGTCAAGAACCTTAGGATTGATTTGGAGGGTTGAAATCTAGAAAAGCTGCTAAATTCCCAGAACTGAGACGCTATAACAACGTAGAGCACACCCGTGCTCATTATCGGCACGCTCGTGCTCTCTGCCTAGTAAAGCTAACACAATCGTGCTCTTAGTAGAACGTCCGTGCCAGAAAAACGAGAAAAGTGATGCTGTTTAGCACGCCCGTGCTCTCTGCCCAATAAAGCCAACACGACCGTGCTCTCAGTAGCACGCCCATGCCAGAAAAATGAGAAAAGTAACGCTGTTTAGCACGCCCGTGCTAATTGGCCAGCACAACCGTGACACTTATGATGCTGTTTATGATGTTACTTATGATGTTGTTGATATGTCATGGTTGTATGGACTGGTATGTTGAAACTGTTATTAAAACTATGTTACTAAAAGACATAGGGATGTTAGCGCTAAGATCCTAGTCCAATTGATGTGCATAAAACATAAAAGATGTTGATGAGGGGTGAGATTATTGCCAATGGATTAGTTAAGAACCTTAGGATTGATTTGGAGTGTTGAAATCTAGAGAATTTCTAAGTTTCCAGAACTGAGACACTGTAACAGCGTTGAGCACGCCGGTGCTCTCTGCCCAGTAAAGCCAGCACGCCCATGCTCTCAGTACACACCCGTGTCGGAAAAACGAGAAAAGTGACATTGTTTAGCATGCCCGTGCTCTCTCACAGCACGCCCGTGCCAGTTGGCTAGCACGCCCATGTTCAGGCCGTGCCACTGTCAGAATTAAGAAACTTCACTGTTTTAAATAAAAAGAAATTTAATACCCTTTTTGGAATAAAAATATGACATATTAGGTCAATGATATGATAAAGTGTAATAATGGAGATGTAATAAAGAGATTAATTAATGAGAAGATGATGTTATCGGTAACGACGTACTGTTATCGATGTTGTTGGTTAAATCATTCTTGATGCTTATTGGCCAAGTTTGATGTTGATAAATCATCTTTGATGCTTGTTGGTCAAAGTTGATAGCCATGTAATGGTGTTGATGATGGATGGTTGGACATGTGTTTGCATGTTGGTTGAACATTGCATGCATCATTGCATATAGATGATAGTTTGGGCAGAAAGCAAACGATGAATCGCGACTGTGGAGGCCACGATGGGTGTTATTCCGGCCTTGAGGGTAGAGTTGGGTAACGAGGTTCCATATGGCATGGACTTGCAACCCGTAGCCGGAGTGTCCTGTTGATAACCTGACTACGCTGACGAGCCACAGTACGTTATCAGGATTAGTTGAGAGTATCCACGAACGTCACCCACGGTTTGGTGAGTGTTCCAATGTTGATGCAAGATGGTGAACATAGGTATGTACTCCTAATCGTCTTTCCAAAGTTAATTTTGATGGATCCACATTGCATATGGAGTAGTGGAGTAGTTATACATCGCATAACATGTTATTAAGGTGATATGATGGTATGTGTTATAACATGTACGTTTTATTATGATGTTTATATGTTGTGTGATCATCTTACTAATTGCTCTATTACCGTTTATGTTTATACGAACAGTTTCGTACTCCCTACTATTGTTGTTGTTGTTTTGCATGTATCTTTGGTTATGCAGAGGACGGTGAGCAGCCAGTTGAGGAGTGATCCTGAGGAGATCGCTTGCTCTTAGTTTTTTAGTTTATGCTTAGTTATGTTAGATGTTTTCCGATGCAATATCGTTAGCGGTTACCAGCTCTGATTATGTGACATCGGGATTTGGGTGTTGTTTTCTTTATGTTTTTCCATAGTTACTACATTACGTTTTAAATGTTTTGGATCATGTGGTACTTGCTACCTTTTATGTTAAAGTTTTTATTTAACTGGCATGTTTTATTTTATATTTACCGTAAGCGGGGTAATGGGTGTCACTCACTCACATGCTTTCTGGGAAACTTCCCAGAAGGTCACCCATCCCATAATTACTCCAAGTCAAGTACGCTTAACTATGGAGTTCTTATGTTCTGGGCTCCCGAAAAGAAGATGTCTCTTATTGGTATAGGTAGTACCAATCAATTCTTATAAACCTTCCTTCAACTGCACAGTCCCATACCTGCGCAGCCTCATGATCCCTCTCATTCCAATGTGAATTCGGTTCATTCATGTGTTCCTTTGCCTAGAAGCCTGCCTGGAGCCGCTCCTTGTCCGTGCCTCAAGTACCGGCGATCACTCCCCGCCCTCGTTAGCCTCAGGCATCACATGCCCACCAGCTTCCACCTGCTTTGTCCCCGAACCACATCGTACTGGGAGAGGTACACTCTGATACCATTTCTAATGGCTTGGACTGCTTTCAGGATTGCCGACTGTCCCCAAAAACCAACACGGGTCTTTTTAGCGTGTTTTGTCCTCACTTACACGCTTTCTGGGAAACTTCCCAGAAGGTCACCCATCCCACAATTACTCCAAGTCAAGCACGATTAACTATGGAGTTCTTATGTTCTGGGCTCCCGAAAAGAATATGCATCTTATTGGTATAGGGAGTACCAATCAATTCTTATAAGCCTTCCTTCAACTGCACAATCCCATACCTGCACAGCCTCAGGATCCTTCTCATTCCGATGTGAATTCGGTTCATTCATGTGTCCCTTTGCCTAGAAGCCTCCCAGGAGCCGCTTCTTGTCCGTGCCTCAAGCACCGGCGATCACTCCCCGCCCTCGTTAGCCTCAGGCGTCACATGCCCACCAGATTCCACTTGGTTTGTCCCCGAACCACATCGTACTGGGAGATGTCCACTCTGATACCATTTGTAATGGCTCGGACTGCTTTCAGGATTGCCGACTATCCCCACAAACCAACACGGGTCTTTTTAGCGTGTTTTGTCCTCACTCACACGCTTTCTGGGAAACTTCCCAGAAGGTCACCCATCCCACAATTACTCCAAGTCAAGCACGCTTAACTATGGAGTTCTTATATTCTGGGCTCCCGAAAAAGATGCATCTTATTGGTATAGGTAGTACCAATCAATTCTTATATGCCTTCCTTGAACTGCACAGTCACATACCTGCACAGCCTCAGGATCCCTCTCATTCCGATGTAAATTCGGTTCATTCATGTGTCCTTTTGCCTATAAGCCTGCCAGGAGCCGCTCCTTGTCCGTGCCTCAAGCACCACCGATCATTCCCCGCCCTCGTCAGCCTCAAGCGTCACACCCTTGCGGATGATGAGTGCGGCTCTTCACATGTACAATGCTAGAGGCCCATCATGACTAAATCTCCAAATGTCGAAACCACTAGGAAGCTCAATAGAGAGATGCATCTGAAGCGCCGGGTGAAGTCTCGGTATCACGACCTTCTGCGGAAACCACCAGAGAAGCACATAACGATGCAATACAAAGTATTGAGGTGAGATTCACATTCATCAACACAACACATGGCAGAAGCAAAAACGATATGACATGCAAGATAATGACACATTAATCTTGCATATCATACATCTCAATATCTCATATTATTCAATCAATAACATAAGACATCATGGACACGGGATAATAATCTATAACATATAAATGTATCCATCAACAGTCAGGCAATGCAATGTGATGTACATGACTCAATGCCATATGCCACAAGGGTAAAACTATGACCCCTACTCCATGGAGCTAACAAACGTCGGAGAGAGTGAATGGGAGGAGGCAAGATGCTACAATATTCGTAACGTGCACGTATCTGGCTTTTACGGAAACACTCTACACCAAACATGAATAGTATGACATCTAGTCAATGATGTCACAGCAGTGCACGGAATACCACGGCACAAAAGAATAACCAACTGGTCACTTATGGAATCTCCAACCCTGACATCCTTAAGACCATTTAAGATCGTCACCGTTAGATTCGCTCCCGCATCAAGGTGTATGCTCAACTCCTAGGCTCAAGGCCTTACTGACTCATGCATAAAAATGAGAATGCTTACACAAAAGCAGATGTGATAAAATGTCTATCCACCGGATAAACCTCGTGATTCCACAGGAATCTTCTCACATAGATCTATCACCAATAAAGTGTTTTAAACTTTTATCCACTGGATAAATCTCATGATCCCTCTAGGATCGAGTCATCACAAGTCTTTACAGTTTGACGATGTCCTCGGGTCCGACTCATCGGCCCGTCATCGAACTACTGTTCCAAACCAACACGTTTCATGTTTGTGTTTGTGTCTTATGATATATTTCTCAAGTCCTAAATGTCTTATGAAGAAGGATTGAGAATCCTCTAGTTATGTCTTAGATCCTTTCTAAGTTAGAGGGTACTTGTATTTCGAGTAATGAAATACATATTGATTCATTAAGTCTTATGAATCGTTGATGAGTGAATCATCAATGGTGTAGCATATGGTCTAGTTCCACCACCCATTACACTTTCTTATCTCTTTCTTTCACTCTAAGTCAAGTACTTGACTTAGGGTTTTAACTTAGGAAAATCCTTAGTTCTGAGTTCAAAACTCTTTAGTCTTTTTATTTGACAAATTCAAATCTATTTAAAAAAAACATCCTTTAACTTTATGAAACCCCATCATAAGTGTATTAAATACTTATGATGGCTTAAAAGATTTTCCTTTTCAAATATCTCACTTTGTTCAAACACTCAGTTTGAATGTACCATTGCTTATGTTAAAAAAGGATGAGTTTATAAACCCTTTGTAAAGAAGTGAGTACATAACTCCTTTGTTTTAACTAAGAAGAGGAATTTTCTTAGGTCCAAATTTCTTTTAACTTGAAATTATTTATACTTAAACTTGAAAATAGATATTACATTGAAATCAAAGATTGGTTTTACGTTCAAAACCTACTTAGTAACCAAATGTTACATAAGATTTTCTCAAAGTTGTTTGTTATTGAGAACATTTGATTCATTAATTTTCAAAACATCATTTGATTTACTTAAATCATAACTTAAAATCAAAATACTTTTCCCCTATTTTAAGAATCTCTTGAATGAATATAAGGTCGTGTTTCAATCAAATAATGTTTCTTTGATTTGCTTTAGTTCATCGTTCATTGATTCATTTTAGAGTTGTAAAATCATTTAAGTTTCAAAGATTAAAGTTTAAAATCCTTTTTATTTATGATTTGGACGAATCCTATACTAGGTTTAGTGTGAAGATTTTGCTTCACCAACATCCATCATAAGTAGAGTAATCATCAATGCATCAACATGAATAACAAAATAACATCCAATTCCAAAAATCAACACAAAACCCGTATACAGAATTTTGAGCAATTCAAGCATCAACTTGTGACAAACAATTGATTGACCAAACGAACTCGGATTTGAGAAAATGAGGACTCATATGAAAGCTTAGGAAGTCTAATTTTTTTATATAAAATTTATTTTCACAAAAAGTAACCTAGTTACTACAGTTTCGCGAAATATGTTACTGTAGTCAGAATCCAAGACAGAAATTTATGCTTAGATTGAAACAGGTTTTCAAGGGTGAAATCTTCATGAAAAAAACACGAAATTTGTGCTAACAATGAAGCCCAAGAAGTCTGGTTTTAGGATCAAAACCAAGTTTTGAAATCCAAGGTCTAGGTTGATATAAAAATCGAAATGACTCACACAAAGTCAAATCCGAAAATCACATTTTCTCAAACTTTTTTCAACAAAAAGATGGAGGATCCCTTGGTTAGGGTTTTTCCACACGTAAAAGTTATTTTCAAATATTCAAACACATCAATGAACACAAATCAAGCCATAAATAATTATTACAACATTGTTCTCATAGAGAACCAAATAGACAAAATGGCAAAACCCTTGGTTTCGGGTTTGCTTTGCTCCAAACCAAACCCATAAACCATTTTCACCACCACCAATGTGGTGTGATGTGGTTTAATGCCCCATTACCTTAGTGAAGGTCCTTAGAATGAGCAAAACTCCAAGCACCAAGAAAGAAGGATGAGGCCGAACCTACATAGAGAAAAACAACAAGGTTTTGGAACTTGTTTTGCAAAGATCATGAACTATAAGAAGTTCACTCATGATTTACAGTAAGGAAATGAAGAGAAAATGAATATCAAAGCTTTCCCAAGGAAGGACACTTTGAAGGTCAAAATGGTGTTCTTGAAGGTCAAAAACAAAGTTGCTCCAATCAAGAAACTTTCTTCACCAAAGTTGTTCTAGAGATCAAGACTAGAAGAACTATGGTCATAGAAATTAAAAATGAAGTTTGGATGATGTTGTTTTATGGTATGGCCTAATAGAGAGACGTTAGAGGGAGAAGAGAGCATTTGAAAAACTTGACAAAGAAGAGAGTTTGATCTTTGGAGACAAAGTGAGAAGTGTTCCTAGGTATTTTACACCTTGTATGGCCGAATGGCCTTTAACAATATGGTCACCAAATTTGTTCAATGTTTATGACATAGGTGATGGAAATTGGGTAAGAAAATGGAGGGCTTGGATTAAACCAAGTACATAGGTGTTGACACCATGTTAAAAGGTGGTGAGATTAACCATTTTTGGTTATTTGCTTTTTCCATAAAAGGGAAAGATGCTAGGTTATTAATCAAGAGTCATAGGAGTTTAATCCATTGGTTAAAGGAATGAAAAGGTGATGCATGATTGACATAAAGGTGACAAGTTGTCATGATGTGGCCAAAAGTTGATAAAGTTGACATGATTTGACATAAAGGTGACAACGTCTCGAAAGACGTGAAAACAGTCATCAACTCTTCCCGACCTCGGGCCAGATTACTCCCCGGTTTGGCACACTTCCCAAGGCAAAGTGGTCCCGATTAAAATAATAATAATATTTTTACAGGTTTCGACTCAAAACAACACAACAGGCATGAAGCAACATTTTATGATTATTGTAACGCCCCGATTTTAATGTCTTTATTTTATTCGAGGTCTTAGGAATAGAAATAAAATATTCCGAGACCATAGTCATGCTCGACGATATCGTAGGAAGCTACGATTAAGTTTTGAGTCGAAAACTCAAACGGAGTCTGGTCTGCATTTTTACACTGACAGTATGATTTTACTGCTCAGAAGACCTCAGATGGACCCGTGAAAGAGACAGTAAGTCTTAGAATTCGATTATCTACGTTTTGGTTAAATTTCACAAAAATTTCAGAAAAATCACTTCCCGACCTTCGTTCGGGCGGAATCCTCAATCGGGTGACGAACGGAGCCACATATTTGATTTACCGGGACTCGCCAACAGATAATCTTGATATCACATCATCCCAGGACACTTGGGAGAGTATGCCAGAGTCGTCATGACGGTTGGAAATATCTGGACGCAAAATGACCAAAATGCCCCTAACCTTAGTCTTTTACACTTTTACCATTATACCCTTTTGGCAAATGACCTTTTTACCCTTAAGTGAGCTTTTAAGAGGCTGAACTCAGTCCCTCACCCTCTCATTTTCGCACAACCCCTCACCCTTTAGAGTTCCATAGTTGTTCTTGAGAGAAAACCCCATTGTTGGTCTTGAAGCTCCTTGAGTTTTTGTTGGAATCACTTGATTCCTTGAGCAATCTTCCTTCATTTCAAGGTAAGATCACTTCTATGATCTCTTAGCTTCTTGAATCTTTCTTTATTTCAAGATCAATCTTCATTTTCATGAAAAGAATTTCTTAGATCCAAAACTTTGAAAATCCATAGGAAATTGTAGAAAAATCCTTTTGAGGTAAGACCAAGTTCTTTGAACTCATATCATCAATCTCTACCTAAACCTAAGAGATTATGATTCAAATCTCATCATAGCTCAAAAAGCACTTTTTGGCCGAACCCTACTTGAAGATGATGAGTAGTGTTTTCATCAATTTTTGATTTTTAACACTTGATTTCATCCTTAGCTTTCCTAATGCCTTTGAATCCATGAAATGGAAAACCAAAACCAATTCCTAACCTTTTTAACCTAGGGTGGCCGAAATCCTCTTTGTTATAATAGTTGAGATTGGCTTTGATTGTTGTTTAATGTTGGATTGTTGTGTTGTTGTAGTTGTTGACGATTATCAGGAGGTTCACAAACCGATCAACCAACTTTGATTCGAGAATCTGCTCATAACAGGTATGGGGAGAAGAACCTCATCACACCAAGATGGTGGTGGTGAAGATGGTTGTTTAAGTTTATGTGTGGGTGAAACCCTTTAGTTTGGGTTCACTTTTATGTGTTAAGTTTTGTTAAGTTCTCTTGGAGAACAAGATTGTCATGATGAGTTTATGCTTGAGTATGTTGTAGTGTGCTTTAGCATATGTTGATGAAGATATGATTGAATGAAAATCATTTCCATGTATGCTGAAAAACATACTTTGATCACTAGATCAAGTATGGACTTTTATTGTTTGATTATGAGACCATGATGTGTGATGAACTTATATGTTTGATTATGATGTAGTAATGTGTATTGTGATTTATCATTATTGTGTGAGCTTTTGAGATACATTTACTTTGTTGGTTAAGCAAAGTCTCCATTTCTCATTGGAGTAGGCTTGTGGCCTTAGTAAGAGGAAAATATAAGAAATGTGTTGTTCTTGTTTTGGCAAAGTTTTGATGCAACAAAAACATGATTTCCTAACCTATGTTTTCAAAGAGAAACAAAAGTGATTTTGATCCAAAGATCAAATGAAGTTTTAACCTTTAAAGTGTGTCACCAAAGTGGGAAAATGTCTTTTCTTTAGCCATAGGTCTTTTAATCAAACTAAGTGTTTCAAAAGAAGAATTAAGGAAGGAGTTAGGGAAAATGAAAAACAGGGCACTCGCCCAGCGAACCCCGTCTCGCCTCGCGAGACAGAGAGAAGATAAGGCATTCGCCAGGCTAACATTGCCTCGCCTCGCAAGACAGTGGACTAGCCCGAGCAGCAAAGATGCAGCTCCTCGGCCTCGCGTCACCAAGTCGTTATCGCCTCGCGAACCGCCTAAGCAGCAAAGATGCAACTTCTCGGCCTCGCGTAGCGAAGTCGTTATCGCCTCGCGAACCGCCTAAGTAGTGAAGATGCAGCTTCTCTGCCTCGCGTTGCGACACAATCCTCGCCTCGCGAAGCAGAAAGACTGTCCAAACAGTAAAGATAGATTCTCAGTCTCGCGTCGCAACATAGACCTTCGCCTAGCGAGAAATGGTTTGTTTATAACGATTGTTTTTCAACTCAAGCTGTAAAGTTTTACGCATTAATAACTTAGACTGAGAGTTGAAGACAAGGGATAATTAAATGTAATATGTGGTGAAACAAGACCATATACTGTACCATTGATGACTTAGTACATCAATGACTTCATAAGACATAAACACAAACATGAAACGTTTTGGGTTTTGAAACAGTAGTTCGATGACGGACCGGTGATTCGGACCTCGATCAGTCGTTCAATTATTTCAGTCTTGTGATGACTCGATCTCGGAGGGATCACGAGATTTATTCGATGGATAAAGGTTTTGTTTTCGAAAGACGCGTATAGTTGCTAAGGAAAAGAACCTTAGTAAACTTCGAGGTTTATCCGGGGGATAGACATTGCTTGATGAAATTAACAAAACTTAACACATAAAAGTGAACCCAAACTAAAGGGTTTCATCCACACATAAACTTAAACAACCATCTTCACCACCACCATCTTGGTGTGATGAGGTTCTTCTCCCCATACCTGTTGATGAGCAGATTCCCGGATCAAAGTCGGTTGATCGGTTTGTGAACCTCCTGATAATCGTCAACAACTACAACAACACAACAATCCAACATTAAACAACAATAAAAGCCAATCTCAACTATTATAACAAAGAGGATTTCGGCCACCCTAGGTTAAAAAGGTTAGGAATTGGTTTTGGTTTTCCATTTCATGGATTCGAAGGCATTAGGAAAGCTAAGGATGAAATCAAGTGTTAAAAATCAAAAATTGATGAAAACACTATTCATCATCTTCAAGTAGGGTTCGGCCGAAAAGTGTTTTTTGAGCTATGATGAGAGTTGAATCATAAGCTCTTAGGTTTAGGTTGAGATTGATGATATGAGTTCAAAGAACTTGGTCTTACCTCAAAAGGATTTTTCTACAATTTCCTATGGATTTTCAAAGTTTTGGATCTAAGAAATTCTTTTCATGAAAATGAAGATTGATCTTGAAATAAAGAAAGATTCAAGAAGCTAAGAGATCATAGAAGTGATCTTACCTTGAAATGAAGGAAGATTGCTCAAGGAATCAAGTGATTCCAACAAAAACTCAAGGAGCTTCAAGACCAACAATGGGGTTTTCTCTCAAGAACAACTATGGAACTCTAAAGGGTGAGGGGCTGTGCGAAAATGAGAGAGTTAGGGGCTGAGTTCAGCCTCTTAAAAGCTCACTTAAGGGTAAAAAGGTCATTTGCCAAAAGGATATAATGGTAAAAGTGTAAAAGACTAAGGTTAGGGGCATTTTGGTCATTTTGCGTCCAGATATTTCCGAACGTCATGACGACTCTGGTATACTCTCCCAAGTGTCCTGGGATGATGTGATATCAAGATTATCTGTTGGCGAGTCCCAGTAAATCCATATGTGGCTCCGTTCGTCACCCGATTGAGGATTCCGCCCGAACGAAGGTCAGGAAGTGATTTTTCTGAAATTTTTGTGAAATTTAACCAAAACGTAGATAATCGAATTCTAAGGCTTACTGTCTTGTTCACAGGTCCATCTGAGGTCTTCTGAGCAGTAAAATCATACTGTCAGTGTAAAAACGCAGACCGGACTCCGTTTGAGTTTTCGACTCAAAACTTAATCGTAGCTTCCTACGATATCGTCGAGCATGACTATGGTCTCGGAATATTTTATTTCTATTCCTAAGACCTCGAATAAAATAAAGACATTAAAATACTGAAGAAATAGAAAACGTGAAAATCGAGGCGTTACATTTCTACCCCTCTTAAAAGAATTTCGTCCTCGAAATTATACGTACCTCTTAAAACAAACTCGGATACTGTTGTTGCATGTCCTCCTCTCTTTCCCAGGTAGCATCACCTGTAGTCTCGTTCCAGATAACCTTGACTAAAGCTATCTCCTTCCCTCGCAGTTTCTTTATCCCCCTGTCCTCGATCTTAACCGGCAATGTCTCATAGGTTAGGTTATCCTTTAGCTGTACTGAATCAGACTCTATGACGTGACTGGGATCAAGAATATACTTTCGCAATTGCGAAACATGAAAAACATTATGAAGATTGGATAGAAAAGGCAGTAAAGCTATTTGGGAAGCTACTGGACCTATCCGACGAAGAATTTGATAAGGTCCAATGAATTTTGGAGTGAGTTTTCTGGACTTCAGGACCCTGCCCACCCTAGTCATCGGAGTGACTCTCAAAAACACATGATCCCCTTCCTCGAACTCAAGTGGCCTACGTCTTTTATCCGCATAACTCTTCTGTCGGCTCTGAGTTATCGTCATCTTTTCTTGAATCAGTTTTACCTTGTCAGTGGTTTGTTGCACTAGTTCAGGTCCTAATGAAGCACTTTCTCCATCTTGGCACCAACACAAAGGTGTTCTGCAACGTCGTCTGTATAAAGTTTCGTAGGGTGCCATCCCTATACTCGAATGATAACTGTTGTTGTAGGTGAACTCTATCAACGGTAGGAAATTCTCCCAACTACCGGCATGTTCCAACAGACACGCCCTCAACAGATCCTCTAAAGACTGAATCGTCCTTTCCGATTGTCCATCAGTTTGAGGATGGTAAGCCGAACTTAGTCGTAACTTCGTCCCTAAAGCTTCATGTAAACTTTGCCAAAAACGTGAAGTAAAATGCGGGTCTCTATCCGATATGATACTTGAAGGTACTCCATGTAGTCTCACAATCTCACTGATATAAGTCTGAGTAAGCTTTTCCATAGAATACTTGAGATTAATCGGTAGAAAATGAGCTGATTTCGTAAGCCTATCAATTATAACCCAAATGGAATCGTGTCCTTTAGGTGTCCTTGGCAGACACGTCACGAAATCCATTTCTATGACGTCCCATTTCCACTCTGGGATATCCAACGGAAGTAACATTCCAGCTGGCCTTTGATGTTCAACCTTTGCTTTCTGACACACTAAGCAAGATGCCACATAATCAGCTACATCTCTTTTCATGCCTTGCCACCAAAACAACCGCTTCAGGTCTTGGTACATCTTGGTTACCCTGGATGCATACTCAACTTGCTTATATGAGCTTCGTCCAGAATTAACCTTCTTATCTCTGGGTTGTTTGGCACACAAACTCGTTCTCCTAGTCTAAGGATCCCATCTACTCCTTCCTTGTATTCAGACGTCATTCGAGTACTGGTCGCGTACTTGTTTCTCCCGAATCTGATCCATTAGATCACAAGATACTGTAACCATACCCACACATAGTCTTCCTGGCATGCCAACCACGGACAGATGCATATCTCTGAACTGTTCCAACAGCTCGTGTTCCTTAACCATCATGGCAGACACATGTAACACTTTTCTACTCAGGGTATCCGCTACCACATTAGCTTTTCCCAGATGATACTGTAATTGGAAATCATAGTCCTTCAAAAATTCCAGCCATCGTCTTTGCCTCATGTTGAGCTCTTTCTGATCGAACAGGTACTTCAAGCTCTTATGATCGCTGAAGACATTGAACGTCGAACCATACAAGTAGTGTCTCCAAATCTTCAATGCAAAGACTACCGCTACTAACTCCAGATCATGAGTTGGGTAATTCTTCTCGTGCACTTTCAACTGTCTCGAGGCATACGCTACCACCTTCCGATTCTGCATCAGAACACAGCCTAAACCTTGGTATGAAGCATCACAATACACTTCAAAAGATTCGCTTGGATCTGGCAATATCAACACTGGTGATGTAGTCAGCCTCTTCTTCAACTCCTGAAAACTTTGCTCACAGGCTTCAGTCCATTCAAACGCTTTGTCCTTCCTCGTCAATTGGGTAAGAGGTCTTACAATCTTAGAAAATCCCTCGATGAACCTCCGATAATACCCAGCCAAACCCACAAAACTGCGTATCTCAGTCACTGTGGTTGGTCTTTCCCACTCAAGAACTGCTTCGACCTTCGACGGATCGACAGCAATTCCTTCCTTTAAAATTACATGATCGAAAAACTGCACTTCGTCGAGCCAAAACTCACACTTGGACAACTTGGCATACAGTTGTTTCTCCTTCAGAACTTGAAGATGCTCTTCCTGGTCTTGCGAATAGATAAGTATGTCATCTATGAAGACAACGACAAACTTATCCAGGTATGGACGAAAGATCCTATTCATATAGTCCATGAATATGGCTGGAGCATTCGTCACACCAAACGGCATCACAAGATACTCGTAGTGCCCATAGCGTGTTCGAAACGCTGTCTTCGGTATATCTTCTGCTTTCACACGAATCTGGTGATAAGCCGATCGCAAATCAATCTTGGAGAAAACTACCGCTCCCCTTAACTGATCCATCAAGTCATCTATCCTCGAAAGTGGATACTTGTTCTTAATAGTAACTTTATTCAACTAGCGATAATCCACACATAAACGAGATGTTCCATCTTTCTTTTTCACCAACAGCACAGGTGCTCCCCACGGCGACACACTGGGTCTAACAAACTGCTTCCCCAATAAGTCTACCAACTGTTCCTTCAAGGTTTCCAACTCAGCAGGTGCCATACGATACGGTGCCATAGACACTGGTCCTGTTCCTGGCACAAGATCGATCGCAAACTCGATGTCCCGAACTGGCGGCAAACCTGGTACGTCTTCAGGAAAGACTTCCAGAAACTCATTCACGACAGGTATGCGCTCTAAGACTAGCTCGCTCTTGACCTCCAAAGAAGATAGTAACATGTATCCTTGAGCTCCTTCTCTCAAAGAAGCATTTACTTGGTTGGCAGTCAAAAATCCAGAATTCTCACAACCAGGGAAAACTAAGGTTTTATTTGCACAGTCTAACAGGATATGATTAGAAGACAACCAATCCATTCCTAAGATTACATCCATTTGCGAAAGAGGCAAACAGATCAAATCAATCAAAAATGTTCTATCTTTAACAGAAATAGAACAGTTCAAACAAACTTTAGTAGTTATAACACGCTTTGCAGTAGGCGTAGAAATTACCAAATCAAAAGGAAAAGAAGACACAGGTAATCCCAACAGATTCACACAGTCATAGGCAATAAAGGAATGTGTTGCGCTTGAATCAAACAGTACAGTTAAGGTTTTACCTCCCATGACACACTGACCTTGGATCAAGTCTTCATTCTGAGAAGCTTTAGCACCACCCATAGTGTAGACTCTGCCCTTCATCTTAGGCCTTGCAGCTTGGACATTGTTGACAGAATGTTCCAATTTTGGTTGCATGCATTCACGTGAGATGTGTCCCGGCTTCCCACACTTGAAGCAGATAATCCCTTTGATCGAACAATCTCTGGTGATGTGATTGCTCTTCCCACACTTCATGCACTTGGTTGGGGCATTTCCAGACTGACTGAAACTCCCACTACTTCCTCCAACGGAACGTTGTTGGCGATCTTGTTGCTTTGCATACGGCTTCCATCGAGATTTGTTGTCTCGACCACCGCTTCCTCTCTGGAACTTGCTCGGTCCAGAACTCTGTACCCGCTTGTCCTTGGGCTCCAAACTCTCGATCAGACGACACTTCTCCATCAACCTCGGAAAAACAGAAATTTCTAGAGGAACAATAGCTCTTTTCAAGTCGATCCTCAAACCTCCTTCAAATTTTCTACACTTCCACTCTTCTCTTGGGTTGTCCAGAAAGTAATTTGAGAACTTTGCTAGACTTTCAAACTTGGCCCCGTATTCAGCTACGGTCATTCCCCCTTGTCTCAGCTGGAGGAACTCCCTCTCTTTCTCGTGTCTTGCGCTCGCAGGAAAATACTTCTCCAGGAATTGTCCCCTAAAAGCATTCCAATCCACAGCTTGTTGATCGTGAATCAACATCTGACGGGCTCCTTCCCACCAGTATTCAGCATCCTCCACCAGCATATAGGTTGCATAGACAACCTTGTCATTCTCAGTGCATCTCATCGCTCCAAAGATCTTTTCCAGCGTTTGGATCCAGCGTTCAGCTAACTCCGGATTGAATTCACCTTTGAATTGAGGTGGATTCCGACGAAGAAATTCATCCAGTCCTCTACCTCCGGCAGCTCTTTCGTCACGTTGAACCATAGCAGCAGCCATTTCCCGTATGGCGTTCACAGCAGCAGGGAACCACAACAAAACTAAAGCAAATGACAGAGAAACACACAGAGAACACAACACAAACATGACAACCCATAACCTACAAACCCCAAAAAGACTCGGCCAGCTCTGATACCAAATAATGCAACACCCTTTCCCGAGTGTCACATTCCCGAACGTTTATAAGGCCGAAAATATTTATTAATGCGGAAAATACGGTTTTCTATTTTTTTTTCTTTTCGCAAAAGGTAATGGGATTTAGTAAAGGTAAATAATACTAATAACGAACTTAGATTCGCCATGTATTTCTAGAACATAAGGCATAATAAATACAGGGACATAAATAGAAAAAGGAATAATACTATATACAGACATAAATCTAATGTATAACTGACATAAAAAGATACAAAAAGTACTAGGAGTCGTAGCTCCCAAAAGGTACTACAAAACTGATGTAGTCTGGCCGACAACAAAACTAAACCACAAAAAGAAGGTCCGCCTCAGGGCTCAAGGAAACTACTGGACTAAACCATCATCACGTCCATCTGTTCAAACAGCAACAGCAAGTACCAACAGAAAACATACAGATATGGGTGAGATTCCCGTTCATCAACACAACAAAACAGTAGTAGTAAAAACGGGATGACTCACCGGGTAACAGGGTACCCAACATGCTTACAAGAATCCTCAATGTCAAACATATTAAGCAGTTAACAGCATAAAATAAGGTACTCTTAAACAGTACAACGATGTATAACAGTAAATGTAAGCATCAATAGCCACGCAATGCAATGCAATGTATATGACTCAATGTCAATGTCACTGGGTACTACTCTGACCCATACTCCATGGAGCTAACAAAATGTCAGAGAGAGTGAATGGGAGGACATGTTCCGGTTTCTGCCAGCCATGAGCAAGATGCTACAACATTCGTAACGTGCACGTATCTGGCTTTACGGTAACACTCTCGACCAAACATGAAAAGTACGGCATCTAGTAGAGGATATCAGTGTATTGCACGGATTCGCCACGATACAGAAGAGCTACCAACTGGTCACATGTCAGCCCTTCCAACCCTGATACCTCCAAAAAGACCATTGAAGATCGTCACCGTAAGATTCGCACCCGCATCAAGGTGTAAGCTCAACTCCTAGGCTCAAGGCCTTACGACTATGCAAATGAAATGCCAATGCTTACACAAAGCAGATGCGATCAAGCAATGTCTATCCCCCGGATACACCTCAAAGTCTACTAAGGTTCTCTTCCTTAGGAACTATACGCGTCTTTTGAAAACAAAACCTTTATCCACCGGATAAATCTCGTGATCCCTCCGGGATCGAGTCATCACTGAAAATCATTTCCATGTATGTTGAAAAACCTACTTTGATCACTAGATCAAGTATGGACTTTTATTGTTTGATTATGAGACCATGATGTGTGATGAACTTATATGTTTGATTATGATGTAGTAATGTGTATTGTGATTTATCATTATTGTGTGAGCTTTTGAGCTACATTTACTTTGTTGGTGAAGCAAAGTCTCCATTTCTCATTGGAGTAGGCTTGTGGCCTTAGTAAGAGGAAAATATATGAACATGTGTTGTTCTTGTTTTGGCAAAGTTTTGATGCAACAAAAACATGATTTCCTAACCTATGTTTTCAAAGAGAAACAAAAGTGATTTTGATCCAAAGATCAAATGAAGTTTTAACCTTTAAAGTGTGTCACCAAAGTGGGAAAATGTCTTTCCTTTAGCCATAGGTCTTTTAATCAAACTAATTGTTTCAAAAGAAGAATTAATGAAGGAGTTAGGGAAAATGAAAAACAGGGCACTCGCCCAGCGAACCCCATCTCGCCTCGCGAGACAGAGGGAAGATAAGGCATTCGCCAGGCTAACATTGCCTCGCCTCGCGAGACAGTGGACTAGCCCGAGCAGCAAAGATGCAGCTCCTCGGCCTCACGTAACGAAGTCGTTATCGCCTCGCGAACCGCCTAAGCAGCAAAGATGCAACTTCTCGGCCTCGCGTAACGAAGTCGTTATCGCCTCGCGAACCGCCTAAGTAGTGAAGATGCAGCTTCTCTGCCTCGCGTTGCGACACAATCCTCGCCTCGCAAAGTAGAAAGACTGTCCAAACAGTAAAGATAACTTCTCAGTCTCGCGTCGCGACATAGACCTTCGCCTAGCGAGAAATGGTTTGTTTATAAAGAGTGTTTTTCAACTCAAACTGTAAAGTTTTACGCATTAATAACTTAGACTGAGAGTTGAAGACAAGGGATAATTAAGTGTAATATGTGGTGAAACAAGACCATATACTATACCATTGATGACTTAGTACATCAATGACTTCATAAGACATAAACACAAACATGAAACGTTTTGGGTTTTGAAACAGTTGTTCGATGACGGACCGGTGATTCGGACCCCGATCAGTCGTTCAATTGTTTCAGTCTTGTGATGACTCGATCCCGGAGGGATCACGAGATTTATCCGGTGGATAAAGGTTTTGTTTTCAAAAGACGCGTATAGTTCCTAAGGAAGAGAACCTTAGTAGACTTCGAGGTTTATCCGGGGGATAGACATTGCTTGATCGCATCTGCTTTGTGTAAGCATTGGCATTTCATTTGCATAGTCGTACGGCCTTGAGCCTAGGAGTTGAGCTTACACCTTGATGCGGGTGCGAATCTTACGGTGACGATCTTCAATGGTCTTTTTGGAGGTATCAGGGTTGGAAGGGCTGACATGTGACCAGTTGGTAGCTCTTCTGTGTCGTGGCGAATCCGTGCAATACACTGATATCCTCTACTAGATGCCGTACTTTTCATGTTTGGTCGAGAGTGTTACCCTAAAGCCAGATACGTGCATGTTACGAATGTTGTAGCATCTTGCTCATGGCTGGCAGAAACCGGAACATGTCCTCCCATTCACTCTCTCCGACGTTTTGTTAGCTCCATGGAGTAGGGGTCAGAGTAGTACCCAGTGACATTGACATTGAGTCATATACATTGCATTGCATTGCGTGGCTATTGATGTTTACATTTACTGTTATACATCATTGCACTGTTTAAGAGTACCTTATTTTATGCTGTTAACTGCTTAATATGTTTGGCATTGAGAATTCTTGTAAGCATGTTGGGTACGCTGTTACCCGGTGAGTCGTCCCGTTTTTACTACTGCTGTTTTGTTGTGTTGATGAACGGGAATCTCACCCATATCTGTATGTTTTCTGTTGGTACTTGTTGTTGCTGTTTGAACAGATGGACGTCATGATGGTTTAGTCCAGTAGTTTCCTTGAGCCCTGAGGCGGACCTTATTTTTGTGGTTTAGTTTTGTTGTCGGCCAGACTACATCAGTTTTGTAGTACCTTTTGGGAGCTACGACTCCTAGTACTTTTTGTATCTTTTTATGTCAGTTATACATTAGACTTATGTCTGTATATAGTATTATTCCTTTTTCTGTTTATGTCCCTATATTTATTATGCCTTATGTTCTAGAAATGCATGGCGAATCTAAGTTCGTTATTAGTATTATTTACCTTTACTAAATCCCATTACCTTTTGCGAAAAGAAAAAAAAAAAGAGAAAACCGTATTTTCCGCATTAATAAATATTTTCGGCCTTATAAACGTTCGGGAATGTGACATTTGGGAAAGGGTGTTGCAATTATTAAGCTCATAATTGAAATCCAGATATGAATTTCCAATCATTAACCATTCTTATGATTAAACTTTGTCAAATTGTATTCTCAATCAAGTTATTCAGACAAACAGTTAAGAGAAACAGATATAGGATTTTTGGGATGTTACACTTGTGTTTCATATTTGAGTTTAGTGCCATTTTTAAAAGCAAATATTGGAAGCTATTAGGCTTTAAAACAAGTCCTAACTACCGATACCAATTATTAGAATATATGGCCACTATTCAAGAGGGAGGTGAATTGAGGGCGCTGTATTTTCGCTTACTTTCTTAAAATTCCTTAAACGCTCAAATTAATTCCATTAACAAATTTGAAATTGAGCAACACAAATTTGGAAGAATTAAAAGTAAGGGATAGAGAGAATCACAAACACGAATTAATACTGGTTCAACCATAACCTTAGTGACCTACATCCAGTCCCCAAGAAGCCTTGGGTATTTTCCACTAACTTTGCAAAATGTTTATTACAATATTGCAACTTCAAATTAAAGAGATATCTCCCTTTACCATGATTGAAATTGAGTTACCTCCCTCAATATTCAATCCTTACCTTTCCAAGGATTCCCCACCTTAGAACAAATTTGGATTTCCCACCAAATTCTCAAATGTCTTCAAGGATGCCTCACCTCGATGATCTTCTTCCTCAAGGATACCTCACCTTGATGATCTACTTCCTCAAGGATTCCTTACCTTGATGATTGATGATCTTATATAAGATTGAAACTCATACTCTTACTAGTGCAAAATCAATACAATTGAATCACTAATTCTCTAAGAACAAAAGTAATTGCTAAGCTCAAGAATGTTTTTGAAATTGGCAGAATAACAGTAAGTATTCAAAAAGTATTTTCGTGTTAAAACAATAGCCAATTTACAGATGAAATGGTTTAGAAAAGGAAGACTTAAAATTTAAAATTTTGTTTCTGAAATTCTTGAAATAATCGATTACTTTCAAGAAGGTAATCGATTACTTTTATCAAGAACCTTCAACTGTCTTTAACAACCTTAAAGTAGTCGATTACTTTACCATGGTAATCGATTACTTCTGTTAACAGTCTTTCAAGATTCAAGAAAAACACAAGTAGTTGATTACTTTTAGTAAGGAATCGATTACTTTATATTATAACAAAGTTCTTGCTTCTGGAAGAACAAAGTAGTTGATTACTTCATTGAAGTAGTTGATTACTTATCTTAAAAATTTGTGAAAATGATTTTTAACAATTTCTAGAACATTGTTATATTCTCTTTGAATTTTAAGGAATACTTTTCTAAACCTTGTTGTCAACTTATACGCAAACACATATTGAGCTTATACACTTTACAACTTAGAGACTATTAAACAAATAACCTATTATCAACAACTTATTACAATGAGTTATCTAAAACACTTTTTGTAACAACCCAACCAGGTGTCACATTTCGTATACCAAAATTTTTCCTTTTCAGTTAATTAAATACTTTTTCGAAAATAACTCAATAGAGTAGTTGCGTAAATCTGATACCAAGAAATCTTTAACAACCAGAATGAAACAAATTGAAACTCATCATCTATAATAGTAATTCAACTTCAACATAAGGCGTACATCTTATCAATCTCTTAATACACAACAAAATCAGTCACAGTCGAAAGAACTGAATTAATCATCAAAATCCTAAGAGCTGGTCTGATAAAAGAAACTCTAGGAACAAAAGAGCATACTACCTAACATACATCGTACAAATGAGACTGGGTCTCGTCGTCAACAGTCCACACATCTTCGCCATCAACATCAAGGAACTCAAGCTATAGGGCCCCGAAGTAACCTAGAGGACCGTTGGGCAGCATCTGTACACGTATCCAAAAACACAACAGGGTGTCCAACATGTACAGGCAAGGGTGAGATACTGGTTCACAAGTTCATCATAATAGCCACACAAGTAAAACAAGATACAAATAATACATCGATATACCATACAGTCATGCTATAGAATATCAACATTCAAAATAATATCACAGCAAGATAGTCTCACTCTGTGGGCTCACACTCATTCACCAAGATAAGTTCAAAGAATGCATGAGACTTCAATCAACTTTATAATTCATGTTCTTTGGAGATTCCTAACTTCCCTTCATCGAGCGATAGGCCGCGAATACTCCCATAACACAATTGACCTAATGAGTCGACCTCTCAATTTAGGTCCGAACTCCAATTGTTCAAGGGTATCACGTCACAACCATATCTTGAATAATCCAGTCTCTGATCGAGTTCATCCGTGTTGGGCAGCCGATTACCACGGCACGGGGTCGCGATGCCTCCGGCCTCTTGTGGAGTCTCGAACACAGGATGCCCCTATAGACCTAGTGGTCTTAACTGGCTCATATTCTCAACCACTTGAATTCTAGATCGTTTCAAATGGCACGTCGGCCAACTCATATATGCAACTCATGGTTTTCTGTTTTCTTTTTCGTTCGTTCTTTCTTTCTTGTCAAGGAACACAACTCATGACTCATTTTAAAGGACATTAGCCTGTTCATTCAAAATACAGGACACGTAGTCCAAGTTCTCAATCCACAGAACTCTAGCCCGACGTCTTGGTCACTAGGTTCATGTGCTTCACAATGGGAAGCGATAATCACCAGTTTCAACAAAATTTCTTTTTCGTTGATAAAGACTTGAAAACAAAACTCAAAATCTCTTTGGTATAAACAAAGAAGCATTTTCGCTCTAAAACATATTTCCACAAAATCTTTTCTTTGCAAAGATATTTCTAAAAGCTTAAATCCTCAAAATTCATTTTCAAAAGGATTTTGACTTGAAAAGTCTTTTCTAAAGGTTCCATCATTTGGAACATTTTTCTAAAGATTTTCATTAGAGCAAACTTTTTGAAAAAGACCTTTCCTTTTTGAAAGGTTAAATTCTTTGAGAAGGTTCTTCCTTTGACAAACTAAATACTTTTCAAGGCTTTCTTTCTTTGTACAACATATTTAGAAAATAATGATAAAGCAACTTTCACTATTTTCCTCACCAACTCTCAACTTCTCAAGTCTTATTCGCAATTCCTTTTAAGTTCTTAACTTAGTGGCATTTTAGTAAAATTGGTTATTATACAATTTAACTTAAAAGCTTTTCATTTCTCAAACCAAAACTTTTCTCAATCTTTGATTAAGACTTTTAAGTAGCTTAATATTTCATTATCAAGTTATATAACCAATGCTATGTTCTCAACCAATCCAGTCAAAGAAATCACAATTTAATATATACATCTATATTCATCAAATCTTAAAATCAACATCATACATGTATCTCATCCAAGGAAATAACGCCACAATTCATGCTTCAATATCCAATCACATATTCGCCAAATAATTCAAACATTTACATCACCAGAGAATCATCAACATCACTTCAATAATATCATCACAATCATACAACAATCAACCTTATGAGGCTATCAAACTTATTCTAGTTAATCTCCCCTTACCTCTTGAAGACAACTTTCTAAATGCACGTTGTCCGCCTCGATCCGCTAGTCCTCCGATCAATCACCCGAACAATCTACAACTACTACCTTGACACAATCAATTCAAACATCAACATTTAACAACATAAATTTCCCTAAATTTCTTAGAAGCTAGGTTCTGCCATGGGATTCCAAAATTAGCTAGAGATGTCTAAAATTTCCTATCTCTTGGATGAATGATTCTTAGGTATACCTAACACTAAAACAAATCTCATTACTCAAAACTTGAATTAAAAACTCAAGCTTTTTCAATATATATGCAAGACCCTTTCCCGAGTCTGACATTCCCGAATGTTTATAAGGCCGAAAATATTTATTAATCCGGAAAATACGTTTTTTTTTTCTTTTCACAAAGATGTAATGGGATTAGTAAAGGTAAATAATACTAATAAATGAACTTAGGTTCACCATGCATTTCTAGAATATATTGTATGATAAATACAGAAACAGAAAACAGAAAACAGAAATGGAGATAATACTGTATACAGACATAGGTCTAATGTATAATTGACATAAGAATAAAATAAGTACTAGGAGTCGTAGGTCCCAAAAGGTACTACAGATACCGACGCAGTCTGGCCCAGACAAAATAAAACAGCAAAAGGAGTCCACCTCCGGACTCAAAGGAACTGCTGAACCGAACTGTCGTCGCGTCCATCTGTTCAAGCAACAACAGCAATACCAGCAAGAAAATATACAGGTATGGGTGAGATTCCTGTTCATCAACACAACAAAATAGCAGCAGTAAAAATGGGACGACTCACCAGGTAACAGCGTACCCAACATGCTTACTAGAATTCTCAATATAAATCATGTTAAGCAGTTAACAGCATAATATCATGTTAAACAGTTAACAGCGTAATATAAGGCATTCCTAAAACAGAACAGCGATGTATAACAGTAAATGAAATCATCAACAGCCAGACAATGCAGTGCAATGTACATGACTCAATGCCATATGCCACAAGGGTAAAAATCTGACCCCTACTCCATGGAGCTAAAAAAATGTCGGATAGAGTGAATGGGAGGACATGTTCCGTTATTTCCAGCCATGAGCAAGATGCTACAACATTCATAACGTGCACGTATTTGGCTTTACGGTAACACTCTCAACCAAACATGAAAAGTACGGCATCTAGTTGAGATATCAATGTATTGCACGGATTCACCACGATACAGAAGAATCACCAACTGGTCTCATGTCAACCCTTCCAACCCTGATACGTCCAAAGACCATTTAAGATCATCACCATAAGATTCGCCCCCGCATCAAGGTGTAATCTCAACTCCTAGGCTCAAGGCCTTACAACTATGCACATGAAATGCCAATGCTTACACAAAGCAGATACGATAAAGCAATGTCTATCCATTAGATAAACCTCAAGGTTTACTAAGGTTCTATTTCTTAGCAACTATACGTGTCTTTGTTTTATAAAACATTTATCCATCAGATCAATATCTCGTGATTCCTTTGGAATGTTCCAGACTGCTTTCAGAATCGCCGACTGTCCCCACAAACCAACACGAGTCTTTTCAGCGTGTTTTGTTATCACTCACACGCTTTCTAGGAAACCTCCCAGAAGGTTACCCATCCCATAATTAATCCAAGTCAAGCACGCTTAACTATGGAGTTCTTATGTTCTAGGCTCCCGAAAAGAAGATAAATCTTATCGATATAGGTAGTACCAATCAATTCTTATATGCCTTCCCTCAGCTATACAGTCCCATACCTGCATAGCCTCAGGATTCCTTCCACTGTACAGTCCTATAACTGCACAATCTTAGGATCTCTCTCTCATTCCGGTTATCACAAAACTGAAACAATTGAATGATTGACCTGAATCTGAATCACCGGTCAGTCATCGAACTACTATTCCAAAACCCAAAACGTTTCATGTTTGTGTTTACGTCTTCTGAATTATGTCTCAAGTCCTAAGCATTATGAATAAGGATTGAGAATCCTCTTAGATAAGTCTTTAATCCTTTCTAAGATATTACTCCTTGATTTTTAATTAAGGAAATAAGTGTTGATTCACTTAAGTCTTATGAAGTCATTGATGCACTAAGTCATCAATGGTATAGCACATGGTCTTGTTCCACCACATACCATACTTAAATATCCCTTGTCTTCAACTCTAAGTTAATTACTTAACTTAGGTTTTTATATGTAAAACTTTACAATTTGAATTGAAAAACACTTTTTATAAACAAAACTTTTTCTCGCGGGGCGAATACAGGTTTCGCGACGTGAGGCTGAGAGACTATTCTCACTTATTTAAACATCCCTTTTGCTTCGCGAGGCGATAATGTCTTCGCGTCGTGAGGCCGAGAAGCTGTATCTTTACTGCTTAGACAGTCCTTCTGGTTCAAGAGGCGATAATGTCTTTGCGTCGTGAGGCCGAGAAGTTGTATCTTTGCTGCTCGGGCTAGCCCTCTGTCTCGCGTGGCAAGACATGGTGAGCCAGGTGAATACCCTGTTTTCACTTTTCCTTAACTTCTTCAAATTCTCTTTTGAAAGACTTAGTTTAATTAAATGACCTATGGCTAAAGTAAAAGAAATTTTCCACTTTGGTGACACACTTTAAAGGTTGAGACTTCATTTGATCTTTGGATCAAAATCACTTTTTGTTTTTCATTTGATCTTTGGATCAAAATCACTTTTTATTTTCCTTTGAAACATAGGTTTATGAAAATACTTTTCTTACTTCAAGACTTTGATAGATCAAGAACAAAACATGTTCTTATGTTTCTTCTTACTAAGGCCACAAGCCTACTCCAATGAAAAGTGGAGACTTTGCTTCCTCAACTAAGCAAATTATAGCTTAAAATGCTCACATAATTATGTCAAACACAATCACACATCATTGCATCATAATCAAGCATAAATAACATCATTGCATCATAATCAAGTATAAAATCCATACTTGATCTAGAGATCAAAGTAGGTTTTTCAACATACATGGAAATGTTTTCTCATCTAATCAACATCATCAAAACACATGATAAGGCATACAAAGCATAAACTAAAATTATTACACTTTGTTCTCCAAGAGAACCAAATTAAATGGTGAACCCAAACCAAAGGGTTTCACCCACACATAAAGTAAGCAGCCATCTTCACCACCACCATTTTTGTGTGATGAGGTTCACCCCCATACTTGTTGATGAGCAGATATCTGGATCAAAGTCGGTTGATCGGTTTGTGAATCTCCTGATACTCGTCACCAACTACAAACAACACAACAATCAAACATTAAACAACAAACAAAACAAATCTCAACTATTTTTAACCAAAGAGGTTTCGGCCACTATATGGAAAATAAGGCTAGGAATTGATTTGGGTTTCCATTACTTGGATTCAAAGACAAATAGGAAAGCTAAGGATGGAATCAAGAGTTAGAAATCAAAAATTTGATCAAAAACACTATTCATCATCCTTGTCTAGGGTTCGGCCATATTGGGGATTAAAAGCTAGGATGAGAATTGAATCATGAGCTCTTGCGTTTAGGTAGAGAATGATGAAGTGAGTTCAAAGAAATTGGTTTCCCATTAAAAGAATTTTTCTACAATTTCCTATGAATTTTCAGTGTTTTGGATCTAAGAATGGATTTTCATGAAAATGGGTTTTGATCATGAGATTGAGAGAGATTCAAGAATCTAGGAGATCATAGAAGTGATCTTACCTAAGAATAGATGAAGATTGATCGAAGAATCATGGTTTTCTTACAAGATTTCAAGGATTTTCAAGAACAACAATGAAGTTTTCTCTAGGTTGAAGGTGAAATGTTCTTGGCTCTACTTTTGGGGCTGTTGTGCGTGAATGGCGCTGAACGGGGCTGAGTTCAGCCTTTAAAAAACTCACTTAAGGGCAAAATGGTCATTTGCTTCAAGGGTAAAATGGTAAAAGTGTAAAAGACTAAGGTTAGGGGCATTTTGGTAATTTCGCATTCAGATTTTTCCGACCGTCATGACGACTCTGGCATACTCTCCCAAGTGTCCTGGCATGATGTGGTATCAAGCCTATCCGTTGTCGGGTCTCGTTGAATCCCTTTAGGACTCCAAACGCCTCGGGGTTCGAGTATACAGCCGAATATAATATATTATTATTATTTTTCGGACGTCGGGACAGATTTTAACAAGGATGTAGAGAATTAAATTCTGAGACTTATTGTCTCGTTCACCAGTTCAAATTAGGTCTTGATAGTAGAAAAGGACTACTATCCGTGAAAAACGCAGACCGAGCTTCGTTTGAGCTTTCGCCCGAAACTTAACCATGGCTTTCTATGGTTGTGTCGAGTATTCCTATCTTCTCAGAATATTTTATTTCACTCTCTAGACCCTCCAATAAAATACAAACGTTAAAATACCGAAAAATTAGAAAACGTGAAAATCGGGGTGTTACAATATAGGTTTCGGCCTTTTCTATACCCATATGGGTTAGGAAACTCTTTTGGTTACATGCTCTTGGATAATGAGAGAGAGTAATGAAACTAGTTCATAGAAATTGGTTTCACATTAAAAGGATTTTTCTACAATTTTCTAGAGATTTTGAGCTTTGAACTTATAAGTTGGAACATGGATGATCAATACTTGAAAAACAAGATTTAAGTGGATAAATTGAAGTATATGGATCAAGGGAAGTAATCTTACCTTCTTGAATCATGAAAATGAGCAAGAATCAACACTTGTTTCACCAAAAATGGTTAAGGTTTTCAACTTGAATGAAATGGAACTTAAGAGGAAAATGGTGTTATGGAGAAATGGGTGGATGCTTCATCAACATGGTCTTATGCGTGAGGGAGAAGGAGGGACAAGGTAGTCCAGGATTTCTTCACTTAAGGGTAAAAGAGTCTTTTCGCACAAGGGTAAATAGGTAATTATGAAAAAGGTCAGGGGCATTTTGGTCTTTTCGCGTCCAGATATTTTCAAACGTCATCATGACATTGGTACGCCTTCCTAGATGATGTTACCTGATGTGACTTCATGTTTATCCGTTAGCGGGTCCCGATAAAATTGAATTTGGCTCTGTTCGTCACCCGATTCAAGATTTCGCCCGAATAACTTATATTATTTCGCTTTTTAGTGCGAAAAACCAATTTTATCAAAAAGGTTAGAAATTCAATTCTAAACTTAACTGTTTCATTCCCGAGTCAAAATTAGGTCTTCTGAGCAATAAAATCTTACTGTCAGTGAAAACACAGACCAGACTTCGTCTGAGTTTTCAACCCAAAATTTAACTGTAGCTCTCTACGATAGTGTGGAGTATGAATATGACTTCGGTTTATCCAAAATCATTTTCTAAAACTCAGATTAATATAGACGTATTTATATTCATTTCCGACCTTAGAAAGCAACGAAAATCGGGGTGTTACACTTTTTGTATGTATTCATCAAAACACATTAGGAGTTGTATCTACAACTTCAATTTTGGTGTCTAATTGAAGCTAGGCTCATGGGGCATGGAAGGAAATAGTTAATTTGTTAATTAAGTCAGCTTTATGTAGTGAAAAACAGCTGAGAACAGGGAGCGACGATTTTGAGGGTTTTGGAGAGCATTTCTCCATTTCTCTTCTTTTCTTTTCTCTAGGTTTTTGATGTATTTTCCTTTTATGAGTTGTTTCTCCATAACAATGGAGAGAGAAACTCTCTTAATCAATCCTTGGGTGTAGACATTGTTGAGGTTTGATTCATTAAACCTTCTTCTTAATTAATTCATGGTTAATTTTGTTTTTCATTGTTTTTTTTCCTCTTTGATTCTTGATTCTAATTTTATTTGCTTTAATGAAATTGGGTCTTGAATGTATGTGTTAGTGGCTTCATTAACTCATTTTTTAAAGAGATAAAATAGAATCTAGATGCTGCATTGAAGGTGTTTGATGTTATGTCTAGCTTGGTTTAATTTCAGTTTTTAAGTTTAATCTTGGTTTGATGGTTGCTTAACTTATTTTCCTTGATTAATCTTCATTCTAGAAGCGTTTCTAGTAATGAAATTTTGGGTTATGGTGAGGCTTCTTGCTGTAATTCAAAACCAAGGATGAAATTAACATGTTATTTCATTTGTGGTTAACGATTGATCAAACTCGATAATTGTCGAACCGCTTGGATTGGTTGTTTTTAAATCATTGTTTCTAGTTTTAATCGCTTATTGTCTTTGTTTAATCTCATATATAAAAATCTGAAAACCCCAACCCCAACCTTTTAGTTAGTTTGCTTGATTTGATTGGATTTCTAAGTTGGTCGTTAGGGAAACGATTCGGGTTAACACCCTTGCTATTGTAAGGTTATAATTCGGTTTTATTAATTTTGGTGGGTTCGACACCCGTCAAAATTTTGGCGCTATTGTCGAGGACCATTCTTAGTTATTCGATCATATTAGGTTTTGTTTATACTAATGCCTACCTTGTTTGTTCACTCTTTTGCTGTTTGTCGTGTTTTCAGTGGCATTGCGGTAACTGATCTCGGACAAATTTTGTGCTCGTATTGCCTTCAAATTTGACACAAAAATCTGTAAAAAAGTAAGGATTATAGAGATTTGTGCCATATTCCATCATTTATGCCACTTTTCTAATTTTTTAAGTATTTTATGATTTAAAAAAATCCAAACAAATTTGTGTTAGTTATGCTTGCTTTATAGAGATTTACTATGGTGTTTATTATTATTTTTTTAAATTGTTTGATGTGATTTTCTATTTTTAGATCATTTCGGGTAGTGTAGTGAGACGACCCCATATAAATGAAATCATCCTATTGGCTGCAGAATGTTCTCAACGCTCTGATACAATAATAATGAGACGACCCCATATACATGATATCATCCCATTGGTTGCAGAACGTTCTCAACGCTCTGATACCTCCAAAATGATATGACCATCCTCACTTAGAAGGATAATCCCATTAGTCCCAAGCTTATATTAATAACTATGCCTTACCATATTATAGTGATAGCATGGTATTCAAACAACGTAGCGGAAACATACAATCATACGGAAAGCATAGAAACCACATCAGAGTAAAACGCAAGTAAAACAACTGCATATACATATATCACCATGCATAACTTAGCCCCATCAGTAGGACACTGTACATAGATATACAAACTGACTGTGCATAACACTGAAAATATAACTAAATACATCCAACCAAAAGAAAGACCCTCAGGGCTCCCCAGCCCTCTCTCAAAATACAACAAAAACCTCGTCACTCAACCCTAGAGACGCACTAGCAAGCCATCACCATCAGTGATGAGGATGCCCTGAACTACCCTTTCCCTCTACATGAGTACGCCTATAGACCCGTGTAGGCTCGTACTCGGACGAGGAACTCAACACAACAATGCGACGTCTCCTATACGTCCTCAGATACTGGTCGGTACGCCTCCTATGACCTCTGTAGATGAAGCCTCGCCTACTGGATACCACTGATGACTGCGATGCTGCCGACAGATAGTCCTGCTCTCTCTGCCTCGGCGGGTGCCAGATCCTCAGAAAGGAGAGAAACTGAACAACTGTGAACGGACCTATGAGATCCTCCACGTGCGATGCCCTTCCTCGGAAAAGAATGTTGATCGGCCCTGTGTAGACCGTCAAGTAGGTAAAGGGGTCCACACACCACCCTCTCTCGTCACGGTAGATGATCTCGATCAGCCCCAGTACCGGCATCCTCGGCACTGATATGATGAAAGGGTGTACCCTCGAGTCCATCAGGTGGCTCCTCGTCTTCATGCAAACCAAGAACCAAAACAGACAAACAAGAAACCGTAGGGCGATAAGAAATACAACATACACAAAGCCGGAATAACAGTAGCATTGCAGTAAACAACATGTAGCAGATAGCAAGTATAGCATGTATAACCATTACTCCACACAACCAAACGTCTCCCAAGACGATATAAACAATAGACATCCCTCTCCATGAATCTCACTCTCAGATCAATCCTCTAGACTGGGATACTAATCCCATGCAGCATGTTGGCCGAAAGCTCATGAAACTACTTCCACACCGGAACAGGTTTTGTGTCATAACGGAGTTAGTTTGTCAAATAAACCTAGCCGGTCTCCATGACCAATAAGAGTGCGTCCCCCCCTTCCACACCGGAACCGGGGTGTCTTGGTCACCTTGGAACGTTAGCCTCGAATGTGGAAAGCTCAGGGATTAGTCAGGCAAACTGGACTGGATCGGGCGTCACGACAGGATAGGAGCTACCTCATCCCCAAGGTCACTCACTTGAACGCCCCTTCTACTTTCCGTACCCGCACACAGGTACAACTAACCTCGTATGCCCATACTACCTATCATACGGTCTCTCCACTTGGCAACTGGTGATATGCAACAAACATTCTCAACGGGCTTGATACCGGATCTCATGCCTAAACACTCAATCAAAAACAGCACGATGCCACCGCATCAGCACAGCCACAGCCTCGACGTCACGCGTACATGAGCCACAGCTAAAAAAAAAAAAAATGGCCAAAGCCTCAAACAGTCAGCATAACAGCAACGGCACCATCCACGGTATCAACCCGATAACAAACATGGCACACAGCCAAACTTAACTCTAGCCGGCATTCCGCCACAACACAACATCACCACAAACAACATAACAACAACAATAATAACATCAACAACAACAATACAGCAGGCATATCAGATACCAAGTAGCACATAGGCACTATAAAGATAGCATTAAAACAAACATCACCATATAGTCATACGAAGCAAATCATCCTCAATCAACAGTTCCCTAACCTAGGGTTTCCAAACTTAACGGTGATAGCCCTAAAGTATGCTAAACCTAGGGTTTAGGTACTTTATCGAGGCTCAACCACTAGTAGGGTTAGGGCTTCCCTATGCACAGCAGAAAGTACAACTACACTACTGTTGCCTTCCCGATGGCAACAGTACTTTTTCTCCCCACCTGAACAGTTGGCACAAATCTTGGTACGATCACCGGCAAGTCCTCCCACTCAGCAAGAACAGCTTCAAATCCCCTTGGTAGCAACGGCCTCAAGCTCCCAACACGAGCAATCACAAGCACAAACTTTGCCCTGATTACGAGTACAACACGTATACAACAGTGTTAGCCCTAGGGCAAGGCAAATATCAAAGAAAAAGGTAGGAACTCAAAGAACACGAAGAACATGAAGAACATGTGTTAGGGATTCGAGTTTACCTTTGGCGAATCGAGAAATCGTTCGGATGAATCTGTAGTAAACTTCGTCACGATCTCAACGATGTAGCTAGAATCTTGATCCGAAGCTCCGAAGTCACAAAACCTTCAACTTCTCTCTTTCAAACTCTCTTTGCCCTCTCTCTAGGTTCATCAATGGAGGAGAATCCAGAATTTTCGTGCAAGTGTGGAGAAAAAAGTGGAAACACCACTTAAGGCCTTGCTAAGAACGCTTAAGCGTGGGAAATTTCCACGCTTGAGCGTGCCCACACTTGAGCGTGTGGCTCTTCCACGCTTGAGCGTGGAGCCTCGTCCACTCCGTCCTCTTCCGGGCTTGACACGTGCCCCACACGCGTCAAAACTCAGGACAACTGGCATGCGCACTCAGCACACTTGAGCGTGCAAAAGGCCAACGCTTGAGTGCTGGCACGCTAGAGCATGCTCCCATCCCACATTTGAGCGTGCTGCTCAGCTAAGAAGAGCCTTCCAAACTTATGACTTCCCCAGTTTCTCATTTAACTCCTTAGGAACTTCCAACCTTGTTCAAGCCTAGTCCTAAGCTTCCAACTAAGTCTTAAACTAACACAATACAATCCACTCAAGCAATCAAAACCCTAATCGAGGTTAACCAGCTCGATTAGAGTTATAGAAAAGTCGGGATGTTACATGTAGAATTATGTATGTCTTGTTGCTGTTGTTTTTGCATGAGTACTAGATCTACTAAGTCCAATATTGATAACCACTTGCTTGATTTAGACCTTAAGGTAGAAACAACATTTCATTCACTTGCTAGAGCTCATAGAATTGCTTCTTAAATTAGACTTGAACCTGATATTGAATTTGATCTTGAAAGTGATTTTGCATCTGTTAGTGATATTGTTCCTGAATATATTGTTAGCAATTTTGTAACTGATTTTGAACCACCAAACATGGTTGATAACAATAGGACTTTGAAAGATATCTTTGGGCTATCACCGCTAAGCGAATACAATAGGTTGGAAGATTATTGCTTGAGGATGATTTCTATACATGCTCTGATATCTTACTGATTGGTTGACTATATGCTTATATGTGTTAAGTTGGTATGTTGGATATGATGATTGGTGTTTTATCATCTGTTTTGTTGGATTAGTTGATGTGCTTATATGGTTGAGTTGCCTGAGTTGATACCGCGGAGGTACTTGTGAGTTAAGACATGGAATTGAGGATGTGTGGCATCGTAGTTGAGGTAATGTGGATAAGTGTGATAGTACCGGTATCAACCAGTGATGGATATATTGCATTGCATATTTTGCCAAGTGGCGAGCCGTATGATTGGGAGTCATACGAGGTTAGTGTACCTGAGTGCGGGTATGGGATGCGAAGGGGACGGTCTGTGAGACCTTGGAAATGTAACACTGGCTCGAACCGAGTCACAATGGCCAATTGGTAGCTCCTATTGTTGCCGAGACTCTGGTATAGCTTTGTTATCCTGACTAGACCCTAAATATTCCACATCGCAGGTGGACATTCTGAGGCAACCAAGATACCCCTCCCGAGAGAGGAGTGAGGAAACACTCCTATTGGTCACGACTAGAGGAAGGGTTACCTGGACAAACTAACTCACATTCTCCGAGACTGAGAATATTTTGTGGAGAGAATTGCATAAGGAGTTGGTGCTCCTAGGTAGAGGTTTTGATCTTGAGAGAAATAACATTATGGAGATGATTGCAACGTGTGACTCGAGAAAAAAAAAAATTTTAAGCAAAATTGGTATGCAAAGGCATCACTACAATTCAAGACATCCCAACAATGTTGGCACCTCAAACATTATCCATCATTTGCAGCATACCAAAAACTATTACTAAGAAAGGAAAAATAATAAAGAATACAAAGAATCATTGGTGAGCATTTACCTGACCCATGCGTAAATCATCTAAATCTATAGTTTGAAAGACCTATTCTATTCCTAAAAAATGCATCCTTAATGAAATTTGCAATAGAATTCCACCACAACAATCCACTAATATGAATACCATGATTAGCTAATAAATATGCATAAGCGTTTCCCTCTCTATAAACATGAGAGTAAACAAAATTAATCTTCCTAGATAGATTCAAAACATTCAGCCACCTATTTCTCAAGCACCAAGGGACAATAGATGGAGAAGTGAAATCTGTATATATGATTGACTATATGCTCTATATTCAGCCACCTATTCCTAAAACATTCACTCGAGAAATGATTGACTATATGCTTTGTATATATGTGGTGTGAACATATGTTGATATTTTATGTTATTATTTTTTCCTTGTTATGATGTATTGTTGTGCTTCTTATCTCCTTTTTCCTTCTCGATGCGTTTGTGTTTTCGGGACCATCGAGAAGACCCGATAGTGGAAGGAGAGGATGGATCTGAGACACGATCAACTGGCGATGTCACCCCAGATCCTAATACTTGGGGATTTTGAGGTCGTCTACCATGATCCCGATGGGTGGCACCGTGTCAAATAGACCCTGCCACATTTCTCACTGTATATACAGGACCTATGAGTATATGTATACGTTTTGGAATAACACCGATGGAGAATCTCATCGGACCATTCAAAGTTACTCAGTATCTACCTTTCTCATAGATGTGGTACCCACCCAGTCTGAGTGCTCATGCCAGTATGTGGGACTCTCCAGAGGCGTCACACGTAACAGGTCGACGCGAGTTTGTTTATAGAGGATCTCACCATCACAGTGAGCGTTACCGACATATGTATAGGAAGAGACATGTGATCATGTCTCATAGCTTGTCGTCTGAGTGGGAGCCCTGAGTGTGTAGACGTAGATATGGCGAGCGAGAGGGTAGTTCCAAACTTCCATATCACTGATGGTATGAGGTCCACCAGTGTCTGACCTAGGTCTAAGGGTTGGTGAGCTTTCTTATTTTCATGTATTTTTTAGAAAGGTGGGATGTGAGATGAGTGGCTTTGAGAGTGCTTATGTAGGACCTTTTTGATGTATCTTTTCTAGTATCTTTTTTATGTTCTAGTTTAGGTACAGTGTTTGTAAGGCAGTAGCCTTACTGATGGGACCACGCGTGTATATATATATATATATATATATATATATATATATATATATAGCTATGTATGCTTCTCATGGTTACGTTCAAATGTTTTAAAAGTTTTAAATCCCTTTATCTTTTAATAAACACGCTAACGGTAATTGTATGGTAAAGGCTTAATTAATTAGGTTCTTTAATGGGACAACGAGTTGTTTCAAGCATGTGTGGAGCTCTGTTATCAATAGCACTACTATCACGCGCTATAGCGAGTTCACAAAGCGGAGTGGCGAGTTGTTGCGATTGAGACACCAATTACGGTGTGGATCACTAGAGCGGCGAACGCAGCCTCGAATCGCGGCCAATAGCAACAGAAATCGCGGGTTAATGGCCGCAACTGTGAAAAGGGTTTGAAAACCCTATTTTCTAGCAGACCCACCCCATTTTCGGCTACATCTTGATGTAGATCAATCATAGTAGGATCTTCATTTGAGTAAATTTGTGAATTGAAATGTGTGATAACCGAAATTAAAAGGAGAAAGAAAGACTCAAAGGAGGATCAAGATTAATCTCTAAGGAGATCAAAGATAAAAAATGTAGAGGAATTTGCATTAAGTAAATTGCGGAAATGTAAATACCAAAAACGGATCCTATGGTCAAAGGACTAGGTCGAACCTATGCAAGAAATGTAAATTGTGTGAATAGTAAAGAAGGGGAAAAGATGAAGAGGAAGGGAAATGGAAGAAGATGAGAGGCGCCACATTCAATCCATAGGAAAGAGACTGATTAATAAGCCTTGATTGTGTTCGCCACTTGAAGAGGTATTTCCAAGATAAGAACTAGGAGTTCAAGCAAGAACTTGGTAGAAGGAGAAGCTCTAAATTCACAAATTGGAAAATTCCACAAATGATTCACTAGTCCCAAAATTTGAGTACAAGAAGCCCTATATAGGCTTTGGGTTCAAGGTTGGGGCCTAAGGCAAGACACCATGCTTTGGCCACGCCTCTTCATGAAGTGTGGGCCTTTATAGGCCTATTTGGCCTACTAATCCGAAGTCCAATCTCCTAAGCTAGTCCTAGAGTGCTTTTATAGAATAAGCACTTGTACAAATTCCTATACTGCATTTCTTACAAGACCTATGCTAAGTAGTCATGACTTCAATGTATAAGAGGTTCCATGGTGGGCCCTCTTAAATTGATGGTTGCAAAGTCGACTAGTTAACTATTGTCCTCTCTAGGGCTTGTTGGACCCTCTTCAGCCTTCCTCTAGTCATTGGGCCTTATAGGCCTTGCAATTGTGGGACTTGCTGAGTGTCCATGATCATATTGCATCCCAACCCTTCTCCTGCAGCCCCAACCTTCTTCCCTATTTTGTGCCTTCCTCGTTTACGTTTACGTTGATTTCATTTTCCTTTCATTTTTTTTTTGGATAAATTCTGTCTATCTATCTTCCAAGATTAAGTGAATTTGAATGTTATTTTAGTAATGATTTACAGCTTATACCCTACAACACTTTTATTGGGTGATTATGAGTTCTGTCATTTATGAGCTCTATTTCCTTTGCTTATAGCATTAAGTGTTTCTTTTCAAATTAATTAAAATTTAATAGTGTGTATACACACACCTAATTTTTGTAATTATAATATATATATATATATATATATATATATATATATATATATAGAATGTTTTTTATTATATTCATTATTTAAGTTATATTGGATTTGTTGTTAAGGACAATGAATTTTAATTACTAATTATGAATATGTCTTTAATTTTGTGTATTTTTATATTTTTGAGCATTTATATGTGTACAGTATAAATTACATATATTGTTTCTGTAATCTTTGTTGTAGCGACTATCCCGCTATCCCGCTTTAGCAGTTTTGGGGTGGCCGTAACGCGCCGCTATCCATGATTGACTACCTAGGTGTGGAGAAGACCTGTAGAAGCCATACTAAAGAGAGTAGGTCAGATGAAGGGTAGCCCAATCACTAGAGGCAGAGATAAACCGATAAAAACTATAGGTGAAACCATTAAAATGGATTTGAAGGTCAATGGTTTGTCTATAAACATGATTTACAATAGAACATTATGACGTCGTTTGATCCATATAGCTGATCTCACCTAGTGAGAAGATGCTTGGTTGTTGTTGTTGATGTTGAGAAAATGCCTAATAGACCTTTTATAGAGAATTTGGAGTTATGTCTGATGTCTCATGATAAAGCTTGCTGGCGGAAAAGCCTTTTGAGGAGGAGGAAATTCGTAGGACTTTTTTAGCTTGGGAAAGAGAAAGATCCGTGCTCGGATGGTTTTGCTTTCTTTCAAAATTGTTGGGATATTGTTAATGCTGACCTCCTTAAGATTTTGGCTGAATTTTTCAATAATGGTAAAAACAGGGGTGGCAAACGGATGGATTGGATGGATTTTGGCACAAAAAAAGTTCACTAATCCATTTAGATCCATAGAAAGGCGAAGTCTAAGGTGCCACACTACCAAATTGTGGTACTTGTGCAACACTACTTTTACATGTTGTAGCAGGTTGCAATAACTATGAAATTCGCCAAACGGTACTTTTATGTAGAATATAATAAAATATAGCAACTCTAAAAAATTGCACAAGAGTCCCCATGAAGTAAAAAGACTCAACCCTAACTTTTTTCTGATTGTTCTTCACATCTCAGACGGTGAGGGATTTTCTCGCATCTCTGTTTTTAAAGGTGAAGAAAGGAAGTTAAAATGGGGGGAGGCATCAGAGGTGAGCGGGGAATTTTTTGAAGGTCACATTGCATTTTCAGAACATTTCTTTTTAGAGATTTGACATGAATGCAACCCATCAATCTCAGTGGTTGAATATATTTGTTAGAACCAAAACAGTAATGGCTAATGACCTCTAAAAGTTTTAATGATTAACAAAATTATTATATGTTTAATGAATATACTCGAAGTCCAGATTATGCTAATCCATAAGGTCAAAAGACCTTTTTATATTTTTGACTTCAGACGGACTCTCAAAAAGATCATTATTTCTCAAAGTCCAAAGTTTCATCTCGCTCATAAAGAACAAAAAGCTCAAAGCAATATCTGCGTCCACAGAAACATTGCGGTTCGTCCAAAAGATTTCTGGACTAAAGTGGTAAAGGCCGACGTACAAACATCATCATATAGTATTTTTGTGCGTCCAACTGTCTACACAATTGTGCGTCTAATTGTCTTACAAATTGTGCGTCCAACTGTCTATACAAATTATGCGTCCAACAGTCTATACAAATTGTGCGTCCAACTTTTTAGATATACCTGTGCGTCCACTAACTTTATTTTGCAGATGACGTGGCTCTCTTTTTTCAAAAGTCTTGATTATTTTGAAAAGAAAATATCTTTTCACATAAGACAAAAGAAGGTACAAACGTCGTACACAGCAAACCACGTAGAGCAAAGAATAACGTAGAGCAAAACGCTTGTCGGCCAAAAAGGCAAATCAATCTGCTACAATTCAAGCTGCTATTCTACCAAGAGCAACCTTGCCTCCTCATTTTCAAAAGGACAAATATCTAACGGACAACAGCTGGCAAATAGACTTGTGTCTAACGGATTTTTTTCACTGAGTCTAAACGGACAAGTTTCCTACCATTTGATTTTAGAAGGACAGACAAAGCTATAAGAAGACCCTCTTTTGAAGAAAAAGAAGACACACACAAGAGCAAGAAATTATTCAAGAGAAAATTCATTGTGCATCAAAAAGCTTCAAAGCAATATTGATCTGTAAACCTTCTTATTCTTTTATTGCAAATTTATAAACAGATGGTTAAGAGCTATATCGTGTAATACTCTCACTCTTAGTGATTTTGTAAAAAGCTCGAAGAAAAACCTCACTCAAGTCTTAGGATTTGTTGAGCCTGAAGAAGCTTGTCTGTAAAAGAATACTTGTAGCCTGGAGAGTTGTAGAATACTTGGAGCTGTAGTTGTAGAGTGACTAGGAAGCAACTTGTGAAAAGTGCTAAGTGATTTAGTGGAAAAACCTTCTCAGGGAAGGGAATGGACGTAGATCTTTGATTTGAAAGAGTGAACCAGGATATATCTCTGTGTGAATCTCTCTATCCCTATCTTGTTAAGTTTATTTATTTAGTAACTTGGGGATTGAAAACAAAGTCTCTTAAACGTTTGTTATCGTTTTTATTTGATTCTTTCATCTTGCTTGTCTAAAACGCTTTTCAAAAAAGGATTTCGAAAATCGGTTAAGAAACACAATTCAACCCCTCCTTCTTGTGTTTCCCTGTTTCACTTTCAGTTGGTATCAGAGCCAGGTTCTGGGTTGGGCATTTAACCGTGCTTAAGGAAAAGATCTAAAGCTCGATGGCAGGACAAGGGATGCCCAGTGGGAGTCAACCTATTCTGGAAGGTACCTCCTTGACTAGACCGCCTTTTTTCAATGGCACTCACTACCTCTACTGGAAAGAAAGATTCAAAGGATTCATCTTGAGCACCAGCTCTGCTCTTTGGCCATTGATCATGAATGGTCCCAACATCATCAACAATCCTGATGGCACTGAGAAAGATAAAGCTCAGTGGACCGAAGATGATAGAAGAAGGATGGAGCAAAACTACAAAGCAAGATACACCCTAATGTGTGCTTTTAGTCCAGACGAGTTCCAAAAAATTCATGCATGTGAATCAGCGAAACAAATCTGGGATACTCTATCCAATGTTCATGAAGGAACATCCAAAGTGAAGGATTCAAAGATCATTATTCTTATGAGCCAATATGAAATGTTCACAATGGAAAATGGAGAAACCATCGTTGACATGATAGGTCGTTTCCAAACTATTATTAATAATCTCAAATCTCTTGGAAAAGTTTATACTACAAAAGAAAATGTTACGAAGATCCTCAGGAGTTTACATAAGAAATGGAGACCACTCATCACTGCAATCACTCAAGCCAAGGATCTGTCAACCTTGACCTTAGATGATCTTGTGGGAACTCTTCAAGTTCATGAGCAGGAGCTTAACCAGGACAACCCTACAAAGAAAGGCAAGACTATTGCCTAAAAAAGTCAAAAAGCCAGCAGCTCGAAAGTTCTCAAAGCAAATGAGTCCAGCGACGAAAATGATCAAGATGAAGAAGAAGAATCTGACAATGAGCTGTCTCTCATATCAAAGAAACTTGAACGTATTCTAAAAAAGAAAAACCTGAGAAGAAGACCCTTAACAAAGAAAAACGTCAAAGACCATGGTGAAACCAAGGACAAAAATCCAATGGTTTGCTTGCAAGAAACCAGGCCACTTCAAGGCTGAGTGCCCTCAGCTAAAAGATAAGAAAAATTTCTTCAAAAAGAAAAGCAAGAATCTCATGGCAACATGGGAAGACCTTGACTCCTCTGAAGAAGAAGAAAACGAAGAAGAGGCAAACCTATGTCTCTGGTCTGAAAATCAACTCTCTGAAGAATCTTCTGAAGAAGAGGACCAATCTACCTCTTCAATCATCTCATATCCTAAGGCTGAGTCATTAAGAGATTTCAGTAATCTTTCTATAAGCAGACCACCTATGTTCTATGGAACTGGCGATTATGCCATGTGGAGAGAACTATTCATGTGATTCAACTTAGAACAAAATGTTGATGATCTATGGAGAGAATATACTGAGGATAACTTTTGTCCTACCACTGTTATCAATGGTGAACGAATAGTTAAACCAAGGGCTGGGTGTTCTGAAGAAGAAGAAGAAAGAAGAGTGAGAATCAATGCTAGAGCTGTCTACACTCTTACGTGTGCCTTGGAAGAAAGAACTGTCAACATTGTGATGTATTATGATATTGCGAGACACCCTATTTATGAGAAGGCGACCTGCTCATTCTGGAGCACCACCTATTTATCAATCATCAGAATCAGAATATGAAGCTTGGAAAGAAAACTTCTGATCCTTTGTAACAACCCAAGGATCAGAAGAACACTGGAAAACTCTCACTGATGAAGCCTTCTGTCCCATCATCATCATCAATGGAGAATACACCACAAAACCTCTAGAATATTGCACCTTAAAGGAAAGAAGAAGAGTTGCTCTTGATTGTGAGGCAAGAGCTTTCCTATTTCGGAGTGTACATGGAGCAAGAAGAGAAGCCCTGGCTGAAGAGACAACTGCTTGGGGAATGATGAACCTAATGGATATTCTAGAAAGATCTCCACCTGCATCCCCAACAGCAGATATGTGTCTCATGGCAAGTATTTCCTCTGAGACAGAAATAGAAGAGGAAGAGATAAATATATCTGACTATTCTAAAGATGCATATGAAGAGCTATTAAATGAATCATGCACTCTTTATTCAGAATATAAAGCTCTTAAAATAAAATTTACCAAACTCAATAAAGACTTTGACAAAGTCAAAATTGAGAATAAAGAACTAAGAGAAGAGATAATCAGCCTAACTAAAGTCTCAAGCTCTAAGTCCAGTACATCCTGTGAAGTTGAGAGACTTGAGCATCAAGTTACTTACTTAACTGATAGTCTATCTAAATTCACTGGTGGTTCAAAAAAGCTTAATTTAATTCTTAGATATAGATCTCCTTATGATAAATCTGGCATTGGATATGAAAAAGAAAATCCAAAAACTTCTGAGATAAAAAAGGTAATGTATTGTTCTATTTGTGATAAAAATGGACACTCTGAGTCCAAATGCTTACACAAAAGAAATGCTAGAACTAATAAGTTACCTGCAACTAACCAAAAAGGACCCAAGTCTATCTGGGTACCTAAGAATAAGATAATCTTTGTTGCAGACTTGCTTGACAACAGGAAGAAAACACCAATCATGGTACCTGGACAGTGGATGCTCACGACACATGACGGGAGAAAAGTTTATGTTGCTAGACCTGAAGCCAAAGTCTAAAGGATCGGTTGTATTCGGTAGCAATCAAAAGGGAAAGATTGTAGGTATTGGTAAGATTGGTAAGAATAACTCTCCCTCTATAAATAATGTGTTGTTAGTTGAAGGGTTAAAACACAATCTGCTTAGCATAAGCCAATTGTGTGATAGCGGGTTTGTGGTTTCTTTCAACAAAGATAAATATATAGTCAAATATGCTGATGGGTCCACTCTATTTACTAGTAAGAGGCAAAACAATGTATATAAAATTGACTTGAAGGACCTCTCTGATCAAAATGTATCATGTCTAATGTCTGTGAATAATGAACAATGGATTTGGCACAAAAGACTTTGCCATGCAAGCTTGAGATTAATCTCAAAGCTGAAAAAGCATAACCTTGTAAGAGGATTACCAAAGCTTGCCTATAAATATGATGTTCTCTGTGATGCCTGTCAAAAGGGGAAACAAGTTAAAAATTCTTTTAATTCGAAGTATATTGTTTCTACATCCAGACCTTTAGAATTGCTACATTTAGATTTGTTTGGTCCAACAAGGACTGCCTCCCTAAGTAGAAAGAAATATGGACTTGTCATTATTGATGATTATTCTAGATGGACATGGGTGATGTTCCTAGCTCACAAAGACGAGTCTTTTGAAGTATTCTCAATATTCTGCAAAAGGATTCAGAATGAGAAAGGTATATGTATCAACTCAATCCGAAGTGATCATGGAGGAGAGTTTGAGAATGTAAACTTCCAACTATTCTGTGAAAAAAATGGTATTCTTCACAATTTCTCTGCCTCTAGAACACCTCAACAAAATGGGGTCGTAAAGAAAAAGAATAGGTCTCTTCAAGATATGGCAAGAACATTACTCAATGATAACTCTGTCTCTAAAAACCTTTGGGCTGAGGCTGTTAACACAACATGCTATATTCAAAATAGAGTATACATAAGACCAATACTGAAAAAGATTCCATATGAATTGTGGAAAGGACGAAAACCCAACATATCATATTTTCATCCTTTTGGATGTGCCTGCTTTATATTAAATACTAAAGACAATCTAGGCAAATTTGATGCCAAAGTTGATAATGGTATTTTCTTAGGATACTCTGAAACATCTAAAGCTTTTAGAATTTATAATTATAGATCACTAACTATTGAAGAATCTATTCATGTTAAATTTGATGACAAGAAGCCTGATAAAGTATTATTAGAGCATGACGAATCGCTTATAGATCTTGATCTGAATGATCATCGTCCAACAAACAATGGGAAGGAAATCTCCAAAGAAGTGAAAAGTGATGATCACAATCCTCAATTGTCAAATGATAGTCAGAAAGCTTGGCAATTCAAAACCTACCATCCTGAAGATCAAATTCTAGGTCAATCCAGTGATAAAGTAAGAACAAGGTCAACGTTCAGAAATCAAGCTGATTCAGCTTTCATCTCTGAGTTAGAACCAAAAAATGTGGACGAAGTTCTCTTGGACGATGGATGGATCCTGGCTATGCAAGAAGAACTAAATCATTTCAAGAGAAACAAAGTTTGGACTTTAGTTCAAGAACCAAATGATAAATCCATAATTGGAACAAAATGGGTATTTAGAAATAAAATGGATGAAAATGGAAAAGTTGTGAGAAACAAAGCAAGGTTAGTATCACAAGGTTATTCTCAAGAAGAAGGTATTGATTATACTGAAACCTTTGCTCCTATTGTTAGAATAGAATCAATACGTATCTTGTTATCTTTTGCTGCTCATTATAACATAACTTTATATCAAATGGGTGTTAAAAGTGCTTTTCTAAATGGGTTAATTGACGAAGAAGTCTATGTAATGCAACCCCTTGGGTTTGAAGATCATTCCCATCCTGAGTATGTATATAAGCTTCAGAAAGCTTTATATGGACTCAAACAAGCTCCTAGAGCTTGGTATGATAAAATCAACTCTTTCCTTATGGAAAATGGTTTCTGTATGGGAAAGGTAGACACCACTCTATTTAAGAAAACAAATAAAGATAATTTCATAATAATCCAAATCTATGTTGATGATATTATCTTTGGATCTACTAATGATTCTCTTTGCAAGGAATTTTCTGAACTTATGACAAAAGAATTCGAAATGAGCATGATGGGAGAGCTCAAATTCTTTCGGGGTCTTCAAGTAAGACAAACCTCAAAGGGTGTGTACATTCATCAGACCAAGTACACTAAAGATCTCCTGAAGAAATTTCAAATGGACGATAGCAAGCCAATGAGTACACCTATGCACCCAACGTCCATTCTAACCAAAGACAGCAAAGAGAAAAAGGTAGATCAAAAGGTTTACAGAGTTGTTGTTCACAGCTCTTATGGATTAAACATCAACTGGAAGACTACAACATCCATGAAAGTAAGATTCTAATTTATTGTGATAATACTGCTGCAATTAATTTATCAAAAAATCCTATATTGCATTCTAGGGCTAAACATATAGAAATCAAACATCATTTTATCAGAGATTACATTCAAAGGTGTGTTTGATGTAAAATTTGTTGATACTGACCATCAGTGGGCAGATATCTTCACAAAACCTCTTGTAGAGGATAGATTTTCTTTCATAAGAAAACAGCTCAACATGCTCTATGTTGAATGACCTTGCATCCAATAAAAGCTTGTGTCAAAGAAAAGCTTGTGCCAATTTGGTTGCATCCATCACAAGCTTACATCATTCTTTGTGTTATTTTATCATTTACAATAAATATAGAATTATTTGTTTTAAATTTTTTTTATCCACACAATTTCTATGCCGAGTCAACACTCTCGGGTCACATCAAACATCATGCGTCTAGTACTTCCCTCTTAAATAGCCACCCTCGGTAACTGCTAGTCATCATGGTTCTTTAACCACGGTTACTTTCTCTGACATTTTGATTACTTTACTCCTCCCTTTTAAAACCCAACTGGTAAGCTAAAACCACACCAAACTTCTTCATCTTTGAAACTCCTCTACTTCTCCCACCCTCAACTGTTCATCTTCCTCTACACTCTCTTCTGAAATATGGGAATAAATCTTCTTTCAGCTGGAGACGGAAGCAGCGTTCCTCAAGAGAACATATCTCCTCTAGGTCATCCAACTCGTGATGTTCCATAGAACTGCCAAATCAACGTTGAACATCAAATTGACTTGAATATGCTGGCCAGACTGGGAGCAGATGTGAGAATCTATGTCATTGGAGCTGGATGGGATCATTTCTTCACAAACTATACAAAATTTTATCCAAGACTTATTACTGAATTCTGGAGGACCGCTCACCTGGAAAAGGAAAGTCACATTTCTGGGTATGATTTGGGAACACAAAAAGTTGATGTCTCCAAAGTGAGCATAGCGTCTGCGATTGATTGTATATCTCTTGGAGCTACCTATTCCAAATCGTGGTACAACAAGTTTGACGGAAAAGACAATGTCTTCAAATTTCTCAGAAATCCCAAAGCTCAGCTTAATGCTTTCTTTCGTGCCGCCATTATGAAAGACGAAGCAAGGATTCTTAATCAAATCTTGAACAAGGTTGTTCTTCATAAAGCTGGGTCTAAGGACTCTGTGTCTGAGGTGCATTCTTTTCTTCTTACTCATCTTCTTTATGGTATGAAGATCAATATTCCCTCCCTTCTCTTTGATCGGCTCAAAGAAAATTGCATAGATGTTGCCTCTGTTAAGACCATCACTTATGCAATTGTTCTCTCCCGAATATTCGAGAATCAAGGGATTTATCGAATGCTAAACAAAGTTCATCCAAGCATAAGGATCTCCTACCAAACCATCGGTTGCCCACTGTTTGGAAAAGCAAACCTTTCCAAAATGCAACTCAAATCTGTCTTGGCCTTTGAATAAGCTCAGTCCAGCATTGCTCCAACTCAACGCTTGGAAGCTCTTCAAAGCAGACAAAGAAGGAAGGATCAGACTCAAAGTGTTGCTAATCAACCTCAAGTCTCCTCTGATTTGTCTACTCTGGAAAAATTGTTTGAACAATCTCAGGCTCGGTCTCACAATGTTTTTGAAGAATTCGAGGAAAAGCCAAATCTGGAGTTTGCTTCGATGATTGAAGGTATTGCTTAAACCATTCATGGAGAAACCTCATCAAACTGAATGGTGTAGTTGTTCCCTTTATAGAAGAGATTCACGGACCTTTGCTTAAAGCTAATTTGGGCTCAACAGCAAAGCAGCAAGCTCGTGCATCCTCTCAAGCTGGTCAGGAAGCTGGAACTTCTAAGTCCAGATATAGACAGAGGAAACTTCTAGTAGAAAAAGACGATGAAGAAGATGATGAGGATGATGTTCCTATTGCCCTCCTTCTTGCCAAGAAAACCAAGGTATCACCATCACCCTCAAACTTGCCCAACTCTTCTATACCCTCCACTACAACTGAAGGACCACCTTCTACTCCACCCACAAATCCTAACATTTCTGCGTCCATTCCTCCTCCACCTAAACGGATGAGACTTAAAACCGTAGCCCAACGGCCACCCAGACCTAAAATTATCATCCAAGACTCCTCCACCTCCACTCCCTCTCAGTAACAACCAAATTCCCAATCCCCATCTTCACCTCTTTCACCCACAAATGAACACAGAAGAACTCAAGATGACCTACCCTCTATCCATCAGTCACTGTCCCGGAATCATCCTCTCCTCCTCACGTTCTTCTGCTACCATGGTACTCTCATAAAGAAGCTACATCTTCAGAGACTCCTTTGGCTAATATTCCTGATGCTTTTATTGAACCTGAGACCCAAGCAAATGCCTGTGTTGCTGAGTCTACTGGTCCTCACGAAGATGCAAGATGTGAAGATTTTGCTGTTCCAGATTCACAAGTAGAAGCAAGTTCTGTTCAGCTCACTGAGCGTCTTGATGCTAATTCCACCTTGTCCGGTAACACTGTGGGACTACATCTTGATGATGAAGATAATGATGGCAACACCTCTGCTGCTGAAGAAGCCTTCCCTGCTCAAGCTTCGACTTCCTCTCTACCTCCTGGTCTTTCTCGTGAAATAACTGATTACTTGGTTGAAAGGATTTCTGCAAGGGTAACTCAGGAGTTGAATCGCAAAATAGATCACCTGTTTACCTATCTTCACCGCATCTTTCGTAACATTCCTCCTCTATCTCCTTGAAATCTTTTCCTTTCCCTTGCTGACAATGATGTGCATCCTCTCCTTGTGGAAATATGTTCGTATATGTCATGCCTTAATGCTTTTATAATTTTGTGATCTGAATTATGTCTTCAATATGTAAATGCATAATCTCAGGGGGAGCTTTTATTCATAAGGACATAAGAAATACTGTTTCAAGAAATACTTTATAACCTTTTTATATTTCTGACTTCAGACGGACTCTCAAAAAGATCATTATTTCTCAAAGTCCAAAGTTTCATCTCGCTCATAAAGAACAAAAAGCTCAAAGCAATACTTGCGTCCACAGAAACATTGTGATTCGTCCAAAAGATTTCTGGACTAAAGTGGTAAAGGCCCACGTACAGACATCATCATATAGTATTTTTGTGCGTCCAACTGTCTACACAATTGTGCGTCCAATTGTCTTACAAATTATGCGTCCAACTATCTATACAAATTGTGCGTCCAACTTTTTATATATACCTGTGCATCCACTAACTTTATTTTGCAGATGACATGGCTCTTTTTTTTCAAAAGTCTTGATTATTTTGAAAAGAAAATATCTTTTCACATAAGACAAAAGAAGGTACAAACGTCATACACAGAAAACCACGTAGAGCAAAATGCTTGTCGGCCAAAAATGCAAATCAATCTGCTACAATTCAAGGTGCTATTCTACCAAGACCAACCTTGCGTCCTCATTTTCAAAAGGACAAATATCTAACGGATAACGACTGGCAAATAGACTTGTGTCTAACGGATTTTTTTTTTATTGAGTCTAAACGGAAAAGTTTCCTACCGTTAGAATTTAGAAGGACAGACAAAGCTATAAGAAGACCCTCTTTTGAAGAAAAAGAAGACACACACAAGAGCAAGAAATTATTCAAGAGAAAATTCATTGTGCAACAAAAAGCTTCAAAGCAATATTGATCTGTAAACCTTCTTATTCTTTCATTGTAAATTTACAAACAGATTGTTAAGAGCTATATCGTATAATACTCTCACTCTTAGTGAGTTTGTAAAAAGCTCGAAGAAAAACCCCACTCATGTCTTAGGATTTGTTGAGCCTGAAGAGGCTTGCCTGTAAAAGAATATTTGTAGCCTGGAGAATTGTAGAATACTTGGAGTTGTAGTCGTGGAGTGACTAGGAAGCAACTTGTGAAAAGTGCTAAGTGATTTAGTGGAAAAACCTTCTCAGGGAAGGGACTGTACGTAGTTCTTTGATTTTAAAGAGTGAACTAGGATATATCTCTGTGTAAATCTCTCTATCCTTATCTTGTTAAGTTTATTTATTTATTAACTTGGGGATTGAAAACAAAGTCTCTTAAACGTTGGTTATCGTTTTTATTTGATTCTTTCATCTTGCTTGTCTAAAACGCTTTTCAGAAAAGGATTTCGAAAATAGGTTAAGAAACACAATTCAACTCCCCTTCTTGTGTTTCCCTGTTTCACTTTCGATATTATCATTAAAGCTAACGACTTTTAGCCACTTGTGCACCGATGCACTTATTTTTGGTTGTGCACCCTAGAATTCGCCCCATAAAAATGTATTTAAAAAATCAAATCCATCCATGATCCATTTAATAAAAAACCATCCAACTCATCTACTAATCATTTTTTACTGATGGATATCCGACCCGCCCATTTAAAATATATGATATTTTAAAAATTTATTTTAATTGTTTTTCTTTCACATTTGGTGGTGGTCGGCCCGTCGACGGGCGTTCGTTGGTCTGACGGGTGGTCGGTTGATCAGTTGGTACGACGGTCAATCACCCGTCCGACGGTCGGTTGATAGTTCAGCCAATTTGGAGGTCCGACCGTCAAGCGGTTGGACACGCAGGCAGGCGATCGGGTAGCCGATTTACCGATAGGGCGTCAGGTGGTCAGGCTGGTGATCGGCTTCCAGTCGGTCTGGTGTTCGGCGGCGGGGGCTGCCTGTTTGTATTTGTGATAAAATATTTTGAAAAAAAAAATGATTTTGGAGTGGATTAAAAAAAAACCATTACTTTTTTTGTTGATCCAATGGATTTAAAAAAACAATCAGATGGATCATTAACCATCCATTAAAAAAAAAAGGATTCAACTCAATCCAATCCAATTCATTTATTTTATTTTTATAAATGAATGGACTGGATGAATTTTCTAATGGATGGACTGGATGGATAATGAATCCATGGATTATTTTGCCAGCCCTAGGTAAAATTGGGGATTATATGATCTCTACTTTTATCACTCTTTTTCCCAAAAAGATAGGTTGATAAAATTTGACGATTTCTGTCCCATTAGTCTGGTTTCTAATATCTATAAGATAATTACATCAGTTCTTGCATCAAGGTTGAGTGAGATTATTTCAGATACCATCTTCGAGAATCGGTGTGCTTTTATTCTGAAGACAAATCCTAGATGTTTCCCTCATAGCTAATGAGGTGGTGGATGATGCGAGAACTGGGAAGAAACAAGGTCTTGTTTTTAAGTTTGATTTTGAGAAAGCATGTGATCGAGTTAGCTGGGGTTTTCTAGGTAAAGTCTTGGAGAGGAAGTTTCAAATTTAGGTCTAGAAATTGGATTTTGGGATGCTTGTCCTCATCCACTTTTGCAGTGACTGTGAATGGTGAGCCTAAATTTTTGTTTAAAGGGCAAACGGTAGTGAGGCAAGGTTCCATTTCTCTTTACTATAGTGGTTGATGTTTTTAGTCAACTAGTGTCAAGAGCCGCGAATAATGGAATGGTTAAGAAGGGGAGGGCATTTTGATATCACATCTTCAGTTTGCTAATGAAAAAATCCTCTTTTTGGAGCCTGATGAAGATTCTTTTGCCAATATTTTGTTAATATTAAGTTTTTTTAAGATCATTTTTGTGCTGAACATAACTTGATCAAAAGTCGGCTAGCGGGTGTGAATGTGGATAGTCAAATGCTGACTGTGTTTGCTACTTTGGCTAGCTGTCAATCTCTTCAATGGCTTCTTACTTAACTAGGTTTCACTCTAGGAGATAATCCTTTGGCCTTGTCCTTTTTGGATTTGATGGTGTGCAAGATATCCAAGCCTTCAGATAGTTGTAAAGGTGCCTTTTCTTTTTGGGAGGTTGGATCAGTCTGATACAGTATTGTCTTTCAAATGTCACCCTATATCTCCGTTTTTCGCATCCTGATGGCTGTCGCCCAAATAGCTGAGAAAATTATAGGGACTTCCTTTGGTCGGGCTGGGGGATTTGAATAGGGACCATCTTGTGAGTTGGAAGGTGTGTTGTAAACCTAGGAAAGAATTAGGAGTGAACTTGGAAATTTGGTGTCTAATAATATTGCTTTGGCAGCTAAATGGATTTGGCAATTTCCTCTTCAAAATTCTATATGGCATAAAGTTATTAGAAGCAAATATAGTTTGTTTAAAGTGTTAAAAGTCCAACATCGAGTGAGTATATGAATAAAGAAACATTTATAATGTTATAGAGTCCACATTAGCTAAACTACTAAAACAAATGAAAAAAGAACCAACAAATTCAAACCGGAGACAGATGGAAACAGAGCCAGAGAAGAAGGAAACTGAGAACCAAGTTCGAAAATCCTTACACACCTTCGTCGCCACAAGCCCACAAAAACCAATTAAGCTATCATCATCGCAGGTCACACCGTCACTTTTGCAGGTCGCAGCAAGCGAGCACTAATGGAATTTCACACAGCTGCGTCCACAGGGGTTTTGGGGAGAGTATGAGGCTTGAATGGGCTCACATCATGTCGAAAATGAGGGAAAGGAGGCGGAAATCAGGTAACCCTTCAATTGGGCTCACCCTTATTCCTGGAAAATAGGTTGATCTGAGACCCAAAATGGACGCTCACCTTATCAGAAAAAAGGGTTTGATTTCATGACCCTGCAAGTTTCCCTGGCAATCCCACCACAATTTCACTTCTCCGAGTTTTGCTTGGGACTGGGATCGCCGACCCCACCAAAAACTGTAAGATTGTGCGATCTTACCAGCTTAATCATGATTTTAACAACCTTGGTTATGCCGTCCACTCAAGGGAATCTGTAAGATTTCTTATATATCCATAAGATATGATGCTAATTGAAAATTTCAACATAAAACAAACCAGATTATGTTGTGAGGGGATGGAAGAAAAGCTTTGATTACTATTATTAACTTTGGTCCTTATTTGAATTGTATATTGTAGGTTCTTGCTCTCCGATGAAAGACACATGCATGCATGGAGGTATGGTGTTCATCAATTGAATTATATCATGTCCCTTGGCCTTTGATGATTTTGTTTACTCTGTAATTCACTTATGCTTCGAATGGTGAAATGTGATGATGTAAGCTGATGAGATCTTTGAACCTTCTATTATTTCTTTGGTTCCAGCACAAGTTTTGGGTGGGAAGTTTGAGAGGTGTTTGGCGCCAGCGCGCACACGCGCGGGTAGGGGGTAGTTCATATTATCTGATTGCATTGTACTTCTTGTAGACAATCTGCTGCAGTTAGGGTAAAATGTCCTTTTGAAGCTTATTGTCACTTGCTCTCTTTAGTAACTGACTAACAAGTATTTGCCCCCTCCTGCCAAAATAAAAGCCAAGAAAAGTTGCAATTGCTTCTTCTTTTTCTTTTATTTTGCAGTTAAGCTATTACTTTGCCTGTGGATTTTTAAGCGATGGGATTGTGTTGTGGGCATTAGTGCAATATGAGGGACATTCAATCTATATATACGTAAAGTAAAGTAGTATAGGTACAATTTAGTTTGTAGCTCAAGTGCTTTGACAATGTTCTATATGCAAATTAAGTTGAGATATGTAATTTGATGTACTTGCTGAGAAGCGACTTCATACTCGAGGATAAATATTTCGCAAAAGTTATAAGCTTAATGAATAATATGTTCTGAAATTCTTAATTTCCTCATTTAAGGTATTCTAAAGTTGATTTTATCATGATTGAATCCTATAAATTGACACTTGACACATACTGCAAATGTCTGTATTTTCCAAAAAGGGGAAAAGGAAAGTAACAAAAAGCTTTCTTGCAGTGCCACAATGGGCACACATTGTGTTCCACATGTAAAACAAGGGTGCACAATCGATGTCCCACTTGTAGACAAGAGCTTGGAGATATTTGGTGCCTCGCACTGGAGAAGGTAGCTGAAAAACTTGAGTTACCTTGCAAGTACTACTCCCTTGGATGTCCATAAATCTTTTCGTACTACAGCAAGCTGAAGCATGAGACAATATGCAATTTTAGACCATACAATTGTCCTTATGCTGGATCAGAGTGCTTTGTTACTGGGGATATTCCCTTCCTTGTTGCACATTTGACGGATGATCATAAGGTGGACATGCACAGCGGATGTTACATTCAACCATCGTTATGTGAAGTCAAATCCCCGTGAAGTAGGGAATGCAACTTGGATGCTCACTATAAGGGTGTGAAATTTGATATATATATATATATATATATATATATATATATATATATATATATATATATATATATATATATATATTACCCTTTGTCATATATTCGCTGTGACATACACTAGCCACCTATTGCTCATTGAACTTTATGTCTGTTGGGAACACTGGGACGTTGTGGGGAGAGAGATAAGGGAATTGATGCTATGTGAATCCTTATATATGCTTCTTATGGCAAATGACCATATGTTTCCCATATATCCTCTCTTTAATTTGGCTGAAGTATATGTATCCCATCCCAGCTAATTAATTAAAAAAATTCACCTTTTTTGTTGAAGAATGATTACAATTTACAAATGACAACATTATTTTAATTCCCTATTTAGCTGAAGTTTTAGTCTTATCTCAGAATGCTCCTCACTGCATAATTCTTCTATTTGCCAACTTATATCTTTTTTGGTAGGTATTCCTTCATTTTATGGGTGATGAGAATGAGGCTCGGAACTATAGCTATAGCCTTGAGGTTGGGGCGAATGGCAGGAAACTCACTTAGGAGGGTACACCAAGAAGTATACGGGATAGACACCGTAAAGTCAGGGATAGCCATGATGGTCTCATTATTCAACGAAACATGGCCCTATTTTTCTCTGGTGGGGACAGGAAGGAGCTGAAACCCAGAGTTACAGGAAGAATATGGAAGGAACAACAGAATCCAGATGTTGGTGTGTGCATACCAAATCTTTGTAACTGATATGTTGTCTGGCGGGCTTTTTTATTGTTTGTGAGTTGGGACACTGCTTTTGTATCTACAACTTTCTGTATATTGTAATAGAGTATGGCACTACGGTGGCTTTGAAAATTTTCAATTTTCTCAAGTTGTGTAATAAGCCAGGTTTTCTTCCTTCGAAAATTGCTTGATTAGAATTTGAGACTGGAAAGCAGAATTTGTCTCTTGTATTTCCTAGGATTAAAGTGGTTCTCGTGACTTGATGGAATCTGAGGTTGTGTTTGTTTCTATCTAAGAAGTGCAGTCACAAGTGACCAACACAGCGATGCAATAAAATTTAAAATATCTCATTAGTAATCAGTATGTTGTTTCATTGACAAGACTGTGTTTTTCCTTTTTTTAAATTTCTTTTTTACTTACATAATGTTTGGTTGGAGAGGAATGGAGGGTAGGGTAGGTCACGGTGTTAATTGGAGAAGAAGGGAGAGATGATTGGAACGTTGACCAAATTTTTTTACTTTTTAATGATGGAATCCATTGAAATTTTTTTGTAGGTTCAAAAACTAGAATTACCCCTTTTGCAGGGTTCTGAAACTTAAAGTCTTTTGTTTAAACTAAATAATGGCACATGTCATTGGGCATGTCGCACATCGTTTGTCACATCAACAGTTAATGTTAGTTGGTTAACGATAGGTTCATTAACCAAAGTTTTTACTTTGCACGGTTGTCAAAAAAAAGATTTTAGAGACGAAAATCAAAACAATTCTTATTTACAGGGCCTAAAACTTATTTAAGCCTCCTGGTTGTTATAGGGTATCATCTGTCTAGGGACGTATATGTTGCATGGCTTTCTTGTTGACTGAGACCATTATGTCGCAAATAAAAGATGGGAGAATCTTGCATTTCAAGGGAGTCACTTGAAGGTAATATGTGTTGAACAATTCTTACAAGGTTATTGGATTGGGTCCTCGGATGCCGCTTTACTCCTAATGGACTACAGGGATGGTAACTTGGCTATAATAATTGACAATCTGTGTTGTAGTACACTTTACACTGCCAAGGAGAAGGAAAGAAAAATTGAGAAGTTCTAGAAGAATGTTGTAGCTTTATGTGACTCACTAATGATCGAACATATGTATGCTAAATATGGATGATAAATCGTCATTCTTCTGTTTATTTGTGAGAAAATAAGGATAATTTATTATCTTTTTAAGTATTTAATCATGTATTACACTCATTCCCCTTTGTTGCAGAATTGATGAGTTTAGTGATTACCACAGAAATTTGGTTAAAAGGTGTAACACTCCAGTTTTCGCTTGTTTGTTATATAGTGTTGTTATATATGTTAACCTTGTTGTTATATATATGTTATGTGTTGTTATGCATGTGTTAGATGTTTAGTATGTGTTTTAAGGTAGTAAAATTAAGGTAGTTTAACCTTAGAACGAGTCAGATCAGTGATCCTGATAGGGTGGCACGCCCGTGCTCCCGTGCAGCACGCCCATGCCAGTTGTTCAGCATGCCTGTGCTTTTCGCACGCACCAGAAACGCGTTTTGGGCTCTTTTAGTCAGCCCGTTTCGCCCCAATCCTTTTTATACCTCTTTTGCTCGACTTAAACCTCAAAGCCATCATTCCTGGAGTTAGAAACAGCCATCTTTTACCTTTTTCTTGGTTTCCCATTGAATCCTTGAGCATCCCCAATCCTTGTTTGGGTGTTCTTCGTCAAGAACACATCCCTGTGGTGTTTGCTGTTGCGTTGGGGTTAAGCTACTAGCATAGTGTTACTCTGAGGTACGGTGACCAACCTTGTTCATCCTTTTTCTTTGAATCCCTTGAGTTAATGTTGAACCGTTTTGTCCCTGTCAAACCAGACTTCGTTGTTGGTGTGCCAGTGCTGTAAACGACAACTAGCATATTAGTTCCCCAGGGATCTAATCGAGGTATGTGCATAACCCTTGTGTTAATTCCCTTCCTTTTCTTGTTTGGGAATTAACTTATTGAACCCGTTTCGAGGAGTCAAGTGTGGACGTCGCTCTTGTTGGCTCGTAGGCAGGGATCGTCACGCCAGGTATGGGGATAAGGGATTAGTATAACATATAGGTTCTAGGGTAGCATAAGATGAGGGTTAACCCATGACCCTATTTGTGTGCTATATGTCTTAATTGCTGTATGAAGTTGTTATGGTTGTTTATACATGTTGTTAATTGTTTAAATGGTTTGTATGATCTTGGCATGATATTTATGATGTTGTTTATGATAATGATGATATGCCATGATTATATTGGAACTGCTGTTACATCTATATTAATAAAAGACATAGGGATGTTAGCGCTAAGCCTAAAACTAGAATTAGTCTAATTGATGTGCATAAAACATAAATACGTTGATGAGAGGTGAGATTAATGCCAATGGATTAGTCAAGAACCTTAGGATTGATTTGGAGGGTTGAAATCTAGAAAAGCTGCTAAGCTCCTAAAACTGAGGCGCTGTTACAACGTTGAGCATGCCCGTGCTCATTATCGGCACGCCCGTGCTCTCTGGCCAGTAAAGCCAACACAATTGTGCTCTCAGTAGCACGTCCGTGCCAGAAAAACGAGAAAAGTGATGCTGTTTAGAAACATGACTGTGCTCTCAGTAGCACGCCCGTGCCAAAAAAACGAGAAAAGTGATGCTGTTTAGCACGCCCGTGCTCTCGCACAACACGCCCGTGCTAGTTCGCCAGCACGACCATGCTCAGGCCGTGCCACTGTCAGAATTAAGAAATTTCACTATTTTAAATAAAAAGAGATTTAATACCCTTTTTGGAATAAAAATATGATATAAGAGATTATAAAACACAACCTTTAGGATAGTTAATGAACTAGGATAACAACATTGTAATATATAATAATAGACTTAATAAAGAGATTAATTAATGAGAAGATGATGTTATAGGTAACGACGTACTGTCACCGATATTGTTGGTTAAATCATTCTCGATGCTTATTGGTCAAGATTGATGTTGATAAATCACCTTTGATGCTTGTTAGTCAAAGTTGATAGCCATGTAATGGTGTTGATGATGGATGGTTGGACATGTGTTTGCACGTTGGTTTAACATTGCATGCATCATTGCATAAAGATGATAGTTTGGGTGGAAAGCAAACGATGAATCGCGACGGTGGAGGCCACGGTGGGTGTTATCCCGACCTTGAGGGTAGAGTTGGGTAACGAGATTCCATATGCCATGGACTCGCAACCCGTTGCCAGAGTGTCCTATCGATAACCTGACTACCCTAATGATCCACAGTACGTTATCAAGATTAGTTGAGAGTATCCACAGACGTCACCCATGGTTTGGTGAGTGTTCCAACATTGATGCAGGATGGTCAACATGGATATGTACTCCTTCTCGGCTTTCCAGAGTTAATGTTGATGCATCCACATTGCATATGGAGTAGTTGAGTAGTTATGCATCGCATAGCATGCTTATATTGTGATATAATGGTATGTGTTAGAACATGTAAGTTGTATTAGGATATTTATATGTTGTATGATCATCTTGCTAACTGCTCTATTACCGTTTATGCTTATACATATAGTTCCTTACTCCCTATCTGTTGTTGTTGTTTTGGATATACCTTTGGTAATGCAGAAGATGGTGAGCTGCCAGCTGAGGAGTGATCCCGAGAAGATCGCTTGCTCATAGCATAGTTTAGTTATGTCAGTTATTTTCCGATATAATATCTGTAGTGGTTACCAGTTCTGACTATGTGACATCGAATTTCGGGTTTTGTTTTATGTTATGTTTTTCCGCAGTTGTTACCTATGTTTAAACGTTTTGGAATCATGTGATACTTGCTACCTTTTATGTTAAAGTTTTTTTTTTTTAACTTGCATGCTTTATTTTTATATTTATCGTATGCGGGGTAGCGGGTGTCACAAAAGGAGTCATTCCAGGGGAGTTTTGGAGTAAGAAATGCTTAATTTCATCTCCCAATGACTTCAACATGATCAGCTTGGACGCAAGCTGACAAAAAAGAGCAAAATTTAGGCATTAGATAGTTATCCATGGCCATGCAAAATTAAGCATGACGGTGCAAGGAAGCACTCTCGTACAGATTTTGCACAACTTGCACGAGGCAACGTGACTCAACAGGAGGCACCTTCTGAAGAGCTTGTGTAACATCCTCATTTTCATCACCTTAACTAAATGCATGAATGTATGTTGGTTTGATAAATATGCTTAGGAAGGATGTTGAGAGCTAGGGAATTAGAGAAGGATGAAGAATGTGTGTGACTCTAGGCAGAACGCTCTGGCGTGGAGCAGGGTGGACGCTCAAGCATGGACACTCTAACAAATTGACTGTTAGTGATGGGACGTAAAGTGACACGTGTCGGTTACGACATTGAGCAGGGTGTATGTTGCTATAACATTGAGTATATAAGTTCGGGTGACTGAATGGGACCTCCGAGGAGGGATCGTATCATTTTATGGTATCAGAGCAGTTTGATTCTTAATCAAGGACTGCATGGGTTAGGTTGTGATTGCTGGCCGTGTCTAGTTGAACCCGTCTTGGGAATTGACTATGTTTAGAAGTTGGGTAGAGTGTCTGGTATGTGAGTTATCGTAAGAGATAACTGTTTCGTGCGTTTGTAAGGCATAGAATGCATGTATATGATGATATAGTGTTGTATGTCTTACAAATGTGAGCTGACAATTTCTTCTATAGGAAATTAAATTGCTCGCGGAAGAGGCAGAGGACATGGCGGAAGAGCCACAGAGGGTGTCGCAGAACCCCGAAACGGTAATGGAGAGAATTTCCACGTTGGCATTGGGACGGAATCAACTGAAACCCTAAGGACAGTTAGAGCATTGACAACGGCAATTCTGCATCAGACACAACAAAATGCTGAACTGTTGCAAGTGACCATGCAGCAACAACAAAGGCAGAATCAGAGGGGTGAAGTAGTGACAAAAGATGTTGGGTTGAGTACTTTTCTAAAAGGGAAGCCACCGCAGTTTAATGGTAACTTCAATTCAGAAGGAGCAGAACTTTGGATACAAGAGCTTGAGAAAATATTTTCGGCAATGCACTGTCGTGAGGATAGGAAAGTGACTTATGCATCCTTCATGCTTATGGGAGGTGAGAATTATGGTGGAAAGGCAAGCAGAGGATGCTTTGAAGCAGTAGGAAGAGTGATTAACTAGGGACTGTTTAGGAAATGCTTTCTGGAGAAATTTTTCCCAAGATTGATGAGAAGAGAGAAAGAGAAGGAGTTCATGGGTCTGAAACAAGGGACCATGTCTGTTGGTGAGTACGCTGCAAGGTTTGAGGCGTTACTTAAATTTTATGAATTTTATCAGAGATTTCTAGATGAAGAATGGGTGTGCAGGCGTTTTGAGGACGGCCTGAAGTATGACTTGCAGAGGGTCATTGCACCACTGAATATCGCTAGATTACCTGAAATGTTAGAGAGATGTTCAATCATTGAGAACATTGACAAGAAGATAGAGCTGCAGCAAGGCAGAGCTGGAGGACTTACTGGGAGATTTGATCAGAAAGGCCGAGGTGGAAGAGGAAGGTTTCAGATAGGACGGAAGCCTTATGATCGTCCGACGACAAGACTAACTGACCAACAACAACAACAACAACCAAGTGGATGTTTTAGATGTGGAGGATCACATCTAATTAGAGATTGTCCGGTAAGGGAGACTCGCCAGTGCTTTCGATGTGGCCAGGTGGGTCACATAGCTCTATAATGTTCACAAGGAGCAAGGTACAACACAGGTGGGCATGGCCCAGTGACTAGACCTCAAGAAGCAGGACAGTAAACGGGAAGACAGCAAGCCACGGGAAGAGTGTTTACCATAAGAGGAGCTAAATCCTCTCAATCCCCTGATCTTATACAAGGTATGTTCTAGTGTCAGGTAAACTCTTATCAGGACTGTTTGACTCGGGAGCTACGCATTCATTCATATCCCAAGAGTGTGTGGATCATTTGAAACTACCTGCTTCTTTACTTCCTCATGATTTGATAGTTTCTACCCCTACCAGTAATTCTTTAACAAACATGACTATATGTTTGAAATGTCCTATTGTCATTGAAAATAGAACTTTTCTTGTTGATCTTGTTTGTTCATCTATGCAACAACTTGATGTAATTTTAGGCATGGATGAGCTTTCGGCTAACCATGTAGTGTTAGATTGTTATAAAAAGGCCATGTCATTTCCTGAGTGATCTATATCGATGTCTGCCAATGATAAAGATTTTGTGTGGAGTAGTGAATCTCAGAAACATGTGTTGTCATTTTCTATGGAAGCTAAGGAATCTCCTAAGTTGGATACGTTGCCTATAGTGCGAGAGTTTCCGGAAGTTTTCCCTGATGATGTTCTAGGTTTACCACTAGAGAGAGAGATGGAGTTCGCTATAGATCTCATACCAGGAACTAGACCCATTTCGATAGCACCTTATCGAATGTCTCCAGCAGAGTTAACAGAGCTGAAGAAGCAGTTGGATGACATGTTGGGTAAAGAGTTTATAAGACCAAGTGCTTCGCCTTAGGGAGCGTCAGTGTTGTTCGTTAAGAAAAAGGATGGAAGTTAAAGGCTGTGTGTGGACGATCCACAGCTGAATAAGGTAACGATCAAGAATAAGTACCTGTTACCTAGGATTCATGACTTGATGGACCAATTAAAAGGAGCGGTACTGTTTTAGAAGATTGACTTACGATTTGGTTATCATCAGATTTCAGTCAAGAAGGAGGATGTACCGAAGACGCCATTTAGAAGTCGGTATGGACACTACGAGTATTTGGTTATGCCATTTGGTGTGACTAATGCTCCAGCAGTGTTTATGGATTACATGAACCAAATCTTCCGACCGTTCTTAGATAAGTTTGTAGTTGTGTTTATTGACGACATTCTTATCTATTCCCCTAATAGGGAAGAACATCAGGAACATCTCGGGTTGTGCTTCAAGTGTTAACAGACCGATAGCTTTATGTGAAGTTGTCCAAATGTGAGTTTTGGTTAGAAGAACTGCAATTTTTAGGCCATGTGATTAACCGAGATGGGATAGCAGTAAATCCAGTGAAGGTTGAAGCTATAGTGCAGTGGAAGAGACCTAAGTCGGTAAGTAAAGTACGAAGTTTCCTAGGATTGGCTGGTTATTATCGAAGGTTCATCAAAGGATTCTCGAAGATCATGTTGGCTATGATGCAATTAACAAGGAAGGGAATGTCTTTCGTATCGTCTTTCGTATGGACGAATAAATGCAAGAAGAGTTTCCAAGAGCTGAAAAAGAGGTTGATTGCATCACCAGTGTTGATGTTACCAGATTCTTTAGGACAGTTTGACGTATACTGTGATGCGTCATACCAAGGTTTAGGGTGTGTCCTAATGCAAGAAAGGAGAGTCATGGCATATGTTTCGCGATAGCTAAGAGTCCATGAGAGGAACTATCCAACTCATGAGTTGGAGTTAGCAGCTATAGTGTTTGCTTTGAAGATATGGCGACACTATCTTTATGGAGTAAAGTTTACCGTATACAGTGACCACAAGAGTTTAAGGTACCTATTCGATCAAAAAGAGTTAAACATAAGACAACGGAGGTGGATGGAGTTCATAAAGGACTATGAATTTGATCTACAGTATCATCCAGGAAAAGCGAATGTAGTGGCGAATGCGTTAAGTAGGAAATCCTTGCACGTATCTGCTATGATGGTGAAAGAGCTAGAATTGATTGAACAGTTTAGAGATTTGAATCTAGTTATGAGAATGTCAGAAGATAAGATATACCTAGGGATGGTCACAGTAACGAGCGACTTGTTGAAGATGATCAAAGTGAAGCAAGAAAAGTATTTGTATCTTCAGAAGGTGAAAGAACAAGTAGCGGAAGGCAGAACATCTGAGTTTAGGATGGATCAAGATGGAGTCTTGAGGTACAGTGACAGGATTTGTGTGCCAATGGATGTAGAACTAAGAAAGATGATTTTGGAAGAAGCGCACAAGAGTAAGTTGAGTTTTCATCCAGGAGTGACCAAGATGTATCAAGATTTAAAGATGTTTTGGTGGCCTGGAATGAAGAAGGAGGTAACCGAGTATGTGTTAGCTTGTTTGGTTTTTCAATAAGCAAAGATAGAACATCAAAAGCCAGCAAGGTTGTTACAATCCTTGGATATCCCAGAGTGGAAGTGGGATGGAATATCTATGGATTTTGTGGTTAGGTTGTCAAGAACTACGAAGAGGCATGATGCAATTTGGGTAATCGTTGATAGGTTGACGAAGTGCTCTCACTTACATCAAGGAGGTAGTAAGGTTGCATGGAGTGCCTTCTAGTATTGTTTCCGATAGAGACTCTAGATTTACATCTAGATTCTAGAAGCAGTTACAAAAGGCTTTGGGAACTAAGTTAATATTGAGTTCTGCTTATCATCCTCAGACGGATGGTCAGTCGGAACGAACGATTCAATCATTGAAAAATCTCTTAAGAGCTTGTGTTTTGGAACACACAGGAAGTTGGGATGAGTTCTTATCGTTGATTGAGTTCACCTATTGCAACACCCTATCCCGAGTGTCACATTCCCGAACTATTATAAAGCCGAAAATAATATTAATGCAGAAAATACGATTTTTTTTTCTTTTCGCAATGATTTAATGGGATTAGTAAAGTAGTTAATAATGAATGACCTTAGGTTCAACATGCATTGTTGTAAGTCATACTAAAAAAAGTACATAAATAGAAATAGTACTATATACAGACATAGGTCCAATGCCTAACTGGCAATAAGTATATAATAAGTATTAGGAGTCAAAGCTCCCCAAAAGGTACCACAGACACCTGACACAGCCTGGCCAAATCTAAACAGCAAAGGAGTCCCCCTCCGGACTCAAAGTATATGCTGAACTGAACTGTTGTCGCGTCCGTCTGCTCAAGCAGAAACAACAATACCAGCAGAGAAGATATACAGATATAGGTGAAATTCCCGATCATCAACACAGCAAAATAGCAGAAGTAAAAATGGGACGACTTACCAGATAACAACATACTCAACATGCTTACCATAAATATCAATATATATCAGCAACGTAATATAAGGCATCCTTGAAAATAGAAAAGTGATGTACATCAAACAAATAAATGTAATCATCAACAGCCACGCAATGAAATGCAATGTACATGACTCAATGCCATATGCCACAAGGGTAAAACTCTGACCCCTACTCCATGGAGCTAACAAAACATCGGAGAGAGTGAATGGGAGGACATGTTCCGGTTAATGCCAGCCATGGGCAAGATGCTACAACATTCGTAAGGTACACGTATCTGGCTTTACGGAAACACTTTCGACCAAACATGAAAAGTACGACATCTAGTAGAGGATATCAATGTATTGCTCGAATTCGCCACAACACAGAAGAATGACCAACTGGTCTCATGTCAGCCCTTCCAACCCTGATATCTCCAAAGACCATTTAAGATCATCACCATAAGATTCGCACCAGCATCTAGGTGTAAGCCCAACTCCTAGGCTCAAGGCCTTACAACTCATGCAATGAAATGCCAATACTTACACAAAGTAGGTGCGATAAAACAATGTTTATCCACCGGAAAAACCTCATGGTTCACTAAGGTTCTCTTCCTTAGGAACTATACGCGTCTTTGTATTACAAAACTTTTACCCATTGGATAAATCTTGTGATCCCTCCGGGATCTAGTCATCACAAGACTGAAACAATTGAACGATTTACCTGGATCCGACTCACTGGTCCGTCATCGAACTACTATTTCAAAACCCAAAACGTTTCATGTTTGTGTTTATGTCTTATGAATTTTGTCTTCAGTCCTATGTATTATGAAGAAGGATTGAGAATCCTTTTAGATAAGTCTTTGATCTTTTCTAAGATATTAATTGCTTGATTTTCAAGTAATGAAATGAGTACGTGTTGATTCACTTAAGTCGTATGAAGTCATTGATGAACTAAGTCATCAATAGTATAGTACATGGTCTTGTTCGACCACATACCATACTTAATTATCTCTTGTCTTCAACTCTAAGTTAATTACTTTAACTGAGGTTTTCACGCGTAAAACTTTACGATTTAGAGTTGAAAAACTCTCTTTGTAAACCAAATCCTTTCTATTTGAAAACTCATTGATTTTGAAATAACTTTGCTACTTACTTAAGGTAAAGTACCTTAACTAATTGAAAAGGATTTTCCTTACTAGTTTAGTGTAAAAACCATGTTCTAAGTTAGTGTAAAGGAAAATGTAATCTCATTTCACCTTCTAACTATGATTCCTTTAAGAAACACTTATGGACAAGGTCCCCTTTATATTTGAAATTGGGATGTTATCGTAGTTCTAAAATAAAGGTGATATCTCATTAAAATCTAAGTTGACTTTCATGAAATCACTTCATCATTTTCTTTTTAAAATACTTAATTAGTTAGATAACCTATGACTAAAGTAAAAGGTATTTTTCACCTTAGTAAAACATTTGAATATTGAAACTCCATTTGATCTTTGGCAAATCACTTATTGTTTTTCTTTGAAACATATGTTATTAAAACACTTTCTTACTTTCAAAAACTTTGAATGTGCAAGAACAACTCATGTTCTTCCTTTTTTTTTTAAACTTAGGCCGAATGCCCCTTCAAAAGGGATGTGAAGATTTTGCTTCACTAACATGCCAATTTATAGCTCAAAATGCTCACAATAATATGACAAACTACAGTCATACATCATTGTATCATAATCAAGCATAAAAATCCTTACTTGATCCAGAGATCAAAGTATGGTTTTTCAACATAAATGAAAATATTTTTCATCCAATCAACATCATCATAAACACCTACTAAACATAGAACCATTAATACAAATTATGTTCTCCAAGAGAACTTCACAAATAAAGTAGTGAACCCAAACAAAAGGGTTTCACCCACACAAACATAAACAACAATTTTCACCTCCACCGACTTTGGTGTGATGAGGTTCACTCCCCATACCTGTTGGAGAAGTAATCCTCCAGATAAAAGTCGATTGACCGGTTCGTGAATCTCCCGGTTATTCGCCCGAATACTCGTCACCAACTACAACCAACATAATCAATCAAACATTAACATCTAACAACACAAAAATCTCCTATTTCCATCCACTTAGGATTCGACCCCTCTATTTTAAAATTAGCTAGAGATGTTCAAAATTTCTTATCTCTTGGAAGGATGATCCTTAGGTACACCTAACACTAAAAACAAGTCTTATTACTCAAAGTTTGAATCAAAAACTCAAACTTTTTCAGCATACATGGTTCGGCCACTTTAAGGAGAATTGGCTAGAAAGCTTATTTGATTTCATGCTCTTGGATAATGAAAGAGAATGATGAAACTAACTCATAGAAATTGGTTAGATATTAAAAGGATTTTTCTACACTTTTCTATGAATTTTTGAAGTTTATGAATCAAAGCTTTAACCTCCATGAATCAAGAGATTTAAGAGATGAAATAGAGAGATTAAAAGAGCTAGGATGGAGCTCATACCTCCTAGATTCAAAGTCTTAAGAGAAAAGGAACTTGATTTAACAAAAAGCTTCAACTTTTCAAGATCAAAATGAAGAAATGGTTGAAGAACTATGAAGAACTTGAAGAACAAGAGAGAGAAGAGAGAAAAATGAGAGAGTGGCCGAATGGCCTAGAGTGAGAAGGTGAGGTCATAGATATTTTTGTCATCAAGGGTATTATGGTCTTTTCCTTAAAAGTGCAACGACATTTTAGTCTTTTCACCCCTAAGTTTAAGAAAATATCTAGATATTTTCAAGTTGTCATGATGAGGGTGAGGGCAAATGAGTCTTTTCCCAAGTGTCCAGGGGCAAAATGGTCTTTTCTTATAGGGACGAAAATGTCATTTAGGAAAAGATCAGGGGCATTTTGGTCTTTTCGCAGTGCGAACGCGTTCAAATATTTTTAGAATGTCATCATGAGGGTGGCACGAAATTCAACTGGATGTGACATCAAGTTTATCCGTTAGCGGGTCCCGTTAAATCTCTTTACGGCTTCAATCGTCTCCCGGTTCATGTATTCGCCCACATATTTTATATTATTTTCACATTTTATCGTCAAGACTTGATTTTAGCAAATTTGTAAAGAATTAAATTCGAAGACTTACTATCTCGTTCGCGAGTCAAAATTAGGTGTTGATAGTAGTAAAATACTACTATCAGTGAAAAACGTAAACCAGGATCCATCTGAGTTTTTGCCAAAATTTAACCATAGCTTCCTACGATAGCGTAGAGCTTGACTATGGTCTCAAATTATTTTATTCCACTCTTTAGACCTCCAATAAAATACAAATGTTTAAATACTGTTTAATTCATATTATAAGGCTTGAAAAATCGAGGCGTTACATTACTACCCTTCTTAAAAGAATTTTGTCCTCGCACCTCTAAAAATAGACTCGGATACTGTTGTTGTATGTCTTCTTCTCTTTCCCAAGTAGCATCACCTGAAGTCTCGTTCCAGATAACCTTGACCAAGGATATCTCCTTCCCTCGCAGTTGCTCTACTCTTCTGTCCTCGATCTTAAGATTCCATCTGCTCCTTCTTTGTATTTAGACGTCATCCTTTTCTTTAGATTCCCTCGCTCTTTCTCTAGATACTGGTCGTACACTTGTTTTTCTCGAATCTGATCCATCAGATCACATGACACTGTAACGATGCCCACACGAAGTCTCCTTGGCCCACTGACCACGGACAGATGCATATCTTTAAACTGTTCCAACAGCCCATGTTCCTTAACCATCATGGCAGACACATGTAACCCTTTCCTACTTAGGGCATCCGCTACCACGTTAGCTTTACCCGGATGATACTGTAACTGGAAATCATAGTTCTTCAGAAATTCCAGCCACCGTCTTTGCCTCATGTTGTGCTCTTTCTAATCGAACAAGTACTTTAAAATCTTATGATCACTAAAGACATTAAACATCAAACCATAAGAGTAATTCCTCCAAATCTTCAAAACAAATACCACCACCGCTAACTCCAGATCATGAGTAGGGTAATTCTTCTCGTGCACTTTCAACTGTCTTGAGGCATAAGCTACCGCTTTTCGATTCTGCATCAGCACATAGCCTAACCCCTGGTATGAAGCGTCACAGTACACTTCAAAAGGTTCTCTTGGATCTGCTAACACCAACACTGGCGAAGTAGTCAGCCTCTTCTTCAACTCCTGGAAACTTTGCTCATAGGCTTCAGTCCACTCAAAAGCTTTATCCTTCCTCCTCAACTGGGTAAGGGGTCCTACAATCTTAGAAAAAATCCCTCAATGAACCTCTGATAATACCCAGCTAAGCCCACAAAACCGCGTATCTTAGTCGCTGTGGTTGGTTTCTCCCATTCAAGAACTGCTTCAACTTTCGACGGATCTACCGCAATTCCTTCCTTTGAAATCACGTGACCCAAAAACTGTACTTCATCGAGCCAAAACTCACTCTTAGACAGCTTCGCGTACAACTGTTTCTCCTCCAGAACCTGAAGAACCACACTAAGATGTTCAGTATGTTCTTCCTGGTTTCGCGAATAGATGAGTATGTCATCTACGAAAACGACAAACTTATCCAGATAGGGACGAAAAACCCTATTCATATAATCCATGAATATGGTTGGAGCATTCGTCACCCCTAACGGCATTACAAGCTATTAATGGTGCCCATAGCGTGTTCGAAACTCTGTCTTTGGTACATCTTCTGTCTTCACACGAATCTGGTGATAACCCGATCGCAGATCAATCTTAGAGAAAATTGTTGCTCCCCTCAACTAATCCATCAAGTCATCTATCCTCGGAAGAGGATAATTATTCTTAATGGTAACCTTGTTCAACTAGCGACAATCCACACATAAGCGAGAAGTTCCATCCTTCTTCTTCACCAACAGCACAGGTGCTTCCCACGGCGACACATTGGGTCTAACGAACTGCTACCCCAATAAGTCCTCCAATCGTTCCTTCAAGGTTTCCAACCCTGCAGGTGACATACGATACGGTACCGTAGACAAGGGTCATGTTCCTGGCACAAGATCAATCGAAAACTCGATGTTTCGAACTGGTGGTAATCTCGGTAAATCTTCAGGAAGACTTTCGGAAACTCGTTCACAACAAGCACATGCTCTAAGACTAGCATTTACTTGGAAAGATTAAGGTTTACTTGGTTGGCAGTCAAAAATCCAGAATTCTCAGAACTAGGAAAGATTAAGGTTTTGTTTGCACTGTCTAACAGGATATGGTTAGAAGATAACCTATCCGTCCCTAAGATTACATTCGTTTGCGAAAGAGGCAAATAGATCAAATTAATTAAAAACTTTCTATCTTCTACAGAAATAAAACAGTTCAATCAAACTTTCGCAGTTATAATAGGCTTTGCAGTAAGTGCAGAAATCACTAAATCAAAAGGTAAAGAAGACAGGCAATCCCAAAAGGTTCACACAGTCACATGCAATAAAGGAATACGTTGCGCCTGAATCAGACAGTACAGTTAAGGTTTTACCTCCCATGACGCACTGACCACGGATTAAGTCTTCATTCTGAGAAGCCTCAGCGCCACTCACAGTATAGACTCTGCCTTTTTCCTTAGGCTTTGCTGCTTGCACATTGCTGACTGAATGTCTATCTTTTGATTGCACACATTCGCTTGAAATATGTCCCAGCTTCCCACACCTGAAGCATATTATACCCTTGGTTAAGCATTTTCTGGTGGCATGATTATCTTGCCACATTTCATACACCTTTTTGGGGCGTTTCCAGACTGATTGAAACCCCATTGCTTCCTCCCACAGAACGTTGTTGTTGATCCCGCTGCTTTGAATATGGATTCCATCGAGATCCATTATCATGACCATTGTTGCCTCTATGGAACCTAGTCGGTCCAGAGTAACGTTGCCTTCCTTCGCGAGTCTTCATCAGATCTTCGATTAGGAAGCATTTGTCTATCAAAACTGAGAACTCTTTGATCTTGAGAGTTAGCACCGCTCCTCGAATCTCGTTCCTTAAACCTTCTTCGAACTTTGCGCACTTCCACTCCTCATCGGGATGAAGATGGAAATACCTCGAAGACTTCAATAGGGACTCAAAACGATCAGCATATTCTTTAACAGACATTCATCCTTGACGTAGCTATAGAAACTCCATGTCTTTCAACTCATCTTGCATCCGTCAGAAAATACTCGTTCTGAAGGACTTTGTTGGTGGCAACTCACAAGAAAGCAAAAGCATCACTATTTTGTCCAATATCATTCCTTTTCAGAAACAATAATGTAGAGAATAACAAACAATTGTTGTCTTTCTTACAGAAACACAACACAAAGAATAAACAACACAAAAGGATAGATCGAAGTCATCATCCTTTCCAATATTGTTTTCTCTCGGAAACAATAACACAGAAAACAATCAGAGAAAACACAACACAAACAAGATAGACCATAACCTACAAACCCCAAAAGACTCGACCAGCTTTGATACCAAACAATGCAACACCCTTTCCCGAGTGTCACATTCCCAAACTATTATAAGGTCGAAAATAATATTAATGCGGAAAATACGGTTTTCTTTTTTTTTTTTCTTTTCGCAATGATTAATGGGATTAGTAAAGTAAGTAATAATGAATGAACTTAGGTTCACTATGCATTGCTGTAAGTCATACTGAAATAAAGTACATAAATAGAAATAGTACTGTATACAGACATAGCTCCAATGCCTAACTCTCAATAAGTATATAATAAGTACTAGGAGTCAAAGCTCCCCAAAACGTATAACAGACACCTGACACAGCCTGGCCAAAACTAAACAGCAAAGGAGTCCCTCTCCGGACTCAAAGTATATGCTGAACTGAACCGTCGTCGTGTTCGTCCGCTCAAGCAGAAACATCAATACCAGCAGAGAAGATATATAGATATGGGTGAGATTCCCGATCATCAACACAACAAAATAGCAGAAGTAAAAACGGGATGACTCACCAGATAACAACATACTCGACATGCTTACCACAAATATCAATATATATCAGTAGCATAATATAAGGCATCCTTGAAAACAGAAAAGTGATGTACATCAAACAAATAAATATAATCATCAACAGCCACGCAATGCAATGCAATGTACATGACTCAATGCCATATGCCACAAGGAACTCTGACCCCTACTCCATGGAGCTAACAAAACATTGGAGAGAGTGAATCGGAGGACATGTTCCGGTTAATGCCAGCCATGGGCAAGATGCTACAACATTCGTAACGTGCACGTATCTGGCTTTACGGAAACACTCTCAACCAAACATGAATATTATGGCATCTAGTAGAGGATATCAGTGTATTGCTCGGATTTGCCACGACACAGAAGAATCACCAACTGGTCTCATGTCAGCCTTTCCAACCCTGATACCTCCAAAGACCATTTAAGATTGTCATCATAAGATTCGCACTAGCATCTAGGTGTAAGCTCAACTCCTAGGCTCAAGCCCTTACAACTCATGCAATGAAATGCCAATGCTTACACATGGCAGATGCGATAAAACAATGTTTATCCACCGGATAAACCTCAAGGTTCACTAAGGTTCTCTTCCTTAGGAACTATATGCGTCTTTGTATTACAAAACTTTTACCCACCGGATAAATCTCGTGATCCCTCCGGGATCGAGTCATCACAAGACTAAAACAATTGAATGATTTACCTGGATCCAAATCACCGGTGTGTCATCGAACTACTGTTTCAAAACCCAAAACGTTTCGTGTTTGTGTTTATGTCTTATGCATTTTGTCTTATGTCCTAGATATTATGAAGAAGGATTGAGAATCCTTTTAGGTAAGTCTTTGATCCTTTCTAAGATATTAACTCCTTGATTTTCAAGTAATGAAATGAGTGTTGATTCACTTAAGTCTTATGAAGTCATTGATGAACTAAGTCATCAATGGTATAGTACATGGTCTTGTTCCACCACATACCATACTTAATTATCTCTTGTTTTCAACTCTAAGTTAATTACTTTAACTTAGGTTTTCACGCGTAAAACTTTACGATTTAGAGTTGAAAAACCCTCTTTGTAAACCAAATCCTTTCTATTTGAAAACTCATTGATTTTGAAATAACTTTGATACTTACTTAAGGTAAAGTACCTTAACTAATTTGAAAAGGATTTTCCTTACTAGCTTAGTGTAAAAACCATGTTCTAAGTTAGTGTAAAGGAAAATGTAATCTCATTTAACCTTCTAACTATGATTCCTTTAAGTAACACTTAAGGACAAGGTCCTCTTTATATTTGAAATTGGAATGTTATCTTAGTTCTAAAATAAAGGTGATATCTCATTAAAATCTAAGGTGACTTTCATGAAATCACTTCATCATCATAAACACCTACTAAACATAGAACCGTTATTACAAATTATGTTCTCCAAGATAACTTCACAAATAAAGTAGTGAACCCAAACAAAAGGGTTTCACCCACGCAAACATAAACAACCATTTTCACCTTCACCAACTTTGGTGTGATGAGGTTCACTCCCCATACCTGTTGGAGAAGTAATCCTCCGGATGAATGTCGGTTGACCAATTCCTGAATCTCCCGGTTATTCGCCCGAACACTCATCACCAACTAGAATCAACATAATCAATCAAACATTAACATCTAACAACACAAAAATCTACTATTTCCATCCACTTAGGATTCGGCCCCTCTATTTTAAAATTAGCTAGAGATGTTCAAAATTTCTTATCTCGCGGATAGATGATCCTTAGATACACCTAACGCTAATAAATAATTATTACAACATTATTCTCATAGATAACCAAATAGAAAAAGTGGCAAAACCAACGAGGATGGCTCTGCTAGGGTTTGTCTCCATGTGAATCCTAGTTTTTGCATGTTGCTCATGGCTGACGTTTGGCCAATTATTCCATGGAGATGTCTTGCTCTCAGTCCTTCCCCTACCGTTTCTACTCCTTCTTCTTCTCCTTCACCACTCAAAAAAAAGATCTTTGCCCAAGCCTTAAACAATGCATGTGATATTCCTCTTAATCAGTGGTCGATTCGTTGCTTGAAAGGGGAGGAACTTGCTGTTACTATCCCAGAGGATGAATATAGGGCTAGGCTAGAGGCTTTGAAGAACAATTTGCGTGGTAGAATCTTGCTCTCTAAAGGAGATTCTCCTCCCCGTATCAATGACTTGCGTGACAAGCTATTGAAATTATGGAAGCCTACTTCTCAATGGCGTATGGTTCCTATAGGAAAGGGTTTCTTTAAGTTTTCCTTTTCATCCATTGAAGACATGAGGAAGGTTCTTTCGGTTGGCTCTTGGAACATTGAACCTGGTTCTTTAAGACTTTTTTCTTGGACTCCGGATTTTAATCCTGATCTTGTTCGGCAATCTAATGTTCAATGTTGGATTAGGATTCTTGGATTACCACAAGAATATTGAAGGCCTAAAATCCTATTTGCTTAGCCAGAGGCATTGGTACTGCTTTATCACTTGATGATGCTACTATAAACAAAACTCTAGGACATTTTGCAAGAGTTTTGGTGGATGTTGATCTTGCTGACAATCTTCGACATCAAATTCTTGTGGAAATGAAAGATTTTGCTTTCTTTGTGAAAATTGAATATGAAAGATTACCTTCTTTTTGTTCTGTTAGCAAGATGATTGGACATTCCATTGAGAAGTGCAGGAAGCATTCGAATGGTAATCAAGAATCTAATTTGAAAAGGACGGTAAGCCTTTTGTCAACGAGGCAAAGAATATTTTGGGGAAGCAGGTTTATGTATATATTATTAAGGAGGTAGATGATCATGTTCCTGGTGTTTCATTCAAATTAAAAGAGACTATAGCTCCTAATGTTGATCTTTTCCAAGTAGCAATTCCTTTTCAAGAAGGCTCTAGAAACCATGGGATTTAGCTTGTAAAAATTGGATCTAAATTTGTTCATGTGCACCCTGCACCCCTGAAAGACTCAAGCAAAGTAGCTGACAAATCTGATGATCAGGAACAACCTACAAATTCTCAGCCAGTTATTGAAGAGATTCCTGTGCAGGTGGAAAATGCAAGCCCATATCTGCCAAGTTCTATGCCTTATGTGGTGAAAGCCATGAATGATCAGAATTGTAGTGGAAGCACAAACACGGGATCCTTTGTTGCAAACTCTATGATGAATGGTGCCTCTCAATCTCCAACTGACAAAGAATTCAGTTTCGGTCTCCTGAGATAGCTATTAATGGTGATCCTTTCCAAACTCCTGATTTTCAAGTTAATCAAGTTGTTGATAGAGATCTGCAAGTTATAAGTGGTAGACTTTGGGCTACTAGTAGTCAAGACACCTTAAGTGACAGTGAAGAAGAAGATGTCATTGTAGAGGATTCATTGGCTGCCACAACCTCTAATGCCTCTAAATATATGGCTGATCATAATTTCTGCAGACCAAGACAGAAATACATATTTTACAACTGTTTTAACTAGGTCTCAAAAAAGAAAATTGCAAAGACAAAATGCTAGAAAGAATAAGCATGGCGATAATGCTGGCTATCAAACCCGATCTAAGGGTGGTCTTTAACCCTCCAAGAATTAATGAAAATCCTTTATTGGAATCTAAGAGGAATTGGTAATTTAGATTCGAGGTTAGTTCTTAAAAAGCTTTGCCTAATGCATAAGCCTGACTTCCGTTTTATTTCAGATCCTTGGATTCCATTATCTAAGCTTCCTAGGAATTATATTAAGAGTTTAAATTTAAAACTCTTTGCTGAGAATGTTAGAGGTCCCTCGAACTCTAATCTGTGGTGTTTGTGTAGAGATTCTTATAATCCAGTCTTGGTTATGAACTCTAGGCAACATGTCTCTTTCTCTGTGGAAATAGAAAGGCAAAAACTCTACATTTCTGCTATGTATGCCTTAACAAATTACATTGTTAGAAGACAGTTATAAACAGAGTTGACTAAGTTACAGGTCGATTTTCCTTCTCCTTTGCATTTTATTCGGAATTTTAATGTTGTATTGGGAGCTCATGAGTATAGGGGAAGGAATGTTCCTAACAGATTATCCTGTGAAGAATTTTGGACCTGGTCTGATGCTACTCAGTTGGTCCATATTATGACTAGAGGGGCTCAATTCACTTGGTCTAATGGTAGAGCTAGAGGTAGATATACTGAAAAACGATTGGATAGAACAATTTGCAATGAAGCCTGGATTAATTTTTGGAATTCTTTGGACTGTTGCACTCTAACTAGGAGTAAATCAAATCACTTTCCCATCTTGTTGATTTTGCAGAAAAGCAATAGGGAGTATAGTTCCTGTTTCAAGTTTATGAAGATGTGGTTTGAACATCCAGATTGCTTAAGGCTCATTTCTAATTCCTGGAAAGAACCTGTTTTGGGTTGTCCAATGCATTTCCTTTTTCAGAAGCTAAAGAATCTGAAGTTGAAGCTGAAATCTTGGAATAAAGATGTTTTTGGAGATGTGCACATGAAAGTTAAGAACTCAATGGCCAAAGTTGATGAGATTCAAATGCAAATAAGCTCTGATAGAGGTTGTACTTAGCTGCTTGATCAGGAAAAGGAGGCTTTGCTTGAATTGCAACAGGCTTTGTCTTATGAAGAAGCCTTTTGGAGAGACAAGTCCAGAGTGGCTTGGTATTCTCAGGGGGATAGAAACACTGGTTTCTTTCATAGAATGGCTAAAATTAGATCTGTTACAAAGAAGATATTTGTTCTGAAATCAGGAGATTAGCTTCTTACTCATTCTGAAGAAATTGAATCACACATTCTTGAGTACTACTGAGGTATTTTTGCAACTGAAAATTCATGTGAATAGAGTGGTTTGATTGAGCAAGTCATTCCAGCTTTGGTTTCTTCTCAAGACAATGCAATGCTTACCAACCTACCATCTATGGAAGAGGTCAAAAATGCATTCTTCTGTTTAAATGCAGATAGTGCCCCTGGCCCTGATGGATTTGGAGGGCATTTCTTCCATACTTATTGGGATATCATTGCTCAAGATGTCTTCAATTCAGTTCTGCAATTTTTTAAGCAAGGTTGGTTACTTCTAAACTTGATTTCTAATCTTGTTGTCCTCATTCCTAAAGTTAATGGTGCTAATAGGATTGATCACTTTAGGCCTATTGCTTTGGCCAATTTTCAATTCAAGATTATAACCAAAGTCTTGGCTGATAGATTAGCTATGATAGCTCCTAATATCATTTCTGATAATCAGAGAGGCTTTATTAGAGGGAGACATATTTCTGATTGTATAGGCATTGCTTCAGAATCTATAAATTTGCTTGATAAAAAGGCTTTTGGAGGGCGCTAGCTTTGAAAATTGATATTAAAAAAGCCTTTGATACTATTGATTGAGGATTTTTGCTTAATGTGCTAAGAGCTTTTGGATTTGATGACAAATTCTGTCATTGGATAAACCTTATTCTTCATTCAGCAAAACTTTCTTTTTCTATCAATGGCAAGCTTGTTGGTTACTTTGGATGCAAGAGAGGAGTAAGACAAGGGGATCCTCTGTCTCCTCTTCTTTTTTGTCTTGCTGAGGAAGTCTTGAGCAGGGGGATTTCTAAATTAGTGGAGGATGGAAGTCTGCAGTTTATGTCAGGGCCTAGAGGATTCAGAATGATTTGTCATGTTCTATATGCTGATGATGTGATGATCTTTTGTCGAACACCTACCAGAAGCATCACCAGTTTAATGAAGCTGTTTAAGGACTATGAGCTTGCTTCAGGTCAGGTAATTAGCAAGGATAAGTCTAAGTTTTATAGTGGAGCTACTTCTCATAAAAGGACTCAACTTATAGCAGGTTTACTTGGTTTTAATAATGGTAGCTTGCCTTTTCCATATTTAGGAGTTCCTTTGTTCAAAGGGAAACCTAGAAGAACACGCCTGCTTCCAATTGCTAATAGAATTAAGACAAAATTTGCTTCTTGGAAAGGTTCCCTTCTCTCTATAATGGGAAGAATACAACTAGTCAAATCTGTGATAGCTGGGATGCTGCTATATAGTTTCCAAATATATTGCTAGCCTGTTAATCTGTTGAAATCTGTCGATGCTTGGGTCAGGAATTTTGTTTGGTCAGGTGATGCTTCTTGTAGGAAAATTGTAACAGTTGCTTGGAAGAAGGTTTCGTAGGCCTATTGATGAAGGAGGTCTCGGTCTCAGATCTTTGAAAGCTGTAAACAAGGCTGGTATGTTGAAATTAGCCTGGCAGCTCATTAAATCTTCTGCCTCTTGGGCTGCTCTCTTAAAGGCTAGAGCTTTCAGGAAATCCTCTCCTATCTCTTATTATATATCTTCCTCTATCTGGCATGGTATCAAAGGAAACTTATCTTTGATTATGTTGAATTCCTCATGGCAGCTTGGTGATGGCACATCCATTAATTTCTGGACTGATCAATGGTTGTCAAGAACTGTTGTGGAGCTCATTGGTTTTCCTTAGCATCACATGTTGGAATCCAGAGTTAGTGATTTCATAGTCAATGGTAGATGGGCTCTTCCTTCTTCGCTTTTGCAGAATTGTCCTGTATTAAGGGATGAAATATTAAAAGTTGTTATTCCTATTTTGCCTTGCAATGATAAATTGGTTTGTAGGTCTTCATCATCGGGTGATTTGAGTTTTAAAGATGCTTATAACTTTGTTAAACCTGTGGGTGAGCCGGTTTCTTGGTCTAAGCTTATTTGGAAACAATGTATTCCTCCATCAAAATCTTTTATTCTTTGGAGAATTCTTCACAATAAGATGCCTACAGAGGAAAATTTGAGATCAAGAGGTTGCTTTGTGGTTTCTATTTGTTCTTTGTGTGGTAATGCTGCAGAATCTACCAAGCATTTATTCTTGGATTGTGAGTTTGCAGCCTTTATCTGGTTTTGGTTTGGTTCATTGCTGAATTGCAGTGTTGATTGCAGCACTTTTGATTCAGTTCTGTCTTTGTGCTCTAAAGGCTGGAGTAAGCAAGTCTTGGATGTGGTTGTTGCTGGTATCATAAATGTTTTTTGCATTATTTGGCAATGTAGGAATCAGTTCAAGTTTGAAGGGAAAATTGTAACTATTTAGGCTGCGATCAATATGGTTATTGCCAGTGTCTCTTTAGCAGGGAATTCAAGCATAGCTGTTGCTCATTCTTCTTCCTCGGATGATAGGTTTCTAGATAATTTTTTAGTTGCTTCTCAGTTTGCAAAAGCACCATGCATTATTGAGGTGAATTGGTTCCCTCCTTTGGTGAATTGGAATAAATGTAATACAGATGGGGCCGCTAAAGATTGTCCTGGTCCAACTGCTTGTGGTGGTATTTTTAGAGACAATAGTGCTGCTATCTTAGGTTGTTTCTCAATTAATTTGGGGTTGCATAATGCTTTTGAAGCAGAGCTTTTTGGAGCTATATATGCCATTGAGATTGCTTATCAAAGAGGTTGGCATAGTATTTGGTTAGAGTGTGATTCCAAGTTGGTGATTTCTGCCTTCCAAAATCATGGCTTGATTCCTTGGAGGTTAAGGAACAAATGGTCTAATTGCATACATCTTACTAAGCAAATGAGATTTATGGTTTCTCATATTTACAGAGGGTAATTCTTGTGCAGACAAGCTTGCTAATTTTGATTTTCAATCCTCTGCTTTAATTTGGTGGGATTTAGTCCCTAACATTGTTTTAGAAGATTTTTTTTAGAAATAGACTAGGGATGCCTAGCTATAGATTTACATAATTCTTTACATGGGTTTGGTTTTATGTCCCCCCATGCTCTTTTATAATTCTTTTTTCTATATTTTTAATAAAATAGGTATCTAGAGCACTCTTTTTCCTTATTGATGTTTTTACCCTAAGGAGGGTTTTGCATCAAAAGGTTTTAACGAGGCTCCTTTTACTTTTACTAAAAAAAAAAAAAAAAATAGGTACACCTAACACTAAAACAAGTCTTATTACTCAAAGTTTGAATCAAAAACTCAAACTTTTTCAACATACATGGTTCGGCCACTTTAAGGAGAATTGGCTAGAAAGCTTATTTGATTTCATGCTCTTGGATAATGAAAGAGAATGATGAAACTAACTCATAGAAATTGGTTTGATATTAAAAGGATTTTTCTACACTTTTCTATGAATTTTTGAAGTTTATGAATCAAAGCTTTAACCTCCATGAATCAAGAGATTTAAGAGATGAAATAAAGAGATTAAAAGAGCTAGGATGGAGTTCATACCTCCTAGATTCAAAGTCCTAAGAGAAAAGGAACTTGATTTCACAAAAAGCTTTAACTTTTCAAGATCAAAATGAAGAAATGGTTGAAGAACTATGAAGAACTTTGAAGAACTTAAAGAACAAGGGAGAGAAGAGAGAAACTGAGAGAGTGGCTGAATGGCCTAGAGTGAGAAGGTAAGGTCTTAGATATTTTTGTCATCAAGGGTATTATGGTTTTTTCCTTAAAAGTCCAAGGATATTTTAGTCTTTTCACCCTTAAGTTTAAGAAAATATCTAGATATTTTCAAGTTTTCATGATGAGGGTGAGGGCAAATGAGTCTTTTCCCAAGTGTCCAGGGGCAAAATGGTCTTTTCCTATAGGGACGAAAATGTCATTTAGGAAAAGATCAGGGACGTTTTGGTCTTTTCGCAGTGCGAATGCGTTCAGATATTTTTAGAATGTTATCATGAGGGTGGCACGAAATTCAACTTGATGTGCCATCAAGTTTATCCGTTAGCGGGTCTCGTTAAATCCCTTTACAGCTCCAAACGTCTCCTGGTTCGAGTATTCGCCCGCATATTTTATATTATTTTCACATTTTAACGTCAGGAACTGATTTTAGCAAATTTGTAGAGAATTAAATTCTAAAACTTACTATCTCGTTCGCGAGTCAAAATTAGGTCTTGATAGTACTACTGTCAATGGAAAACACAGATCGGGCTCCTCTGAGTTTTTGACCAAAATTTAACCATAGCTTCCTACGATAGCGTAGAGCTTGACTATGGTCTCAGATTTTTTTATTTCACTCTCTAGACCCTCCAATAAAATACAAATGCTTAAATACGGTTTATTTCATATTATAAGGCTTGAAAAATCGGGGCGTTACACCTATAAAATAGTTTTCACTCAAGTATAGGTATGGAACCTTATGAAGCGTTGTATTGAAGAAAGTGTAGAACACCGTTGTGTTGGTAAGAGACAGGAGAAAGTCAGGTGTTTGGACCGGAGGTAGTACAACAGATGACGGAACAGATTAAGAGGATAAGGGAAAAGATGATAGCCGCATAAGACAGACAAAAGAGTTATAGTGACAAGAGGAGAATACCTTTAGAATTCTAAGAAGGAGATCATGTTTTTCTGAGAGTAACTCCAAAAACTGGAATTGGCAGAGCAATCAAATCTAGAAAGCTTACTCCTAAATTCATTGGACCATTTCAAATTCTTTGTCGAATTGGTCCTATAGCCTATCAAGTTGCTTACTTCCAAACCTATCGAATCTTCATGATGTCTTCCATGTATCTCAGTTAAGGAAATATTACCCCAACCCATCACATATTCTAGAACCAGAGTCAGTATAGTTAAGAGAGAATCTTGAGTATGAGGCCTTACCAGTAAGGATCGTGGATAGAAGGGTTAAGGAACTCCGAGATAAACATATTCCGTTTGTCAAGTTCATATGGGATGAAGTTACAGGAGATGCTACCTAAGAACGTGAAGAAGGTATGCACCAGCAATATCCACATCTATTCTAAAGTACGTCAAATTTCGAGGACAAAATTTATTTTTAAGGGGGGTGGAGATGTAACATCCTCATTTTCATCACCTTAATTAAATGCATGAATGTATGTTGGTTTGATAAATATGCTTAGGAAGGATGTTGAGAGTTAGGGTTTATGGATTAGAGAAGGATGAAGAGTGTGTGTGACTCCGGGCAAAACGCTCTAGCATGGAGCAGGGTGGACGCTCAAGCGTGGCCATTCTGACCAATTGACTGGCAGTGATGGGACGTAAAGTGACACATGTCGGTTACGCGTCGCAGTTGGCATGTGCTGGGTGATGCCTTGGTGGTGAGGAAACGTCAACGCTCAAGCATGGGAGAAGCCAACGCTCAAGCGCTGGAATGCTAAAGCGTGGAGAATTCCAAAGCTAAAGAATGGACAGTAGAATATTTCTCTATATATACTTCACCATTTTCACGAGAGAAGAGTTTTTCACTCTTCATATTTTACAAAGAGAGCTCGAGGCAGCGAGCAAAGTTGAGGTTGAGAGTTTGATTCCAGTTCGTGATTCGTTCGTTGATCCGATTTCAATTCCGTTTGTGTATTCGTGATCAGCTCTTCGTCTTCTTCAATTCTACTGGTTTACTTCTTCGTCGAGGGTAAGCTGAGGTTCCGTATCTACCTACATTGTAGCTATACAATGTTCTTCTATGGTTTAAGCTTCTATTCATGGTTTTAGATTCATATTAAGGTTAATGCTATAGTCTACATGTTGTTTCCGTGAATCCGTGATTAGGGCAAGGTTGGAAGTTGCATTAGTGATCCTTTTGGAGAAGGAGACCGCGGATGTGAAGGGATACTGGAGCTCGTTGAGTTCATGATCGTTGCTACTTTTGCTATCAGGTGGGAGAAAGAACCACAATATCGTCGGGCAGGCAAGAATAAAATAATATATATTGATATGCGTAGGGCGACCTAAACCCTACTAGTGGTCGAATAACCGACAAAAACTAACTCACATTGGCAACTACTAGTTGGTGGTACCGATGTAGTTTTAGGCATTGTAGGTTTATCGCCGATAGGTTGATTTGATGATATGTCGAGGTTTATGCTTGTGTGTTAGTAGGCTTAAAATGATACCTGTTGATATGCATGTATGCTTAGTAACATGTTTAGGGTTACTTGAGTATATGCCTATGAGTAGATATCATGAATATGATTATTGAGCATGATTATGATTGCCTATGATATGATATTTGTGATTATTGTTGTATGAGTAGAGATAGGTAGTAATTCCTGATAATTTGGGAGATGATCATGTGGTGAGGATTTCGAGGATATATGTATGTTGTAGTGCTCAACCTAGATATCCTGTTGATATATTTATGTCGAGATATAAATTTGATACTCGGTTATGACGGAGAAAGGTGGTCGTAGCTGTGTACAAGTTGCGTTTGAGACACTAAGTTGTTCATCCCGAGATGAGTCGGTGAGATTCGTGTTGCATCGTTGTTGTTCATCACTGTGTTGGCGTACAGGTGATCAATCTTGCCTGCGGGGAGATGATTGTACCCATCAGTTGTTGACGGGCGAATGTCCTGACCTGGCTTGTGGGTGGGGGGATATGTCGTTGTCGTGAGTTAAGTTGTTGATGGTCGAATATTCTGACCTAGCCTGCGGGCGGGGGAATATGTCGTACCCATGAGTTGAGCCTGAGGGCTGTTGGCTGAACCCTGCATTATCGGGGGTGGCACAGTGATGAATGTGGCATCTTGATCTGTTAGGGATGTCCATCGTAATCGCGTCCATATAGTCGTTAGTTGCATGAGTGTGAGAGACAGTAGCTAAGAGAGAATGGCTTGGGAGATGATTGCCTGATATTGTTGTGCTGATTAGATGTTGCTATCAGTATAGCTTATTTTATAGCTGTTTCCCTAACCCTGTTGAGGAGTTGTCGGAGAAGATAGATGGCACACCTATTGAGCCTGATGCTGGCGGGAGAGCCCCGGATCCTAGTGTTGGGAGACTTTGAGTTGTTGTACAAGGATGATGACCGTTACTGGGTGGTTGATTACTCTCAGCGATGAGTGGTATATACGGGTCTGACTCTTGTATACTTCACAGCTTGGGGATCGTTTAGGAGCTACTTAGTAGGAGACTTCCGGATCGCACAGAGACTGCCGTTGAAGAGGCTGTGGAATAGGCCATGGGACTATCATCATGACTCCGATGCTGGATGGAGATCTCACGCATCTTCTAAGATTGGTTATGGGGTTCGAGGCCGACGTCATCATGCTGAGAGGAGGATGAGGGAGTACCATCGTCGCCGGATTGTGATGTCCGAGAGTGAGACCAAGTGCGAGGCGTTGCAGACTTACCGTCGGAGGCAACGAGCTTCGGTTGGGAGTTCTCGCTATCCTCGTTAGAGTCTTGTTCGGGTAGTCAATCTTAGCTTGTTATGGCCAGTACATGGGTTTGAGTGAATATATTTTGGGACCATGGGAGGAAGTCTGATGTACTTTTATTTTATCACCATGCTTTTAGTTTGTTTATGTTGCATACTCTGATGTAGTTGGTGTTGTCATAGTGTAACGCCCTTCGTTACATTAGTAACCCAAATTAATAATTTAAATAAGACAAGGAAAATAAAAATTTTCTTAAATAAATACCGAATAAATACTTGATATAATATTAATCCAAAATAATTGTTTACTTTAATTCAAAACCGAAATAACATAATCAGTTTCAAAACCTCAAAACAGGGCATCTATTACATCTCGCATAAGGAAATAACTAAAAGATAATAAAGGTCCTCCTGGCATACTAACTAAGCTAACTATCGGATTAAAGTCCTCAAACGTCTGACTACTCAAGAGGGTCGTCCTCAGGCTCTGAAATCAATACTACTAATGAGATATATAATCCTAGTGAATAGAAATACATTTTAAAATGTTTTCACAAAAGCATTGTTCTCAGCCGATGCGGTAACCGGACAATCTGTCCATGGTACCCGCTATTTTCAAAATAATAAATAATATTTATATATACTAATATTAACAATAATTATTCACCAACACATCACAAGCAAATATGATAAGATCTCATATATCAAATAATCTCAAAATCCTCATATGTCATATGACTTTCAAACTGCACATAATAATGGCATCCCATTGCTTACCTTACTCATGAAGGTATTTCGATGTCACCTTCTCTTCAGTGACATTACTCAATTCGATACCAACCATTGTTCACTAGTGGTATTACTCATTTCGACATCCCAACGTGTGGCGATGTTGCTTTCGATACCCCATTATGGCGGTATTTCATATTTCGACACCCTAATTCATTGGCAATGTTACTTTCGATACCCCTATCGTAGGCGGTATTGGAGCAGACAACATTCAACATATTAACAGTTATTGAATCATGCCAATATCACAAATATCATCAAATAATGCATATATAGCATGTCAATTCAACCAAATCATATATGTATCATATATATCATAGCATCAATCTCAATAATAAACATTTAATTGACAGCAGGAATACCTCAGAAGGAAAACCCCCAAATTTAGAAAATCAGGATCTGATCAAACACAGGATTATTTTCCAAAAACTTATTTTTGAAAGCATAACCCAAACCCCAAAATAATTTGCACCACGGAAAGGGTAAGAAAGAGTATTTCTACTCATCTCTTGCAGACTTCCAAGAAGCTCCAAGCAGTTGGTCACAAATGCGCCAAGAAACTCCTCAAGAATCTCCCCCCTTTCTTCCTCCTCTAGGCTCCTTCTTCTATAGAACATCTCCTCCACGCTCTTCAATCCTCAAGAGCAAGCAAAACTGTGTTTTAGGTTGCAAATAGGGTTCCTAACCACATTAGGGTGTTATATTAGTGTATGTATATAGTGTTACACTGTTCTCTATTTAAAATCCTATTTTTTAACGCATCTGACAGAGAGCACGGGCGTACTCTCGATTGGCACGGTCGTGCCAATCAGCGTCAAAGTTTGCGAGGTTTCGGACACGGGCGTGCTAATAGGTAGCACGGTGCTGCTCAGACCGTGCTCCCTTTTGACACGGGAGTGCCAAACAGCGTCAAATTTGTCTATTTTTCGACATGGCCGTGCTAGCAGGTAGCACGGCGCGGCTCAGACCGTGGTCTATTTAGCACGGGCGTGACGAATGTGAGTGTGACACCCCCAAAACTTAACCTCACTCTCTCTGATAACTTAAACATATAGATAACGCCCCAAAGAAACTTAAGCAAATAAACAGTTAATACAGTCCAATTACACATCAGAGTTTCGCCTGGAAGCCATGGCGCAAAAACATCGATAACAAAATCGACGCCCCACAGGCCATGGTACAACTCACAATAGACTCAACGATACCTCAAGGGTCTCTCTCTCTGCTCAATGAGCGTTGACGTCAAACTTGTTCACGATGGAAGTCTCGTCTCTACTTAGCTTCACCCGCTGCAGCTCTCTGATCAACCAATCAACACCTCTGCCTTAGGATCATGACCCGAACAACGACATACATGTAACACATAGGGAAGCATGTATAGGAGGTAAGAAACGCTACAATATCATGCAAAGGGATATCACGTAACATATAACACATCAACACTCACAACAGCAGGCACAACCAGCAAACACATTCATCTCTCGAGTTCATCACAACAGTCAACCTCCAAGTTATCACAGCTAGGGATCACCGCTTACTCTACATGCACAACTGAATCTACATCATTGGCAAATTCTAAAACGCACACTCTTACCATGGGAATACAACAGTCAACCTCCAACTGTGAGGAATGACAATCCAATCTCCAACTGCGAGGGTGGATGTTCACCAGGTAAGAATGGCTCCTCAACCTCGTGTGACAGTTACTCAAACTGCTGTTGCAACTGTACACACTGCTCCCTGTACAAAACCACTCAAACTGTTGTTGCAGCTGTATACAGGTACCAGCTTATATGATAGCCACTCAAACGACTATTGTAGCTAATCATACAGCCTCTTGTGACAACCACTCAAATGGCTGTTGCAGTTGTTCACAAGTTCCGACCTCGCGTGATAACTGCTCAAACGGCTGTTGCAGTAATTCTCGCGGCTTTCCACCACAACAATGCAAATGCTATGATTATGCACCAATCATCTCAACAACGTCTTAACAACAACTTATCCAATGTCTCAAGGTCCACATCCTCCAACTATGAGGATATCGCTCTCCAACTATGAGAGCCACCTTCAACTTAGATCGACTGGCTTACAACATCGACTACAAATCCAATAACACCAACCACTCTATCCTTCTAGCAACATACCAACCGTCTCCACAGTCAATCAAGATCATATCAATCACAATCACATCAACATATCATAGTATAGCAGCAAAACATCATTGCATGTATACCAATTAGCAATTAAGCATGTTATCACAACAAGCATCTCGTCTAACATGTTATCAAGCACGACATCATTTACTCACGTTATCAATTACCACAGATAGACATTCATCCTCAATCAACAGATATCACAAATCGATCCTACGGCGATAGCCCAAAGTAAGCTAAACCTAGGGTTTAGGTACTTTATCAGGGCTCAGCCACTAGTAGGGTTTGAGGAGCCCTACATATGTTAACAACTATATACTACGTCTACTAATCCCAGATATATGTGGTTTCTTCCTCCTCACCTGGTGATTCGTTCCAAAATGCTCCCGTACCAACGGACAGCCCTAACCCTCGATCTCACGAACACCACGAACACACCTACGACCAACCCGAGCACCATACCACCACCACGACCTCACAGCTGCCACCACCTCTTCTCACAGTCGCGGTTCCCTTTCTGCCACGAGCACCACAGCGTCCTCGAACTTTGCCCTAACCATAGCAACATCATGTAAGCAGCAGTATTAACCCTAGGGCAACCCAAAACCAAAAAAGATTTGAGGAAAAGCTCAAAGAACTCGAAGAACGCCGAGGTTGACATGCTAGAGATTCGAGCTTACCTTCAATGAATCGAGAAACTAATCCGCTGGAATCGTAGAAAACTTCCCCACGATTGCAACCGTGTAGTCGGAATCGCGTTCTGGCGGCTCGATCACCTCTAACCTCAAGCTTTCTCTCTCTAAAACTCAGAGCTTCTCTCTCAAACTCGCAGAAAGCTCACCAAGTTCATGCAAAATGAGAAGACGAAAGTGGAAGCTCCACTTATGGTTTCTGTTGTCCACGCTTAAACATGGCTCACATTGCACGCTTGAGCATTGCCACGCTCTAGCGTGGGATCTCTCCATGCTCGAGCGTGCAACCTCGTCCACTCCGCCTTCACCTTGGCCTGCCACATGCGCTACCCGCGTCCAAAATTAGAACAACTGTACAACGCACTCAGCACGCTGAGGCGTCCGTCTCTTCCCACGCCTATGCGTCGCAACGCTTGATCATGGTGCTCTCCCACTCTTGAGCGTCAAGCTCAGCGAGAGAAGAACTCCCAGCTTCCTGACTTCCCAGTTTCTCGTGTTACACCTTAGGCATTTCCAACTCGATTCAAGCCTAGTTCTAAACATCCAACTAGACTTATAACCAACACACAACCCAACACACACCTAAGCGAAAACCTGATTAAGATTGTCCATCTTAATTAGGGTTACTGAAAACAGGGATGTTATAGTGAGCAATGGCGTGCCAACTCTACTGTGACAGATTTCAATGTAAAATATATCTCTTTTCCTCTTTTGGTCAACTTACTACCCTTAAAGTTGAAAGTCAACCATTCTAGGTCTCCCTAACACTTTATTAATTTTATTTCCTAAGGTTTAATTCTCTTATACTTTTATTTACTTCAAGGGCTTAAAACATATATTCTAAACCTCCCGAAAACTCTATAATAATCCTCATATTATAATCTGTATTTTTTTTTTTTTAGGATGTTACACATAGGCTTTACTGATGGAGCCAATACTCTTATTTGTATCTATGTTGTATATGATTGTGGTATCAGTGTTGGTGGTGTTTTTTATTATTTCTGCTTTTTATATGATCGCGCTATGCTATAACGTTGAGAATATAAGTTCGGGTTACTGAATGGGATCTCCAAGGAGGGGTCGTCTCAGCTTGCAAGACCTAGATTCTTGAAAAGGGACTTTTACTTTGTGATTTATCTTTTTATCCTTTTTCTTTGATTTTCATGGATCTCGCTGTAGATTTGGTTTGTATTTTTATTTCTATTATGAGTAACTAAACGGTTAAGGCCAAACGGTTAATACATATTTTTACTTTGTCTTCAATTGGGTTTGGCCTGTTGTTTTGAATGATTTATTAAGGATTGACCATTCTTAATATAATCTTAGTTAAATGATTGACTGGTGACCGTACCAAAATTATTTAATGAAACCGTAGAATGAACTGAGTTTGGGGTTAGAAAGACCAATTCATATCTTTTTTCTATCAATCGAATTAACCAATTAGGTTGATTGGCTTCTCAATTTTTAATATGAACTTCTATTGGCTTTTCTATGAACCAAGTTGGAAAATGAATAAGGAATTTAGATTATAACTAAGTCATGATCTTGTGATTAATTATAAAATTAGAAGAAGTGGTTGAATTTTGAAGAAAAAGAATTTCTTTTCTTAAAAATATAGAAACCATATCAATTGCAAGTGAAACCCGAAGCCTTAGATCTCATCATTAATGAACTCTTTGATTATTCTTGACATTCTTGTTGCATTCTATCTTCATTCTTGCGAATTTTACTTTAATTGCTACTCATTTGTATTCTTGCATAAGGATCTTGAGAATTGACTACTTGTTATTTGATCTATGTAGGAACATAAATAAGACCCCTGATCCTATATTACTTGTGCGACGGATACGCTTGCCCTTAGCGTGCTTACACAATTAAAAATGTTTTGGCGTTGTTGCTAGGGTTCAATATAACATTATTAAAATCAAAAGACTCTAGTTACTTTGGACACCTTTTTTATTTTCTATTTTTATTTTTCTTGATTATTCTTCTTACTGTGTATGCTCACTTGTTTTCACAATCTTGTATTAAAGTTTGACCAAGAGATTGAAAGAACTACTGGCTGGTTAAGAAGAGAAAGAAATATTTTAGCCATGGCTGGCTAACGAGGACCAAAGAATGATGTTAAATTTTGATGAGTCCCCACTCTCACCGGTGCTACAGGGAGTATCATTAGGCCAATTATTGAAGCCTAAAATTTTTAGATCAAGCTAGGCTTTATTCCTATATTGCAGCCATCAGTTTAGTTCAGCGGATCACCAAGTGATGAACCGCATCTTCATCTAAATGACTTTCTTGAGCTTTGTGACACCATCAAGTATAATGGAGTTTCAAAGGATGCGCCAAATAATAGCTTAAGTCTTTGACAGCAGAATCCATCCCTACTTGGGATCAACTCTCGTCTAAATTTATGGATAAGTATTTTCCACCTGCTAAAACTGCTAAGTTAATTAATGACATATTTTCTATTGTGCTGTTTGAGATGGAATCTTTATACGAGGCATGAAAGCGGTTCCCGGATTTTCTAAAATATGCCTTCATCATGGTTTCCCCACTTGGTAGCTAATTTAAGCCTTTTACAATGGGCTATCTTCATCCAATAAAGCCATGATTGATGCAACAAGAGGTGGGAGCGTATGGCTAAAGCGATGACCTCAAGCTACCATTGGCAGGCTGACAAACATGTGGTCAAGAAGCAAGCAAGAGCTTTTTCGGTTGACGTTGGCACAACTATTATGGGAGACCGGAAGCACTTACCAAGAAGGTTTAGAGCTTGTCGTTGGCTAATACCTCAACACGACCACCACCTAGATGTGTCCATTGCAATCATAAAGCATGAAAGCATTGACTGTCAGATCGGAAACCGATTTGTGTTGAAGTCTGAGTAAGCAAAATTTATGGGCAATCCTAGCCAGGAGAAATATAAGCCTTACTCTAACACATATAATCCTATCTGGAGAGACAACCCAAATCTTTCTTGGGGAGGCAAATCTAACACCTACTGGCTACCACAGGAGTAGGATCAAAATAAGAGGGCTCCTAGAAGAAGACTTAATCTTGAGGAGACCATTCTTGCTTATATTGACACGATCGAGACCAGATTTTAGAACCAGAATGACAAAAGGAAGAGTTTGGATACTCAAATTAGCCCATTAGCTAATCTGATGACGAAGAGAGTTCAGGGATCTTTACCGAGAATGACCGAACCCAACCCGAAGGAGAAAGCAATGACTATTACCTTGTGAAATGGGAAGGAAGTGACTATCCCCACTAAAGAGAAAGAGTCATCAAAAGTGGAGGAAATCAAGGCTCCTACTAAAGGAAGCAAAAAAGAGGAAAGACAAAAAGAGATTGAGCAGCAGCCAATTAAGAAGAAAATGGATTGCCCACTTCCTAAATTCAAATTCCTTTTCCACAAAGGTTGAAGGCCAATCAAGATTATAAATCATTTGCAAAATTTTCGAAGATGTTCAAAAAACTTCACATTAATATTCCTTTTGTTGAGGCCATGGCTCAACTGCCAAAATATACTAAAATTCAAAAGATATTTTGACCAACAAGAGGAAGCTTGAAAATTACAAGATTGTCAAGCTAAACAAAGAATGCTCAACTACTCTACTTAAAAAGTTACCATCGAAATTAAAAGACCCAGGAAGTCTTACTATTCCTTTCTTTATTGGTAATACTTATTTTGCCACGGCTTTGTGTGACTTAGGTGTTGGTAATAACTTAATGTTTTTATCTCTTTTCAGGAAACTCGGCTTGCAAGAATCGAAAAATCACTATTGTTTCTTTCCAGCTAGATGATAGATCCATTACTCATCCATGTAGCATAGTGGAAGATGTTTTGATGAAGGTGGATAAATTTATTTTCCCAGTTGACTTCTTTGTCTTGGACATTGAAGAAGATTAAGAGATCCTAATAATTTTGGGAAGACCATTCTTAGCTACAGGGAAAACCTTAAATCATGTGGAGCAAAGAAAACAATTTTTTTAGGGTAGGCGGTGAACAAGTTGCTTTTGATATGAGTAATTCTTAGAAACATTCATCTAACACTTGTTTTCAGGTTGATTTCATTGGTGATGGTTGTTTTGATCTTAAGGCAAACACACAATCACAAGCAATTCAGGGTGAAGACTTGCGCAAAGAAGACTGGGCCAATTTTTTGAGACATTTATTATTATTATTATTTGATTCACGTGAGCCAACAAAGGAGCCCTTAATGAGGCTTCTTGATGGCTTTCTAATGGGGTCGAGGGAAGGAGATGGTGAACTAGAAAAGAGAAAATGATATGTATAACAAATGTGTGATCAAACTTCACTATTCTCATTCAACAACATCCTTTCTGGCTATACTTAACTTCATGGATGAAAATTATCTTCATTTTTATACACCAAAAAAGGTTATCATCATTGTCATTTTCGTATGTGAATTGATTGTTAATCTTATAGAAAAAGTATTCTAATAATACAATTTCCATGGAATAAGATAACTCAAAAACTTATTATCTTACATTTAAAACATAATATAAATCTACTTTCTGGATATTTCAATCTCAAAATTTTGACATCAAGGACATTATTAAACTGTGCATAAATACCAATTTATGGCATCTAACCAATCTCGCATTAGTAATTACACTCTTATCATAATAATTACCATGATTATGATTTTATTTTTTCAAAACACAAATGAATCAAATTATGCCCAGCCATGGGTTCCAAGTGGAAGGCTCCAATCCTCAACGAAATCATGGTTGTTACCCACAATCTGTCTAGACTGTGGACTAAACCCATTAAATTTTGGGCTTGGGCTCTTCAAATATGGGTAAGTTACGGTCCCTCCACCTGAGCTGGATGAGTCGCAGCCCGACCCAATAATAGAGCCCTTTGTTGACGAGCTCCACTGAGGTGCATATGAAACTCGTGCCTTGACTGGGCCTTGACCCCGAACCTTAGCCTTAGCAGACTGTGTTGGGGCCATATAGCTCGGTCTACTTGGGCTGGGTGGTCTCCGATGGTGCTTATTGGAAGATAGGCTTGAATCAAGAAAATCTATGTTCATGAGGCCCATGTTGACGTTGTTGGGGCCTGGGGTTGCAATCGTGTCCATTTCAACAGTCTTCTCAGACATGTTATCTGTGGTAGTAGAGGCTGTAGAAGCAAGAGTCATATAAGAGGTGTCACGTGACCCCAAGTGCCTAACATGGTATGGTTGTGATGTCATCCATCGCTCCAACCAGTTCCAACCCCATTGGGCTTTTTCACGCTCACTGGGATAATAAGTTCCTATATCATCAACATTTGGGACTGTCTGCAGAAGTTGCTTCTGTTTTTGCTGCAAACAAAATGGTTCAAAATGAAAATGAAGACAAATATTTACTTTTTTTTCCATATGATGATTTTTGCATGTTATTTTGGACTCTTAAAAGAGCCACACCTATGGAGGTTTATGTGCGAGAATTGAACCAATTTTATACAGGGATTAGACTGGTGTATGTAACAAAAGTAATTACACATCAATTAGGGACCAGTAAACATTCATTTATTGCCTGATTATATTTAATGAATAGTACACAATGAGAGATTCTTCGGTACATTTGATGTCAAATAATTATCTTCTACCATTTAGCACGTCTCACATTAGCAATGTGTGCTGTTCTTGTATTTTATTATTCATACACTAATCATGATTAACATTAAAAATAGATAATATGAGGCGAAAATGGATCCTTTCTATCCGGATTCTCCTCCAACAGCAAATGTCAACCGTTAGATTAATCTAACGACTGACATTTGATTGGAGAGAGGATGGAGGGGGATCCAAATGAAGAGGATCCGGATCCATTGTGAGACACATTGTGTGTTACATATATAGTGTAACTTATACCATCTATATTTATGGGTTTCTCGTAAATATTTATTATAAAAAAAATTATTATTTCACATTTTATAAGGATGCACATATAGGAATATAAAAATGGGTATGGTAGCCCCCATTCTAAAGACAGAAGACTGACCTGCTGGCAGTTGAAAGCGTATGCAAGAGCTCTCTCCCTCTTCATTGCAGCTTCATGTTTCCTCAAATCGTTTTCCTTAATTTTCTGGCTACTTTGACGCCTATTGTGCTCACCATTGATGTCTAACAATTTCATGGGGCTCATAGGCTTAGGCTCTTGCTTCTCAAGTTCTCTTTGCTTCTGCTCCTGCTCCCCCACTGTCATGTGAAGCCTCTCGTGAGTTAACTGAAATCTGCGAGCTCTTACTCTTGCCTGCACCCGGACTAATGCTTGCATACAGCGCATTGTCATCTGTGCTTGCTTGCGCACATTATGTCCCCTCACTAGTGCTTGCAGCCTCACTAATCCCTTTAATGCGCGCAGTGCACGTCGAGCCTATATATAGAATTTAACACCCAATAACAAACCAAATTCACCATGGTTTGGAAGCATTTAATTTATTGCCATAAATTGTTTCAATGTAATCAGGATAGCATCCCAAAGGATACGGATGTGCACAGTACTGCGCAATGAAAAAAACACAATGCAGCCTTGAAGCAAAAGGCAAAAATTGGAAGCAGGTTTGAAAGCAATGATATAAATGTCAGTTCATAAAGGAGGCGTGAGTCAGATGTGTACAAGTCGGTATAAGTAATTGATGGCTAACCAGAAACAAACCAAGTTGTTAACTAATTAACAATATTTAACTTTCCGTTAATAGGACCCTCCTCCTTTATTTGGATCAGGATCTCCCGTCTCATTTTGATGTATCACATCATATCCCAATCAATAATATCTTATCATATAAGTTAAAATTTAATTAATATTAAAAAAGAAGAATACATGATAAGATATTATTGATTGAGACATGATATAATACATCAAAATGAGACAAAAATCCTGATCCCCTTTATTAACCCATCGTAATAATACAAGGACATTCCTAGGGACCAGATTATTACTATAACCTAAATTATTGGTCCCTATATGTGACACAGATTCTTCATTTAGTTCCTATATGTAGTAGTTAACTGATCATTAGAGACGATAGGATAACGGAAGGGACCAAATGGATAATGTTTGCACATATGAAGACCTTTTTAATAATTTTTTATGTATGGGGATTAAATGAAGAATCGGTGTCACCTATAAAGACCAAATTATTACTTTAAACTTTTTTTTTTGGTTACAACAGAGAAAAAACAGAAAAAAAGAAGAAAGGAAAAATGCCTAACAAAAGGCACACCCATAGCATCAGCCAGAACAAGTGGAGCCATCTCCAAAGGAGCTTCGTGAATCACATTAAGACCAACAACACTCCTAGCTCCCGCGGATGGGAATAGGTTAGTCCGAGTTAGGCCTTGACAATCCTAAGATTGATCTGTGTTCCAATCTCAAGACCTGAGCCTAGCCTGTTAGCATGATATAGGCCAAATTTTAAAGTCTGGCCTGAACTACTTCAAAGCTTGACCTAGCCTGAAAGCCTATTTAAAAGCCTATTTTTCAATAAGACCTTTAAATATGTCTCCGCCTATAAATAGGTCATAGGCTTTCACTTGTGAATAGGCTTGTAAGTCTCTAATGATAAAGAGGTTGGTAAGGTCTATACTCATAAGTAGGTCGTTAGGCCTTCACAAATAAATATCTTAGTAGATCGCTATATTTAAATGGGTCAATAGGCTTTTACTTTCAAATGTTATAAATATTATAAATAATATATTATAGTATTATATATTAAATTATATTATATATTATATATGTGTGTATTAAATAGACCGGCCTGATAGGCTTAATAGGCTTTTTTTAAAGCCTTGGTCTGATCTCCTTAGCTATATAGGCTTTTTAAAAAGCTTTGACCTGACCTTTTTGTTAAATAGACTAAGCCTAAGTAAGCCTTAAATAGGATAGGTCATAAGCCTCTGACGAGTAACCTGGCCTATTCCCATCCCTACTAGTAGCTCCCATTTTTACCGAGAAATCAGGAGGAAAATTCCCATCTGTAAAAGTGTGATGCAAAACATAATCCCAATTCTGCTGCAACAGAAACTTTATAACAGCAATCAAATTCCCATATCTATGATGAGCATTGAACGCACCCTTCACTAACTCAATAACATGAAGAGAATCCGACGAACACATGACCTGTCTATATCCAGAATTCCAGCCCAATTGAAGACCATGATACAAAGCCATGATCTCTACATAAATAATGCAAGATAAACTGGTGCTGTCATAAAAACCATGAAAGAACACTCCAGTGTGGTCTCTTGATGTTTCGTTTAATTACACTCTGGGCATTTTGCTGAAGATTCAGTTATTATTACAGTTATTCATCTTGAAAGGGTGGTAAGCAGGGACAGAGCTACTAAAAGGCAAGGAGGGTCCGGGCCCGCCCTGACTTTTTTATTATAATATATATATATAAGTAAGTTCTTGCTATTCATAATAAAAAAAACCGTATACTCTTCAATTCATAAAAAATGTTGCTGCTATTCATAAAATAAAATTGTATGCTCTTTTAGATTCTTATAAAAAATTTGTTATTTGTTTGACTTTGCAAGTATTCAAAAGTTATTAATTATTTCTCATAGTGAGTCCTATAATTCTTTTAATTTTAAATATTATTAATTGATATCAATTCCTTGAAAAAAAAAAGATTCTTTTAACTTTCGATCTTACTTTTCAGATAACCTATAATAAATATTTACAATCGCTCTCAATCTCCCATTAATATTATTATTATTATATTCACTTTGTCCTTCCACTAGTCTTCTCCTCAAGTGGATCGTTAAGGGTGAGAATAGGACAAGTCGCTCATCAGGGATCTATAACCTAGCATATTTAACAAAAATGTCAGGTCAAAATTTTTTAAAAAGCCTACATAGCAAAAGAGGCCAAACTGAGGCTTTAAAAACAGCCTATTCGGCCTATCAGACCAGCTTATTTAATACATACATATATATAATATATAATTTAATATATAATACTATAATATATTATTTATAATATTTATAACATGATTCAAAAAAAAAAATATTTCTAACATTTCAAAGTAAAGACCTATTGACCCATTTAAATATAAAGGTCTACTTGCATATTTATTTGTGAAGGCCTAACGACCTATTTATCAGTATAAGCCTACCAATCTATTTATCATTAGAGGCTTATAAGCCTATTTAGAAGTGAAGGCCTATGACCTATTTATAGGTAGAGACATATTTAAAGGTCTTGTTGAAAAGTAGGCTTTTAAATAGGGTTTTAGGCCGGGCCAGGCTTGGAAGTAGGTCAGGTCAGACCTTAAAAATTGGCCTATATCAGGCTAATTAATAGGCCAAACCCAGGCCTTAAGATTGGAACATAGGCTAGGCTCAAGCCTCTCAAGGCCTAGCTTGGCCTAACCTAATCCCACCTCTATGGACCGTCGATCGTGCCTGTATTCTATAAACTGCAAGTGTTCTATTTGATAAATTACTCATGTAATTAATGTTTTGAAATATATAAATATTAATATTTTATATGAAATTTGATGTATAAATATTTTTAGATATATATTGATTTTTACAGTTGGTCCTCCCCATCGTTCAAGTCTCGCTTCATCCTTGATGGTAAGTGCATGTAGAAATTTATTATGAGCAATGAGATCGAATATATAACCTGAAAATAATTTTTGAATACTTTAATTGTTTCCTTTTTCTGTCTTTTATTTTATTTTTTATATTTTCTATAGGTAAATATTGTATAATAACAAAGACAGTAAGATTTTCACAAAACTTTCTACTATGCGTAAATTTTATAGGAGGGATTAACTAAATACACGAGTATTTGAACACAATATTTAAGACCAAAGTTGGGAAACCATGGGATACCCATGATCTGCCTCCCTCTCTCGCCTCTGCTTGGCAGAGCATCGAAGCTAACCACCGTGACATTCAAGTGTTAAAAGATATATGCATGTATGATTTATAGTTGAGAAATTGTAAATGTACATTTGGAGCAAAGTATCTATAGAGTTTCGTACATTTGGACTCAAATATACGTTTACAATGATAAACCAAACATAATCATATTATGCAAGTTGCAATTGAGCCTAAAAAGTTCATTGGCTATCAAATATGTAAATGGATAGTGCTAACGAGTACCATAAAGATACTGATTAAGGAAGCAAGAAAAGAAAATTTTCATTGGGAATTGATGTATTTAATATTTAAAGAAGTGATATATTTAGGTTTTCAGTCAAAAAAATGGTTTTTCTTGAATTCCTTAACCAGTCCCTTTAGAACATAATACGACCCAATTAAAATTTTAAGGTCGAAGACCCAAACGAGATTGACATAGTGGAAGCATGCTAGGTCCGCAAGGTAAGCGAATGTGTACAAAGATACTCTTTAGTGAGAGATCTCTAGTTCGATCCTTATCTTGTGCAAAATAAATCCCTTGGGGAGAGACCCCACCTATGTTGTTCTAGGTCCCGAAGTCGTAACTCACTCCCTACCATTTATGTAACAAAAAAAAAAAATTTTAAGGTCGAAGAAGATAAAGGATCGACCATATGGCACTAGTGCCATTCTACAATTTTATGACAAATAGCAAATAAGCTAGCTTATTTTCTGTGAAAGTATTTGGTAAAACTAACGGTTGAACTAGCTGAAAAATATAAAATGACATAAAAGGACATCTTCATTAATGAATTTACATAAAAGAGAGAGAAGAGAATAAAGGTAGAATTAAATGAAGATAATAAGGATAAAAGTGGAAAAAAAATGAAACGCTATAAGCTATAAGCTAAAACCCTACTTCAAGTAACATCTGGAAAAAACGATATAAGCTCGTGAAAAAATTTTATAAGCTCGTGACAGATGCACTTATCAAATAGGACTATTTACTCATCCGCTATAAGTTCGTTGAAATCTTGCAAAACAAGCTATAAATGTAAAACTTTGGGAGTGGTATCATATTAATTAACGGCCCATACCGACCATAGGATTCTCGTGTTAAATTTATTTTTTACCAAAAATAAAAAGTTCAAGAATAAGTGACAAAGTTTGCATTGGAAAGACAAATGAGATCTTACTAGGTAGCCTTTGTAGTATGATTGAATGAGTGTAGCTGCTCTTTCTTCCTTGGTGTGGCGTCCATAACCTGCCAATCTCACAACTCGAGCAGCCGCTTGAGCAGCTACCACTGCAGCTTCGGCCGCTGCAGCAGTTGCTGCAGCAACTGCAATGGTATGATTTCTATCTTCAGTCGCAGGCATTGATTTGGTACTATCCTCTTTGGTGATATCAGGAGAACTCTCTGCAGGAAAATGCTCAAAAGACACCACCTCTGGTGCTTCATGCTTCAACTTCTCTGTGTTGTCCTTCTGAAAGTGAAAACCAGGCAGATCCCAACATCTGATTAACTATCATTAGGTACAACCACATAATGAAAAATAAGAACGGTGGTTTTTGCTTAAGATGATGCGGATCTAACGTAGGAAGCACATCATGTTCAAGATGAATGATATGATGGGTTCGGTAGTGTGATAACTATGTGACACATACATTAGCTAATTTATTTGTTACATGTTCGACATCAGAGGGGACCATATCAGTATACACACATAATTGCTAAAAAAATGAAAGAAGAAAAATGACCACTGCCAGGCAGCTCATCATAAGTGTGGAGGATGTGATAATAGCATTACTTATGCTGCTGCAGCTATGCAATTTCTGCTTGCTTTTTAGGTTTGGGGATTGAGGAAAGCCCTTGAATAGTTCAAGAACATTATTGTGAATAGGTGCTTAATGACGTAATGCATAACTAAAGTTGTTTAGGATTATATATATTAAAATAACATATCCATTGATTGAATGAAGATTTGCGATCTCATTTTAATATCACACATTCTATCCCCTAATATTATTTTGTTATATCAGTTTGTTTTTAAACATTATAAAGTGTGTGACATCATAATAAGATAGCAGACTCATTCCCTCATCACTTTCGAACCTTACCAGTTTCCCACTCACTACCAATAAGGTCGAAATGTTTACGGTTAAATAAAATGAAAAAAATAAGGAAAAATTGATTTTGTAATCCTGGTTCAGGTTTCGGAAAGAAAAATGAAAGTTCACATATTAAGAAATGAAGAATTTGTTTGGAGTTGCATGAGCACTTTATATTTTGTACACTTAATTAAAATGAAAACTATAATTTAGAAAACAGATTTAACTGCAGAGCAAAAATTAAAAAAAACTGTAATTAATTGTTTCTAATAATTCTTTGAAAAAGGGAAGAAGAACTACAGCAGAGCACACTGTAAATCCTTTAGTAAAATATTTGAGAACCATATAAGTCAGGGGAATGGATCACCTTCTTCTCCGGCACCGGCTTGGGCGAGTCTTTAGAAGATGTCTTGAAAACTTTCTTCACCGTCGAGAACCAGCTGCCTCCTTTTTTTCCCATCTATGATGAAAGGATCTGCTTCTCATTACCACAACCACCACCACCATCATCATATATATTACCAACTCAGCCATTTCAAAACTTTATAATAATTTAATTATTACTATATCCTAAACCTCTGTAACACACATTCGGTAGTGACCAAGACATAAATCTACGTGTAGTAAGTTTCAGACTGACAAGAAAATGAGCTATATGAAACAAACCTGGTGACACAAATATGTTGTTTTGGAACAGTTTAAGTAATGTGCTTGGCATTTTTCAGACTCATAGCAAGGAAATCTTTGGTCATTTAGCTGAGTACGAGATTCACAGAATTGTGATGCAGAAATAAGAGAGAGAAAGAAAAGAGGGATGGTTAAGGATAGAGAGAGATAACGGAGTATGAGATTGGTAACTGTAAGCCCGCGCAACCGTCGTTGGTATTTATCAAATTCACGGATGATAGACCCCGTAGCATAAATTATTATACAGTTGGAGCCATCTAATACACTCGTGGCCACACTTATTATTTTGGCCCAATAATACTATAACTGCATTACTTTTCGGGCGATTAATTTTCATACAATTAATTTAGGTTCACTGTGTTGCATTTTTTGGAATAATCTAGAATGTAAAATATTTACTATATAATACATCCACCGTCTGAATAGTATTTTTGTTGGCCAAGCTGATGTTGATCGGTTGTTGAGTCGTTACCATATTATTATTGAATAAATATCCAATTTGGTTCCTGATATTGTAGGGTCGTATCAACTTAGTCCCCCACATTATCAATATTCCAAAATGATCCTTGGAATTTCAAAATGTACAAATTCATCCCTGACATTATTCACTTAGTTTCAAATCCATCCCTGACATTACCAACTTAATGTCATTATAGTTCATGTAAATATTAGCGGAGGGACGAATCTCATTAACTTTCTGCAATTCCAGGGATCATTTTGGAATATTGGTAATGTGGGGGACTAAGTTGATACGACTCTACAATTTCAGGGATCAAATTGAGTATTTACTCTATTATTATTACTAGTTCTTTTCGGTTCGGTCAATTTTGGGGTCTGCGTCTCCTTGTCTTTTGAGTATGTACTTTGGCATTTGGGTTTTGTCCCCGACAGTTGTTGTCGGCTACATGAGTATTTCTTTTAATGTTAGTTAGTTTTATTTTTACCTACTTTATATCTCAGCGTTTTGATACTTAGTCTTTTTTATATGCGAAAAATCTTTTTGAACCATAATATTTATTAAACCCTAAATGTATATTTCCGCTATTTTCGACCTTATAATTATTTTACGTCCGTAAATGCAACGCCCTCAAAAAGAGTGTTACATTGTTTGGTATCAGAGCTGATCAAGTCTTTTTGAGGTTTGTGGTTTGGTCTGTGTTGTTTGTGTTGTGTGTTCTCTAATTGTTTGATGTGTTATGGTTTTTGACAGTAGACAATGGAAGGATGAAGATTTCGATCTATCCTTGTTTGTATTGCCTGTTCTTTGTGTTGTTGTTTCCCTTCAGAAACAACATGATTCGTGGCTGATCGTTTTGAATCCCCTTAACTCAGCTCAGTTGGTTAAGTCATTGTGTTCTCAAAAATAGATCTACGATCCGGCTCCCACCAGATTCATGTGAAGGAAGAAGATGTTCAAAAGACAAAGTTCAGGACACGCTACGGGCATTATGTAACACCCCGATTTTCTTATTCTTTTAATTAATCAGTATTTAGGTAATTGTATTTTATTGGAGGGTATAGAAAATGAAATAAATTATTCCGAGACCATAGTTATGCTCTATGCTAAGGAGGCTATGGTTAAATTTTGGTCAAAAACTCAAACGGAGTCCGGTCTGTATTTTACACTGACAGTATTATTTTATTGCTCAGATGACCTAATTTTGACTCGTGAACGAAACGATTAGGTTTTAAATAAAATTGCGAACGTTACCGGCGATTTTGAAAATTTTTAAAATAAATAAGTTTTCACGACTTTCTTGAGGCGAAATACTAAATCGTGAAAGTAACGGGGCTAAAAACGGATGAACATGAAGTCACATCGCTTGGGAAGGCGTGCTTGTGACTCATCACCGTCATCATTACGTTTCTGAAAATATCTAGATATTTTCTGAAAATGTAGAATGTCTGATACGCGAGTTATCATAAGAGGTAACTGTTCGAACATTTATAAGGCATATGATGCATGCATATGATAATATGGTCTAGTATGTCTTACAAATGTGAGCTGTACCGGGAACTGGACCGATTTCGATAGCACCTTATCGAATGTCTCCAGCGGAGTTAGCAGAGCTGAAAAACAAATTGGACGACATGTTGGATAAGGAGTTTATATGACCGAGTGCTTCACCTTGGGGAGCGCCGGCGCTGTTCGTCAAAAAGAAGGACGGAAGTTCAAGGCTGTGCGTGGATTATCGACAGCTGAACAAGGCGACAATCAAGAATAAGTATCCGTTGCCTAGGATTGACGATTTGATGGACCAGTTGAAAGGAGCAGTAATAGTGAGAAAGTCGAGGTTATATATATGTCGTAGTGCTTAACCTAGAGATACAGTTAATCTGTTGATGTTATGATATGAGTTGATACCCAGTTAAGTCGGATGAAAGTTGGTTGTGATTGTTTATGAGTCGTGGTTGAGACACTAAATGTTGATCCTGAGATGAGTCAGTGAGAAAGTAGTTGTAGTTGTTATGGCCAGTATATGGGTTGAGTGACATGTATTTTTAGGGCCAGGAGAGGAAGTCGTATGTACTTCTATTTTTCTTGCTATGCTTTCAGTTTTATTTGGTGCGTACTCTGAAGTCTTTTATAATTGGTATCAGTTATTGTAGGCTCTACTGATGGAGTCCATACTTTTATATGTATGACATATACAGTTGTGGTATCAGTGTTGGTTGTTTTATTATTTCCGCATTTTTATATTCCCACGCTGCGCTACAACGTTAAGAACATGAGTTCGGGTTACCAATGGGACCTCCGAGGAAGGGGTTGTCTCACATTATGAGTACTTAGTGATGTCGTTCGGGATGACGAATGCACCAGCAATATTCATGGACTACATGAATAGGATCTTTCGACCGTATCTAAATAAGTTTGTCATTGTCTTCATCGACGACATTCTCATCTACTTATGAAATCAGGAGGAGCATGTTGAACACCTTAGCTTTGTTCTTCGGATTTTTAAAGGGAAGAAGTTGTACGCCAAGCTATCTAAGTGCGAGTTTTGGCTGGAAGAAGTACAGTTTTTGGGTCATGTGCTTTTGAAGGAAGGAATCGTCGTAGACCCGTCCAAGAGGTTGAAGTTGCACTGAAATGGGAACAACCGAGGACTGCAACTGAAATCCGAAGTTTCATCGGATTAGTAGGGTATTACCGAAAGTTTATTGAAGGAATCTCCAAGATTACAGGACCTCTTACCCAACTTACTCAGAAGAACCAGGCATTTGCATGGACTGATGCCTACGAACAGAGTTTTCAAGAGTTGAACGTTTGTCTTCTTCGCATGTGTTGGTACTACCTGACCCCAGTGAACCTTTCAAGGTGTACTAATGCAGAATCGGAAAGCAGTGACTTATGATTCAAGATGGTTGAAGCCGCACGAGAAGAATTGTCCAACTCATAACTTAGAGTTAGCCGTAGTGGTGTTTGTTTTGAAGATTTTTAGGCATTTTCTGTATGGAGCTACATTCAATGTCTTCATCGATCACAAAAGTTTGAAGTACCTGTTTGACCAGAAAGAACTCAACATTAGGCAGAGACGACAGTTGGAATTTCTGGAGGATTATGACTTTCAACTACAATATCACCCAGGGAAGGCGAATGTAGTAACAAACGCCTTGAGAAGAAAAATACTTCATCTGTCGACTATGATGGTGAAGGAACGAGACTTAATTGAAAAGTTCAAAGATTTGCAATTGTCTATGGAGGTAGCACCTGACAGACTTCACGTTGGAATGTTTATTATATCCAATGATTTGATGGATCAGATACGATTGAAGCAAGAAACCGATGAATACCTTCAGAAGGAGCGAGAGCTGAAGAGACAAGGAGCGATGTCTCAATTCAGGGAAGGTATGGATGGAATTTTGAGGCTAGATGATAGAGTCTGTGTATCGGATGATGCATAACTGAGGAAATTAATACTTGAGGAAGCTCACAAGAGCAAGTTAAGTATGCATCCCGAAGCGACAAAGATGTACTAAGACCTAAAGCATCTGTACTGGTGGCATAGGATGAAGAAGGATGTGACAGAGTATGTGGCATATTGCTTAGTTTGTCAGGAAGCAAAGATGAAACATCAGAGACCAATGGGAATGATGCAACCGTTGAACATCCCAGAATGGAAATGGGATGGAATCCTGATGGATTTCGTGACAAGTTTGCCGAGGACTCCGAAAGGATACGACTCCATATGGGTAATTGTTGACCAACTCTCAAAGTCAGCTCACTGCTTGCCCATCAATATCAAGTATTCTATGGAGAAGTTGACACTGCTATACATCAAAGAAATTGTTAGATTACACGGCGTTTCGTCAAGCATAGTTTCAGATAGAGATCCAAGATTCACATCAAGGTTTTGGCAGAGTGTAGCACCCCCCCTTGGGCATTACATCTTAAACACGTGTAGAATTAAATTTAAAAGACAATTGCTGGTTGCTTTCGGAAAATAATAATTTACTTTGAGTCAGAAAACTCGGGTGTAAAAATTTTCTGCATAATACTTCAGAAACGTGATACACACATCATAATAATAAAATCACATTATACTAGATAACACACATAAATTGGGTTTATTCATAAACCATTTCACCATCACATATAAGCTTTCCTGAAATTGTTTTTCATACTAAAGTTCCAAACTATACAACGGTTTTCAAAGCCACATATACCGACTTTCTCAATTTAAACATTGAAAATCCTAAGAACTGGTTTGATAAAAGAACTCTACGGACAATAGAGCCTACTACCTAGTATACATCGTACCAATGAGACTGGGCCTCGTCATCAAAAGTCCACACATCTTCGTCGTCGACATCAAGAAATGCAAGCTATGGGGTCCCGAAGTGACCCAAATGACCGTTGAGAAGCATCTGTACACGTATCCAAAAACACAACAGGGTGTCCAACATGTACAGGCAAGGGTGAGTAACCAATGTATGGATTTAAATACGATAACTACATGCACGAGACACAAAACAACATATGAACATATGTAGTATCAACACAACACAACAGCAGGAGTAACACAGGACAACACACCAGGTGACAACATGTCCAACATGCATACCATAAATCGCAATATATCATATTAATCAATTAGCAGCATAAGACATCTTTGAAAGCAGAATAGTGATGTACAATAAGTAAATGTAATCATCAACAGTCATGCAATGCAATGCGATGTACATGACTCAATGCCATATGCCACAAGGGTAAAACTCTAACCCTTACTCCCTGGAGCTAACAAAAAGTCGGAGAGAGTAAATGGGAGGACATGTTCCGATTATTGCTAGTCATGGGCAAGATGCTACAACAAATGTAACATGCACGTATCTGGCTTTACGGACACACTCTCGACCAAACATGAAAAGTACGACAGCTAGTCAAAGATGTCACAGCAGTGCACGGAATACCACAACACAGAAGAATCACCAACTGGTCACTTGTGGAATCTCCAACCCTGACATCCTCAAGACCATTTAAGATCGTCACCGTAGATTCGCACCAGCATCTAGGGGTAAGCTCAACTCCTAGGCTCAAGGCCTTACAAACTCATGTAATGAAATGCCAATGCTTACATAAGGCAGATGCGATAAATCAATGTTTATCCACTGGATAAACTTCAATGTTCGCTAAGGTTCTCTTCCTTAGGAACTATACGCGTCTTTGTATTATAAAAATTTTATCCACCGGATAAATCTCGTGATCCCTTTGTAAGGACCCGGACTACTTTCAGAATTGCCGACTGTCCCCACAAACAAACACGGGTCTTTTCAAAGTGTTTTGTCCTCACTCACACACTTTTTGGGAAACTTCCCAGAAGGTCACCCATCCCACAAGTGCTCCAAGTCAAGACGCTTAACTATGGAGTTCTTCTGTTCTGGACTCCTGAAAAGAAAATGCATCTTGTTGGTATAGGTAGTACCAAACTATTCTTATAAGCCTTCCTTCAACTGTACAGTCCCATACCTGCACAGCCTCAGGATCCCTCTCGTTCCGGTCATCAAAAGACTGAAACAATTGAACGACTTTTCTTGGATCCGGACCACCGGTCTGTTATTGAACTACTGTTTCAAAACCCAAAACGTTTCATGTTTGTGTTTGTGTCTTATGAATTACATCTTAAGTCCTAAGTGTCATGAAGAAGGATTGAGAATCCTCTTAGATAAGTCTTTGATCATTTCTAAGATATTAATTCCTTGAGTTTCAAGTAATGAAATAAGTATTGATTCACTTAAGTCTTATGAAGTCATATATGAACTAAGTCATCAATAGCATAGTGCATGGTCTTGTTCCACCATATACTATACTTAATTATCTCTTTTCTTTTACTTTAAGTTAATTACTTAACTTAGGTTTTCCATACGTAAAGCTTTACGACTTGAGTTGAAAACTCTCGATTTAAGACTTTGCAAACCAAAGCCTTTCTAATTGAAAACTCATTTGATTTAAAAGAACTTTTATGACTTGCTTGAAGTAAAGTACCTTAACCAATTTGAAAAGAGTTTTTCCTTACTAACTTAGTGTAAAAGCATGATTTAAGTTAGTATAAAAGAAATGGAATTTCATTTAGTTTTTCAACTATGATTCAATTAATTCAAACTTGAGGACATGGTCCTCTTTATACTTGGAAGATTGAATGTTAACTTGGTTTCAAAGAGTGTGACATCCCATTAATCCTAAGGTAACTTCATATTACTTTTACTTTCATGAAATCACTTTCATCCTTTTATTTTTAAAACACTTAGTTAATTGGATAAACTATGACTAAAGTAAACATATTTTCACCTTAGTAAAAACACTTGAAGGCCTAACCCTTAGTTGAACTTTGGATCAAAATCACTTCTTGTTCGTTTTTGAAATACAAGTTACTAAAACACTTATTTGCTTTCAAAAACATTGAAGTTCAAGAACAAGCTCATGTTCTTCCTTTTGTAACCATTATGGCCGAATGCTATACCATAAGGATGTGAAGATTTTGCTTCACTAACTTGTCAAGTAATAACTCAAAATGATTACAATATTATGATGAATAATAATCATACATCATTCAACCATAAACAAGCATAAAAATTCTTACTTGATCTAGAGATCAAAGTATGGTTTTCAACATACATGAAAACACTTTTCCATCCAAGCTACATCATCACAAACATGCACTAGGCATAGAACATTATTACAATCACAACGAAGCTCAAACAGAGCTACGTAGATCAATCACGGATACCATATAGGTATCGGGAAAATCTCTCAGGCAAACTCCCCTTACCTCTTGAAGTTAATCCTCCAAATGAACGTCGTCCGATTAGTCCGAAATCCTCCGATTACTCGTCCGAAACACTCAACAACAACCACCTTCAATCAATCAATCCAAAATTTAACAATCACAAAAATACAATCCCTTGTCTACTAGGAGCTAGGTTCGGCCTCCTTAATTTAAATTAGGCTAGGGATGTTAGAATTTTATCAACTCTTGGATCAATGATCCTCAAGTACACACAACACTAAATCAAGTTATCTTATACAAAAATTTGAAACAAAACTCATGATTTCCCTAAGTCATAGTTTCGGCCACTCAATAAAAAAAAGGCTAGACATGTTATTTGATTACATGCTCTTGGATTGTGATAGAGGATGATGATACTAGATCATAGAAATTGATTTCACATTAAAAGGATTTTTCTATGATTTTCTAGAGATTTTTGAATCTTGGAACTTAGAATTGAAACATGATGTTCATAACCTTGGATCAAGAAAATGAATGAAGAAGAGATCATGATTGATCATAGAGAAAAGAGATTACCTCTTGAATAATGAAAGATTGCAAGAATCAAGCAAGTTGTGCTTCACAAATTTGCTTATGGATCACTTGAGAAACAAAACACATGGATGTCAAGACAATGAAGCAAGGAACGAAGTTACTAACTTGAGTCAAGAGAGTTTACCTCTAGGTTGATGGGAAAGTGGAGAGAAAGTGAAGAACACTCAAGAACACCAAGAACATTTGAGAGAAAACCAAAAACTCTAACTTTGATCTTGTAAACCACAAAACAAGAAAGGTTTTGTGTTTGTAGCCAATGAGAGGAAATGGAGGGTTAGTGAGGGGCTATAGGGGCGTGAGAAATGAGGGGTAGAAAGGTCCAGACTTTGTTCATTTAAGGACAAAAGGGTAATTTCACTTAGGGACAAAATTGTCATTTAACAAAAGATTAGGGACATAATTATCATTTCCTCTATAAATATCTAGATATTTTCTAGAGGTAATGATGACTATGGTGAGTCACACGACCAAAATGTCTTTTCATAAATTCTCAGGGGCAACACAGTCTTTTCACCTAGGAACAAAAAGTTCATTTAGTGAAAAGTCCAAGGGCATTTTGATCTTTTCGTAGTGTGAACGTGTTAAGATATTTTAGAACGTAATGATGACATGGCATGCCTTCCTATGTGATGTGACTTGATGTGACTTCATGTTTATCCGTTAGCGGGTCACGGTAAATTCATATTCAGCTCTGTTCTTCACCCGATTTAAGATTTCGCCCGTATAACTTATATTCTTTCACTTTTTCGTGCGAAAAATGAATTTTATCAAAATTTTTGGAAATCGATTCTAAACCTAACTATTTTGTTCACGAGTCAAAATTAGGTTTAATGATTAGTAAAATCTTACTGTCAGTGAAAACGCAGACCGGGCTCCGTCTGAATTTTCAACCCAAAATTTAACCGTAGCTCCCTACGATAGTGTAGAGTATGAGTATGACTTTGGTTTATCCAAAATCATTTTCTAAGTCTCGGATAAAATATAAACTTATTTATATAATTTACCGATCTTAGAAGACACCGAAAATCGGGGTGTTACATAGAGTCTGCACGAAGCATTAGGAACAAAACTGAGAATGAGTTTTGCCTATCATCCTTAGATGGATGGACAATCGGAACAAACGATTTAGTCATTAGAAGACCTGCTAAGAGCTTGTGTTTTGGAACACAAAGGCAGTTGGGATGTAAGGTTGCTCTAATCGTGTTCACCTACAAAAATAGTTTTCATTCAAGCATAGGGATGTCACTCTATGAGGCCTTGTATGGACGTCGATGTCAAACACAGTTGTGTTTCTATCAAGATGGAGGAAGCATTTCTCTAGGACCCGACCTTTACAACAAACTACGAAAAAGATCAAGCTAATTCAAGAAAAGATGAGGATGACTCAGAGTAGGCATAAGAATTATGCTGATAAGAGACGAAGACATGTCGATTTTGAGGAAGGTGATCATGTATTCTTGTGAGTCACGCCTACGACTAGAGTTGGTAGGGTAATTAAGTCCATAAAACTTACTTCTAAGTTCATCGGACCATACCAAATTCTTCGTCAGGTTGGGCCAGTAGCTTACCAAATAGCCTTACTGCCATATCTTTCAAATCTTTATGATGTCTTTCATGTTTCGCAATTGCGAAAATACATTCCTGATCCCACACACGTCATAGAGCCGGATACAGTACAGTTGAAGGAAATCTAACTTACGAAGCGCTACCTGCAAGAGTCGAGGATAGAGAGATAAAACAGCTACATGGAAAGGAAATTCCATTGGTAAAAGTCATTTAGAACGAAGTATCAGGAGACGCCACGTTGGAATTGGAAGACAAGATGAAGGAACAGTACCCACATCTCTTCCGAGGTAAAATTTTTAGGATGTAAATCTTTTTAGAGGGGTAGTATTGTAACATCCCAAATTTTCATAATTAATTTAATTGATTTATTTAATTCATTGAAATTATCCTATATTGTTTGTTTTGCATGTTTGAGTGTTTTGCTGTTTTGGGTTCAAAGTGACCTAAGGCCCATCTTGCATGAGCAAGAGAGCCATCATTCTTTTATTTAATTAGTGAATTTAGAAAATAATAAAATGGATGAGAGAAAAATAAAAATAATAATTAATATATGAAGAAGAGATTAGTCTAGGTTCAATGAATCTACGCACTCTTCATTCTCCTACTCTCTTCTAAAAGTGAAAACACCAAAAAGCTCTATTTTGTTCTCTCACACAGCCACCATACACAGCTGCTGACATCAATTTTTTTCTTCATATCTCAAGGACAATCAAATATTAGTGATCCTTGTTCTTTCCTCTACAAAGTTCGTGAAGAAGTTTTCTCCGTTCGAGTTTATTTTCAAGAAGAAAGATGCTCATCTTTCTTCTCCGTTCAAGAAGCTTAGGTAAAACTTTTCTTTTCTATTTTTCCCTATTCATTTTATGGCTTAGGTAGCATCATGGTTCTCAATGCCATTTTCGAAATTCCTTTTTTCTTAAAGAACCGTTGTTTTCCGTTTAGGTTCTACTGTTCGTTTTCGCTGTTCGCGCTCCACCTTCAAGGAGCAACCTTTTCGGAGGATTTTGACACCTTTTTCGTGAGGCACGTCTCTAAGGTAAGAGTGGGTGAACCTCATCACACCTTAAGTTGGGTGAGAATAGACTTAAATTTTGAGTCTTCATGACCCGTGTTTATGTCTGATAATGTAGTTACAGGTGGCAATTTAGCCAATATTAAAAGTGGAAACTAAAAGAAAAGGAATCCACTTTATCTATTAGTATAGATAACAAAATCCAAGCAACGAGATTTGTCCTTTGTATTTACGTGGGAGTTATTCTCCATCTCTGCTGCTAGAAACTAACTTGGGGTGGAGTATGTGGATGTGGATATATAATGAAACAAAGCAAATATGTTATGGGATTATTTTTATATTTTTGAACAATATTATTGATGGGAATATAGCACATTCCCAACCTTGGAGGCGGGGAATAAAAAACAGTGAGGGTATGTTTGTTTCAATGTAGAAAAATAATTCCTGGGAATAAAGACTTGGAAATAAAGATTCTCATGTTTGCTATAGGTTTAAAAAAAAATCTGGGTATTTATAGTTCCCATGAAAGTGATATTGCCACACTTTAGTTGGTTTTTATTCCCAACCATCAAGGAGGGTGGGAATGCATCATTCCCATGAAGTAGGAATACATATCATCATACAAAATACTAAATTATCCTTTGCACTCGACGTTTGTATTTAATTTACCTCCACAATGTTATCTTCCCTATTTTTTTTGTTGCCTGATGTCTTCCTGCTTTTGGTTTTTTGATACTTTACACTACACGTTTATCTTCATTTTACAGTCGCTTGGTTAAAATTAATATTTTTTAATGTAAGATTTTTAATGGATCTCTTCATTTTTCGTTGTTAGTTGAGGATAAAGGTCGGGTGAATCAACTTTTTTTTGGGGGTTGCTTTTTTTATTTTTATAACTGATGAAACACGTATACCTTGTCAACAAGGTCCTCCAAGAGATGGAAGTCAGGTACCAAAAAATTGAGAAGGTGGTTTTAACCTTGATATTTACCGCAAGGAAACTGAGACAATACTTCCAATGTCACCTAATCACAGTCAGAACGAATCAGCCAATCAAACAAGTACTTCATAAGCCAGAATTAGTAGGCAGAATGATCGCCTGGTCAATAGAGCTGTCGGAGTACAGAACCTAGTATGATCCTAGAGCAACTATCAATGCTCAAGCCCTAACTGATTTCGTATCCAAGCTCACAAGTCCGGTAAAACAAAACGCCCCCAAACCTGGACGATGTTTGTTGATGGGTTGTCAAACCCGAAAAGAAGTGGTGCGGGAGTCATACTGGGAAACGATGAAGGTGTAACGGTTGAACATTCCCTGATTTGACTTTCAGTCCTCCAACAACCAGGCTGAAGACGAGGCATGCTTGGTCTGGCTACACTTGGCAAAAGAACTAGGAACATCAAGAGTGAAGATGTCAATTGTGTGACACCCTTAACCCCAACATACGTTTATTATATAAATATTAATTTGCGAAAGCATTCTTTGCGGAAAAAAGATACGAGTTCTACCATTAATAAACATTTTCGCAATAGTTAAGAGTATCACCATTCATAAACTCAACTTCAAATCCAATTAAATTAAACATATTGTCATAAAACGTTTACAAATTCCGCATAAATAATAAATAGTTTAAACAAGATAATCCCCTAGCCCGATGTCACATGGATCAGAGCTAAACAAAACCCATAAAGAAATAAATAACATGATCCAAAGCCTAAAGAACAACATCAAAGTGAAAACAACTCCTAATAGAGCATCCACAACTCCACATAAGCTCCAATGCGTTACTCCTCAATCCCTTGAGAATCATTTGTACAAATCGTACATTATTCAAGAAGAGACACATATACAAAGGGGTGAGAATACATACTCATATACATATGTTATGGAAGTAAAATGGAAATTAAGGCGAGTGCATACACACAAATATACATATAAGTACTACACACCCACAAACATGACATAATCATCTTCATAAATCAAGTCTATCATTTTAACATATCATCTCATTATATTTTGTAAACGTGTCGCATTACAATCACAAACAACAATGTCCCCTCGGACTCATACAACACACATTTTTGAGTACCCACAAACAAGCTCTCTAGGGGCTGGGTCTCATCCACAGGCTCTTAGCGGCTGGATCCCATCTCGGGCCATTCCATGTCTGGGTCCATAAATGGGCCATTCAGAGCTGAGTCCTATCTTGGGCCTTGTAGAGCTGGGCGTCACACAAGCAATCATAAATGAGTACCCATCACGGGCTCCTTAAAGCTGGGTCTCACACACAACATCCACAAATGAGTACCCATCACGGGCTCCTTAGAGCTGGGTCTCACACATAAACAATACATCACATTTCAATATAGTCACAATCATAGTTCACATACATCATCCTTAATTATAACTCAATATTCACAGTTTATAATCCCAAACCAATAGTCATATAATTCACGATCAAAATATTATCATAATAACATTAACAACACTATACCACTTATAGTAACACTTACATATTTAGGCTAAATTACTCTTTTGGTCCCTTATTTATTTTAATTTATTCAATTTGGTCCCTCTATTTTAAAAATGTTCAAGTTGGTCCCTTACTTGCCCAACGTTAAGCAATTTGGTCCTTTTTGTTAAGTTTCATCGTTGAGTTGAATAAATTAAAACAAATAAGGAACCATGTTGAATAAATTAAAACAAATGAGGGACCAAGTTGAATAAAATATAGGGACCAAATTTCATAAACTAAAACAAATAAGGGACCAAAAGAGTAATTTAGCCAGGACTTAACGGTCAAATTTAATGGCAAGTAAAGGACCAACTTGAACATTTTTAAAATATAAGGACCAATTTGAATAAATTAAAATAAATGAGCGACCAAAAGAGTAATTTAGCCTACATATTTATAACATCATTATAACGATACATACATGTTTTCATGATATCACAATCATAAAATTGATTCAATACTATATTCATAGCACACAATCATCTAAGCCATTGCTCCAACAATGGTATCAACAAATCACTCGAGGCACAAGGGGATCATGGGAATCCTCAATCACCTCAATCCCATTCTCACATTCCCATATGATATGATCATCTTCCCCCCATACCTGGTATGACGATCACAATGAACAAAGGAAGAGAAAAGGGTCCGGAAAGGTTGCGTCTCATGAATACTCGATCTCACAACGCTTGATTTCACGATCACAGCCCCAAAAGGTTCAAGAGCAGCAACGAGGAAGAGGGTTTGTGATGGCAGCGATGCTCTTCAAGCGACGGTGACGAAGAACGATGAACAAAGGTGCGATCTTCTTCAAGAATCCTTGGAAAGGGTTTAGGAATCCTTATTTAGAAAGAGAGAGAGGCAGTTTCTAAGAGTATTTCGAGTTAGAATATAGGTTTAGGTCGAGTCTTATGGTATAAATATGATTTAGGGTCATTATGGGGTGATTAGAAGCCAAAAAACACGTTTCTGCTACGCGCGTATTCGCGATACGGGTCACTTTTCGCGAGGCGAACCAGAGAGCTGTGAGAAGCTGTTTGCCAGATTCGTGAGACGACGTTGCCTTCGCGAGGCGAATTGATAGAAGCCGAATTGGGCCCTGACACCTGATATCAGACTTGTAGATAATTCTCTAAGCTTTCCAACGCATCCAAGATCGCCTCAATCGAACGTCTAGAACTCAAGATATGGACAAAATCGTAAAACAGGTTTCTTGGACTCGAATGCATTGACCTTTTCTAAAGGCTAAAACTACCCAAACATGAACTCAAACATAAAGAGCAAAATATAACAAGCATATATATATATATATATATATATATATATATATATATATATATATATATATATATATATATATATATATATATATATATATATATATATTAAGCAACGATTAACATATTATAATCTAAGGGTGAAAATTGGGGTGTTACAATTCCACCCTCCTTATAAAAATTTCGTCCTCGAAATTTCTATTGGATGCAACAGATAAGATAACAAGCAGGTTTCAAATCAAACAATGCACCACAACAATGTCAGACAATTCACACCAGTTAAAAGAGTTCATGCAGAGAAACATAACAGACACACAATGCACGACCTGAAGGTCGGACCGAGCTCTAATAACTCAACCTAACAGTTCGGTTAGGACCGAACTGCTCTGATACCACTAAATGTGACACCATTAACCCCAACAGACGTTTATTATATAAATATTAATTTGTGAAAGCATTCTTTGCAGAAAAAAGATATGAGTTTTACCATTAATAAACATTTTCGCAATAGTTAAGAGTATCACCATTCATAAACTCAACTTCAAATCCAATTAAATTAAACATATTGTCATAAAACGTTTACAAATTCCACATAAATAATAAATAGTTTAAATGTAACGGCCCGGACTGCTTTCAAGATTGCCGATTGTCCCCACAAACCAACACGGGTCTTTTCAGCGTGCTTTGTCCTCACTCACACGCTTTCTGGGAAACTTTCCAGAAGGTCACCCATCCCATAATTACTCCAAGTCAACCACGCTTAACTATGAAGTTCTTATGTTCTGGGCTCCCGAAAAGAAGATGCACCTTGTTTGTATAGGTAGTACAAATCAATTTTTATTAGCCTTCCTTCAACTGTACAGTCCCATACCTACACAGCCTCAGGATCCCTCTCATTCCGATGTGAATTCGGTTCATTCATGTGTCCCTTTGCCTAGAAGCCTGCCAGGAGCCGCTCCTTGTCCGTGCCTCAAGCACCGGCGATCACTCCCCGCCCTCGTCAGCCTCAGGCGTCACATTAAACAAGATAATCTCCTAACCCAATGTCACATGGATTAGAGCTAAACAAAAACCCATAAAGAAATAAATAACATGATCCAAAGCCTAAAGAACAACATCAAAGTGAAAACAACTCCTGATAGAGCATCCACAACTCCACGTAAGCTCCAATGCATTACTCCTCAATCCCTTGAGAATCATCTGTACAAATCGTACATTATACAAGAAGAGACACAAATACAAAGGGGTGAGAAGACATACTCATATACATATGTTATGGAAGTAAAATGGAAATTAAGACGAGTGCATACAAACAAATATACATATAAATACTACACACCCACAAACATGACATAATCATCTTCGTAAATCAAGTCAAATCATCTCATTTCATTTTAACATATCATCTCATTATATTTTGTAAATGTGTCACATTACAATCACAAGCAATAATGTCCCCTCGGACTCATACAACACACATTTTGAGTACCCACAAACAGGCTCTCTAGGGGCTGGGTCTCATCCACGGGCTCTTAGCGGCTGGATCCCATCTCGGGCCATTCCATGGCTGGGTCCATAAATGGGCCATTTAGAGATGAGTCCCATCTCGGGCCTTGCAGAGCTGGGCGTCACACAAGCAATCACAAATAAGTACCCATCACGGGCTCCTTAGAGCTGGGTCTCACACATAAACAATACATCACATTTCAATATAGTCACAATCATAGTTCACATACATCATCCTTAATTATAACTCAATATTCACATTTTATAATCCCAAACCTCATATAATTCATGATCAAAACATTATCATAATAACATTAACAACACTATACCACTTATAGTAACACATACATATTTATAACATCATTAAAACAATACATACATGTTTTCATGATATCACAATCATATAATTGATTCAATACTATATTCATAGCACACAATCATCTAAGCCATTGCTCCAACAATGGTATCAAGAAATCACTTAAGGCATAAGGGGATCATAGGAATCCCTAATCACCTCAATCCCATGCTCACATTCCCATATGATATGATCGTCTCCCCCCCATACTTGGTATGACAATCACAATGAATAAAGGAAGAGAAAAGGGTCCGGAAAGGTTGCGTCTCAAGAATGCTTGATCTCACAACGCTTGATTTCACGATCACAGCCCCAAAAGGTTCAAGATCAGCAGCGAGGAAGAGGGTTTGTGATGGCAGCGATGCTCTTCAAGCGATGGTGATGAAGAACGATGAACGAAGGTGCGATCTTCTTCAAGAATCCTTGGAAAGGGTTTAGGAATCCTTGTTTAGAGAGAGAGAGGCAGTTTCTAAGAGTATTTCGAGTTAGAATATAGGTTTAGGTCAAATCTTATAGTATAAATATGAGTTAGGGTCATTATGGGCTGATTAGAAGCCCAAAAACACGTTTCTGATGCGCGTGTATTCGCGATGCGAGTCACTTTTCGCGAGGCGAACCAGAGAGCTGTGAGAAGCTGTTTGCCAGATTCGCGAGGTGAACTGATAGAAGCCGAGTTGGGCCCTGACACCTGAAATCAGACTTTTAGATAATTCTCTAAGCTTTCCAACGCATCCAAGATCGCCTCAATCGGACGTCTAGAAATCAAGATATGGACAAAACCGTAAAATAGGTTTCTTGGACTCGAATGCATTGACCTTTTCTGAAGGCTAAAACTATCCAAACATAAACTCATACATAAAGAGCAAATATAACAAGCATATATGAATATATATATATATATATATATATATAAAAGCAATGATTAACATATTATAATCTAAGGGTGAAAATTGGGGTGTTACAAACTGACTCTCAGCTCGTGGCCTCGCAGATAAAAGGAGAGTACCAAGAACAGGAGCCACTACTATCGAGATACCTGCGGAAAGTGAAGGAGGAAATGGCCCAGTTCGACCAAGTCCAAGTGGAACATGTCCCAAGAGAACAAAACGCCTGGGCTGACATTCTATCAAAGTTGGCCAACACAAAGAATCTCAGGATAAACCGCTCAATCATCCAGGCTAATCTCCACCGACCTAGCATTGCCAAAGAAGTCCTGTCAATTAAAGCTCGGGAAGGGTCATATGCTACTGAGCCCGACTGGAGACGGCCCATCCCGGAGTATTTACACAACAAATTCCAACTAAAAGACGACAAGGAGCTGAAAAGCATAGCACGAAAGGCAGCCAGGTACACCCTGCACAATAAGCAACTTTACCTAAGAGGTTTCTCCACCCCTCTCCAGAAGTGTATACCAAATCACCACGCGGCGTATGTGCTGGTGGAAATATATGAAGGAAGCTGCGAACGACACATAGGAGGAAGGGCGTTGGAAAAGCAAGTGCTCCAGGCCGGGTACTATTGGCTAACCCTCCGTGTTGATGCCTCTGATTATGTCAAAAGGTGCGAGCAATGTCAACTCCATGCAGACTTGCGCCAAGCCCCTCCAGAAACGTTAAATGCCACAACAACACCATGGCGCTTTTTCCATTGGGGAATTAACATACTTGGGCCCTTTCCCACAATGCCGGGCCAACTGAAATTCCTGATTGTGGCGGTTGACTATTTCACAAAATGAATTGAGGCCGAACCACTGGCACAGATCACCTCAGCCAGGATCCATAAGCTCACATACAAGAACATCATCACCAGGTTCGGAATCCCGTAGTCCATAATGACTGATAACGGGATGCAGTTCACGGACCGAAAACTCCAGGAGTTACTGTCCGGATCGCACATCAAGCAGCATTTCACCGTTATGGAGCACCCACAAACGAATGACCAAGTTGATGCCACGAACAAAGTAATCCTTAAAGGGCTCAAAACTAGATTGGACCAGGCTAAAGGATAATGGGTGGAGCAATTGGTCCATGTACGATGGAGTTACAGAACAACCTCAGACAGCATGACCAATGAGACCCCCTTTAGCCTGGTGTTCGGGTGTGAGGCTGTTATTCCGATAGAGGTGGGAGAACCGTCCTGGCGCCAAGAGAATTTCCAACAAAAGCAAAACGAACAATCGCTACGAGAAGACCTGGACATGATATAAGAAACAAGAGAAATGACATGCATAAGGGAGGCCTCCCTCAAGCAGAAGATTGTGGCAAGATACAACACTAAGGTAATCCTAAGACAATTCGGGGTAGGAGGTTTGGTACTTAGATGGGCGGACGTCAGAAACAAAAATGCCACCCAGGGAAAGCTGGCACCTAATTGTGAAGGGCTGTATCCAGTGGTTGAGAGCACAGGCAAGGGGGCTTACGCTCTCGAAACTTTATCAGGCAGCAAAATTCTGCGATACTGGAACATGACAAAATTAAGGAAGTATTTTGTTGAAGAAAGCAAAGTATGATGTATCAACCCTTATGAATGAACAAAGATGTCATTTTGGTCGGTCCAAATATCAGCTTTAGGGTGAAACTGTACAAGTCTTTGAACTTGACCAGTCCTGACGGGCAACATGAGTGAAACGACCGTAGTTTTCACTCGGTCGGTCCAAATATTAGTTCTGGGGCGAAACGATACAAGTCTTTGGACTTGACCGGTCCTGATGGGCAACATGGGCAAAACAATCGTATTTTTCACTTGGTCGGTCCAAATATCAGCTCCGGGGCGAAACAGTACAAGTCTTTGAACTTGAGTGGTCCTGACGAGCAACATAGGCGAAACAACCGTAGTTTTTACTAGGTCAGTCCACATATTTGCTCCGAGGCGAAATGGTACAAGTCTTTGAACTTGACCGGTCCTGACGGGCAACATGGGCGAAACGATCATAGTTTTCACTTAGTCGGTCCAAGTATCATCTCCGAGGCGAAACAGTACAAGCTATTGAACTTGATCGGTCCTGACGAGCAAAATGGACGAAATGACTATGGTCTTCACCCGATCAGTCCAAATACCAGCCCCGGGGCGAAACGGTGCACGTCTTTGGAAGTCACTAGTCCTAATGGGCAAGACAACTGAACGCGATCACTATAAAAAATCGAACGGGTCCCCACAGTGAAAAAGTATAAACGGTAGCAACAAAAGTAGAAAATAATCAAACGTACACAAATAAGATCCAATAGAAACATCTCATTTTATTAATGAACCATCCTTATTACAATAAGTACAACGAATGAGATAAAAAAAATAAAAGCATAAAAAGGTGTTAAACGCATGGCTCCCTACGGACAAGGCTAAGCCGCACCTCGGTGGTCGTATCTGAACTTCCGGAGGTGAGACAAAGCCTCGTCAAAGGAAATCCCTCTCTAAGGATTCCTTGCAACCGGGACCAACCCCGATGGAGCAGAATGGCGGTTACCGGCTATTGATCAAGGGAGAGCAAAGAGCAGGTTCGTATTGCAAAACCTGCCCCTGCTCCAAAGACCTTGACCCGTACGACCGACAGCCCTGTACAACCAGGAAGGATGGGTTGGAGGAAAATATAATAATAGGGATTGAACAAGGAGTGCAAGGGACACACTCCCAGAAATGTCCGGTCGAAGAGGAGCTAAATTGTCGATTCCTCCTTGAAAAACATTGTTGGGAATAAAACAGGACCGCACACCCCTTGAAAAGGATGGCACGATCAAGTAAAAGGGAACAATCATGGAGAAGGCCAAGTTTGCACTTACAAAAGAGGAAAACCAGCGACCTGGGTCAAGGAAAATGGCGAAAGACTCCCTGCCAGGCCAAGTTAATCAAAACACCTAGTTTTCCTCCCAAGCAAGGGAGGAACTAGCAACCCCTAAGGCTACCCTCGTGCCCTCGTTGCAAGAAGCGAGACAAAGAGACATCACGAATCTCGTCGCTACTCACCCCTTGTGTCGTGAATAACATCACTACTCAAAAATAGTATTACCATTAATACAAAGTCCTTAAAGAAAGGTAACAACAGAGGCAAAGCCCCGACGCTCTGACAGAAGATAGGGAAAAATCAAAAGCATGGTTACCCAAATTGTAACAAGCAAAAAGAAGGGATAAAGACGAAGGAAGAAAAGAAGCCTATTTATAGGTGCCAAAGCCTCCACACTTAACAATGGAGAATTTGAAGAAGCACTAAAAGGGACAGAGTTACGAAGGGAATAAAGTCTGAAAATAGTAGAAAAATCCCTCGTAAAATGCTTTTTCAAAGAATAGGCATTTTCCCAAGGCACATTGAAGAGACGAGAAGAGAAGCGTGAAAAGACTATCCACTGACCCCATCAAGATAGGACAGTCCCTCAAAGATTATGCCAGGACGGGAAAGATACGAGAGGCAGACACATAAAGAGTCAATGCAAAACTCATACAAATATTTTAAAATATGAGCCCATTACAAACCAAGTCCCATTACAAAGGTCATTAAAAAAATCCCACCACTACTACGAAAGCAAAGCAAACATGAACTATTGCGGAAGCTCTTCCGGGTTTGACACTGTCTCATTATTCTATTCGCTCCCCTGGCTTGGTTCCTCTACAAGCGGCTGGGCAGCTTTCATAGGCGAGCCCCCTGGCACCAAAGTAGCCGAACTAGGAGGACCCAAAGGGACCATGATGCGTTCCCCGAAACCCAACACCTCCATTAAACGACCATCGTCAACGGTTTGCGTCACGACTAGTAAGTCCGTACAGAGGGGAACAACTGGATTTAAAAGCCAAATCTGGCTTATTGCATTCTGAGAGGATGACACTGCAACTTCGTGGAACTAGCCAATATACTTCTCAGCCTCTCCTTTTCAATGCTCCAATTTGCTATTTACCCGGCTGAGATCCTGTAATGTCGAGTCACGAGCATCCTGGACCTTCTTGAGTTCTTCATCATCCCTCTCAGAAAACACCAAGGCCGACTGCAACTCACAATCCTTGTTCTTGCAGGCGTCCTCCGCATCCAGGCGAGCCTGGTCGGCTTTAGCAGCAACGTCTTTGACGGCGTTGATCTTCTTTTCATGCTCCGCAAGGACGGCCGAAGAGTTAGCCTGAACTGTCTCGAGCTCCTCAGATAAAGTGTCGTACTACGTCTATTAGGAGTTGCTGGTCTCCAGGAAATGAAGCATAGTCACGGCAGTACAGAGATGAGTCTTGGTCAATGTAACCAACTGCTTTGGTGTAGCCGACTTGAATGCAGAATAATCTCGGTTGGGCGAAAGAAGGGTGGTGTTGACTCCCTGAAGATACTGACTATTCGCAAACTGAGTGGAAGAATTGGCCGGGACAGGGCGAGGATTCAGCCGAGGAGACTTATCCTAAGCTTGCTCAATGGATGATTGATTCTTCTGATCAACAACGCTGCATTTATGGGAGATCAAAGATGGCACCCTAGAAGTCCCCCGTAGATAGAGCCAATGATGAAGTTTCGAAGATGGGGAGGGCGTAGACCTAGGCGGCTCTTGAACAGACGGCCTGGAGGATCCCTCAACAGCCGCCACTGGTTTCTTCCAGGCCAAAGCCACCAACATTGCATTAGCGGGCGCCATCTCTTCTTCACAAAGACAAAAGAAACAGCCAGACGGTTAGTTACAAGAAAAAGGAAGAACAACAACAAAATAAATGGAAAACTACCTAGCTTACTATTGGCATCTATCGAAGTAAGAAGCTCATGACAGGGAAGAGGACTAGACACTTAGTCCCAGCCTATCATATATTGGACCGTACGCAGTCCGTTAGGACTTAATGCATCCTCTGGCACTGTGTACGAGGAAGACTTCTGGCCAACTCCCGCGTTACTCCAATAAAGGGGGAATAGGGTAGAACCATCCCCCTTATCAAAGAAGGGTGCTACATGGGACGGAACACAAATACGAACAAAGTCATTTTTAAACCCCTTGAAAGGAAGAAAAATACCAAGCCCACTTCGGGACGCTACAGTCACCCATCCGTGACGACCGATCTCCTTCTCGGACTTATTGGCGGAATGGCTGACTTGGAAAAGATGAAAACACGTCCCAACCGTACAAAGAAGATCTCAGGATACATAGATAATCTCAAAGCACGGACGAAACCCTAGAAATTTGGGTGGAGTTGGGAAGGCACCCCTTGAAGAAAGTCGATGACACCCATTTGAGAAAGGAGTAAAATGAAGACGGACTCCGAGCTCTATGAAAATGGCTCGATACATATAAAAGGACCGACTTTCATCCACAGCAAAACGATCAGAGCAAACCCTTTCGTCACCAAAAGGAAGCACGATCTCATAATTTTGCTCCTCCTCCTCAGTCTCCTCCACGACAACTACGAGTCCGCCCAGAAGACGCGTCTTCCAAGTGACACCCAAGCACCTCCCGGTCCACCCAAGGATAGAGCTCAGCATCTGGCGGCTGGGGATGCGATTCAATATCCCTAATGTCAAACTTCCTGTTTGTAACATCCCAAAATCCATGTATCTGTCTTTTAACTGTATGTGTGAATAACTTGACTGAGAACACAATCTGATTAATAATAATCGTAAAAATAGTTAATAATTGGAAATTCATGTTTGAATTTCAATTATGAGCTTAATGATCATAAGATATTGTTTTGAGCCTGTTACGTTGTTTTGAGTCGGAGCCAATAAAAATATTATTATTTTAATCGGGATCGCTTTACCTTGGGAAGCGTGCCAGAGCCGGGGAGTAATTAGGCCCGGGATCGGGAGGTTACTATGGCCCAGAGTTGGGAGAAGTTGAGACTGCTTATTACGTTTCATGAGGAGGTATCTTTTATCCTTTCATGACAACTTTCACCTTTGTCAACTTTTTCTTTTATGGAAAAAGCCAAACCACCCACTTTAGGTTAATCTCTACAACTTTGAATACGGTGTCAACACCTATGTACTTCATCAAATCTTGGCCCTTCATTCCTTACACAATTTCCTATTAACTTTAACTTGAAATTGGTGATAAGTCACCAAGGTTATTCGGCCATTCTATGTCAAAAACACCAATCCACTTTCATTTCTCATCTTCTAAAGACCAAACACACCATTTCTTAAATTTTTGAAAAATCCTCTCTTCTCTCTCTTCATCATATATTCGGTTCTTCACCCTAGATCTCTAACCAAATTTTTTTCTTCAATTCTAAAACCATACTTCACCTTGTCTTGATCTAAGGATCAAATTTGGTGAAGGAAGTTTCTTGATTTGGAGAAGTTGTTCTTCAACCTCAAGAACACCATCCAAAACCTAGGAGTTGTTCTTGTGTTGGTAAGCTTCTAGATCCTTTTCCTTTTCATTTCCTTACTTATTAATTTGAGTAATCATCTTCTAGTTCGTCTTTTTATGAAAACAAGTTCAAGATCTCACCTATTTCTCTCCTCTAGGTTCGACCTTCTCTTTGTTTTGAAGGCTTAGAGTTTCCTTTCACTTAAACCTCTTCATTAAAGGTATGTGGGAGTGAACCTCTTCACACCAAAATTGGTGGAGGATAAAAATGGTTGTTTATCTTTTGTTTGGGTGAAACCCTAGCTTGGGTTCGCTACTTTCTTGGTGAAGTTCTCTTTGAGAACAAGTTTATAATAATGTTTCTATGCTTAGAATATGTGTATGATGATGTATGCTTGGATGGGAAAATGTTTTCTTGTATGTTGAAAACCATACTTTGATCTCTAGATCAAGTAAGGATTTTTATGTTTGTTTATGGTTGAATGATGTATGATTATTGTTCATCATAATATTGTGATCATTTTGAGCTATTTCTTGACAAGTTAGTGAAGCAAAATCTTCACATCCCCTAAGTGATGGTATTCAGCCATGGTTAGTAAAAAGAGGAAGAACATGAGTTTGTTCTTGAACTTCAATGTTTTGAGAGCTAATAAGTGTTTTAGTAACTTGTATTTCAAAACAAACAAGAAGTGATTTTGATCCAAAGATCAATTAGGGTTTCGGCCTTAAGTGTTTTTAACTAAGGTGAAAATGTGTTTTACTTTAGTCATAGTTCATTCAATTAAGTAAGTGTTTTAAAAATAAAATAGTGAAAGTAACTTCATGAAAGTAAAATTAATACGAAGTTACCTTAGGTTTAGTAGGATGTCACATTCTTTTAAAACTAAGTTAACATTCAATCCACAAAGTATAAGAGGACTTTGTCCTCAAGTTTGAATTAATTGAATCATTGTTTGAAAACTAAATGAAAGTTCCTTTTGTTTTATGCTAACTTAGATCACGGTTTTACACTAAGTTAGTGAAAAAAAACCTTTTCAAATTAGGTGAGGTACTTTAATTCAATCAAGTAACCAAGTTCTTTTATATCAAATGAGTTTTCAATTGGAAAGGTTTTGCTTTACAAAGTCTTGAATCGAGAATTTTCAACTCAAATCGCAAAGTTTACGCATGAAAACCTAAGTTAAGTAATTAACTTAGAGTATAAGAAAAGAGATAATTAAGTATAGCATATGGTAGAACAAGACCATACACTATACCATTGACGACTTAGTTCATCAATGACTTCATAAGACTTAAGGGAATCAATACTTATTTCATTACTTGGAACTCAAGGAATTAATACCTTAGAAAGGATCAAAGACTTATCTAAGAGGATTCTCAATCTTTCTTCATAACACTTAGGACTTGAGATGTAATTCATAAGACACAACACAAACATGAAACGTTTTGGGTTTGAAACAGTAGTTCGATAACGAACCGGTGATTCGGATTCAAGAAAGTCATTCAATTGTTTCAGTCTTGTGATGAGTTGATCCCGGAGGGATCACGAAATTTATCCGATGGATAAAAGTTTTATAATACAAACACGTATATAGTTCCTAAGGAAGAGAACCTTAGTGAGCCTTGAGGTTTATCCAGTGGATAGACATTACTTTATCGCATTTGCTTTGTGTAAGCATCGCCATTTCATTGCATGAGTTTGTAAGGCCTTGAGCCTAGGAGTTGAGCTTACACCTTGATGTGGGTGCAAATCTTACGGCGACGATCTTAAATAGTCTTGGAGGTATCAGGGTTGGAAAGGATGACATGTGACCAGTTGGTAGCTCTTCTGTGTCGTGGCGAATCCGAGCAATACACTGATATCCTCGACTAGATGTCGTACTTTTCATGTTTGGTGTAGAGTGTTTCCGTAAAAGCCAGATACATGCACGTTACGAATGTTGTAGCATCCTGCCCAAGGCTGACGTGCACGGAACATGTCCTCCCATTCACTCTCTCCGATGTTTTGTTAGCTCCATGGAGTAGGGGTTAAATTTTACCCTTTGTGGCATATGCCATTGAGTCATGCACATCGCATTGCATTGCATGGCTGCTGATGAGTACATTTACGTGATATGCATCGTTATCCTGTTTTTGCAGATGTTTCATGCTGTTAATTGATTAAATGATATACGTTGAGATGTTTAGTATACATGATGGGCATGTTGTTACTTGGTGTGTCGTCCCATTTTTACTTCTACTATTTTGCTGTGTTGATGGTCGGGAATCTCACCCATATCTGTATCTGTTCTCTGCTGGTGTTGCTGTTTCTGCTTGAGAAGATGGGCGTGACGACGACTCAGCTCAACGTCTACCTTGAGTCCGAAAGGGGACTCCTTATGTTATTTTGTTTTGGCCAGGCTATGTCCAGTCGTCAGTTGTATCTTTTAAGGAGCTGCATCTCTTAGTACCTATTTATGTACCTATTTTACAGTTAGGCTTGGGCCTATGTCTGTACACAGTATTGTTTATATTTCTGCACCTTATTTCTGTTTGACCTTTAGAAATGCATGATGAACCTAAGTTTAATTATTAGTACTCATATTACAAATCTCATTTCATCGTAATTATGAAAACAAAAAAAAAACCTGTATTTTTCCGCATTAATATTATTTTCAGCCTTATAATTGTTCGGGAATGTGACATTCGGGAAAGGGTGTTACACTATTACCCATATAATCGTCCTGAAATAGAAGAAGAGTCGGAATCAGAGGAGGAACAAGAAGGTGACCCTATCCCTACCTCCCGCAGAACGTCCTCCCAGTGAGGCATGGAGCTGACCCTTGGGCGAATTTGTGGGGGACCCAAAGGCCTGGGAGATGGGGTAGAAACCCCGAACCTCACCAAGGATCCAGACCCCCGCCGCGCTGAAGACATTACTTGGATGTCCCTCCGTTGAGGCACCAAGTGAACCACCGTACGATGGCAACGATGACGAGAAAAGAAAGGGGGAGGATTTGACAGAATCTCTACATCAGAATCACTATCCTCCTCCCCCGACTGACTCAATCTCACCATACTCACCCTAAATAAAAACGACAAGTAAGAGCGAAAAAAAATACCTGAAGAAAATGATGAACGGGATGAAGCGAAACAGATAGCAAGCATGCGAAGATGGCAAAGCAAAGAAGGCAAATAACGAACAGGGACCAGAAAAGGTAAAAATGCAAGTAAACAAAAATGGAAGGCTCTCCAGCACTTATAGCATCAAAACGTCAGCAAACGTGGCACGGGAAACGAGACAACGCAAAGTCTTGAAATGACATGAAGTTTTGAAACAGCAGCAGCCCTTGGGAATAGCGTGCAATGATTTAAAATTAAAGGCACATGCAAAGATTTAATGATCCAAAAGGTGCGACCCGAAGGGAGAATTTCATGACCCGACACTTGTCCACGTGGACAAGCACTGACCCAGGGGCAACTGTTTTAGGCCAGATCTAAAGATCAGGCCCAAATACAGACCCATGGTTGGGATTTCGCCTTCTGCCGAGCTTGCCAATCAACCGCAGCCAAAGTCAATACGTTGACGACATCAGTAGGTAGCATAGGCCTACGCCCCATAGGGATATGGCCACCTATTACCTTCGTGGTGCCTCCAGTAAAGGCCACCCCTAAATCACACTAATCACCTGTCTTCGCCGCCCAAAATCTCGCTGACCTCAGTATCCACTGCGTCACACAGCAAGGGGGACCATTCCCAGAATGACAGACGCCCATTCCTCTTTTACTTAGGGCACCACTATAAAGTGTCATAAGACCCAAGAATCCAAGTAAGTTCTCATTCTCTTCTAAATGTATAGCCTGCAACCCTCTTTGCTGACTTAGGCTTCAACGTGTCTTTGCAGGTAACCCCCCCATTTGGTCCAACCAAAGGAGCAATCCAGAACGACCTTAGAAGGAAGGTTCCAATATTAGACTTGATGAATCAACTTGGGCCTGCACACCAAAGACCATGAAGATATTGTTTTGGCTTACACCAGAATAGGAATCAAACCAAATTTGTCAACTGCATGATCGGGACATATGACTCTTTGATTCTTACTCTTTTATGTTGTGCATGGAGTAGTTTTTGAACTGTTAAGAGTCCTAGGATGTGATTATTTTTCGTGAATGGGACATGATGACTGCTAGATATATATATGTTAAGCTAAGCGTGTAATTTGTTAATGAGGAGAATTAGCATATAAAAGGAGTACGATGAGTTCAATGTCATAAAAGTAGAGGGTACTGAGCCCGAAAGTATGGGGGATACAACAATGTATGTGTGTATATTGATTGTAATGTAAGATTGATTTGGTTTGTTCCTAATCTAACTTGAAGCGTACGATTGAGTGTTTGCTTTTTAATCCTTTTTAGAAGGTGGGGGTAATTAACATTATAATGCTTAAGTTAGAAATTTTTTAATGAAATTATTGGAAAAAAATAGTGAGAGTACAAGACATTTTTATAAATTTGACTTATTTATACTGATCATTAGATTATATATCTATTCAACCGCGGAACCACAAAATTTATAGTCTCTCTACTGTAGTTATTTCCATGAAGTTTGAATATATAGATATCATCTTATTTTAAAGTTACGTCATATTCGTATTGTGTAACATGATAAATTTTGCTTTGTTTACTTATTTTTGCCATTATTGTGCAGGTCAAATAATAAAACTGTGATATTTTTTAGTGATGTGCAGCATATAATAGTTGGAGATTGTGATGCCAACATAATTGGGATAATTCTCTCCATCGTGATGTTTTTATATGCTACTCTAATTTAGTATTCTATTAGATCAAAATTGTATATGGGTTAGAGTATCCCTTGTACTCTTTTTAATATATTTTTTGCTTATAAAAAAAGAGTTTAATTGTTATGTACCGTCAGTATAAAGTTTTTTACACTGTCAACCAATCAGAAATCATGGTATAAGTAATTTTTAAGGTAATTAGGATAAAAGTCAAATATTTTAACTTATGTGACAATTTCTGATTGGTTAACATTGTAAAAAATCTTTACATCGACCGTATATACCAATTAAATCTATAAAAAAATCTTACACTTATTATTACTTTGTATATCTCAAAAGAAAAATAAATCTTTTTATAGTATCCTTTTTTACTTGAGAAGTGGGGCAGAGAGGGGTATGAAGTAAAGTGACACATTTATATATATTACTTTTATATTTTTATAATTTTATTATTTGATTAGAGATAGTCTTATATTATTATTTTTATGCTTATTCTCTAATTTAATATATACTTATATTATATATTTATATATCTTATGTGAGAAAGAAAAGGAACGTGTAACTAATATTTTCTATATATATGGCGTATGTAATACACGTTTAAACTAAAAGTCATTGCTGTTAGGAGAAAAGGAGAGGGGCTATCATTGTTTAATGTTAGGTTAAGTTTAGGCTTGAAGATTACTTAAAAGTTGTGGTTAAACAATTAATATCAGTGTGTAGCAAGAGTAGAATGGTTCTTTCGGCAATGATTGGATTATGAGATAATGTGTTAGCACTAGTGCAAAATATGGATTCTACAACAGGTTTCTAGATCGGTTGAAAAGGAACCGATTTAAAAAAAGAGACGGTGGCAATTTTGAAAATAAGTTCAAAATTATTTACATCGGTTCATAAAGAAACCGATGTATAAAACATTTAACATCGGTTACATATTTCAACCGATGAAAACAATTTAAATAAAAAACTATTTATTTATTCCCGCCAAGTATTTACATCGGTTATTACACAACCGATCTCATTAGTAAACTTTCAAACTCGGTTATTTGACAACCGATCTCATTATTAAACTTTCAAAATCGGTTCTATTAACTAACCGATTTCAAATCTTCATTACACCCATTTCTCCAACGTTCTTTCATATCTTTCCCTCCTCACTGTTTGCCCTCTCTCTCGTTTGCTCCTTCTCCTTCATCCTTCACCACCGTAACCTAGCACCATCCTTCATCCTTCTCCTTCTCCTCACATTTCGTTGCTGCTCCTTCATCGCTGATACACTGCCCAGGTGCTTCACCCTCTCCTCTGAACCTTTGTACCAAACTTTGCCCACGGCTTCACCTCTGAGGTGAGTTTGTTTACATTTATTTTTTCGTTTTTGGCTTTAGGTTTTATGATATTATAGTTTATTCGTAATGGCTTTATTTTTTCGTTTCGTTTTTGGCTTATAGTTTATTTTCAATTCTACTTAGGACAAGGCAGCACCTGTTGCTACTCCAGAAAAGCCACCTGAAGAAGATCTGAATCCATTCTTGATATTCCCTAACCCGGAGGAAAATTTGAAGGTACGTATCTAATATCCTTATTTTGATTATTAATTGCTTCCCCATTCTATTCTGTTGAACCCAATGCTTCACTCTGTTAGTGTGCTCATGTCATATGGAGTCGTTTCCAGTCTTGCTCATGACATTTATATGAGTGTTTCCATGCAGTGGTCTGCTTAGTAAACTGAGTGAAACTTCCATGCAGTTCTCTTTCTTTCTCTCTACATTTTTGTTGTTGTCTGCTACCTGTTACTTTGGTTTTGCTATGTAACTTGATTAGTTTTACAGTATGCATATGGCATGTAACTTGATTAGTTTTACAATATCGCATGTAACTTGGCAGGAAATCCATACGTGACATTCTAATGAAGAAAAACACTTCTCCTTCTGATTAGATTTTCTTATGAAATTAAAGGGAGAAAGGAAGAGAAAAAGTATTAATGTATTAGAATTTACTATTTACTTTGAAAATGTGGTTGATTCAACTTGAGTAAATATGCAAGGAAACATAAAACTATAAACTACAAATTTTTTTGACTAATTTAAAGAAAGGTGATGCGCTAATTTAGAGCTGGCAGTGATATCTAGGCAAGCATAGAGGAGACCATGGTCCAATCAAGCCCATTATAAGCTATTAAGTCAATTCTGGATGATAAAAGCAATTGTGCATATCCACTGACGCAATTTTTCACAGCCGGGACCTTTCATGCTTCTTGCATTTAAGCAAAAAAACCTGCGCATCCTCTAAGTTGTCCTCTAGACATAGCACCTTGTTTTCACCATTTCCTTTTGTCTCTTGAGCACCAGGACAACAAACATTCTCAATTTCGACACTTTCTATATCCCCCAGAGGAACATTATGGAGATATGCATTGATAGTGAAATGCTTTGCATGACAGTTGTCTCATTATGGTGCACGTAAGTTATGTTATTTCAACTAATTAATTTGTAAGTTAACTAATTAAGTTTTTAACTATTATAACTAATATTTATTTCAATATCTTAGGTATCTGCATCGCCTGTGTATTGATAGGGGTAACCTCCATCTTTATGGATTCCTTGACCCTCAACTAATTCAGGGTGAGACACTTAGGTCAAATGAGATTACTGCGTACATGCGAAGTGTGCTTGATGAAGGCAAAAAACAGTTCTACCTAGCACCTTACCTCCATCTGTAAGTACAAGTTTTACTAGTGATTTATAATTATCTGTGACTTGTCTCTAACTGTTTCCAAATGCAGTAAACATTGGCAATTATTGATCATCTGTCGTGGTATGAGTGTTGTGGTCTTCTTTTGTTCGTTGGGAAGGAAGCCGACGAAAGAAATCAAGCTTATTGTTGAAACGTAAGCTTTTAATTAATTTAATTTGTACTATATTTGCTTTATTAATTACTCTGAAATATATAACATACTTTAAATTCATATTTTCTTAATTATGATAGAGCTATGAACGCAAGTCGTGTTTTGGATGGTGGTAGGCCTAGGCCTATTAGGTGGATTTACCCTAATGTAAGTAATTTATTAATTAGTACCCGAGATTCAATTGCAGTGTAAAATAGTTACTATTATGTTTTTACTCATTATATATTCAAATTGTGTATTCATTTGTAGTGTCATAGGCAACGTGGCGGCTGGGAGTGCAGATATTATGTCATGAAGTGGATGTTCAACATTGTCTCCGCGAGTATTACAGATCGATGGAAGGAGGTAATTAACTAATAACATTTGTAAATAGTTATAGATTAATTATGTATAGTTATAGTTGATTAGTTATAATTAATGTGCAGATTTTCGACAATCCGGAAGCATTCTCTGAAGAGGACATTAAGGACATCAAGGAGCGTTGGGCAAACTTCTTTCTTGAGATGACTTCTGAACATTAATTTATGGATGACATTTTATTTCTTTAATTTGTTTAATTTGTTATATTTCTTTGTTGTTTCTTTGTTATGTATTAATTTAATTAATTAGTTTGAATTTATTACATTATATAATTAGTTGAGTTTGTTGAATCAAAAGCTGACTTTTGCATAATCAATAAAGTATAGTTTGGCTTACTTAGTATATATAGTGATTTGGATTCTGTTAATGTTGGGATTCTATTTTGGCTGGGATTGTTCTGGTTGTACATATATGAAACAGGGTTAAGGATTGTCACTGGTTTAAAACAGAGTATTAAAAAAAAAATTGGACTATCAACATCGGTTACAATAGAGAACCGATGTTGAACTATCAATTTCAATCGGTTCTGAGTTACAACCGATGTGAAAATATACTTTAAACATCGGTTACACGACCAAACCGATGTTGAATTATAACTTTCAACATCGGTTCTATATTATAACCGATGTTAAAAGATCTTTTTCAATAATTATTAATCTGTTGAATGAGAACTTTCAAAATCGGTTTTGTTTATAACCGATGTTGAAAGTTAACTTTCAACATCGGTTAAAAATCGATGTTAAAAGGTCTTACATTCTACATCATCTGTTTCAACATCGGTTCCATAACCGATTTAGAATGATATTTTTAACCGATGTTAAACATGTTTATTGCACTAGTGTAGTTTGCTTTGTTCTTTATTTTTTACCCAACTTTTTATTCTATTTGCAACCAATAAAGAGAAAAGAAAATTGAAAAATACCCCTTAGCGAATATAGCAGCAATTTTGGTGTGTCAAAAAAAAAAAAAAAAGCAGCAATTGTGGTAACAGAAAAGTTTAGATACATATCAATAAAAAGTGACGTATATATCACATCTATATATGTAATATAATTTCAATTTTTTTTTTGACTCAATAATATAATTTCAATTTGAATAGAGTTATATAAAGGGTTTTTTGTTGCAATAATCATAATTTTTATTTTATTTACCACAATACTCATCCTACAAGATTATGTACTAATTTTTGTGTCAAAAAAAAAAGATTATGTACTAATATCATAAATTGGTATCTTTGAGAAGGTCTGGCTGCAATTGCCGACTTCTCACTTACCAAATTTTTTATTCTCTTTTTATTATACAAGGGAAGTCGGCTTTAGAGCCTGAACCTTCCTTGTTCCTTTTTTTTTGTTAATTAAAATATTTAATTATGTTTTACCAACGAAGAGTTGGTCGAGTGGTAAATATCTTGACCCATAAGGAAGAGGACACAAGTTTGAATGCTGGTGTCGATACTTTAGTTGAGAAGTTACGAAAATCGAGGGTTAATTTCCTTCTCTAAACAGTGTTGACCTAGGATTAATTTAATAGTCGGTCCAAAGGACCGAAGCTTTTGGGGATATCCCAGGATATCACTAGGGAGCCAAATGCTCTAATTATGGTGGTTCATAAAAAAAATATTTAATTATGTTTTAGCGTTTAGGATATGGATTTAGGGTTTAGGTGTTAGGATTTCGAGATAAAATTGTATACTTTTAGTGTAAAAATATGATCAAATTGTATTATATTAATATAAAAAAGTAATTGATATATTTTTGTACACTAATATCTTAATTAAAAAGTATTTCAATTTATAAATAACACAACAATATTAATACTGAAATTTGTAAGTGCCATACAAATTCAAATATTAAATCAAAATTAATCTCCTAATTAAATGGTGAGCAGTCTTACATCGTGCAGATGCCTGTTGCATGCAGGAAGTTGACGGCGTTGCCTACCTTGCCTTTGTTGTTTTGTACCATAATCCAGAAATGCAGAGAGATCCTCGAGGTTGTCGTAAATCTACCCACATTTGTAATGAGATGGAACTTAGAGAAAAAGGTCATCCGAAAAGATGTTGATTGTGTCGAAACGATGGTCATAATAAAAATAAGTGTCCTAATCGTAGTGCAACTTCTAGACAAGTCTAGCACCAACACTAGTTTTTTTTATTATAACTTTGTTTTTCAGTGCAACAGTTTGCATTGGTTAGTTTAAAGGTGTTTGAATTTTGTATTTCAAATTTTCAGTGGATTTGTATTATTAATTTGTTTAAATTTAATATTCTTAATTAAGATATATTACTTTATAGAAAATTATCAATTAATTTTTGACACTGATATAATACAATTTGATCATATTTTTACACTAAAAAAACACCATCTAAACCCTAAACCGTAACCCTAACTCTAAACACTAAAACACAATTAAAAGATTTAATAAACAAAAGTACAGTTAAAAATTTTAATAAAAAAAAAACTAAAGGGAAAAAGGTTCATGCTTGAAAGCCAAATTTCACTAATGAGAGTAGTCAACATTTGCAGCCAGACCTTCTCAAAGTCACCAAGATGAAGAGTATATTGGTGTAACACCCCTAAATCTAGAGCTGTCAAAGTGAGCCAACCCGTCTCACCTGGGATGGCCCACCATGGGTTGGTCAAAAAGTGAGCCAATCTAACCCGGCTCACTTTCTGGTGAGCCAAGAAATAACCAACCCGACTCAACCCACCACGGGTTGATGGGTTAAACGGGTTGGCTTACTTAAATTTAAACTAAAAAAATAAAAAATGCAGAAAAATAAAAAAAGTTTTGCAAGACCAAAATCTCCAATTTTTGGAGTCAAACTTAAATAAGACTCACATCTAAGTACATGCTTAAATTGTTCTTATATTTACCAATCAAAGAACTCGTAAGGTTATTGTTCTCCAGAAATTCCTTCACCAATATTCGATGACAACTCCTCAACACAACAGCCAATTAGTTCCCCATTTCAGTCATAAACTCATGGCATTGGAACAAAGAAATTTACGCAAAACTTCCACAAGATGGTGTTGGCCTATAGGGAAGGAGGGGGAAAATGCAACAGAGAATCAGAGATGGTGTTGGTAGATGGTGTTGGCCAGAGTGGTGCTATGTGATCACGATGTGGCAACCAACGGCGACACAACGACGAGCGGTGACGCAACAAGGTGACGACGCCGACCAGTGGTGGTTGAGAAGAGAAGACTGTGTTGCGACTTGCGGTCTAACTGACAAGAGAAATGTGGTCTCTGGGTTAACGTTTAGGACTGTAGAGGCTTTTGGGCCTTTTCTTTTGGGTTGCAACATTCATTTTTTTTTTAATATTAAAAAAGGTGGGTCAACTCGGCTCAACCTGACTCGAACCCGTTTAACCCCTCGGGTTAAGTGAGCCGGGTCAAAACAACTTGGGATCAAAGTGAACCTACTTTTTACCAACCCAACCCATCAGTGAGCCGGGTTGGGCCGGGTTGGGCCGGGTTGGCTCACGGACCTGAACCCATATCGACAACTCTACCTAAAACTGTATCTGTCGTTTTCTGTCTTTTAGTGAATCTATTATGAATAAATTGTCTGATAACCCTAATTCGGTTAAAGTAAATTAATAAATGAAAGTTGATGATTAGAATTTAATAGGGAATTCAAAACTCATATTAAAATCATAAAACACTGTTTGTGTTATATCTATGTTTTTATCACAGACCGGTAAAAATATTATTATTTTAATCGCGTTTGTGAAGTTTCGGGATTTGGGCACGAGACCTGGAGATATCCTAGCCAGAACCCTAAGTCATAGAATTACGAGCCAAACTAAGATTCTAACTATGCAATAAATCTTCATATGTGATTTCATTGCGAACCGACGAAAATATTATTTTCTCGATTTACGTGATTTCGAGAGTTCGACCCGGGATCGGGACATATTCTGGTCCGGGATATGGAGTCATCAATGTAACATCCTCATTTTCATCACCTTAATTAATGTATGGAGGTATATGTGCTTTGTTGGATAAGTTTTTTTATGCTTGAATGTATGCTTAGGAGATGTGGCAAAAGCTAGGTTGAATTGGCTAAGAGAAACATGAAGAACGCGAGATTTTGAGCAGGACGCTCAAGCATGGCCTAGGAGAACGCTCAAGCGTGCTAACACTCTAACGTGGAGAAGGGTGGACGCTCAAGCGTGGCCACTCTGACCAATTGACTGGCAATGATAGGACATAAAGTGTCACGTGTCAGTTACGCGTCACAGCTGGCACGTGAGGGGCGGTGCCTTGGCGGTGAGGAAACGTCAACGCTCAAGCGTTGAGGAAGCCAATGTTCAAGCGTTGGAACGCTAAAGCGTTGTCAGCAGAGTGTTATCTCTATAAATAGCCTTCATTTTCGCCATGGGGAGAAGTTTTGGAGAACTTAAGTACAAAGAGCTCGAGCTAGAGGGATACAGAGGTGAGGTTGAGAACTTTGATTCGAGGTTGTGATCCGTTCGTTGATCCGATTGCAGTTCCGTTGGTGTTTTCGTGATTAGCTCTTCGTCTACTTCAATTCTACCGGTTTACTTCTTTGATCTGTCGTGGGTAAGCCGAGGTTCCGTATCTACCTATATTGTAGCTATACAATGTTATCTTATGGTTTAAGCTTCTATTCACGATTTTAGCTTCGTGTTAGGGTTAATGTTATAGTCTACATGTTGTTTTCGTGATTAGGGAAAAGTTTGAGGATGCGATGGTGCTCATAGGTGAAGGAGGAGTTGCGGCTGAGTCTTGGTGGTTGTGGCAGCCACATGTTGGTGGCGGTGGTGCTACACTCGTGGTGGTCGTGGACTTGTTCGCGGTGTTCATGAGATCGAGGGTCACAGTTATCCGTGGATACGAGAGTGTATCGGAACGAATTATCAGGTGAGGAGGAAGAAACCTCAAATATTTGGGAATCGTAGACATAGTGTATAATTGTTAACATGTGTAGGCATCCTCAAACCCTACTAGTGGTTGAGTAACCGCCAATACCTAACTCACATTGGGGACTACTGGATTGTGGTACCAATGCAGTTTTAGGCATTGTAGGTTTATCGCCGTTAGGCTGATCTATGATATATGTTGATCGAGGATGTGTGCTTATATGCAGTAATTGATAACATGCTGAAATGATGTCGTATATGATAACTTGCTAGATGAGATGCTTGTTGTGATAATATGTTTAGTTGCTACCTTGATATGCCTACAATGATGGTATGTTGCATGCTATGACTTGTTGATATGATTGTTATTGTCATGATCTTGGCTGAATCTGGAGATGACTGGTGTGTTGTTAGAGTAATAAAATGATTGATGGTATTTGACTAGTAGAATAAGGAAGTTGATCTAAGTTGAAGGTGGCTTTCATAGTTGGAGAGTGACATCCTCGCAATTGGAGGATGTGGACCTTGAGACGTTCATTAAGTTGTTGTTAAGATGTTGTCGAGATGATGGGTGCATAATCATAGCATTTGCATTATTGTGGTGAAAATCCGTGTGTACAACTGCAACAACAGTTTGAGTGGTTGTCACGCGAGGTTGATGTTCAAGGTGGACACTTCAGGGTGTAACACCCCCCTCGAGTGCTACGTACTCAAACTCAAAATGCGGAAAATATCAAGAGAATAAAACGCTGATTGCTTTCGGAAAATAATATAATTAAATAGCTACGTTCAAAAATGTGGTTCTAAAAATTTTCTGTATGTATAGGTAAAACGAACTCAAGACAAAGAAATAAACTTAATAACACACATTAATAATTACGGTACATAAAAACATAATCACAACATAGATTCAAGTCTAATATAAATTATTACATACTCAAGACATAAGTTCAACGTATGTGCAACAATTCATAATATAAGACTGCCACAAAATAAAGGACTTCTAAGCTGGTCGGACATCTCAAACACTATCATGAGTTATAATAATGCATGAGACTTCAATATCATCTTTCTAATTCATGTACTCTGGAGATTCTAACTTCCCTTCATCGAGCAATAGGCCGCAGTAACACTCGTAACACAATTGTTCTCATGAGTCAGCCTCTCAATTTAGGTCTGAACTCCAATTGTTCCAGGGTACCACGTCATAATCATATCCTGAATAGTCCAGTCTCTGATCGAGTTCATTCATGCTGGGTAGCCGACTTACCACGGCACGGGGTCGCGAGGCCTCCGGCCACTTGTGGAGTTTCGACACACAGAATGCCCCTATAGACCTAATGGTCTTAACTGGCTCAATTCTTAACTACGTAAGTTGTAACTCGGTTTCAAATGGCATGTCTGCCGGTTCATGCATGTACACGAAAAGTTTTCTGTTTTCTTTTTCATTCATTCTTTCATTTTGTCGAGACATAAATTCCACGACTCGTTTTAAAGGACATTAGGCTCTTCAAATCAAAATCACAGGACACGAAGTCCGAGTGCTCAATCCACGAAACACTAGTCTGACGTCTCGGTCACTAGGTTCGGGTTCATCTCAAAAGATCATCATTTTTCCTTTTCGGTCAAACTTTCTCAAAACAACTTTGGAAAACAAAACTCAATCTCATTTTCTTGAAACAAAACATTTCTTGATCAAAGAAAACATTTTCCGGGAAAAACACTTTTTCGTGAACAAAAACCGTTTTCTAAGGTTCCACGTCTTTTTAAAACGCTTTTCTGAAATAAAACATGTTTTGCACAACTTTCCACAAAAACCACTTTTCCTTTCAAAGAACATAACTTTTTCAAAAGGGAAAGAATAACTTTTCTTGAAAAGCAACAAGTTTTCCCAAAAACCACTTTTTGATTTTCAAAACTTTGATTTCGGTTTTCGAGTATTTTACTTAATTATCGAGACATAGACAGTCCTATGCTCATCAAGATATATATATATATATATATATATATATATATATATATATATATATATATATATATATATATATATATATATATATATATATCAAACAGTTCAACAACAGCATATACTTCAATCAAGGCATCTATGCCACAGCTTATATCAAATAATCAATTATGCACAACACTTAGCATCCAATCAATCCAGGATATAAGTATACATATACATCAAGTCTTAATTCAACCATAACACACCAATCAATCATATGCCGTGAGGCTACCAAACTCAAAATGAAATACCTCCTTTTACCTCACTAAGTTGGTTAATCCAAACTCGAACGATTCTCGGCTCTGGCTCCGGCTTCGGCTTCGTCCACGTCGCCTAAAACAATCAAATACAATACAATTCTCAACAACAATCAATACAAGAAAACAACATCAAAACATAAATTTTCCTTCCCCTAAAAGGTCCAAGGTTCGGCCACTTTTGCTAAAAAGGGTTAGGGATCACATTTGGTTCCAAACTTTTGTATGGTTGGTTCATAAGCTTGGTTAACACTAACACAAGTCCTATGACTCAAAAATATGAAACATGGATCATGATTTTTCTCATTGAAGGTCTCAACCATTTTGGGGAAAAGGGGTTAGAAAATGATTTGGTTTTCCATCGCTTGGATTCCAAGACAATAGGAAAGTTAAGGATGGAATCAAGAGTTAGAAATCAAAAATTTGATCAAAACCACTATTCATCATCTTCTCTAGGTTTCGGCCACTTTGGGGAAAATAATCTAGGATGAGAGTTTGATCATGAGCTCTTGGATTTAGGTAGAGGATGATGAAGTGAGCTCAAAGAAATTGGTTTCCCATTAAAAGGATTTTTCTATAATTTCCTACGAATTTTGAAAGTTTTGGATCATAAACTTGATTTTCATGAAAACAAGATTTGATCTTGAGATTGAAAGAGATTCAAGAAGCTAGGAGATCATAGAAGTGATCTTACCTAAGAATGGATGAAGATTGATCAAAGATTCAAGCTTTTCTTCAAAGATTTCAAGGTTTTCTTAAGAAAAAATGGTGGCTTTGTTCCAGGAGGAGGAAGATGTGTTCTTGGTGTTCTAAGACCAGATTTGGGCGTGAATGAGGGCTGAGGAGGGGCTGTCCAGCCTTCTAAACAAGTCACTTAAGTAAAATGGTCATTTCCTTTAAGGGTGAAATGGTAAAAGTGAAAAGGTTAGGGGTATTTTGGTCATTTCGCGTCCAGATATTTCCGAACGTCATGACGACTCTGGCATGCTCTCCCAAGTGATTTGACATGATGTGGCATCAAGATTATCCGTTGTCGGGTCCCAGTAAATCCATATGCAGCTCCGTTCGTCAGCCGATTGAGGATTTCGCTCGAACGAAGGTCAGGAAATGATTTTTTTTTATTTTTTTTGAAATTTAACCAAAACGTAGAGAATTACATTCAAAGACTTACTGTCTCGTTTACGGGTCCATCTAAGTTCTCCTGAGCAGTAAAATCATATTGTCAATGTAAAAATGCAAATCGGGCCCCGTTTGAGTTTTCGACTCAAAACTTAACCGTAGCTTCCTACGATGTCGTTGAGCATGACTATGGTCTCGGAATATTTTATATCCATTTCTAAAACCTCGAATAAAATATAAGTTCATAAATACTGTTTTATTAGGAAAAAATTGAAAATCCTGGTGTTACACAGGGCGATCAAGATGGCTAAACTCACAGTTGGAGGGATGCAGGTGCTTTCTCGCAGTTGGAGAACTTCTCAGGTCTTCTCGCAGTTGGAGGGACTCGAGGCAGTGCTCCTCACAGTTGGAGGAACCACTGTTGCACTGTCTTGGAAACTCAGGAGGCATTTACCTGAACGTCCGACTCGATATCCTCGCGGTTGGAGGAGCCATTCTTAGCTGGTGAGCATACACCCTCGCAGTTGGAGATTGGATTGTCATTCCTCGTAGTTGGAGGTTGACTATTGTATTCCCATGGTTAAGAGTGCACGTTGTAGAATTGGCCAATCATATAGACTCAGTTGTGCATGTAGAATAAGTGGTGATCCCTAGTTGTGATAACTTGAAGGTTGACTGTTGTGGTGATCTCGAGAGATGGATGTGCTTGCTGGTTGTGCTTGTTGTTGTGCATGTTGATGTGTTATATGCTACATGATCTCCCTTTGCATGATATTGTAGCATTTCTTACCTCCTGTGCATGCTACCCTATGCTTTACATGTATGTCATTGTTCGGGTCGTGATCCGAAGGCGAAGGTGTTGGTTGTCGAAAGTGCTGTAGTGAGTGAAGTTGAGTCGAGGTGGGACCCCATCGTGAACAACAAGTTTGACATCAACGCTTCTCGTGTAGAGAGAGAGACCTCAGAGGTATTGTTGAGTCTCTTGTGAGTTTGTACCACGGCCAGTGGGGCGTCTGTTTTTATTGTTGCTATTGTTTTTATGCCATGGCTTCTAGGCGAAACACTGATGTGTAATAATGGTCTATCTGCTTAAGTTTCAATTAAGCCTTATCTGCATGTTTTTGGTATCGGATAAGAAGGTTAAGTTTTGGGGGCGTCACAATCACCAAAATTCAGATTTCCCTACAACAAAAATGTCATCATCCAACTTAAAACAAAATATCTAAATTAATCATCAATTAGGTAAAATGCTTTATGCCTTATGGTCAAGTTTATGACATTACCATTTTAAGCTTAAGACTAGGAGACTTAATTCCTTTGTCTCACTCTCTCTCCCCCCCCTAAGATGGCCGAAACCCCGCTCCCCCACTCTCACTCACTTAATAACTTTTCATTTTACTAGGGATGGAAAAACGGGCCGACCCGCCCCACCCCGGCGTTGACCCGCCAAAAATGGGACGGGGCGGGTTGACCCGTTTTGGGGAAGGGGTTGAATCTCCCAACCCATCCCGTTTAGCGACGGGTTGGCGGATTGGCGGGTTGGCCCACTAACAAAATATAAAATATTAAAAATATAGAAAAACCTCAAAAATTTGAAATCAATTAACCCAATGTGCCTTATACTCCTATTTTTGAAGAAAAATAAAAAGAAGGGAAAATTAATACTTTTCACTTTATTTATGTAAGAGGCGTGAACCCAATTGCGTTGGTGATAATACTCACTCAGACGGCTAATGCAACAGAGACAAGAAAACCATTACAAGTAGAGAATTAATTTTAGGAGAAGGTGGGGAGTAGCAAGTACAGAATCCATAACTCAAAATAAACTTATTGATTTCAGAAAAGTTTTTCATATGATTTTAGTGCTAAGTCATTTGATTAAAACCAACAAGATAATGGTCCTAAGAATTAAGGAGTTTCAATATAAAAAAAGCCAACCCAGACCAGTAAACCGTAAAAAAAAAAAAAAAAAAAAAAAAAAAAGCAAACGATAAAAATCAAAACTTTTAAAATAAAAAAAGAGTAAACCATCATTTTGGTCCCTGAAAGTGTGAGGCGCTGTCAGTTCAGTCCTTGAAAGCAGTTAAATTACGAAAAAGTCTCTTAATATTAATTTCGTTGGTCAAGTTAGTTCCTGACAGGAACTAACTTCACTAACGAAATTAATATTGAGGAACTAACTTGACTAACAAAATTAACATTGAAGGAATTTCTCATATTTTAAATGCTTCCAGGGACTGAATTGATAGCGTCTCATACTTTCATTGACAACCGCATATGACTCGTTTTTTGGTGGGTTAAGCGGGGCGGGTCAAAACGGGTTGGTGGGTTGAGGACCCCAACCCAACCCGCCAAAATAGGCGGGTGTTAAACTGGTTGACCCGTCGGGCCCCACCTATTTTGCCACTCCTACATTTTACAAACTTCATCTTCTTCAACTTTTCTCTTCCTTCTCTCTAACTCATCAATGGCTTTCTCTCTCTAGTTTCTCTTTCACTCTCACTATTTCTCTCTCTCTACACATCTCTTATCGTCTCCTTAAACAAATTACACCATTGTCTTCAGCTCTTCAAGCTCTACAACTTTGGTGAAGGAAGTTTTGTCAAAGGAGCAACTTTATTTTTGGACCAACTTCAAGACACCATCTTTTTCCTTTCCTTCTTCCAGAGTAAGTGTTTCTATACTCATTCTCTACAACTTTTGTTCTTGAAGTTCCTGAAAAATCAACACTTTTTCTAGTATGATTTTCGAAACTCATAGGTTGTAAATGGCTTCCATCTTCCTTGAAGGTTAAAGCTTTGAAGTCATCACCTTTATCCCTCCAAGAGGTTGTGAAGTAGGTCTTGAACTAACGTATGGGTAAGAATGTCTACATCATACCTTATGGTGGATGGGACTAGCTTCTAAGTTTTTTCATGGTCATGGCTTATTTGTGTTCTTCACTTTGTTGTGAAGGACTATTTGTGATGAAAGTTGTAATAATTTAGTATGAACACCCAATTTTGTCCGGGCTTAGTTTTTTTAAATAAAATAAAAAATAAAAAATATAAATACAAAAAACCAAAAGAAAAATCAATTAAATAGCCCAATCTTCTAGAAGTTAGGCCCACCACTCTTTTTCAAAAACAAAAAACTTAAAAATAAAAAATAAAGAAAAATAAAAAATAAAAAAGTCAAATAGATAATTGATGAGTAACCGCGTTAAGATAATGATGATCAAGTTTGGGATCAATGTTGCTGTGTTGCTGTTTTTCTGTTTCTACACATTTATATCTCTTTGTCCTTGGTTCATGATGATAACCGGTTCTGGTACTCAAAAGGTGGGGATGTTGTTACTCTAACTTTTGCTATAAATATAAGACTTTCTCTCAAGTTACTCATACAACTCTCCATGGGTTTTGATGAAGTCTTACAAAATGTATTGAAGGAACTTCAAGACAAAAAATTATATATTCTTGATAGTAGGATAATTGTGTAAATATCTCTAAGTATGAAACTAAGCTTAATATGTGTTTGTATAATAGGTGAAAAGGTTTAGATAAACTAATTCAAGATTCTAAGTTGATAAAGACAAAGTTCTAGACTTTTTTAGAAGTGACAAATGTGTTTTTAAGTAAAGTAATCGACTACTTTGATGAAGTAATCGACTATTTTAAGGTTCCGGAAGTTAGAACTTTGTTTTAGATCAAAGTAATCGACTACTTTGATGAAGTAATCGACTACTTTAAGGTTCTGGAAGTTAGAACTTTGTTTTAGATCAAAGTAATCGACTACTTGATGAAGTAATCGATTACTTATTCAAATTAATCTACTACTTTGTGTCTGTTAAAGAAAAATTAAGTTTCTTGAGAAGAGTAATCGATTACCTTCTTGAAAGTAATCGATTACTGCATGATTTTCAACAACAGAATGTTAAATTCAAAGGCTTCATTCTCTAAACCATTTTCTCTATAAATTGATACAAGTGTGACGCGAAAAATAAGAAGTTTTACACTGTTATCACTCTGCCAAAATATACACTTGAGCTTTACAAATTTCATACTTGAGAGAGACATCTAGTTACAATTGTAATATTGTTTTTGCTCTAGAATTTAGAGTGTATTTGTTACTATCTTTTACAAGCAACATTGCTAAACATTCAAGGTGAGACATCCTTGAAGGTTGTAACACCCCGATTTTCTAGTTTTCCTAATTATTCAGTATTTACGAACTTATATTTTATTCGAGGCCTTAGAAATGGCAATAAAATATTCTGAACAAATAGGAATGTCCTACATAACCATAGGAAGCCATGGTTAAGTTTCGGGCGAAAGCTCAAACGGAGCTCGGTCTGCGTTTTTCACGGATAGTACTCTTTTTCTACCATTGAGACCTAATTCTGACTCGTGAACGAAATAGTTAGGTTTTATATTTTATTTCCAACGATATTGGTTATTTTGAAAATATTCAAAATAAATAAGTCGTCCTACGACTTTCTTGGGCGAAAACCTAAATCGGGTGAAGAACGGAGCTGAATACAAGATTTCAGTGACCTGCTACGGATAAGGTTGAAGTCACATGGTGTGCTATGACTCATCAGTGACTCATCAGTGTAATGATTACGTTTAGAAAATATCTGGACGTGAAATGACTAAAATGCCCTTGACCCTTTTCATAATTACCATTTCTCCTTGAATGAAAAGACCGTTTTGCCCTTGAGAATTTATGGAATAACCATTCTGACCATGTGACTCACCATGTCATCATTACCTTTCTAGAAATATCTAGATATTTATAAGGGAAATGACCAAAATGCCCCTAGTCTTTGAAGGAATTACCAAATTACCCTTTTGGTTATTTACAAGTTTGCCATGACATCAATATATATATATATATATATATATATATATATATATATATATATATATATTTCTCTTTTTCTCTCTCATGGCCATTTCGTCCAGCTCTCTTTTTCTGTCTTCTCTCTCTTGTTCTTCATGTTCTTCATGAGTTTTTGAGTGTTCATCAAAAGTTCTTCACAAAAACCTTAGTTTGATTTTCAAAAGTTGAAGTTTTTGAGTGAAAACTTGTTTCTTCTTCACTAATCTTTGATCCTAGGAGGTATGATCCTCATCTTAACTCTCTCAATCTCTCTATTTCATCTCTTGAATCACTTGATTCATGAAGATCCAAGTTTAGATCTAGAACTTTGAAAATCCATAGAAAATGGTAGAAAAATCCTATGATCATGAAACCAATTTCTATGAAACCACCATGATGTGTACTTTGAGTGTCTAGAAGCATGAACACAAAATAAATTTTCTCCCTATTCTTCCATGGGAGGGCCGAATCCTATTAATGGTGCAAGGATGGGTTTTGTTGCAATTTTTGGCTATATAACACTTGTTCTAGCTTACTCGATGTCTTTGATTCCTAAACCCAAGAGCAAAACATCAACCAAAGCTCCTAACCTATTTCTCCTCTTTATGGCCGAAACATATAGGGTGTAGAACCATGAGTTTTATCTCAAATTTTTGGGTCATAGGACTTGATTTAGTGTTAATCATTCTTAAGGACCAACCATCCAAAAGTTTGGAACCAAATGAGATCCCTAGCCTTTTTATCCTTTCATGGCTGAACCCTATACCTTCTTGGGGAAGAAAACTTATGTTTTGATTGATGTTGCTTTGTTTTTTGAATTGAATTGTGTTTGATTGTTTTAGGCGACGCGAACGGAACCGAAGCCGGAACCGAGAACCGATCTAGTTTGGAGTGAACACCTTTGTGAGGTAAAGGGAGGTAGTTCATTTTGAGTTTGGTAGCCTCATGGTATATGATTGATTAGTGTGTTATTATTGAATTAAGACTTGATGTATATGTATACTTATATCCTGGATTGATTGGATGTTAAGTGTTGTGCATAGTTGGTTATTTGATATAAATGTGGCATGGATGCCTTGGATGATATCTTATTGTGATATTGAACTGTTGATATATATATATATATATATATATATATATATATATATATATATATATATATATATATATATATATATATCTATACATATATTTATATCCTGGATGAGCATAGGACTGGCTATGTCTCGATAATTGTTAAAAGACTCGGAATCGAAAACAAAGTTTTGAAAAACCCGTTTTGAAATTAAAAGTGATTTTTGGAAAACGTGTTGCTTTTCAAGAAAAATTAAGTTCCCTTTGGAAAAGTATGTTCTTTTGAAAAGTATGTTCTTTTAAAAAGTGATTTTGTGAAAAGTCGTGCAAAATGTGTTTTTTCTGTAAAGTGTTTAAAAAAGGCGTGAAACCTTAGAAAAGGTTTTGTTTTCAAGAAAGGTGTTTTCCCGGAAAATGTGGAAATGTTTTATTTCAAGAAAACAAAAGTATATTTTGTTTTCCAAAGTTGTTTTGAGAAAGTTTGACCAAAAAGAAAAATGATGAACCTTTGAGACGAACCCAAACCTAGTGGTCGAGAAGTCGGGGCTAGTGTTTTGTGGATTGAGCACTCGGACTTCGTGTCCTGTGTTTTTGATTTGAGTGGGCTTAATGCCTTTTTGAAACGAGTCGTGGACTTTATGTCTCGACATTTGAATGATTTGAGTGGGCTTAATGCCTTTTTGAAACGAGTCGTGGACTTTATGTCTCGACATTTGAAAGAATGAACGCAAAGAAAATAGAAAACTTTCTGTGTACATGCATGAACCGGCAGACGTGCCATTTGAAACCGAGCTACAACTCTAGTAGTTGAGAATGGAACCGGTTAAGACCACTAGGTCTGTAGGGGCATTCTGTGTTCGAGATCCCACAAGTGGCCGGTGACGTAGCAACCCCGTGCCGTGGTATCGGCTGCCAAACACGAATGAACTCGATCAGGGACTGGACTATTCAGGATATGGTTATGACATGGTAACCTGGAACAATTGTTGTTCAGACCTAAATAGAGAGGCCAACTCATGAGACCAATTGTGTTACGGGTGTTACTACGGCCTATCGCTCGATGTTGGGAAGTTAGAATCTCCGGAGTACATGAATTAGAAAGATGATATTGAAGTCTCATGCATTATTATAACTCATGATTGTGTTTGAGATATTATATTGTGTTATATAAATAACTGTTCATATAACTGTATTTATGCTGTTTGTCGCCTGTGCGGCTATCATGATAAACTTATCATATGAGTATCTCACCTTTGCCTGTACATGTTGGACACCTTGTTGTGTTTTTGGAACACATGTACAGATGTTGTTCATAGGTACCCGCGGAGACGTGAGGACTTGGATGACGGAGCGTTCTGATGAAGTTGACGTTGGGTTGTACCCCAATGGCTACTTTTAGCCGACCAGCTTAGGAGTCTTTTATTTTGAGTAGTCTTATATTACTGCATGCTTTTGAACTTATGTTTTCAAGTTTGTAATATGTTATACAATAGGTGAATACTGATGTGCTGTAAGAAGTTTATTTCTTCATCTTGAGTTTGTATCGCCTGTGCATGTAGAAAATTTTTAAAACCGCGTTTTCGAATGTAGCTATTTAATTAAAGTATTTTCTGAAAGCAACCAGCGTTTTATTTTCTTGATTTATTTCCGCATTAGAGCCCGAGTATGTAGCACCCGCGAGGGGGGTGTTACAAAGGTGATCAAAGTATTTGGTGGGGTATCCAAAGAAAGGTTTCAAGAGTAAGTTAGAAGAAGTTTGGGTGAGGTATCCCAAATAATTTCGAGGGTGAGGTATCTCTTGAAGGAGAAGATTTGTGGGTGAGCTATTTCATAAAGGTTAAGGTTTGTAAGTAGAGTGTAGTATCTCTAGGTTGTACAAACTTTTGGCATACTGGAAATACTCAAGCTTGGCTTGGGGACTGGATGTAGATCACTCAGGTTCTGATCGAACCAGTATAAAATCCTTGTGTGATTTTCTCCTTCCCTCAAGTCTTTACTTTTTGCAACTATTGATATATTGTTTCAATAATGTTTAATTGCTTTGTTATTTGATATATTTTGTTGAAAGAAATATTATTCTATAATCATCTTCTTCTTCGTCTATTTCACTTGATTTGGCATAATAAATCTTTTCAATAAAGATTTGGTATCCTTATTTTCACACCATACAAAAAGGAGTGTTTTTGTAATAATTTTTTTAAATACTCAATTCACCCCCTCTTGAGTTTGTCCATTATTCCAACATCTGATATCAGATCTAGGGTCTTGATTAGGGCTTAATCTCTTTCAAGATTATTTTAAAAAATGGCCCAAAACTCAAGTAGTGGTCACAAATATATTTCTACTACAACGACTCCTCCTATTTTTTATGGTGAAGGCTATCCTTATTGGAAAGTTAGGATGAAAATATTTTTTGAAGGCATAGACTTAGATCTATGGGATGCCATTCAAAAACGTCCTTTTATTTCTAAACAAGAAGTTGGGAATGAAGATAAAGATAAGCCAAGAAGCTTATGGACCGATGAAGAGAATCAAAAGGTTCAACTAGACCTTGAAGCAAAAAACATTCTCACAACCGCCTTATCGGTTGATCGGTTCTTTAGGATCTCAAATTGCACAAGTGTAAAAGAGATTTGGGACACTCTACAAGGTACCCATGAGGGAACTAGTGAAGTGAAAAGAGCTAGGGTTAACACTCTAACTCATGAATATGAATTGTTTAGAATGCATCAAGGTGAATCTATATGTGACATGCAAAAACGATTTACACATATTGTTAATCAATTGAGTGCATTTGGCAAAAGTTTTAATAATGAAGATCTTATTAACAAAGTCTTGAGATGTTTAAGTAGGCAATAGCAACCAACGATGATGGCTATAGCGGAGTCAAGGAATCTAGCAACAATGTCTTTGGCCGCACTTTTTGGGAAACTTCAAGAACATGAATTGGAACTTTCAAGATTGGTTGAGCATGAAGAAGCCAACAACATAAAGAGGAGTATTGCTCTAAAAGCATCATCTAAAGGCTCTTCGGATGAAGAAGAAAGTGAAAGTGAAGATTCCAATGAAGAAAGCCACAAATTGCTCATGAAGAAATTTAAAAGATTCCTAAAGAAGAAGAAAAGCTCAAAGAGAAAAGGATCTTCCATAATTTGCTATGAATGTGGAAAGAATGGTCACAAAAGAATGGAGTGCTCTATGTATAAGAAGAATGACAAGAAGAAGAAAAGAGCATACATAGCTAGAGAGGACAATGAAGAAAGTTCCTCAAATAAGGGTGAATAAAATGAGATAGCCCAACTTTGTTTGCTTGCAAGTCGCCAAAGTAGTGATGAGGTAAGTGATTCTGAATCTTCATTACCATCCTATGATGAATTGCAATTAGCCTTTGAAGAATTACATGAAGAATCTTTAGGACTTGCTAGAACTATGACTAGGCAAAAATCTATGATATGTAGACATAATGATGAAATTCTAAAACTAACGAAGGTCATAGATGAGCTTAAATTAGAACTTGATACAATGTATATGATCTATGAATGTGCTAATCAAGATTTGCCTAGTTCTTCAAAGTGTATATTGTATGCATTTAGAAAAGGAAAACTTAGACTTCAAGAATTCTCTTTCTATGTTTACAAATGGAAGAAGGAATTAGAATCAATTACTTGGTAAGCAACAATCTCTTCTTATTAAAAATGGACTTGGATATAATTCTTACAATAACAGAGATTCATAAGACTGTTTTGTCCCTTCTAGTAAAAACAAGAGATCAAAAGTCACTTGTCATTTTTGTTGCAAAAGTGGACATTGTGACACCCTCTTCTGGGGCACCACATGGTTATCCGTTGCAGAAAATAAACTTTAATTAATAGTGCTGGTTATTTTCGAAAAATAAGATTTTCTAAGTATTTAACTTATTATGAAAATCCGTGATGAATTTTTTTTTCTAACTTAGCTTACCAGACATCGGCGTAACTTGAACACGCAGGTAAATAAACATCACACAGAGTATACATAATAAGGTACCATAATATACTACATAGGCCTTATACATACGGCTATTCAAAACAGTCATGGCTTTCAGTAGCCAGAGCAACTAAGTAATTGTTGTTCAAAATAAAATAAGACATATCCTATAGCGGGTCTTACTACTAAAACATTGTGACTTCTCGTATGTCACCCTCCTCGGCATACTCCAGCGTCAGGAAATGAATCCCCGAATGTTCCAGCGGCATCTTGTAACTCATGTAAAGATGTAAGGGTGAGATACCAATATATGGATTCACACACTATAACAACATATATGACACATCAATAACATATAAGCATAGATAATCATTATGCATAAAGTCCCACTAAATAAACAAGTAATATATCATAGGGTTTCTTACCCGACAATCATCGTTATTTTCAAAAGAGATGCATGACACTTCAATATTCATCATCTAATTCTTTACTTAATCTCAACACCATTTTATAAAAACTGAGCTGATCATGCTCAAGGTACATTGGCCCTAGGCACAATGACCAGCACATAAGTGCTTATTCGGAAGTACATGAACACCATGACATTACGCCATTACATGGAATTACAGTCAGCGGTACTTGATAAATCATAAATGGTCATACGATATTGTCTAACTCAAGGCACAATATTCGTCAGTTGTATGACACCGTTGTCCATCAAGGCACAATGTTACACTCTGACTTAAAGTCATCACAGGGTTCCCTGCCATCAAGGTCCCCTAATCTAGATGGCACGTCTGCCTAAAAACAAATGCGTGAAAAAAATGTTTCAGGTCTTGCCACTTTTCGTTGTGTTCGTTCTTTCGTTGTCGTAGCTCAAAGGCTACCGACTATTCAGAATTTACACTGTTTTGAAACTTCATACCGTCTACTATTAACATAGGATGAAACGTCCGAGTGCTCAATCGCGGAGTCCTAGATCGATGCATCAACCCAAGGTCCGTGGAAATAGAAAACATTATTTACCTTTAATTTCGTTTCCTCATAACAAGAGGATGTTTCCCCATAATAAGAGGAGGACACGTAGTCCATAGGACACGCAGTCCATAACATTGTTGCATGGCTTCTCGTGCTATTTTTACAGAACACTAGCGTCCCGACGTCTCGTACGCTAGGTTTATGTTTTCATTGTTGTTCACCATTTTTTGTTCTGTGAAACACAAATTCAAAACAAAATCTCCATAACTCATCCAAGTTGTCGGATTTTACACTGTTGGGAAAACACGTTTTACAGAAAAACTTTTCTGTTTGGAAACTGTTTTGTAAACCATTGACTTTCTGGTAAAACTCATCTTTTGTTGACAGTCCCTCCCCAAAAACCAATTTTTGAAAGGAAACAGCTGAGACAAAAAACATCGTCCCAGAACCGCATTAATGTTTTTCGAAAACATTTTCCGTAAAAATTTTCAGAATTAAAACATCGTTTTAAAAACGTCCTAAGTTCTAAAGACTTGACTTTTTCCTCTTAATGTTACATTTTCCACATAAAGATTAATTTATTCATAAAAACTAACTTTTCCTACTAACGTCATAAATTACTTTTGGATTCCACTTTTCATTTAGAAAACTAATGTCGTTGAAAATTCCCAACGTTTCCCAAATAAATCTTTATCAATTAATCCAAAGTTTTTTAAGGTTTTTATCCCCGTTAATTAATTGAGCACTGACCAATGTCAGGCTTCCCACTCAACAATCAACATCATAACATACTTATAGCAGATAATATAGTTAAATTGCATATTTAACTACTGTACCACATATTAACAAGCAATTATCAATAAATCAAATAATTGCCAAAAGTAAATAAATCAATCATCACACAACTGAATTACATGTATACAGATCAAATATAATGACATGCAATTATCGGGAGAATCCCTCAGGCATTTCCCCCTTTACCTCTTGAAGTTCCCGGTAAGCGAAAAGTCGTCCGATCGATCCGAAGTCGCCCGGTTTCTCGTCTGATCACTCGTCGACAACTACAAACATACAATAAATCAATACATCAACTTTAAATCACAAAATATTCCCTACTCTTCTTCACCTATGGTTCGGCCTTAGCTAGCAAAATTAGGTAGGGAGTTCCAAAAATTCCTATCTCTTGGATTCTATCCTTACTAGGTGTGGTAAGGCTAGATCAAAGCCTATTACACCAAAACTTGAACCAAAATCCTATCCTCCCACACATAGGGGTTTCGGCCCCAAAAATCCATATGAGCTAGGAAGTTCATTAGATTTCCAACTCTTGGATCAATGATCCTCAAGTACACACAACACTAGATTAAGTTACATTACTCAAAAATTTGAAGTAAAACTCTTGCTTTTCAACAAGGGTAGGTTCGGCCCCTCCTAGAAACAACTAGCTAGGCATGTTATTTGATTACATGCTCTTAGATAGTGATAGAGAATGATGAAACTAGATCATAGAAATTGATTTCACATTAAAAGGATTTTTCTATGATTTCTTATGGATTTTTGAAGTTCATGGTAAAAACTAAACTTCCATGAATCTTTGAGATCAAAGAGAGAAATAGAGAGATTAAGAGATCAAGGAGGGAAGTTATACCTCCTAGATGACAAAGCTTGAGAAGAAAACAACTTTGCTTCACCAAATCCTTGAAGAATTAGAAGAGATTTGAATGGAAAGTATGGAGGAAATGAAGAACAGGGAGAAGGAAGATGAGAAGAGAAAGAAGAAGAAGAGGAGGCATGAGGGAGAGAAGAAAAAGAGGTGAGGCGAGATATTTTCTTTTATATTGTGGCAAAATTGTAATTAAGTGCAAGGGTATTTTGGTAATTTCACTCAAAGTCCTATAAATATCTAGATATTTTTCTAGACGTAATGATGGCAATGATAAGGTGATGTATCTTCAACCTTATCCGTAGCAGGTCCCAGTAAATCCTGTATTCAGCTCCGTTGTCCACCCGATTTAGGTTTTATGCCCAAAAAAGTCATGAGGACTTATTGATTTTTGAATTTTTTCAAAATTGCCGATATTGTTCGCAATTTTATTTAAAACCTAACTGTTTAGTTCACAAGTCAAAATTAGGTCGTTTGAGCAGTAAAATCATACTGTCAGTGTAAAACGCAAACCGGGCTCCGTAGCGTAGAGCGTGACTATGGTCTCAGATTATTTTATTTCACTCTCTAAACCCTCCAATAAAATGCAAACGAATAAATACTGTTTCATTAAAACAGAAAGCTCGAAAGCTTGAAAAATCGGGGTGTTACAGACATATTTCACCAAATTGCTTCATAAATAAAATTGGTCTAACAAAGGCAAAAATGAAATGGGTACCAAAAGTGACAACAAATTCAAATCATTTAGAATGCAAGGAATTTTGGGTTCCTAAAAGGATAAATTGATTTGTTTACCATATGTGCTTGAAAACCAATACTTGTTAATGAAATTTCTTTTAAAAAGGTTTTTCAAAGCACTTGATGTTTAAGTAATTAAAATTGAAACAAGAATTATTTTCATTAAGTGTAAATTGATATATGTTGTACATGATAATATTTCTTGTTTAAATCCTAATTATTATAAGTATGCTTCACATGATTTTGTGCTTAATTGTCTTTATGATTAAATGTGAATGCATGATCAGATTAGTAATTGGTATTGTTTACTTTGATTAAAATGTGAAAATTTTGATGTTTCTGAATGAGTATCGATTACTCCCTTGTAGTAGTTGATTACCTCTGTTTTTCCAGAAAGACAAGCATACTGTTTCATAAGGCTAATCAACTATTTCTAAAAGGTAATCGATTACCTCTTTTTCTTCTTAACATTTTTCTATAAAAAGGTAATTTGAGTTCATAAAAGAATATCCAATACTAATTCTCAAGGACCCAAAACCAGAATGGGTACCAAAAGGTTACATCTTGTTTTGTAGGAATGCTTGAAGACCCATTAAAAATAATTGCATCTTGATAGAAGGGTACTCCAAGCACATGATCGGGGATATTACGAAATTCACTTGTTTTTAAACAAAGAATGACATGCAAAAGCATCACTATAATGAAGATGATCCCAACTAGGTTGGCACCAAAACCACCACCAATCATCTGCAGCACACCATTAATTTATTATAAAATAGAAAGAATAAAAAACATGGGGTGACTATACCAAAACCCATGCCAATGAGAAAATGGTGACTCATTTGAATCTAAAATTAGGAAGACTAAACCTATTCTGGTTAAAGTCATCCCAAATAAAACTAGGTGGCAAATCCCACCAAGAAACACCCCCACTAGATATACCAAAAGAAGCAAGCTTATCTGCACAATGATTGCCCTCCCTATATATGTGAGATATTTTGAAGTTCATCTGCTTGCAAAGAGAAATGCAGTTCAGCCACCTATTCTTCAATTTCCAAGGTACTAAAATAGGAGAGTGGAAGGCCTGCAGGAGAAGGGTGGAATCACATTCCAACTAAAGTTTCCTCCAACCTTTATTCCAAGCCAATTCAATAGCAATCATAGTAGCCAATAACTCAGCATGAAAAGAAGTAGAGATGGCAAAAAAGGAAGAAAAGCAACCAAGGATAGTAGCACTGCTATCCCGAAAAATACCACCACCAGCTGATAAACCCAGGTTGCCTCTAGATGCACCATTGGAATTACATGTAATCCAACCAACAAGAGGGGGATGCCAATCAACTTGTCTTATTACAGGAGCCTTGTAAAGATGAACATTGATTTTGAATGATTTTAGGATCAATAACTCCTCAATAAAAGAAGACATGCAACCTTTAGAAATGTTTCCCGAGAAAGCAGTAGCTGAAATGATCATGATGATAGCACTGCAAAATTGGATAGAACGATTGTTGAATCTAATCTGGTTTCTACAGAACCAAATTGTGCATATGACATTAGTTAAAGCTACCAACAACACATCTGTAGTCTGGACACTCCAATGTTTGTTCAAAACTGTAAAAATCGTTGACACCAAACTTAAATCAATTTGCAGCCTCATAATAGAACTAAGCCAAGACCAAATAGACTTAGCAAATTTACAACTCAGAAAAAGATGCCTAGAGGATTCTTCACATTCCTAACATAAGCTACACATTGAAATCATTATGCAACCTTTTTTCCATAAGTTTTCATCTATTGGCATTTTGTCATGCTGCAATCTCCAAACCATAAAAGATTTGGACAGAGGAATGTGTAACGGCTCGAACTACTTTTAGGATTTCCGACTATCCCCACAAACCAACACAGGTCTTTTCAGCTTGCTTTATCCTCACTCACACGCTTTCTGGGAAACTTCCCAAAAGGTCACCCATCCCACAATGACGCCAAGTCAAGCACGCTTAACTATGGAGTTCTTATGTTCTAGTCTCCTGAAAAGAAGATGCATCTTGTTTTTATAGGTAGTATCAATCAATTCTTATAAGCCTTCCTTTAACTGTACAGTCCCATACCAGCACAGCCTCAGGATCCCTTTCATTCCGATGTGAATTCGGTTCATTCGTGTGTCCCTTTGCCTAGAAGCCTGCCAGGAACTGCTCCTTGTCCATGCCTCATGCACCGGCGATCACTCCCCGCCCTCGTCAGCCTCAGGTGTCACATGCCCACCAACTTTCGCCTGGTTCATCCTCGAACCACATCGTACTGGGAGAGGTCCGCTCTGATACCAATAAATGTGACACCCTTCTACCCCGCATGTTATAAAAGCATTTAAGTATAAATAATGATAATAATAATATACAATTAAGAAATAAAACATGCAACCTTTTATTAAAAAGGTTCACGGGTAGAAAAGGTACCACGTGAACTAGTTCTCAATAATGCGGAAATATCAAATATAATGTTTTGGAAGGAAAAGAAACATCAACATAAACAAAACCCAACCCCGATGTCACAATACAAAGCTGGTGCAAACGTTATGGAAACAAGTTCGGAATACAAATGAAAACTAAAGAAAATAAACAACTAAGCTAAGAACTCTAACTATGAGTGGTGGCTCCTCAGAGTCACTCCTCTCCGGCCTGCTCGTCATCCTCTGCATAAACCATACATGCCAAACAAGAAAACAAAGAATAGGGAGTAAGGAAACATGTAAACACAACAACAAGGAGATAGGAATAAGATGATCATACATCATGGCATAGCAACAGTCAAAAGCATACACTTGCACATATAAACATCATCTCAACATAATCAATCAACCAGTATGCTATATGATGCAATGCAACACTACTCCTCTACTCCATCAATGCATGTGGATCCAACTAACTCAGGAAGAACAACTTTGGATTTACATATCCACATTGGCCACTAAAGGCACAAACGCCGGCAGTTCACCAAACCATGGGTGAACCCCTTGGATAGCCAACGCATCAAACCATGGATGCCTCATCATGATGGGCCACGGTTCACCAAACCTTGGGTGAACCAATCGTGGATGGCCAGATCGCCGTACTCTAGGACGACCTCCCCTATGTCGAACTTCCCCCAACTAACATCTACAATGCGATGCATGAACACAACAACAAACAACGGGCAACCGCCACATCTGCTTGGGCCACTAAAGACACCCAAGAATATCATCCTCATCATTGGGCCGCTAAAGGCACCTAATATGACATCATAACATTGGACCACTAAAGGCATCCAATTATATCATCTTGCGGTAACCCCGAGGGCACCTGTTAGAACCAAAACAGTAATGGTTGATGACCCCTAAAAGTTTTAATGATTAACAAAATTATTAAATGTTTATGAATATAGTAGAAGTCCAGATAATACTAATTCATAAGGTCAAAAGACCATTTTATATGTTTTTGACTTCAGACAGACTCTCAAAAGAACATTGTTTCTCAACGTCCAAAAATACATCTAGCTCATACTGGACGAAAAGCTCAAACCAAAATCTGCGTCCAATGGTAATTTAGAGCTCGCAATCTGCGTTCAAAGAACATTGTGGTTCGTCCAAATGATTCTTGGACTTTAGTGGTAAAAGTCTTGCGTCCAGATATCATATAGTATTTTGTGCGTCCACTAACTTTGTTTTGCAGATGATGTGGCTCTTTTTCAAAAGTCTTGATTGGTTTTGAAAAGAAAAATATCTTTCCATATAAGACAAAACAAGGTACAACATTGTACACAGAGAACCACGTAAAACAAAAAGCATATCGGTCAAAAGGCAAAACAGTCTGCTCTGATTCAAGCTGCTATCACTGCTATTCTACCGATAGCAACCTTGCCTCCCTGCTCACACAAGGGAAGGACAAATATGAACAGAAAACAGCTAGCAAATGGACATATGTCTGACGGATATTTCACTGTGTCTAAACGGAAAAGTTCCCTACCGTTTGAAATCCGAAAGTCAGACAAGGCTATTTAAAGACCCTCATTTGAAGAAACAAAAGAAGGCATATATACACCGTAGAGAGAATTCATTTTGCAACAAAAAGCTTCAAACAATCACTCTCTAGAAAAAGATCTGTAAACTTTCATATTCTTTCATTGTAAAGTTACAAACATATTTTTAAGAGCTTTATCGTGTAATACTCTCACTCCTAGTGAGTTTGTAAAAAGCTTAAAACCCCACCCAATTCTTAGGATTTGTTGAGCTTGAAGAGGCTTGTCTATAAAAGAATACTTGTAGGCTGGAGAGGTGTAGAATACTTGGAGTTGTAGTCGAGGAGTGACTAGGAAACAACTTGTGAAAAGTGCTAAGTGATTTAGTGGAAAAACCTTCTGAAGGAAGGAACTGGACGTAGCTCTTTGGTTTGAAAGAGTGAAACAGGATATATCTCTGTGTGAGTCTCTCTATCCCTATCTTGTTAAGTTTATTTATTTACTAACTTAGGGATTGAAAACAAAGTCTCTTAAACGTTTTGTTGTCGTTTTGTTTTGTTCTTTCATCTTGCTTGTCTAAAACGCTTTTCAGAAAAGGCTTTAAAAAAATCGGTTAAGAAACACAATTCAACCCCCTTTCTTGTGTTTCCCTGTTTCACTTTCAGTTGGTATCAGAGCTCAGCCTCTGGGTTGAGCATTTAGCCATGCTTGAGGAAAAGATCCAAAGCTCGATGGCAAGACAAGGGATGCCCAGGGGGAGTTAACTTGTTCTTGAAGGTACCTCTTTGACTAGACCACCATTTTTTAATGGCACTCACTACCTCTACTGTAAAGAAAGATTCAAAGGATTCATCTTGAGCACTAGCTCTGCTCTTTGGCCATTAATCATGAATGGTCCTCACATCGTTAATAATCCTGATGGCACTAAGAAAGATGAAACTCAATGGACCGATGATGAAAGAAGAAGGATGGAGCAAAACTACAAAGCAAGATACACCCTGATGTGTGCTCTTAGTCCAGAAGAGTTCCAAAAAATTCATGCATGTGAATCAGCAAAACAAATCTGGGATACTCTATCCAATGTTCATGAAGGAACATCCAAAGTGAAAGACTCAAAGATCATTATTCTCATGAGTCAATACGAAGTGTTCTTAATGGAAAATGGAGAAACCATCGTTGATATGATGGGTCGTTTCCAAACTATTATAAACAATCTCAAGTCTCTTGGGAAAGTTTATATTGCAAAAGAAAACGTTACGATGATCCTCAAGAGTTTACATAAGGAATGAAGACCACTCATCACTGCAATCACTCAAGCCAAGGATTTGTCAACCTTGACCTTAGATGATCTTGTGGGAGCTCTTCAAGTTCATGAGCAAGAGCTTAACCAGGACAACCCTACAAAGAAAGGCAAGACTATTGCCTTAAAAAGTCAAAAAACCAGCAACTCGAAAGTTCTCAAAGCAAATGAGTCCAGCGATGAAAATGATCAAGATGAAGAAGAAGAATTTGATGATGAGCTGTCTCTCATATCAAAGAAACTTGAATGTATTCTGAAAAAGAAAAACATGAGAAGAAGACCCTTCACAATGAAAAACGTCAAAGACCATGGTGAAACCAAGGACAAAAATCCAATGGTTTGCTATGAGTGCAAGAAACTAGGTCACTTCAAGGCTGAGTGCCCTCAGCTGAAAGATAAGAAAAATTATTCAAAAAGAAAAGCAAGAATATCATGGCAACATGAGAAGTTCTCGACTCCTCTGAAGAAGATGAAAACAAAGAAGAGGCAAACCTATGTCTCTGGTCTAAAAATCATCTCTCTGAAGAATCTTCTGAAGAAGATGAACAATCTACCTTTTCAATCATCTCATTTCCTGAGGCTAGGCCGTTAAGGGGATTCAGTGGTCTCTCTATAAGCAGACCACCTATTTTCTATGGAACTGGTGATTATGCCATGTGGAGAGAACTATTCACGAGATTCAACTTAGAACAAAATGTCGATGATCTATGGAGAGCATACACCGATGATAACTTTTGTCCTACTACTGTTATCAATGGTGAACGCATCGTGAAACCAAGGTCTGGGCGTTCTGAGGAAGAAGAAAGAAGAGTAAGAATCAATGCTAAAACTATCTACACTCTTATGTGTACGTTGGATGAAAGAACTGTCAACATTGTAATGTATTGTGATATTGCAAAAAGAGTGCTTGACATGCTTGATGCCCTATATATGAGAAGGCGACCTGCTCGTTCTGGAGAACCACCTATTTATCAATCATCAGAATATGAAGCTTGGAAAGAAAAGTTCAGATCCTTTGTCACAACCCAAGGATCAGAAGAACACTGGAAGACTCTCATTGATGAAGCCTTCTGTCCTATCATCATCATCAATGGAGAATACACTATGAAACCTCTAGAAAATTGCACCTTAGAGGAAAGAAGAAGAGTTGCTCTTGATTGTGAGGCAAGAGCTTTCTTGTTTCGAAGTGTACATGGAGCAAGAAGAGAAGCCCTGGCTGAAGAAACAACTGCTTGGGGAATGATGAACCTAATGGATATTCTGGAAAGATCTCCACCTGCATCCCCAGCAGCAGAGATGTGTCTAATGGTAAGTATTTCTTCTGAGATAGAAATAGAAGAGGAAGAGGTAAATATATCTGACTATTCTAAAGATGCATATGATGAGCTATTGAATGAATCATGCATTATTTATTCTGAGCATAAAGCTCTTAAAAGAAAATTTGCCAAACTCAATAAAGACTTTGACAAAGTCAAAATTGAGAATGGAGAACTAAGAGAAGAGATAATCAGCCTAACTGAAGTCTCAAGCTCTAAGTCTAGTACACCCTGTGAAGTTGAGAAACTTGAGCATCAAGTTACTTATTTAACTGAAAGTCTATCTAAATTCACCGATGGATCTAAGAAGCTTAATTTAATTCTTAGATATAGATCTTCTCATGATAAATCTGGTATTGGATATGAAAAGGAAAATCCAAAAATTCCTTACAAGAAAACTGAGATAAAAAGAGTAATGTATTATTCTATCTATGGTAAAAATGGACACTCTGCATCCAAATGCTTACACAAAAGATATGCTAGAACTGATAAGTGACCTACAACTAACCAAAAAGGACTCAAGTCTATTTGAGTACCTAAGAGCATGATAATCTCTGTTGCAGACTTGCTTAACAACAGGAAGAAAACACCAATCATCATACCTGGACAGTGGATGCTCACGACACATGACAAGAAAAAAGTCTATATTCCTAGACCTAAAGCCAAAGTCTGAAGGATCAGTTGTCTTCGGTGGCAATCAAAAGGGAAAGATTGTAGGAATTGGTAAAATTGGTAAAAATAATTCTACCTCTATAAATAATGTGTTGTTAGTTGAAGGGTTAAAACACAATCTGCTTAGCATAAGCCAATTGTGTGACAGCGGATTTGTGGTTTCTTTCAACAAAGATAAATGTATAGTCAGATATGCTGATGGGTCCACTTTATTTACTGGTAAGAGGCAAAACAATGTATATAAAATTGACTTGGAGGACCTCTCTAATCAAAATGTATCATGTTTGATGTCTGTGAATGATGAACAATGGATTTGGCACAAGAGACTTGGTCATGCAAGCCTGAGATTTGTCTCAAAGCTACAAAAGCATAACCTCGTAAGAGGATTACCAAAGCTTGCCTATAAATCGGATGTTCTCTGTGATGCCTGTCAAAAGGGGAAACAAGTTAAAAATTCTTTTAATTCAAAGAATATTGTTTCTACATCCAGACCTTTAGAATTGCTACATTTAGATTTGTTTGGTCCAACAAGGAGTGCCTCCCTAAGTGGAAAGAAATATGGGCTTGTCATTATCAACGATTATTCTATTTGGACATGGGTGATGTTCCTAACTCACAAAGACGAGTCTTTTGAAGTATTCTCAATATTCTGCAAAAGGACTCAGAATGAGAAAGGTATTTGTATCAACTCAATCCGAAGTGATCATGGAGGAGAGTATGAGAATGTAAACTTCCAATTATTCTGTAAATAAAATGGTATTCTTCACAATTTCTTTGTCCCTTGAACACCTCAACAAAATGGGGTCGTTGAGAGAAAAAATAGGTCTCTTCAAGAGATGGCAAGAACATTACTCAATGATAACTCTGTCTAAAAACTTTTGGGCTGAGGCTGTTAATACAACATGCTATATTCAAAATAGAGTATACATAAGACCAATACTGAAGAAGACTCCATATGAATTGTGGAAAAGACGAAAACCCAACATATCATATTTTCATCCTTTTGGATGTGACTGTTTTATACTGAATACTAAAGACAATCTAGGTAAATTTGATGCCAAAGTTGATAATGGTATTTTCTTAAGATACTCTGAAACATCTAAAGCTTTCAGAATTTATAACAGTAGATCATTAATTGTCGAAGAATCTGATGACAAGAAGCCTGATAAAGTATTATCAGAGCTGGACGAATCGCTTGCAGATCTTGATCTGAATGATCATCGTCCAACCAACAATGGGAAGAAAATCTTCGAAGAAGTCAAAGCTGATGATCACACTCCTCAATCGTCAAATGATTGTCAGAAAGCTTGGCAATTCAAAACCTACCATCCTGAAGATCAAATTCTAGGACAACCCAGTGATAAAGTTAGAACAAGGTCAACCTTCAGAAATCAAGCTGACTCAGCTTTCATCTCTGAGTTAGAACCAAAGACTGTGGACAAAGCTTTCATGGATGATGGACGGAATTTGGCTATGCAAGAAGAATTCAATCAGTTCAAGAGAAACAAGGTTTGGACATTAGTTCAAGAACCGAATGATAAATCCATAATTGGAACAAAATGGGTATTTAGAAATAAAATGGATGAAGACAGAAAAGTTTTGAGAAACAAAGCAAGGTTAGTAGCACAAGGTTATTCTCAAGAAGAAGGTATTGATTATACTGAAACCTTTGCTCCTGTTGCTAGATTAGAAGCAATACGTATCTTATTATCTTTTGCTGCTCATCATAACATAACATTATATCAAATGGATGTTAAAAGTTTGTTTCTAAATGGGTTAATTAACGAAGAAGTCTATGTAATGCAACCCCCTGGGTTTGAAGATCATTCCCATCCTGAGTATGTATATAAGCTTCAGAAAGCTTTATATGGACTCAAACAAGCTCCTAGAGCTTGTATGAGAAACTCAGCTCATTCCTCATGGAAAATGGTTTCTGTGTAGGAAAGGTAGACACCACCCTGTTTAAGAAAACAAATAAAGATAATTTCATAATAGTCCAAATTTATGTTGATGATATTATTTTTGGATCTACTAATGATTCTCTTTGCAAGGAGTTTTCTGAACTCATGACAAAAGAATGAGAAATGAGCATGATGGGAGAGCTCAAATTCTTTTTGGGTCTACAAGTAAGACAAACCTCAAAGGGTGTGTACATTCATCAGACTAAGTATAGTAGAGATCTCCTGAAGAAATTTCAAATGGATGATAGCAAGCCAATGAGTATAGCTATGCATCCAACGTCCATTCTGACCAAAGACAACAAAGATAAAAAGGTAGACCAAAAGGTTTACAGAGGTATGATTGGATCTCTCTTATATCTTACTGCGTCCAGACCTGACATAATTTTTAGTGTATGTCTTTGTGCACGTTTTCAAGCTGACCCATGTGAAAATCATTTAACAGCTGTCAAAAGAATATTTAGATATCTAAAATGTACTTCTAATCTGGGTTTATTTTATGAGAAAACAAATGAGTACAAATTAATGGGTTATTGTTATGCTGACTATGCTGGAGATAGAATTGAACGAAAAAGTACAAGTGGTGGCTGTCACTATCTTAGAACTAATCTCATCTTATGGTCAAGCAAAAGACAAAGCACCATAGCCTTATCAACTGCTGAAGCTGAATATATCTCTGCCGCTAGTTGTTGTTCACAACTCTTATGGATTAAACATCAACTGGAAGACTACAACATTCATGAAAGTAAGATTCCAATTTATTGTGAGAATACTGCAATAATTATTTTATCAAAAAATCCTATATTGCATTCAAGGGCTAAAGATATAGAAATCAAACATCATTTTATCAGAGATTACATTCAAAAAGGTGTGTTTGATGTAAAGTTTGTTGATACTGACCATCAGTGGGCAAATATCTTTACAAAACCTCTTGCAGAGGATAGGTTTTCTTTCATAAGAAAACATCACAACATGCTCTATGTTGAATGACCTTGCGTCCGATAAACGTTTGCATCCAATTTGTTTGCGTCCAATTACTGCATCTCACTAATCACAATCTTACGTCATGATCATTTGTTATTTATCATTTAGAATAAATGTCGAATAATTTGATTTTGAAAAAACATGAGTTATTTAATAATGTTCTTTTAATATCTCTCTGTCATCCACACATTCCTATGCTGAGTCAGCACTCTCCTGTCACATCAAACGTCGTGCGTTTGTTACTTCGCTCTTAAATAGCGACCCTCGATAACTGCTAGTCATCATGGTTCTGTAACCACGGTTACTTTCTGACGTTTGGTTACTTTACTACTCTCTCTATAACCCTAACTAGTGAGCCAAAACCACACCAAACGTCTCCGTCTTTGAAACTCTTCTCCTTCTCTCACCCTCAAATGCTCATCTTCTTCTACGCTTTCTTCTAAAAAATGGGAAGAAACCTTCGTTCAGCCGGTGAAGGCAGCAGCGTCCCTCAAGAAAGCATATCACCCTTGGGTCATCCAACTCGTGATGGTCAAGACAACTGCAAAATCAACGTTGAACATCAGATTGACTTGAATCTGCTGGCCAGACTAGAAGCAGATGTCAGAATCTATGTTATTGGAGATGGATGGGATCACTTCTTCATAAACTATCCGAAAGTTTATCCAAGACTTCTCACTGAATTCTGGAGGACCGCTCACTTGGAAAAGGAAGGTCACATTTCTGGGTATGTTTTGGGGACACAAAAGTCGACGTCTCCAAAGTAAGCATAGCGTCTGCAATTGGGTGTATGTCTCTTGGAGCAACCTATTCCAAATCTTCGTATAACAGATTTGGGGGAAAAGACAATGTCTTCCAATTCTCAGAAATCCTGAAGCTCAGGCCAATGCTCTCTTTCGTGCTGCCATTATGAGAGACGAAGCAAGGATTCTAATTCAAATCTTGAACAAGGCTGTTCTTCATAAAGCTGGGTCTAAGGACTCTGTTTCTGAGGTGCATTCTTTTCTTCTTACCCATCTTCTTTATAGTATGAAGACAAATCTTCCCTCCCTTCTCTTTGATCGGTTCAAAGAAAATTGCATAGATGTTGCCTCTGTTAAGACCATCACATATGCAATTCTTCTTTCTCAAATATTTGAGAACCAAGGAATTTATCGAATGCTGAGCATGGTTCACCCAAGCATAAGGAACTCCTACCAAACCATCAGTTGCCCACAATTTGGAAAAGCAAATCTTTCAAAGATGCAACTTAAATATGTCATGGCCTTTGAACAAGCTCAGTCCAACATTGCACAATCTCAACGCATGGAAGCTCTTCAAAGCAGATAGAGAAGGAAGAATCAGACCCCAAGTGTTGGTAATCAACCTCAAGTATCTTCTGATTCATCCACATTAGAAAGATTGGTTGAACAATCTCAGGCTAAGACCCACGATGTATTTGAAGAATTTGAGGAAAAGCCAAATTTGGAGTTTGCTTCGATGATTGAAGGTATTGCTTACACCATTAATGGAGAAACCTTCATCAAGCTGAATGGTGTAGTTATTCCCTTTGTGGAAGAAGTTCATGGACCCTTGCTTAAAGCCAAGTTTGGCTCAACATCAAGACAACAAGCTCATGCCAGTGCATCTTCTCAAGCGCATCAACAACCTGTGACTCAGGAAGCTGGTTCTTCAAAGCCCAGCTATAGAAAGAGGAAGCTTCTAGTGGAAGAAGCCGATGAGGATGATGTTCCTATTGCCTTTCTTCTTGCCAAGAAAACCAAGGTAACACCATCCCTCTCCAACTTGCCCAACCCTTCTATTTCTTCTCCACCCTACATCTCAACTGAAGCCCCATCCACTACTCCAACCACCAATCCTAACTTGTCTTCGTCCATTCCTCCTCCAACCAAAAAGATGAGAATTAAAACCGTAGATAAATGGCCACCCAGACCTAAAATCATAATCCAAGACTCCTCCACCTCCACTCCTTCTCGGCAACAACCACCCTCTCACCCGTTGCTCTATCCTCAAATGAACATAGAGGATTTCAAGATGACCTACCCTCTATCCCTCAAACATAGGTCCCGGAATCATCTCCTCCTCCTCATGTTCTTCTGCTACCATGGTACTCTCATGAAGAAGTTACATCTTCAGAGATTCCATTGGGTAGAATTCATTAAGCAGTTCTTGAAGCTGAGACCCAAGCAAACGTTTGTTGTGCTGAGTCTACTTGTCCTCAAGAAGATGCAAGATGTGAAGACTTTGCTGTTCCTGAAACTCAAGCAGAAGAAAGCTCCATCCAACACACTGATCATCTTGTTCCTGATTCCACCCTGTCTCGCAATACTGTGGAACTACATCTTGATGATGAAGATAACGAACTCAACACTTCTGCTGCTGAAGAAGCCCACCCTGCTCAAGCTTTGGCACCATCTCTACCTCTTGGACTTTCTCGCGAAATTGCTGACTACTTGGTAGAACAGGTTTCTACAAGGGTGACTCAAGAGTTGAATAGAAAAATGGATCAACTTTTGACCTATCTTCATCGCATCTTTCCTAACATTCCTCCTTCATCTCCTTGAATATTTTCCTTTCCTTTGCTGACTATGATGTGAATCCTCCCATTTCCTTTTTTTTGTCTGATGACAAACAGGAGGAGACTATAAAGAAAAAGATTTTAGAATAGGAAGATTGGAAATATGTACTTTAAAGGCTGTATTCGTTTTTATAAAAGCATGTATATTTAATGCTTTCATTATATTGAGTTCTTAGTTATGTCATTAATGTGTAATCTGTATGTTAAACACACATATTTAAGAAATGCATAATCTTAGGGGGAGCCTTTATTCATAAGAAATCCTGTTTCAAAAATACTTTATAGTAATGTTTGTCATTATAAAAAAGGGGGAAATTGTTAGAACCAAAACAGTAATGGTTGATGACCCCTAAAAGTTTTAATGATTAACAAAATTATTATATGTTTATGAATATAGTAGAAGTCTAGATAATACTAATTCATAAGGTCAAAAGACCTTTTTATATGTTTCTGACTTCATACGGACTCTTAAAAGAACATTGTTACTCAACGTCCAAAGATACATCTAGCTCATATTGGACGAAAAGCTCAAAGCAATATCTGCGTCCAATGGTAATTTACAACTCTCAATCAGCGTCCAAAGAACATTGTGGTTCGTCCAAATGATTCTTGGACTTTAGTGGTAAAAGTCTTGCATCCAGATATCATATAGTATTTTGTGCATCCACTAACTTTTTTTGCAGATGACGTGGCTCTTTTTCAGAAGTCTTGATTGGTTTTGAAAAGAAAAATATCTTTCCAGATAAGACAAAACAAGGTACAACGTTGTACACAGAGAACCACGTAAAGCAAAAAGCATTTCGATCAAAAGGCAAAACAGTCTGCTCTGATTCAAGCTGCTATCATTGCCATTCTACCGAAAGCAACCTTGCCTCCCTGCTCATTAATGTGTAATTCGTATGTTAAACACACATATTTTTTAATGGCACTCACTACCTCTACTGGAAAGAAAGATTCAAAGGATTCATCTTGAGCACCAGCTCTGCTCTTTGGCCGTTAATCATGAATGGTCCTCACATCGTTAATAATCCTGATGGCACTGAGAAAAATGAAGCTCAATGGACCGATGGTGAAAGAAGAAGGATGGAGAAAAACTCCAAAGCAAGATACTCCCTGATGTGTGCTCTTAGTCTAGACGAGTTCCAAAAAGTTCATGCGTGTGAATCAGTGAAACAAATTTGGGATACTCTATCCAATGTTCATGAAGGAACATCCAAAGTGAAAGACTCAAAGATCATTATTCTCATGAGTCAATACGAAATGTTCACAATGGAAAATGGAGAAACCATCGTTGATATGATGGGTCATTTCCACACTATTATAAACAATCTCAAGTTTCTTGGGGAAGTTTATACATCAAAAGAAAACGTTATGAAGATCTTCAAGAGTTTACATAAGGAATGGAGACCACTCATCACTGCAATCACTCAAGCCAAGGATTTATCAACCTTGACCTTAGATGATCTTGTTGGAACTCTTCAAGTTCATGAGCAGGAGCTTAACCAGGACAACCCTACAAAGAAAGGCAAGATTACTACCTTAAAAAGTCAAAAAACCAGTAGCTCGAAAGTTCTCAAAGTAAATGAATCCAGTTCTCGAAAGTTCTCCCTGTTCAGCACAGCTGTGCTGATCGCGCGACAATACTGTTCTGGGCAGCGATTACAAGTTAAACAATTTAACCAAAAAGTCCCTAACACTCTCAAAAATCATCCCTAGGTTCATGACTAAACCATTAACATAAAAACTCACCCTTTATTAATTCATGTCTTATGAATATTTTTGGGGAACAACAATCCCTTTATTATTTAACCAATTAAAATCCTAATTAGCCATAAATATATCCTTTTTTAGAGATATAGTAGCAGGTTCATCACAACATAACTATTCAGCCATCAATCATCATATACAACAATTCAACCAACAATCATGCTATAAAGATACCACCAAATATCAACATAACAGCAATGCATATAATATTGGCATGTAGCAACAAACATATATCGCAACATGCATGTTAAACAAACAGCATAAAATTAACATCGGGGTCATGGGAACCCGTCATCTTACTCTACCCCCACTGCCTAGTGGTTAAACTATCTTTCTCCCCATACCTGGTTTGAAGGTTGCAGCAACGGTAGCCCCAACAACAACCCGGTCACGTCCTCCCAAGCGGCTCAGTCTGAATCCAAGCCTTGGTCAACTAAAACATTAACCAAATCAGTTTCTAATCCAATAACATGAAAAGAAACTAAGAAAAGAGGAGAACGTTACCTACACAACTGGCACAGGCGTACCAGACATACCAAAGGTCTCCAAAACTTCAAAAATGCACCAAGATTGATGGAGATAGGAAACGGGGGGTAGGTCTGGCCGCACTAGGGTAGTAGCAACCACCAAATGAGGGTTAAAATCTCTAACCCTCGATTTATGTGCGATTATATAATCTGTGCACATGGCACGACCGTGCTCTATTTCAGCACGGCCGTGCCGAACTTAGCGTCAGCGAGACGCGGTTCGCTCAACGGCACGGCCGTGCTGCCTAACGGCACGGCCGTGCTTGTGACTCAGCTGGTCACAAGACACGTGAAAACAACACGGGCGTGCTGGAAATCAGTACGGGCGTGCCAATGTTCCAGAAAGGGACTTTTAAGCCAAAAATCCCACTTAGCCCTTAACCAACAATTATAATTTAATCAAATATACTTAAATATTCAAACAAACTTATATAAAATACTTAACGAAAAGCTGGGTGTTACAATTCCACCCCCTTATAAAAATTTCGTCCTCGAAATTTCTACATACCTTGATTGAAAAGGTGTGGGTATGCTTCCATCATCTTACTCTCTAGCTCCCAAATAGCACTTTCCTTAGTAGCCCTACTCCAAATGACTTTGACCAAAGGAATCTCCTTTCTTCTTAGCTGCTTCACCCTCCTGTCCTTGACTCGAAGGGGTAGTACCTCAAAAGTCAAGTTCTCATTCAACTGTATCTCATCGGGTACTATCACGTGATTATGGTCAAGGACATACTTTCTAAGTTGGGACACATGAAAGACACTATGAAGGTTGGACAAGAACGGTGGTAAGGGTATCTGGTAGGCGACTTCGCCGACGCTATTTAAGATTTGGTAAGGACCAATGAATCTAGGAGTAAGTTTCTTTGCTTTCATCACTCTACCAACCCCAGTTGTCGGGGTAACTCTCAACAATACATGATCACCTTCCTCGAATTCGAGTGCCTTCCTCTTTTTGTCATGGTAGCTCTTTTGCCTACTTTGTGCCACTCTCATCTTTTCCTGATTCATCCTTATCTTATCTGTTGTCTCCTGTACTATCTCTGGTCCTAACACCACATTATCACTAGGTTCATTCCAACACAAGGGTGTCCTACATCTCCTCCCATACAGAGCCTCATAAGGTGCCATCCCAATACTAGAATGGAAGCTGCTGTTGTAGGTGAACTCTATCAGGGGCAAAAACTTGTCCCAACTGCCTGACTGCTCTAACACACAAGCCTTCAACAAGTCCTCTAATGACTAGATGGTCCTCTCAGACTGCCCATCAGTCTGTGGGTGATACGCTGAACTTAGCCTAAGCTTTGTCCCTAAAGCATTCTGCAAACTATCCCAGAACCTAGAGGTAAACCTAAGATCTCTATCTGATACTATGCTAGAGGGCACACCATGAAACCTAACTATCTCTCTGATGTATAACCTAGCCAACTTCTCTAAAGGACACTCCATATTCATCGGAATGAAATGGGCAGACTTAGTCAATCTATCCACAACAACCCATGTAGCATCAAAACCAGCTGGAGTCCTAGGGAGTCCAGACACAAAATCCATAGAGATGCTATCCCACTTCCATTCTGGGATGCTCAAAAGGTGAAACTTACCTGAAGGCTTTTGGTATTCTATCTTAGCTTTCTGACACACTAAGCACGCATACACAAACTCAGCCACATCCTTTTTCATCCTAGGCCACCAAAACATGCGCTTAAGATCCTGGTACATCTTGGTGGCACCTGGGTGCACACTCAACCCATTCCTATGTTCTTCCTCAAGGATCAACTTCCTAAGCTTAGGAACATCTGGTACACACACTCTATCTTCAAACCTCAAGATCCCATCACTTCCATCTCTAAAACTAAGGTTTCTACCCTGAGCAAGCAATTCCCGCTGGTCTAACAGAAACTTATCTGACATCTGACCCTCTCTTATCCTATCCATCAAACTATTGGTAACCTTCAAGGTTCCAAGCCTAATGCTCTTAGGATTAACCTCACAAGCCAAACTAAGGTCTCTAAACTCCTCAATCAGATCCATCCCCCTAACCATCAAAGCGAAGACATGCAAGACTTTCCTACTAAGGGCATCTGCCACTACATTGGCCTTTACTGGGTGGTAGGTCAACTGAAAATCATAATCCTTAAGGAATCCTATCCATCTACACTGCCTCATATTTGATTCCATCCATCACCCGGCATTTCTCTGGGTTAGCCTCAATTCCCCAGTGGGTGAGCATGAACCAGAGGAATTTTCCTGCCTGTAGGTCGAAGGCACACTTTTCTGGGTTGAGCCTCATATTATGGATCCTGAGCCGATCGAACACTGGCTGGAGGTTGTAGATGTCATCGGGGTGGTTGGTGTTTTTGCAATCATGTCGTCGATATAGACTTCCATAGCTTCCCCTATTATGTCTCCAAAGACCCTGTTCATCATTCTGTGGTAGGTGGCCCCAACGTTCTTCAGCCCAAATGGCATCATCCGATAGCAGTATGTTCCTCTCTCAGTTATGAATGTTGTCTTCTCTTCGTCTTTTGGGTGCATGGGTATTTGATTATACCCGAATAAGCTTCCATAAAGGACAAGTACTGGTAACCATAAGAGTTGTCTACCAATTTATCTATATTTGGAAGAGGATAGGGATCTTTTGGGCATTCCTTATTTAGCTTGGTGTAGTCCATGCACATCTGCCACTTTCCATTTGACTTCTTCACCAAGACCACGTTCTAGAGCCACGTCGTGTAAATGATCTCTTGGATGGTCCGAGCTTCCAACATTTCCTTCGTCTGCGCTGGCACCGCTTCTTGCCTTTTCACCCCTATCTTCTGCCTTCTCTGTGCCACTGGCACGGGGCTCCACGGACAGCTTGTGACATATGAAGTTCGGATCTATCCCAAGTATGTCCGCGAAGGTCCAAACGAATAAGTTCTTATTTTCGCGCAGGCATTCAGTGAGATCTTTCTGCATAGCTGCCGGGATGATCCTTCCTATCTTCACCGTCTGCCTTTCTCTTCCTATCCTTTCCTGGAGGAGTTCGCCCTCTGGTTCCGACTTGGTCTGATCAGTATAGTCTCGGCCGTCAATGGTTATCATCATTACGCTTTTACCCTTGTCCTTGACTGGATGGGTTGTGCTGCTCGGCCCAATGTGTAACACCCTTATCGAGTGGTACATTGTTTGTGACACTGTTAACATTTTATAAGGCCAAAAATAAAATATGCGAAAATTAAAGATTAGGTTTGTTCTTAAAGTGTAGTTTCCCTTTTCGAAACATAAGATAATAGATAATATCGTAACGTGACATAAACGTTTTCACGATAGATTCGAGCTTAGAATCATTTACTGCCAGAATATAAGATCAAACTGAAGAGGGTTCCATAATATAAAAACAAGGTAACCAAATATCTGTTACAATCCCACATGTAGCTGAAATAAATATAAAAGAGACTAGGAGTCGCAGCTCCTCAAAATATAGGCGTCTGACTCAAAGACCAAGACAACCAGACTAGCCCAACACACACACACTACCACTCTGAAGACTCCTCAACGGACTTGACCATCATCTTTGGATCCTCCTTTGGGTCGTCCTCCATGTCCGCCTCCGAAACCTCCACCGAAGCCTCCTCTGTGTCGCTAGGAATCACAATCGGCACCGGCTCCCTCAGAATAGGTCTAGGTCTGTAGAGAATATTCTTCCTGGCCGTATACCGAATGCGAGGGTGCATGGAACAATAGGTGGATCGCGAGGTGGAAGCATTGTGAGGGCATCGCCATTCGCGGCAACATCAGGAAAAGTAGGCACTGCACTGGTGGTGCAACAAAAGAGGCAGCTGTAGATGCTACGGCTAGAGGTACAGCCGGCGGAACACCATCTCCCCGTGGAGGGCAACCACAAGAAGAAGCAGAGGAACATGGCTCGATGACCCTGATCTTGGCCACTGCCCACAGACCTATCCTCCTCCTCTGGTGCCACTCCATGTGAAGAGGTAGACGGATGGTGAACCATAGACAACCGCTCTGGCTCTCCCGAATGGTGATAGAGGCGTCTCCGATGTATTCCATGTGTCAGGTGTCCGTGTGCCCAATCCATGAGTCATCTCCTCCGTGAAACTCAATGTAAATGTAAGGAGGCATCATTTTGGTCTGGAATGATGTCGTCTTTACAGCAAAAGGGAAAAAGCATAACAGAAGAATAACAGTAATAGGTGAGATTCCAATTCGTAAATCACAACATAAGGTAGATGACGATAGCACGACACAACAAAACAAGGCATACTCATATAATCATATATGCATGTTATATCATCATAATCATTCATACAACTCGAAGTCATAAGGCATCTCAATCAAACAAGTCAACGTCACGTGGCATGATGTCATGATGCAAGGACCAACAATGCAGCGATGTGACACAATCCCTACTCCATGGAGCTAGACAAACGTCGAAGAGAGTGTTTGAGAGTACACGCTTTGCTTGCGCCAGCCAGTCGGCTATATGTGCTAAGACATTTGAAATCATGGGTGTACACTGGCTTTATGCAAAGACGCTCTACACCAATCTTGAACAAGGCAGTGTCCAATCGAGAGCGTTGCTGTGGGATCTTGATTTACCACGGCACAGAAGAGCTACCAACTGGCCACATGTGAAGTTGCACACCCCAACGCCCCCTAGGTCAAACCGACTGTCACCATTATATTCGTACCCGCACAAGGTGTAAGCTCAACTCCTAGGATCACAGGCCTTAACTGACAACAAATGCAACAAGCTGAACTTCACATGCGAATGCGATCAAAGTGTGTTCGACATCTAAGGACATGTTTCTCCAAGAAACTAGCCATCACTAGGCCTCACAAGGTAACTCAAGTTACTTAAACGGTCTCCACGCCGCCTTGCATTAAGTGGTTTATCAAACACGTGGTTTCGTTTGTGCTCATATCTTATTCGATTGTCTTACAGTCCTATATGTCTTATGAAGGAGGATTCACAATCCTTCCCTTAGTATTTCTTCAATCCTTACTAAGACATGATCAATTGCTGATCAAGTATTTATGAAATATTCTTTGTTATTTAAGCATTATGGTTTACGTGTGACTAAGTCACCAAGAGTATGAAATGTAGTCTTGATCCACTACATGACACACCTAAACATTTATATCTTAGAATGCTAAGTCCATTCTTGACTTAGGCTTTCATTTCGCAAAAGCTTTGTCACATAAGTCTTTAGTTTTCTTTTAGGTTAAGATAGGAAAATCCCGTTCCTCTTAGAGGTATTGAAAAAGGAGGTACATTGGTACGTTTCAGTTATTGTTAGGTGAAGAACTTCTTGAACTACAATTGAGTTCTAAAGGTACATAGACCTTTATCCTTACTCAAAACCTCAAAGCGATTGAGTGATAGTGAACACAAGTCAACCAATGAATGGATATGTGGAGCAAGTACAAGCTTACTCCTAGAGGGTCCATCCAAGCCTAAACCATGTTTGCACATCTCAATTCACTTTGGTTTGAAAACATTTGGAATCAAAAGATCCTTAAGTTCAACTTTAAAGTCATTTCCTTTTCAAAAGGTAAGTTCAACAAAAGAAGGAAGGGAAAAGGCTGTGTAGAACACTCCCTGCCTGTCATGGCCGTGGTCACCATCACAGCCAGGACGTGATAGGCTCTGTCCCTATCACGCAGAAAGATCACGGCCGTGAGTCTCATCACGGCTAGGCCGTGATGCTTTCTGTTTCTCCTATTTTGAGAGATCATACTTTATTTTTCTCATTTTATGGGGTATCACAGCCATGACACCTATCAGGGGCAGGTTGTGGTCCCTATTGTTTCGTCCAAAACATTTTCTTAAGTTTTCCAAAAACTTCCTTGATTCATTCGTAGGTTTTCATGAAAATCAAGACATGGTATAGTTCTAAAACCTCATAAAAATTTATATCCTTTAACATCATAAGTTCAAAAGTATGATCTTTGGATCATTCAAAAGTTCCTTAAGTTCAAGAGGTAGTTTTCTCCCTTACTCACACTCAAGCAAAAACTTTCCATCACAAGGCTAAGAGTGAAGTTTCACTTCACCAACACACTCTCATATTAACCATAGTAAGCACATGAATATGATGAACAACTCATAAACATTATAGATCTAAACATACCATCAAAATCTCCTAACTTGGCCAAAGTCAAGGCTAGGGTTTTTTCATCATTTTCAAAGCATGGCATCATGTAAGATATCAAACAAGCATATAAAGCATAAAACTAAGATTAATACAAACCAAATCACCAAATACACAACCACACAAGATAGGAAGACCTATCTACACAACTTAGGGTTTTCACCCAAACTAGAAGCCATTTTCATCCACCTATGAGGTGAGATGAAGGTTCACTCCCCATTACCTTTGAAGATTTTCGAAGGTTGAGAAGGGAAGAGATGAGGTGTAACGCCCTGATTTTCACGTTTTCTAATTCTTCAGTATTTTAATGTCTTTATTTTATTCGAGGTCTTAGGAATGGAAATAAAATATTCCGAGACCACAGTCATGCTCGACGATATCGTAGGAACCTACGATTAAGTTTTGAGTCAAAAACTCAAACGGAGTCCGGTCTGCGTTTTTACGCTGACAGTATGATTTTACTGCTCAGAAGACCTCAGATAGACCCGTGAACGAGACAGTAAGTCTTAGAATTTGATTCTCTACGTTTTGGTTAAATTTCGTAAAAATTTCAGAAAAATAACTTCCCGACCTTCGTTCGGGCGGAATTCTCAATCGGGTGACGAACGGAGCCACATATGGACTTATAGAGACTCGCCAACAGATAATCTTGATATCACAACATCCCAGGACACTTGGGAGAGTATGCCAAAGTCGTCATGACGATCGGGAAAATCTAGACGCAAAATGACCAAAATGCCCCTAACCTTAGTCTTTTGCACTATTACCATTTTACCCTTTTGGCAAATGACCATTTTGCCCTTAAGTGACTTGTTTTAAAGGCTGAACTCAGCCCATCCAGCCCCTCATTCACGAAATTTCTGGCCAAAGAAGAACACCATTGTTGTTCTTGAAGAGAAACTCCATTTTTCTTCTTGAAAAGCTTGAATCACTTGTTGGAATCACTTGATTCCTTGAGCAATCTTCCATCATTTCAAGGTAAGATCACTTCTATGATCTCTTAGCTTCTTGAATATCTCTTTATTTCAAGATCAATCTTCATTTTCATGAAAATTATTTCTTAGATCCAAAACTTTGAAAATCCATAGGAAATTGTAGAAAAATCCTTTTGAGGTAAGACCAAGTTCTTTGAACTCACCTCATCATTCTCTATCTAAACCCAAGAGCTTATGATTCAAATCTCATCATAGCTCAAAAAGCACATTAGGGCCGAACCCTTTTGAAGATGATGAATAGTGTTTTTCATCAATTTTTGATTTTTAACACTTGATTTCATTCTTAGCTTTCCTAATGCCTTTGAATCCATGAAATGGAAAACCAAGATCAATTCCTAGCTTTATTCTCTTTAGGGTGGCCGAAACCCTCTTTGTGAGAATTGTTGAGTGGTTTGATTGTTGTTTAATGTTTGATTGTTTGGTTGTTTGTAGTTGGTGACAATTATCAGAAGGTTCACAAACCGATCAACCGACTTTGATCCGGGAATCTGCTCTTCAACAGGTATGGGGAGAAGAACCTCATCACACCAAGATGGTGGTGGTGAAGATGGTTGTTTAAATTATGTGTGGGTGAAACCCTTTAGTTTGGGTTCACTTTTATGTGTTAAGTTTTGTTAAGTTCTCATGGAGAACAAGAATGTCATGATGAGTTTATGCTTGAGTATGTTGTAGTGTGCTTTAGCATATGTTGATGATGAGATGATTGAATGAAAATCATTTTCATGTATGTTGGAAAACCTACTTTGATCACTAGATCAAGTATGGACTTTTATTGTTGATTATGAGACCATAATGTGTGATGGACTTGGATGTTTGATTATGATGTAGTAATGTGTGTATTATGGTTATCATGATTGTGTAAGTGTTGTGAGCTACACTTTGATTGGCTGATGAAGTAAAACTTCACGTTGATTCCTAGTTGGCTATTAGCCATGACCTTGAGGAAAGGAAGGATATGAATAGTTCTTGGACAAGTCAAGTTTTGATGTAAAGAAAGTGTTTTCAATAACTTGTGTTTTTCAAAGAAAAACCCTAAGTGACTTTAAATGGAATTTAATCTCAAAGTGCTTTCACCAAAGTGAAACATGTTTTATACCTTATCCTTAGTTTATCTAGCTAATCAAGTGACTCAAAATGAGAAAAGAAGTGTTTTCATGAAGAGAATCAAAATGGTTCCATAAGGTTGATGTCTTGTTTTAAGGCAACTTTTCGCTAAGCGAAATTACTTTCGCTACGCGAAAAACAGGGAAAGTCTTAGTTGGGCATCACTGCCTCACTTTCGCTAAGCGAAGTCATATTCGCTAAGCGAACCCAGCAAATTTCGCTACGCGAATTACATCTCGCTGAGCAATCCAGAGAAGTCTCCAATAGAGGTGTAACTGTCTGAACTTTCGCTAAGCGAAATCATTCTCGCTAAGCGAATAAAGTGAAGTTTCGCTACGCGAATTCTGTCTCGCCGAGCGATCCAGAGGTGTTTCTAAAGAGATGTAACCGTCTGAACTTGCGCTAAGCGAATTCATATTCGGTAAGCGAATACAATATATTTCGCTACGCGATTTATGTCTCGCCGAGCGAACCAGAGGAGTTCCAAAGGAGGCATTACTGCCTCATTTTCGCTAAGCGAATGGAATTCCGCTAAGCGAATTTTTATGTTTCAGAAAATGCTAGAAATGAAGTAAGTAGTTCAAATGTTGTTTTAAATCAAATGAGTTTTCAACTGTAAAAGTTGTTTGGTTTACAAAAAGAGTTTTCTAACTCAACCGTAAAGTTTTACGCGTGAAAAACCTAAGTTAAGTAATTAACTTAGAGTTGAAGACAAGGGTTAATTAAGTATGGCATGTGGTGGAACAAGACCATGTGCTATACCATTGATGACTTAGTACATCAATGACTTCATAAGACTTAAGTGAAATCAACACTTGTTTCCTTAATTGAAAGACAAGGGATTAATATCTTAGAAAGGCTCAAAGACTTATCTAAGAGGATTCTCAATCCTTACTCATAATGCTTAGGACTTGAGACTTAATTCATAAGATGTAAACACAAACATGAAACGTTTTGGTTTTCGAAACAGTAGTTCGATAACGGACTGATGATTCGGATCCAGGTTAATCGTTCAATTGTTTCTGTCTTGTGATAACTGGAATGAGAGAGATCCTGAGGCTGTGCAGGTATGGGACTGTACAGTGGAAGGAATCCTGAGGCTATGCAGGTATGGGACTGTATAGTTAAGGGAAGGCATATAAGAATTGATTGGTACTACCCATACCAACAAGATTTATCTTCTTTTTGGGAACTTAGAACATAAGTACTTTATAGTTAAGCGTGCTTGACTTAGAGTAATTATGGGATGGGTGACCTTCTGGGAAGTTTCCTAGAAAGCGTGTGAGTGAGGACAAAACACGCTGAAAAGACTTGTGTTGGTTTGTGGGGACAGTCGACGATTCTGAAAGCAGTCTGGATCATTCCAAAGGAATCACGAGATATTTATCCGATGGATAATTGTTTTATCCGATAGATAACTGTTTTATAAAACAAAGATGTGTGTAGTTTCTAAGGAAGAGAACCTTAGTGAACCTTGAGGTTTATCCAATGGATAGACATTGCTTTATCGCATCTGCTTTGTGTAAGCATTGGCATTTCATTTGCATAGTTGTAAGGCCTTGAGCCTAGGAGTTGAGCTTACACCTTGATGCGGGTGCGAATCTTACGGTGACGATCTTCAATGGTCTTTTTGGAGGTATCAGGGTTGGAAGGGCTGACATGTGACCAGTTGGTGATTCTTCTGTGTCGTGGCGAATCCGTGCAATACACTGATATCCTCTACTAGATGCCGTACTTTTCATGTTTGGTCGAGAGTGTTACCGTAAAGCCAGATACGTGCACGTTACGAATTTTGTAGCATATTGCTCATGGCAGCATCTTGCTCATGGCTGGCAGAAACCGGAACATGTCCTCCCATTCACTCTCTCCGAAGGTTTTGTTAGCTCCATGGAGTAGGGGTCAGAGTAGTACCCAGTGACATTGACATTGAGTCATATACATTGCATTGCATTGCATGGCTATTGATGTTTATGGCTATTGATGTTATATTTACTGTTATACATCGCTGTACTGTTTAAGGATGCCTTATATTATGCTATTAAATGTTTAGCATGCTATTATGTTGTTAACTGCTTAATATGATTTATATTGAGAACCTTGTAAGCATGTTGGGTACGCTGTTACCCGGTGAGTCGTTCCGTTTTTGCTACTGCTATTTTGTTGTGTTGATGAACGGGAATCTCACCCATATCTATATGTTTTCTGCTGGTACTTGCTGTTGATGCTTGAACAGATGGACGCGACGATGGTTCGGTTCCGCAGTCCCTTTGAGTTCGGAGGTGGACTCTTTTTCTGTTTTAGCTTTGTTGTCGGCCAGACTATGTCAGTTTTTGTAGTACCTTTTGGGAGCTATGACTCCTAGTACTTATTGTATTTTCTTATGTTAGTCATACATTAGACTTATGTCTGTATACAGTAATGTTGATGTTTCTATTTCTGTTTTCTGTTTCTGTATTTATAATAATGTATGTATGTCCTAGTAATGCATGGTGAACCTAAGTTCACTTATTAGTATTATTTATTACTTTTACTAATCCCATTACATCTTTATGAAAAGAAAAGAAAAAGAAAAATCGTATTTTCCGCATAAATAAATATTTTCGGCCTTATAAACGTTCGGGAATGTGACACTCGGGAAAGGGTGTTGCATTATTTGGTATCAGAGCTGGCCGAGTCTTTTTGGGGTTTGTAGGTTATGGTCTGTCTTGTTTGTGTTGTGTTTTCTCTGATTGTCTTTCTGTGCTATTGTTTCTGAGAGAAAACAATGTTGGAGAGGATGATGACTTCGGTCTATCCTTTTGTGTTGTTTGTTCTCTGTGTTGTGTTTCTGTGAAGAAGACAACGATTGTTTGTTACTCTCTGCATTATTGTTTCTGAAGGGGAATGATATTGGACAGGGTAGTAATGTTTTTGCTTTCTTGTAAGTTGTCGCTCGCAGAGTTCTTTAGAACGAGTGCTTTTCCGACGAGTTGAAAGACATGGAGTTCCTGCAGCTACGTCAAGGAGGAATGTCTGTCAAAGAATATGCTAATCGTTTTGAGTTCCTGCTGAAGTCTTCAAGGTATTTCCATCTTCATCCCGATGAGGAGTGGAAGTGCACAAAGTTCGAAGAAGGTTTAACGGACGAGATTCGAGGAGAGGTGCTACCTCTTAAGGTCAAAGAGTTCTCGGTTTTGGTAGATGAATGCTTTGTAATCGAAGATCTGATGAAGACTTGTGGAGGAAGGCAACGTCACTCTGGACCGACTAGGTTCCATAAAGGCACCAATGGTCGTGACGATAGATCTCGATGGAGACCATATTCGAAACAGCAAGGTCAACAACAACGTTCTGTAGGGGGAAGCAGTGGGAGTATTAGTCAATCTGGAAGCGCCCCAAAGAAGTGCATGAAGTGTGGCAAGAACAATCATGTCACCAGAGAATGCTTAATCAAGGGAATCATGTGTTTCAAGTGTGGGAAGCCAGGACATACTTCACGCGATTGTGTGCATTCAAAAGCTAGACGTTCTGTCAACGATGTGCAAGCAATGAAGCCTAAGGCAATGAGTGGAGTTTATACGGGGGATGATGCTGAGACTTCTCAAAAAGGAAGATTTGATTCACGGTCAGATCGTCATGGGAGGTAAAACGTTATCTGTATCTTTCCTTACCCTTAGATTTGGTAATTTTTGCACTTTCTGCAAAGCTTGTTATAACTGCGAAAGTCTGTTTGAACTGTTCTATTTTATGTAATGGATAGAACGTTTTTGATTGAGTTAATCTGTTTGCCTCTTTCGCAAATGGATTTCATCATAAGGATGGATTGGTTATCTTGTAACTATATCCCATTAGACGGTGCAAACAAAACCTTAGTTTTCCTGATTCGAATAATTCTGGATTTGGATTGCCAACCAAGAAAACGTTTCTTTGAGAGGAGGAGCTCAACGAATACATGTTACTAACGAGTTTCCGGAAGTCTTTCCTGAAGTACCAGGTGTACCGCCAGTTCGAGACATCGAGTTGTGATCGATCTTGTACCAGGAATAGGACCAGCGTCTATGGCACCTTAGCATATTGCACCTGCTGAGTTGGAAACCTTGAAGGAATAGTTGGTGAACTTATTGGGAAAGCAGTTCGTTAGACCCAGTGTGTCGCCGTAGGGAACGCCTGTGCTGTTGGTGAGAAAGAAAGACGAAACATCTTGCTTATGTGTGGATTAGCGCCAGTTGAACAAAGTTACCATTCAGAACAAGTATTATCTTCCGAGGATAAATGACTAGATGGATTAGTTGAGGAGAGCGACAGTTTTCTCCAAGAATGATATGCGATCGGATTATAACCAGATTCGTGAGAAGACAGAAGATATACCGAAGACAGCGTTTCAAACACGCTATGGGCACTACGAGTATAGGATTACATGGATTACATGAATAGAATCTTTCGTCCATACCTAGATAAGTTTGTCGTTGTTTCATAGACGACATACTCATCTATTCGCGAAACCAAGAAGTACACGCTGAATACCTTAGTGTGATTCTTCAGGTTCTGAAGGAGAAACAGCTGTATGCAAAGTTGTCCAAGTGTTAGTTTTGGTTCGACGAAGCAAAGTTTTTGGGTCACGTGATTTCAAAGGAAGGATGAAGCGTTTGAATGGACTGAAGCCTGTGAGGAAAGTTTGCAAGGATTAGAGAGAAGGTTGACTACTTCACTGTGTTAGTGCTGCCTGATCTCAAGGGAACATTTGTGTTCACACTCCTACGTATTCCTCAATGTATTAGATAATTGAGTGAATTGGTAATATGGTGTCCATTGGTCTGGACATTTTCGTATTATTTCACTGAAAGTTTTGTTATTACTATTTCTTGAGTTATAACATAACATAAACAACTTCTTGATACTGAAAGTTTCTTGATGAAACTTAGTCTAATCACTTTTACTTTTGGTGAAGGTGATCCAGTCTGATTTTTGCCAGACTGTTTATCTTTTGATTCCAAAGTTATTGGAAGGTTCTTATGAAAGAAGGAACTTTATTAGAGTCATGGATGTAAACATGTATTAGCTATGCATTTTTACACTCACGAACCTACTGAAGAGTCTTTTTGCATACTGGATATTCCTATATTCATTCCAGATTGGTAAAATTCTTTTGTTATTTTCTTCTGAGACCAAGACCAGGAAAAAGTTCTTTGTTGAAAATTTCATTCCTTAATCTTCAGCGACCGAGTAGGTTTAGTTTTAAGTCACGGAATTTCGAGGACGAAATTCTTTTAAGAGGGGTAGGAATGTAACGCCCTGATTTTCACGTTTTCTAATTCTTCAGTATTTTAATGTCTTTATTTTATTCGAGGTCTTAGGAATGGAAATAAAATATTCCGAGACCACAGTCATGCTCGACGATATCGTAGGAAGCTACGATTAAGTTTTGAGTCAAAAACTCAAACGGAGTCCGGTCTGCGTTTTTACGCTGACAGTATGATTTTACTGCTCAGAAGACCTCAGATAGACCCGTGAACGAGACAGTAAGTCTTAGAATTTGATTCTCTACGTTTTGGTTAAATTTCGTAAAAATTTCAGAAAAATAACTTCCCGACCTTCGTTCGGGCGGAATTCTCAATCGGGTGACGAACGGAGCCACATATGGACTTATAGAGACTCGCCAACAGATAATCTTGATATCACAACATCCCAGGACACTTGGGAGAGTATGCCAAAGTCGTCATGACGATCGGGAAAATCTAGACGCAAAATGACCAAAATGCCCCTAACCTTAGTCTTTTGCACTATTACCATTTTACCCTTTTGGCAAATGACCATTTTGCCCTTAAGTGACTTGTTTTAAAGGCTGAACTCAGCCCATCCAGCCCCTCATTCACGAAATTTCTGGCCAAAGAAGAACACCATTGTTGTTCTTGAAGAGAAACTCCATTTTTCTTCTTGAAAAGCTTGAATCACTTGTTGGAATCACTTGATTCCTTGAGCAATCTTCCATCATTTCAAGGTAAGATCACTTCTATGATCTCTTAGCTTCTTGAATATCTCTTTATTTCAAGATCAATCTTCATTTTCATGAAAATTATTTCTTAGATCCAAAACTTTGAAAATCCATAGGAAATTGTAGAAAAATCCTTTTGAGGTAAGACCAAGTTCTTTGAACTCACCTCATCATTCTCTATCTAAACCCAAGAGCTTATGATTCAACTCTCATCATAGCTCAAAAAGCACATTAGGGCCGAACCCTTTTGAAGATGATGAATAGTGTTTTTCATCAATTTTTGATTTTTAACACTTGATTTCATTCTTAGCTTTCCTAATGCCTTTGAATCCATGAAATGGAAAACCAAGATCAATTCCTAGCTTTATTCTCTTTAGGGTGGCCGAAACCCTCTTTGTGAGAATTGTTGAGTGGTTTGATTGTTGTTTAATGTTTGATTGTTTGGTTGTTTGTAGTTGGTGACAATTATCAGAAGGTTCACAAACCGATCAACCGACTTTGATCCGGGAATCTGCTCTTCAACAGGTATGGGGAGAAGAACCTCATCACACCAAGATGGTGGTGGTGAAGATGGTTGTTTAAATTATGTGTGGGTGAAACCCTTTAGTTTGGGTTCACTTTTATGTGTTAAGTTTTGTTAAGTTCTCATGGAGAACAAGAATGTCATGATGAGTTTATGCTTGAGTATGTTGTAGTGTGCTTTAGCATATGTTGATGATGAGATGATTGAATGAAAATCATTTTCATGTATGTTGGAAAACCTACTTTGATCACTAGATCAAGTATGGACTTTTATTGTTGATTATGAGACCATAATGTGTGATGGACTTGGATGTTTGATTATGATGTAGTAATGTGTGTATTATGGTTATCATGATTGTGTAAGTGTTGTGAGCTACACTTTGATTGGCTGATGAAGTAAAACTTCACGTTGATTCCTAGTTGGCTATTAGCCATGACCTTGAGGAAAGGAAGGATATGAATAGTTCTTGGACAAGTCAAGTTTTGATGTAAAGAAAGTGTTTTCAATAACTTGTGTTTTTCAAAGAAAAACCCTAAGTGACTTTAAATGGAATTTAATCTCAAAGTGCTTTCACCAAAGTGAAACATGTTTTATACCTTATCCTTAGTTTATCTAGCTAATCAAGTGACTCAAAATGAGAAAAGAAGTGTTTTCATGAAGAGAATCAAAATGGTTCCATAAGGTTGATGTCTTGTTTTAAGGCAACTTTTCGCTAAGCGAAATTACTTTCGCTACGCGAAAAACAGGGAAAGTCTTAGTTGGGCATCACTGCCTCACTTTCGCTAAGCGAAGTCATATTCGCTAAGCGAACCCAGCAAATTTCGCTACGCGAATTACATCTCGCTGAGCAATCCAGAGAAGTCTCCAATAGAGGTGTAACTGTCTGAACTTTCGCTAAGCGAAATCATTCTCGCTAAGCGAATAAAGTGAAGTTTCGCTACGCGAATTCTGTCTCGCCGAGCGATCCAGAGGTGTTTCTAAAGAGATGTAACCGTCTGAACTTGCGCTAAGCGAATTCATATTCGGTAAGCGAATACAATATATTTCGCTACGCGATTTATGTCTCGCCGAGCGAACCAGAGGAGTTCCAAAGGAGGCATTACTGCCTCATTTTCGCTAAGCGAATGGAATTCCGCTAAGCGAATTTTTATGTTTCAGAAAATGCTAGAAATGAAGTAAGTAGTTCAAATGTTGTTTTAAATCAAATGAGTTTTCAACTGTAAAAGTTGTTTGGTTTACAAAAAGAGTTTTCTAACTCAACCGTAAAGTTTTACGCGTGAAAAACCTAAGTTAAGTAATTAACTTAGAGTTGAAGACAAGGGTTAATTAAGTATGGCATGTGGTGGAACAAGACCATGTGCTATACCATTGATGACTTAGTACATCAATGACTTCATAAGACTTAAGTGAAATCAACACTTGTTTCCTTAATTGAAAGACAAGGGATTAATATCTTAGAAAGGCTCAAAGACTTATCTAAGAGGATTCTCAATCCTTACTCATAATGCTTAGGACTTGAGACTTAATTCATAAGATGTAAACACAAACATGAAACGTTTTGGTTTTCGAAACAGTAGTTCGATAACGGACTGATGATTCGGATCCAGGTTAATCGTTCAATTGTTTCTGTCTTGTGATAACTGGAATGAGAGAGATCCTGAGGCTGTGCAGGTATGGGACTGTACAGTGGAAGGAATCCTGAGGCTATGCAGGTATGGGACTGTATAGTTAAGGGAAGGCATATAAGAATTGATTGGTACTACCCATACCAACAAGATTTATCTTCTTTTCGGGAACTTAGAACATAAGTACTTTATAGTTAAGCGTGCTTGACTTAGAGTAATTATGGGATGGGTGACCTTCTGGGAAGTTTCCTAGAAAGCGTGTGAGTGAGGACAAAACACGCTGAAAAGACTTGTGTTGGTTTGTGGGGACAGTCGACGATTCTGAAAGCAGTCTGGATCATTCCAAAGGAATCACGAGATATTTATCCGATGGATAATTGTTTTATCCGATGGATAACTGTTTTATAAAACAAAGATGTGTGTAGTTTCTAAGGAAGAGAACCTTAGTGAACCTTGAGGTTTATCCAATGGATAGACATTGCTTTATCGCATCTGCTTTGTGTAAGCATTGGCATTTCATTTGCATAGTTGTAAGGCCTTGAGCCTAGGAGTTGAGCTTACACCTTGATGCGGGTGCGAATCTTACGGTGACGATCTTCAATGGTCTTTTTGGAGGTATCAGGGTTGGAAGGGCTGACATGTGACCAGTTGGTGATTCTTCTGTGTCGTGGCGAATCCGTGCAATACACTGATATCCTCTACTAGATGCCGTACTTTTCATGTTTGGTCGAGAGTGTTACCGTAAAGCCAGATACGTGCACGTTACGAATTTTGTAGCATATTGCTCATGGCAGCATCTTGCTCATGGCTGGCAGAAACCGGAACATGTCCTCCCATTCACTCTCTCCGAATGTTTTGTTAGCTCCATGGAGTAGGGGTCAGAGTAGTACCCAGTGACATTGACATTGAGTCATATACATTGCATTGCATTGCATGGCTATTGATGTTTATGGCTATTGATGTTATATTTACTGTTATACATCGCTGTACTGTTTAAGGATGCCTTATATTATGCTATTAAATGTTTAGCATGCTATTATGTTGTTAACTGCTTAATATGATTTATATTGAGAACCTTGTAAGCATGTTGGGTACGCTGTTACCCGGTGAGTCGTCCCGTTTTTGCTACTGCTATTTTGTTGTGTTGATGAACGGGAATCTCACCCATATCTATATGTTTTCTGCTGGTACTTGCTGTTGATGCTTGAACAGATGGACGCGACGATGGTTCGGTTCCGCAGTCCCTTTGAGTTCGGAGGTGGACTCTTTTTCTGTTTTAGCTTTGTTGTCGGCCAGACTATGTCAGTTTTTGTAGTACCTTTTGGGAGCTATGACTCCTAGTACTTATTGTATTTTCTTATGTTAGTCATACATTAGACTTATGTCTGTATACAGTAATGTTGATGTTTCTATTTCTGTTTTCTGTTTCTGTATTTATAATAATGTATGTATGTCCTAGTAATGCATGGTGAACCTAAGTTCACTTATTAGTATTATTTATTACTTTTACTAATCCCATTACATCTTTATGAAAAGAAAAGAAAAAGAAAAATCGTATTTTCCGCATAAATAAATATTTTCGGCCTTATAAACGTTCGGGAATGTGACACTCGGGAAAGGGTGTTGCATGAGGTTCCAAGATTCCCAAGCTTGCTTCTTAGAAGAGAACAAGAAACTCTTAGGAAGGTCATTTTCGAAAATGCCATGAACATGACCAAGAGTTCATGTTTTTGAAGTAGAAAATGAAGAGGAAGATGGGGATGAGATGCTCACCACAAGAGCTTCAAATTTGAAGGAGATGGTGGTTCTTGACTCTTAGCTTGAATCCTCTAATGAAGAAATATCCTTCACTAAGGATGAAGAGCATGGAGAGAAGATTAGAGATATGAAGTTAGTTCTTAAAAAGAACAAGAAACGATGTAAGGTAGTGTGCATTTCAAAGGTCCATCAATGGAGTTTGAAGATGAACACTAGGGTTCTTACCCTTATAGAAGATGAAGATGGATGAGAGAGAAGAGAGAAAATGGACTCTTTATCTCCCTTGGGTGGCTTGGTCGAATATGATGAAGAGAAAAGGAGGGAATTGTGAATCTTGCACTCCAAGTGTGATGAGATGGAGGGTTGAGATGGATGGAGGGGATTTGACTTGGTGGATGATACTTACTTGATATGGGAGGAACAAAATGGGTTGGTAAGGAAAAGCATTTTGGTCTCTTAGCAAAAATGGTAAAGGTGAAGATCTTGTTGGGAAAAAGTGGAGACAAGGAGAGAAGGTGTGATAGTGACATTTATGTGAGGATATAAGGTTATGGGTCTTGACCCAGCTCTAGGCCCAAACATTTCTGGCCCCGGGCCCAAGCCCAAAACTTTGCGGGCCCGATAATATTTTTATCAGCTCCGCTCTAGAACAGCAGATAAAGCTCAATCAACCTTTTTATGAGATTAGGGTTAAATTTCAAATTCCGTAAGGAATTCTAGGTATCAACCTCTGATTATTAGTTATGATTAGCCGGATTATGTTTAAATCAATTTATTCACAGTCGACATTTAAATATAACAGATAAGGGTTTTCAGGGCGTTACATAATTGCTCTAGGGGTTTTAACGCTGATTCTGTAACAATCCCTAGCCACCACCTGATCTCCTTTTACCGTACATATATGCCCGTCATCAGTGGCGAATTTCATTGCAAGGTGAAGGGTGAAGATGATCGCACCGAGGGAGTTCAGCGTGGGACGTCCTATTATCGCGTTGTAAGCCGAGGCACAATCAATTACTAAGAATTTTACCTTCACCGTTTTGGAGACGAGTGGTGCTCCAAGGGTGAGTCTTAATTCCACGCAGCCTCGGGGGGACATTCGCTCGCCAGTGAATCCGACCAGGTCTCCATCATGAGGGAGAAGGTCCTCTTGCTTTAGTCCGAGTTTGATGAATAACCCTCCAAAGATAATATCTGTCGAGCTGCCTTGATCAACGAAGATCCGTTTGACCTCCAAATTGGCCAGAGTCCTTGAAATCACCAGAGGGTTATCATGTCCGGGGATGGTTGATCCAAAGTATCCTTTCCCGAATGATATGGTCGAGCTGGCTCCGGGTGCTCTCCTCATGGGTTGAGCTCGTCCTGTAAGGCTCTTAACCTGCCTAAGGTGTCTCTTTCGTGTTCATTTTAAGGCCCCTCCTCCGGTGAACCTGCTCGCTATAGTTAGGATCACCTAATGGCTCGGGGGATCTTTTCATCGTGGGGAATCCTAGTGCGGGTTCGTCATCCCCGGCGCCGGCCTTATGAGGTGGAGTCTTCTCTGTGCCACGTTGGGTTTCTCTTGGCGTTCCCGGCTCTATCCCCACTCCGGTATCTTCGGTTAGGAGTGACCGATCGACGTTGCCGTTCACGTGTGGCCTACTCCACTTTCTCCACATAATGTTGTAAACGCCCGGCCCGGATGAGCTCCTAAATTACATCCTGTAGGCTAATACAGTCTTCCATGTCATGTCCATTACCTTCATGAAAGGTGCAGTACTTGGTCTGGTCCTTAGTTCCTTGCTTCTTAATGGGGCGCAGCTTTGGGACCCCCGCGATGTCGGAGTACATAACTTCCCGCAGGATCTTGGCTCGGGGTGCATTTAGAGGAGTATAAACGTCGTACCTTCCTCTAGGCCATGGAGCGGGGTTTTCCATGAAAGTTCACCCCTTCTGGAAATCTGTCTGGTCAGCTTTTCACCACTCCTGGTGTGAGGTGTTTGCCTTCTCGAATTATTCCAGATTTATGAACTTTTGGGCCCTGGCCCTCAGCTCGTCCATGCTTTCTGCTTCCTTTTTTACCAATGATGTGGTGAACGGGACAAGCCGTAGTTTTGCTACGAACAAGTGCAAAGCGACCTTCAGATTCAGATTTTGTACCTGGAGGGAAGCTTGTGCAAAACGGTGTAGATAGTATCAGAGACTCTCTTCCCTCATCTTCTTGATAGTCGCCAGGCTATGGGACGAGCGACGTTGTTGCATACTGGTAGTAAAGTTTACCAAGAATTTTTTCCTTCAATCATGACCCCACTCTGTCAGATCATACTATGGAACTTCATCTAGATGATGAAGATGAAGAGGTCAACAATCAAGCAGATGATGAAATTCATCCTGCTTAAGCTATAGTTCCTCCTCCTCTACCACAAGCACTTTCCCATGAAATAGCTGACTATTTAGTGGACAGAGTCTCTGCACGAGTCACTCAAGAGATGAATCAAAGGATGGATCAATTGTTGGACTTTCTTCACCAAGCCTTCCTTCACTTCCCTCCTCCACCCTTATTCCTCTTGAGTCTTTTCTCTTTTTAGGCTGACTATAATGTTCTTCCTCCCTTCTCTTTTTGTCTTATGACAAACAGGGGGAGAATATGGAATGTAAAAATGTTAACATTATCAAAAGAACACATAACTTTCAACTATCTTGTCTTCTTTATGCATGTTTGTATCTTTTATATGCTTTATACTGCATTTTGAACATGTTTTATTCTAAGTTATGACATCTATGCTTAATCTGTTTTGACTAAAAACATCTTTCTAAGTGATGCATAATCTTAGGGGGGAGCTTTTGCTCGTCAGAAAACCTTTTCTAATATTGTTTGTCATCATAAAAAAGGGAGATTGTTAGAACCAAAACAGTAATGGTCTATGACCCCTCAAAATTATTATATGTTTATGAAAATTGGTTTAATGTTCAGTTGTTACTAATCCATAAGGTCAAAAGACGGACTCACAAATGTACACTCAATATCAGCGTCCAATGATATATAAAGTTCATACTGGACTGAAGTAGAATATTTTCGACGTCCAAAGATACAAAGTGGTTCTCAAACAAAGATACGTCTAGAAAGTTATGTGGATCATCCAACTGGTCCTTGGAGTTTATCTTTGAAGGATAAGTTCCCTGCGTCTGGAAGTCACAAGCTAATTTCATACCGCATCCAATATTATTATATTACTTATGCGTCCACTAACTTTGTTTTGCAGATGACGTGGTACTTGGTTTCAAAAGTCTTTGAAAATCATAAAAGAAATATCTTTCGATAAAGACAAAAGAAGGTACAACACTGTACGCATCGAGCCACGAAAAGCAAAAGCGTTGCAGCAAAAAGAATAGGATAACCTGCTCTGCTGCATCCTGCTACAATCTGCTACCATTGCTGTACTACCAAAATCAAACATGCCTCCCTGCTCACTCAAAGAAAGGACACCTATGCACAGGAGACAGCTTGCAATGGACATGTGTCTAACGGATATTCATTCGAGTCTAAACGGACATAATTTATTCCGTTTGAAATCCTGAAGATGGTCAAGTCTGAAGAGCAACGTTTTGAATAAAAAGAACACGAACAAATCAACAAATATTCAAAAGCTATCAAAACTTTCTAGTCAAAAAGCTGTAAACCTTTCATATTCTTTCTTTATAAAGTTTATATAGTTTTTCAAAGAGCTAAACCTTGTAATATCCTCACACATAGTGAGTTAGTCAAAAGCTCAAAACAATCTTCAAATCCTTGATTTGGTTGAGCCTGTAGAGGCTTGTCTATAAAAGAATACTTGGAGCCTGGAGAGGTGTAGAATACTTAAAGTTGTAGAGTCAGGAGTGACTAGGCGACAACTTGAACTTTGGTACTAAGTGGTTTAGTGGAAAAGCCTTCAAGTAGAAGGGACTGGATGCAGCTCTTCGGTTTGTAAGAGTGAACTAGGATACATCTTTGTGTGAATCTTTCTAATCCCTACTCTTGTCAAAGTTTATTTATTTACTAACTTGGGGATTAAAATTAAAGTTTCTTAACTTTCTATAAAAACTTGTTTCCTGTGTGTTCATATACATATCCTGCTTGCTTAAAACGTTTTTGAAAAGGTTTTCCAAAAAGGTCTAAGAAACACAATTCAACCCCCTTCTAGTGTTTCTCTGTTTCACTTTCAGCTGGTATCAGAGCTTAGCCTCTGGGTTGAGCATTTAGCCGTGCTTGAGGAAAGATCCACTCAAAGCTCAATGGCAAGACAAGGAATGCCAAGCGGAAGTCAACCAGTGATTGAAGGTACTTCTTTGACTAGGCCACCCTTCTTTAACGGAACCCACTACCTTTACTGGAAAGAAAGATTCAAAGGATTCATCTTGAGCACCAACTCTGCTCTCTAGCAGTTAATCACAAATGGTCCCAACATTGTCAACAATCCTGATGGCACAGAGAAAGACCAAACTCAATGGACAGATAATGAAAAAGGTAAAATGGAGCAAAAATACAAAGCTAGATACACTCTGATGTGTGCTCTCAGTCCAGATGAGTTCCAAAAAGTAACATCCCAAGAATTAAATAATATTATAAGAGACTTAAACCTTAGCAAATAAAAATTAAAAGTGTTAGAGAGGCCTAGAATAGTTGACTTTGAACATTAAGGGTAGTAAGTTGACCAAAAGAAGAAAATAGAGAAGTTTTACGTTGAAATCTATCACAGTAGTGTTGGCACGACTGTGCTCACATTCGGCACGCCCGTGCTCACATTCGGCACGCCCGTGCTGAATAGAGCACTGTCTGAGCCGCGCTGTGCTACCTGTTAGCATGGCCGTATCGAAAAATGGACAAATTTGACGCTGTTTGCCACGCCCATGCCAAAAGGGAGCACGGTCTGAGCCACACTGTGCTACCTGTTAGCATGCCCATGTCGGAAACCTCGCAAACTTTGACACTAATTGGCACGGTCATGCCAATCGAGAGCACGCCCGTGCTCTCTGTCAGATGCGTTAAAAAAAAATAGGATTTTAAAAAGAGAACAGTGCAACACTATATATATATATACACACTATTAGAACACCCTAGTGCGGCTAGAAACCCTATTTGCAACCTAAAACACAGTTTTGCTTGCCCTTGAGGATTGAAGAGCGTGGAGAAGACAGTTCTAGAGAAGAAGGAGCCTAGAGGAGGAAGAAAGGGGCAGATTCTTGAGGAGCTTCTTGGCACGTTCGTGACCAAACACTTGGAGCCTCTTGGAGGTCTTCAAGAGGTGAGTAGAAATATTTTTTATCACCCTTTCCATGGTGCAAATTGTCTTGGGGTTGGGTTCTGCTTTCAAAAATACGTTTTTTTTTGGAAAATAATCCTGGTTTGGTCAAATCCTGATTTTACAAATTTGGGGGTTTTCCTTCTAAGGTGTTTCTACTGTTAATTAAATGTTTATTATTGAGATTGGTGCCATGATATATATGATACATACGTGATTTGGTGAAATTGACATGCTACATATGCATTATTTGATGATATTTGTGATATTGGCATGATTCAATAACTGTTAATATGTTGAATTTTGTCTGCTGCAATACCGCCTATGATAGGGGTATCGAAAGTAACACTGCCAATGAATTGGGGTGTCGAAATATGAAATACCGCCATGATGGGGTATCGAAACTAACATCGCCACACGTTGGGATGTCGAAATGAGTAATACCACCAGTGCACAATCGAAATGAGTAATATCACTGAAGAGAATGTGACATCGAAATACCTTCATGAGTAAGGTAAGCAATGGGACGTCATTGTTATGTGTAGATTGATGGTCATATGACATATGTAACATCCCAAAAACCCTATGTCTGTTTTTTAGCTGTTTGTATGAATAACTTGACTGAGAACACAATTCGATTAATCATAATCATAATAATAGTTGATGATTGGAAATTCATATTTGAATTTCAATTATTTGCTCAATAATTATAAGATGTTGTTTTGAACCTAGTGTGCTGTTTTGAGTTGGAACCGATAAAAATATTATTATTTTATCTGGACCGCTTTGCCTTGGGATGCGTGCCAGGGCCGGGGGTGTTGTTTTGGCCCGAAGCCGAGAGTAATTCATGATTGCATCTCACGCTTTACGAGACGTTGTCAACCATCCATCACATTTTTATTCCTGTAACCAATGGATTAGATTCTTATGACTCTTGGTTAATAACCTAGCATCTTTTTCTTTTATGAAGAAAGCAAATTAACCTATTTATGGTTAATCTCTACACTTTTAACAAGAGCTCAACACCTCTTGTACCTTACTTGATCATGGCCATCCATTTACTTACACTTCATCACATCATTAGTAAACTATTATTTGAATCAATTTGGCTTCCTAAATATCAAAGGCCATACGGCCAAATGGTGTGAAAAACACCATCCTTATTGCATTTTTATTCTTTAGAGGATCAAGCTCTCTTATTTCTCAAGACCAGTCAAATCCTCTCTTCTCTCTCTTCTCCTTCTTCACGATTTTGGTCTCTTAGACCATGAACCAAAACTTGTTTCTTCATTCTAAAACCATTGATCATCTTGTCTTAACATCCTTTACATCTTTGATGAAGAAAGTTTTTCATTTGGACCAACTTGGTTCTTGACCCTCAAGAACATCAACCTTGATCGTCAAAGTGTTCTTCATGAAGTAAGCTTCTAACCTTATTTCTTCTTCATTTCATTTCATAGAATCATGAAGCAACCTTTCCTAGCTCATGATTTTGCTAAACAAAGTTTAAAATCATGGTGTTTTTGGCTAACATAGGTTCGGCCACCTCCTTGTTCTTGGAGCTTGGAGTTTTTCTCATCCAAAAGATCTTCATGTGAACCTCATCACACCACATTGGTGGTGGTGAAGATGGTTTATGGGTTTGGTTTGGGGAAAACCCTAAACCAAGGGTTTCCTATTTTGTCTATTTGGTTCTCTATGAGAACAATGTTGTAATAATTATTTATTTCTTGATTTGTGTTCATTGATGCATTTGAATGGTTGAAAATAATTTTTATGTGAAGGAAAACCCTAACCGAGAGTTCCTTCATCTTTTGTTGAAAAGGGTTTGTGAAAATGTGATTTTCGGATCTGACCTTGTATGTGTCATTTTGGTTTTTCTATCAACCTAGATCTTGGATTTCAAAACTTATTTTTGATCCTAAAACTACACATCTTGGGCTTTATTTTGAGCACAAATTTCATGTGGTTTCATAAAGATTTGACCCTTGAAAACTTGTTTCAATCTAAGCATAACATTTTGTCTCGGATTCTGACTGCTGTGACTTATTTTGTGAAACTGTACTAACTTAGTTACTTTTTATGAAAATGAATTTTATATCCAAAAAATACATACCCTAAGCTTTCATATGAGCCCTCATTTGCTCAAATCCGAGTTCGTTTGGTCAATCAAATGTTTGTCACAAGTTGATGCTTGATATGCTGAAATTTTATGTATACGGGTTTTGGTGTTGATTTTTGGAATTGTATGTTATGATGTTGGTGAGACTATTTGTGTTTGAGTGTTAGTATTGAAAATCATTTTTGGAATGATAAAAAAACTATTCTTAGGTCCAAGACCTAAGGATAGGATTTTTGAATGATGAACTTGGTCATGCTTTTAATACTTGATGAGATGACTATATATATGTTGAGATGATCTTCATGATGCTAGAATGTTGTTGGATGACATATATTTGTTAGAAAACTATCATGTATGGTTCGGCCTTGTTGATTTATAAAGGGAAGCCAAAGCTTCTATGTCCAAGTAATAGTGTAATGGACTTAAATGATTCCAAGAAGGCAAAAGAAATTAAAAAGACCTACCTTACTTACATGGAGGCATTCGGCCATACCATGGTAATTAGGGCTAGGAACCTAAAATGTTGATGCTAAGAGGCATAATGTGTTTATACAGTATAAAGGGTATAGAAATTAAAAAAGGTTTTCCAAAGAATTCAAGTTTTGGTTCCAAAGAACCAAGTGTTGTAAATTAAGTATTTTGATCCCGTGTGAAAAGTATTTAAGGATATGAGGGTTTGATGTTGATCAACCACCTAATTTATCATGTTGTTTCAAGGAAAATATTTTCAAGAACAAAGAATTTTCTAAACGATTCATGTGGTTTCCAAAGGTTTTGGTTAGTAAACATACTTTCAAGAGAAATGAGAATCCTTGTAAGTATTTTCTTTAAAACAATTAGTCCTTACACTACAATGATTAATTTTGGAATATTATCAAATAAAACAGTTATAGTTTTCATTTGAAAATGAAAAGGTGATTTAAAGAAAAATATGTTTTCCCTTTTTACACTAAGTATTATTCTAAAGGAAGTTTTACGTTAGTTTGGCAAAAGATGAGGTACTCTGTATCTTGGGGTTTGAATACCTTACGAGTATATGTATAGAGTTTCAAAACTGTGTTTGATAAAAGGGGATTTCATGAACCAGTTTACCACTAAGGAAAGTATTTTGAAGATCTTACTACAGTAGCGTAATTATGTATTACCTTCAAAAAGGAAATTCAATGAGTTCCATAATATACTCACAAAGATTTAGTAAAAGACATGCACTAACGTCTAGTGGTCATGACAAAATCATGTTCCACACCCTTGATGATTTAGGTCATCTAAGGAATCCATAACGTTTAAATCACTAAGAGTCACTTATAGCAAATAAGTAATATTCCTTTGGTAGACAAGTGAGAAGATTGATGAAGGGGATCCTTGTGGACCCTGTCCTCCATAATACATCTAGGTTATGAACTAATGTATCATAAGACATGAACATTGTGTTACGAATGACAAGGTGGTACGCGATTGCAATGAACGAAACCAAGGATGGGCTACTGATGGCAAGTCGTGTGAAAGTGGGTCCCGTAGGGGTGCCCTGTGGTTTATCAAGAGACATACGTGGCGCAACAATGATAGTGTAGTACGTATTTGTGTTGTGGCATTTCTTGACATGCATACGCATCTGTGCATGAGTTGGGCGTTGTGCCTGGGAGTTGAGCTTACACCTTTGTGCGGGTGCGATTGTCTGAGGTGTCAATTATGAGGATCTTGGGGACGTCGGGGGTTGGGGAAGACGCACGTGGCCAGAGAGTAGCTCCTCTGTGTCGTGGATATCCATCGAAAAACACTGACGTCCTGACTGAAACACCGGGCAAGTCACCATTTGGGTAAAGAACGTCTGACGTGAGCCGTAAAAGCGTATTCGCAATCTTGTTGAGATAGCACATGTTGGACTGAGATAACGCAGACAATGTTCTCCCAATCACTCACTCCAGTTATGTTTAGCTCCATGGAGTAAGGTTCAGAGTCTTACCCTTGTGGCATATGTGAAGAAGATTTCCTTCTTAAACTTGGCTGGGTTTAGATGATGACAAGATTGCTGATCAAAAAGAAGAAAAGCCTCCGATAGATCAAGTCAACGATTCTACAGAGACTTTAATTATGTATTGTCAATTCTCTGTAAGTATGGTTTTATCTTTGACATATTACAAGCTGTGATTATATAACTTAGATGTGCTCAAACAAATCATTCCTTAAGTTTAAAACTTAATCTAAGTTATTTTCAAAGTTAAGCGTTGAAGCAATCCTTTTGAAATCTCAAGAAAAAACTTTTTGTTTTAATTGCAGTAATCGATTACCTCAAAGCTGTAATCGATTACCTAAAGTCTCGGTGATGAGGATGTAATCGATTACCTAAAAGGTATAATCGATTACATCAACTAAATTTTTGAATAACTGATTTTCAACGTACACATGTAATCGATTACCACAACGACGTAATCGATTACCACTGTTTCAAAATCAAATTTTCTGAAACGTTATGATTTCAAATGGTGTGTTTTGGTCCCTGGAAAGTTGCCAAACGATCACCTTGCTTCAGACACACTCTGATGATTATATATATACCTTTCTTTTACATCAGAACGGATACAACTTTCATTCTTTCAATCATAAGAGTTCAATATCATTTTACAAGTTCTAAACTTTCAAAACTTTCTTGCCTAGAACTTTGATACTATTTTCATATTCTGAAAAAGTTCTTGAGCACTAAGTTGTATAGTTACAAAGTGATATTGATCTGATACAGCCATATGCTTTACCATTCTTCACAATTATTAAACTCATCCTTGTGTTGGGTTTTGGTTTGAAAAGATAGTGGGGTGCTATCTTGTTGTATAAAGATTGTTAGGGAGCCTTGGGGTGAGGCTTGCTTGTAACAAGAAGTTCTATCATAGTGAATTGCTCTGCAGGTGTCAGAAGAACTGGATGTACCCAAGTGGTTAGGGGAACCAGTATAAATTCTTGTGTCTCAATCTTCTTCCTTATCCTTTTACTTTTGTTTATCAATCAAACTCCATCTATCTATCCATAAAACAAAAGAACGAAAAATCTCTAAAAGTCACTCGAAAATCGTTCAACCTAATTCACCCCCTCTTAGGTTGTATACCAGACTTACAATTGGTATCAAAGCAGGTTAAGGTAACCTGCTCCTTCGATCCATGGCTTCCGCAAGCAACAATCCTACTTTTAGAGATGGTGGCAGTAACAACAAGCCTCCATGTTTCGTTGGAGAACACTATGACTTCTGGAAGATTCGCATGCAATCCTATCTTGAAGCACAAGGAGAAGAAATATGGGATGCTGTAGAGAATGGTCCTTATGTGCCTACAACAGTCATCAACAATGAAGTGCAAGATAAAGTCAAAACCTCATGGACGGATGATGACAAGAAGAGAGTGCTCTACGACAAAAAGGCCAAGAACATTCTACAGTCAGCATTAGGTATGGATGAATTATTTCGTATCTCACATTGTAAAACTGCTAAAGAGATTTGGGATACTCTAGAAGTAACCCATGAAGGAACAGTAGAAGTAAAGAGATCTAAACTGAATACTCTATCACAAGAGTATGAAATGTTTAGAATGCAGCCCGGTGAATCAATACTTTATTTGCAAAAGAGATTCTCTCATTTGACAAATCACTTAATGGCTCTTGGAAAGACCTTTACCAATGATGAGTTGAATCTTAAAATTCTTCGATCATTGACTCGGCAATGGCAACCAAAGGTTACAGCAATTTCTGAAAAGAAAAGTCTGTCAAAAATGACTTCTGCGGCATTATTTGGAAAACTCCAAGAACATGAATTGGAACTTGGAAGATTAGAAGAGACTGAAGTCAAAGAGAAGAAGAACAAAAGCATTGCCTTAAAGGTTGAAACCAGAAAACAACATGAAGAAGAAAGCACTGATGAAGATGAGAACATCACCCTCCTGGTAAAAAGGTTTGGAAAATTTCTTAAGAAAGACCAAAATATTAAATTTGATAACAAAAAGAAATTTTTCAAGAAAAGGGATACATCCACTTCAAATCAGAACTTCACATATTTTGAATGCGGTAAGGAAGGACATATGAAAGCAGAATGTCCTAATCTGACAAAGAAGAAGTACTTCAAAGGGAAAAAGGAATTCAAATCCAAAAAGGCCTACATTGCATGGAATGACAATGAAGTAAGTACATCCTCCGATTCAGAAAGTGGAGAATCTGAAGTCAAAGCACTAATGGCATCACATCACTCAGATGATGAACAAGAGAAATGCCTGAACAGCACCAGCAACACATGGTATCTTGATAGTGGCTGTTCGAGGCACATGACTGGTGATTGTACAAAGTTTACATCTCTGAAGCTGAAATCTAAAGGATATGTCACATATGGAGATAACAATAGAGGAAAGATTCTTGGGATTGGAAAGATTGGAGCTTCTCCCTTCACAACTATTGATGATGTCCTATATGTCGAAGGTTTGAAGCACAATTTGATTAGCATAAGTCAACTCTGCGATAAAGGATTCAGAGTAAACTTCATCAAGGAAAAATGTATCATTGAAAATGAAGCCTCTCCTGAAGAGAAGTTAGTGGGAAATAGAATCGACAACTCCTATAAGGTATGTCTAGATGATTTATCTTTGAAGATTAAATGTCTAGTGGTAAACAATAATGATGCATGGCTTTGGCACAAAAGAATAGCACATATTCACATGGAACATTTGAATAAGCTTGTCAAACATGATCTTGTTATTGGATTACCCAAAATGAAATTTGTCAAAGATAGATTATGTGACGCATGCCAAAAGGGGAAACAAACAAAATCCTCTTTCAAACCAAAGAATGTGGTATCAACTACAAGACCACTTCAGTTGATTCACATGGATTTGTTTGGTCCCTCAAGAACTAGAAGCTTTGGAGGTAATGTTTATGCTTTAGTTATTGTTGATGATTTCTCTAGATATTCTTGGACTCTATTTTTAGCACAAAAAGGTGATGCATTTAAGGCGTTCAAGAAATATGCAAAACAAGTGCAAAATGAAAAATCTATGAAGATTGTGTCACTTAGAAGTGATCATGGTGGGGAGTTCCAAAATGCTCTTTTTGAGGAATTCTGTGAAGAACATGGTATCACTCACTACTTCTCAGCTCCAAGGACTCCTCAACAAAATGGCGTGGCAGAAAGAAAGAATCGATCTCTAATTGAACTGGCTAGAACAATGCTCAGTGATTCAAGTCTACCAAAGTACTTCTGGGCAGATGCAGTAAGTACAGCTTGCTATGTTACAAATCGAGTCAATATCAGGCCGATCTTGAAAAAGACTCCTTATGAACTATATAAAGGAAGAAAGCCAAACATCTCACATCTTCATGTCTTTGGATGCAAATGCTTTGTACTCAACAATGACAAAGACAACCTAGGTAAGTTCGATGAGAAATCTGACGAAGGTATATTTCTTGGCTATTCTCTTTCAAGCAAAGCCTATAGAATTTATAATAAAAGAACCTTAGTTATAGAAGAATCTATGCATGTTTCCTTTGATGAAACTAACCCAACTGTAGAGAAAGTTTCTTGTGACGATGATGATGATATAATGGAAGCATCTACAAAAGACACTACTATGGATGCTGAGTCAGAATTACCTAAGGAAGAATCTGTCAAAGAAAAACAAATAAATTCAATCAATCACCAAGACGACAATCTTCAACAAGAGCAAAATCATCCTGATCTACCTCGTGAATGGAGAATTCATCGGGATCATCCTCTTGACAAAGTATTTGGTGATATTGAATCAGGAGTAAAAACAAGGTTAAATCTGAAGGAAGCTTGCCTATACATGGCTTTTGTCTCTCAAATAGAACCTTCAAAGATAAATGAAGCTCTTGAAGACGATCAATGGATTCGTGCCATGCAAGAAGAGTTAAACCAATTTGAAAGGAATCAAGTTTGGGAACTTGTCCCTAGACCACAAGACAAACACATCATTGGTACAAAATGGGTGTTTAAGAACAAACTTGATGAAAATGGGATAATTATTCGAAACAAGGCAAGGTTGGTTGCTCAAGGCTATAATCAAGAGGAAGGAATTGATTTTGAAGAGACATTCGCTCCTGTTGCAAGGTTAGAAGCTATACGTTTATTACTTGGTTATGCTTGCTCTCTAGATTTTCAATTATTTCAAATGGATGTCAAAAGTGCCTTCTTGAATGGATACATAAATGAGGAAGTTTATGTCAAACAACCTCCTGGGTTTGAAGATTTCAAAAACCCCTCACATGTATTCAAATTGAAAAAAGCTCTTTATGGCTTAAAACAAGCCCCTAGGGCTTGGTATGACAGACTTAGTCAATTCTTAAGTGAAAAAGGCTTTGAAAAGGGTAAGGTAGATACTACTCTATTCATCAAGAGAATTAAGGATCACACTCTATTGGTCCAAATTTATGTTGATGACATCATTTTCGGATCAACCAATAAAGATTTGTGTGAAGAGTTCTCAATGGTAATGCAAGGAGAATTTGAAATGTCCATGATGGGAAAGCTGAATTACTTTCTTGGACTTCAAATCAAGCAAACTAAGAATGGTATCTTCCTAAATCAATCAAAATACTGTAAAGAACTGTTGAAAAGGTTTGACATGGATAACTGCAAAGAGATTGCAACTCCTATGGGATCTGGTACTTATATTGATCAAGATGAGTCAGGTTTATCAGTAGACATCAAGAAATATCGAGGTATGATTGGTTCATTATTATACTTAACTGCCAGTCGTCCTGACATTATGTTTAGTGTATGTCTCTGTGCTCGATTTCAAGTCAATCCAAAAGAATCTCATCTTTCTTCGGTAAAGAGGATCATGAAGTATCTAAAAGGGACAACAAATGTTGGCCTATGGTATCCCAAAGGTAGTATCTGTTCTTTAGTTGGCTACTCAGATTCTGATTATGCAGGATGCAAAACTGATCGAAAAAGTACTAGTGGCACATGCCATATCCTTGGAAATGCTTTGATATCCTGGTCTTGCAAGAAACAAGCAAGTGTTGCTCTCAGCACCGCTGAAGCAGAATATATTGCAGCTGGAAGCTGTTGTGCTCAAAGTCTTTGGCTAAAACAACAACTCTGTGATTATGGAATCAATCATGGATGCATTCCTTTAAGGTGTGACAATACAAGTGCTATAAATATTTCAAAGAATCCTGTTATGCACTCTCGTACCAAGCATATAGACATTCGATATCATTTTCTACGAGATCATGTTCTAAAGGAGACGTGGAGATTACATTTGTTGATACTCATGCTCAATTAGCAGACATCTTCACAAAGCCATTAGCCAAAGAACCCTTCTTCAAGATAAGAAGAGAACTTGGCATTTTGGATGAAAAGGATATATGAGACCAACACATTTGGTGACAGGTTCTTTCATTTAACCTATACGCTTTTATTGTGTCATTCTAGTGTATGTATGTGTTTTTAATCACAAATCTATGTGATATGTATGTTATACATAGAATAGATACTCACACATTGCATGTTTTATCAATAATTTTTCATTTTTTACAATGTGTAATCGATTACAGTATCAGGGTAATCGATTACATGTTCCAAAAGTTCAGTTTTTCGCACAACAGACCCGACGTGTAATCGGTTACCACTTGGGTGTAATCGATTACATCCGCGAAAATTTGCGCACACTGACAGGTTTTCTACATAAAATCAGTTTGCACATCATTTCATTCATTTCTTGCAATCGGTTACCTCTCATCCTTTCTCAACCACACACCTTCAAATCCTCATTTCTACCATTGTTGCTCAACTCCTTCACTTCTAATCCCTAATCCTCTTCCATTTTGTGGCCCTCTTCTGTTTTTTTCCCAAATTTCGAATCCCTAAACTCTCTTTCCACACTATCATCACCATGGAACATTCAAGGAAGTTCAGAAGCAAGAATCCTTCTGTGAATGATGCAAGGAGAGCGAATCCCAATCCTCTGGACTTATCAAGGCTGTTGGCTAACACTGATCACGAACTCGCTTCCAACAGTTCATTGGTAGGAAACTCATCACTCCAAAGTATGTGAGTCTTATTGCCTTTGCTGGATTCAATTTTCCTTCATTGCTGGAAAGTCAGGAAGTGACACCACTTGCTATTGATTTTGGAAAATATTACCCTGATCTTGTTAGAGTGTTCTATTGCAATTTAGAGGCTAAGGGTAGTGGTCTGGCTTCTTGGGTAAAAGGGGTTCCTATTAAATTATCCTTGAAGCAAATTGGAGAGTTTCTTGAAATTCCATTTGAGGGAGAAAGGATTCATACTGATTTCTTATGTGATTGGGAGGAGTATGACAAGAGAGACTTCTATTTATCCATGTGTCGATATAATGAGACTAAAATTGCCCACAAAAGACAAAGGTCTGGTGCAGCCTCATCTGCTAGAAATATTCTCTCTGTAGGACACTTGAACGTTGATGATAGACTTCTTCATTATGTTCTCTGCTATGTCTTAGTACCTAAGGCCTCAAACTACTCTCAAATCAATGATTTTGAAATGCAAATCATGTATGCTATCAAGAATAACAAACCTATCAACTGGGCCTATTTGGTTGTGAATCACATGTTGTCACTGAAGAAGCGAACTACAAGTTTGCCTTATGCTAGACAAATCTCCCGATTGTTGGAGTGCTGCAATGTAGACACCAACAATGAGGTTTCTCTGGAAATGACACCTGCTGAAAATGAAATCCATATGGATATCTTACCAAAGATGGGTATAAACTGGGATGCTGCTGAACGAGTCTACAAGCATCGAAGCGATCTGCTACACCCTCCTGCACAAGAAGATGAAGAACCTCAAGATGGTGCGGTCACAAATCAAATGATTTTGGATGAGCTTCGGCGTGTCCATGGTTACATGGCTGAGAGGTTTGATCAACTATCTGCTCGCATGGACCGCCTTGAAGCTTTTGGAAATGACAATGAGGAGGATGAAGAGTAGCCTGATTTGCTTCATCATGCATGCATCATATTATCATTATGTCATACTTGTTTATGTTGGATTTCTAGTTATGTAATTCTTTCTTTAATTTTACTTTGATTTCTGCTTTTTATTTGGACTTTACTCCGTAGGACCTTTGCAATGTTTGTATGGATGTTTCATATTAAGTATTTAGTTTGTGTTTGCCTGAGCTTGGTAACTATATGCGCTTTCTTATGTTTATGTTTTTTTTCTTATTTTTGATAATGTCAAAAGGGGGAGGGAGATATTATCTGTATATCTTGTAGTTTACTAACTTTTCAGGTTTCCCAACTCCAATACAAAGGGGGAGATATACAAGACAGGGGGAGCTTTTCCGTTCGCAAACCATTAACAAGATTGGTGTTTGTCATCATCAAAAAGGGGGAGATTGTGAAGAAGATTTCCTTCTTAAACTTGGCTGGGTTTAGATGATGACAAGATTGCTGATCAAAAAGAAGAAAAGCCTCCGATAGATCAAGTCAACGATTCTACAGAGACTTTAATTATGTATTGTCAATTCTTTGTAAGTATGGTTTTATCTTTGACATATTACAAGCTGTGATTATATAACTTAGATGTGCTCAAACAAATCATTCCTTAAGTTTAAAACTTAATCTAAGTTATTTTCAAAGTTAAGTGTTGAAGCAATCCTTTTGAAATCTCAAGAAAAAACTTTTTGTTTTAATTGCAGTAATCGATTACCTCAAAGCTGTAATCGATTACCTAAAGTCTCGGTGATGAGGATGTAATCGATTACCTAAAAGGTATAATCGATTACATCAACTAAATTTTTGAATAACTGATTTTCAACGTACACATGTAATCGATTACCACAACGACGTAATCGATTACCACTGTTTCAAAATCAAATTTTCTGAAACGTTATGATTTCAAATGGTGTGTTTTGGTCCCTGGAAAGTTGCCAAACGATCACCTTGCTTCAGACACACTCTGATGATTATAAATATACCTTTCTTTTACATCAGAACGGATACAACTTTCATTCTTTCAATCATAAGAGTTCAATATCATTTTACAAGTTCTAAACTTTCAAAACTTTCTTGCCTAGAACTTTGATACTATTTTCATATTCTGAAAAAGTTCTTGAGCACTAAGTTGTATAGTTACAAAGTGATATTGATCTGATACAGCCATATGCTTTACCATTCTTCACAATTATTAAACTCATCCTTGTGTTGGGTTTTGGTTTGAAAAGATAGTGGGGTGCTATCTTGTTGTATAGAGATTGTTAGGGAGCCTTGGGGTGAGGCTTGCTTGTAACAAGAATTTCTATCATAGTGAATTGCTCTGCACGTGTCAGAAGAACTGGATGTACCCAAGTGGTTAGGGGAACCAGTATAAATTCTTGTGTCTCAATCTTCTTCCTTATCCTTTTACTTTTGTTTATCAATCAAACTCCATCTATCTATCCATAAAACAAAAGAACGAAAAATCTCTAAAAGTCACTCGAAAATCGTTCAACCTAATTCACCCCCCTCTTAGGTTGTATACCAGACTTACAGCATATGGCATTGAGTTATGTACATCGCATTGCATTGCATGATTGTTGATGGATACATTTACATGTTATACATTATTATCCTATGTTGATGATGTCTTATGTTGTTGATTGGATAATATGAGATATTGAGATGTATGATGTGCATGACTAGTATTTTATTGTCTTGTGTGTCATACCGTTTTTACTTCTGCCATATGTTATGCTGATGAATGGGAATCTCACCTCATTACCTTGTATTGCATCATTGTGTGCTTCTCTGGTTGTCTCCCAAGAAGGTAGTGTTATCGAGACTTCAACCGACATTTTGGATGCACCTCCTTGTTGAGCCTCCTAGTGGTTCTGGCGTTTAGACATCTAGTCATGATAAGCTTCTAGCAAAGTACATGGGAAGAGCCACACTCACTATTCGCAAGGGTCGCAAAGGAAGAGTTCTTGACTGCTCAACAGCTCGTCTTCATGTCGTCTGCTGTCAAGGTTGTACTCGTAAGTGGAATGCTAGATGGACTTTTCCACCGATGCGTTCAGTGCCTTTTCCCTCTGTTAGGGATAGGCCGCTTGTTGGCAAAGTTGCTCCTAGGGCAATTTCTACGATGTCTTCCATAGGAATTCTAGTGGTAGTCCCTGCTAGGATTCCTGTTAGGTCTCGTTTGACGGGTCCTGGTTGGAAGGCGATAAGTGAGGAGATTAGGAGGGAGGGGATCTATCAATGCCTCCTATTCCTTTCGCTTGTCTCTCCATAAGGGAGGAGTCAGAGGAAGCATTTAGCGGTTGATCCGAGGGATGTCTTCCTGTGTAGTATGTTGTTGGCCAGTGTAGGGTGTCAGAGAGTCTGTACCTTTCTTTTATCTTTTGTGGAGCTGCGACTCCAAATATCTTATGTTTAGGAGCTGCGTCTCCAACCTTTTATGATGAGTCTGTATCTTTCTGTTTTCTTTTTGTAGTCGAGTTGGGTTCTTATGTAAACCTTTATGAACTTATGAACTTATATTACGAAGTGTTGCTATTTACCTTACACGCATAAACGGTTACAAGCTTTTACAGTTATGTCTTGCGAAAAGGAAAAATTTACCCCCATCTTTCTTATATGTTTTAATTAACCCGTTTTTCAGCCTTAGAGTATTTTAAAATGTTCTGAAATGTGATGCCCCCGGAAAGGGTGTTACAACATATGAGGATGTTGAGAATATTTGATATGTATATGAAATTATGATGTATTTGATTATGGTGTACTACTGAATGTTTATGGTCATTGTTTGAGTATATAATTCTTATTTTATTATTCTGAAAATAGCGGGTACCATGTTAGTTTTCTGGTTACCGTGCCGGCCGAGAACAACGCTTTTGTGAAAACCTTTTATAAATGTATTTCTATTCATTGGGATTATAAATCTCATTAGTAGTGTTGTTTTTAGAGACTGAGGACGACCCTGTTGAGCAGCCAGACGCTTGAGGATTTTATTCTAGTAGTAGCTTGGGTTAGTGGCATGGCATATGCCAGGAGGACTATTATTATCGTTTATTTATTTATTTATGCGAGTTGTAATAGACGCCCAGTTTTGTGGTTTAAAATGTATTATGTATTTTTATTTATTGGATTGGTATAAACAATTATTTTGGATTAATATTATATTATGAATTTATTCAGTATTTATTAAGAATTTTTTTTTTTGAATTACCTTGTCTTATTTAAATTATTATCTTGGGTTACTAATGTAATGAGGGGCGTTACATTTTTGGTATCAGAGCAGTTCAATCCTAAATTGGACTGTGGTATTGGGTTCTTTTTCAAAAATCAAATATGGGCGCATAGGACTGCTTGCTAGAGGTATATATGTTGCATACTATTCTTTGAGATATTGGACCTGATCAACCCAATGTTTGATTGGTGATGTGCAGATTTATGACTATTAACAGGCGTGGGGCTAACACTTATTATGCACTTGTGGCAACTTTGGCTGAAATGACCAGAGTCATGCAAGAGCAGACAGAGACTCTCCGTCAGATGAGGGACAACAGGAACGTGCGTAACGTTGGAGCAGTTGCAACTCAGGATCCGCAGTACATGGGACTGTCAGAGTTTAGGAAAAATGATCCACCAACCTTCCGAGGTACTACTGATCCGGTTGAGGCAGAAGAGTGGTTGCTGAAATTAGAGAAGATTTTTCGGGTTATGAGGTGCACTGATGCACAGAAAGTGGATTTCGCCACCTATATGCTGGATTCTGATGCGGAGCACCGGTGGAATTGTGCCAGGGGTGGTTTGTGTAACATCCCAATTTTTGTTTATACTTGCATCAATGTGTTAATATATGTTTATATGTTGATTTATGTCCTTAGTTTCATGTTGAATGTTTAAGTGTATGTTTTGAGTAGTTTAGCCTTTAGAAAGGGTCAAGAAACTTGTTTTACGGTTTTGGACGTATCTTAAGTTCTAGATGTCTGATTGAGGCGATCTTGGATGCGTTGGAAAGCTTAGAGAATTATCTACAAGCCAGAACAGTCATAATCGATTATGAGTGTTAGAACAGCCATAATCGATTATGGGTATTCGAGAATGCTGAATGCCGGGTCAAAACAGTCATAATCGATTAATATGACTGTGTTTTTCTGGAGAAACAGGTTTTCAATACTTATTTCGGCCCGTTTCGTCTTAAATCCTTTTATAACTCTTTGAGCATGAAATAAACCCTATTTTGGCAGCCTCTAAACCTCTGAAAACATCCTTTCTCAATCTCTTAGGTTTCTCTCTTAATCCCTTTGAGATTTATCAAGAACGTAAGCCATTTTATCCATTTTCGTTGGAAAATCACCGCAGCTGATATGGAGTCTTTATGCAGCCGTTCTTCCTTGTTATTCTTAACCTTAATAGGTTAGGATTGAGGTAAATACGTGTACCTTTGTCCCTTCTCCAATTCTCTTTGGGTTTTTTTGATTTGGGGACTGATTATGAACGTTTTTAGGTTCCGTTTGGCACCATCATGCAGCAAGTGTATTGAACCAAGGACAAGGCAACTATTCCTCTCCTTTGTTCTAGTTTGAGTCTTTTAGTTTGTGATCAAGGTAAGATAACCAACCCTAAAGTTCATCCTTTTTCCTTTAATTTCTATTGGATTAGGAATTGAATCTACTCTTTTCGTTATGTTGTATTGTGATCAAGCGTTTGAGCCCTGATACAGAACCAAGAACGAATCTCGCACTCTCTTCTTCCTCGGATTTCATTTTGTCATACCAGGTATGGGGGAGAAGGTCAATATGAATATAGGTGTAGGGGTAGCGTAAGATGAAGGGTTAACCCAACACCCTAATTGTATGTTGATATATGATATATGACTTTTGAACCTTATCTATGTATTCATGTATGTCTACAGGTGTTGTTAAATGACTATATGTGATATTCTTGATTCTTATGATTATTGGATGTGAGTTGTTATTGTTATGGCATAATTATATGCATTGATTTATGTTTCATGTTGATGATGATGAATTATGATGGGTGGCTACGTTAATTAAGCCTTGATAGTTGATGTTAAATTAATCCTAAGCTATAGACCCAGTTATAGGTCCATGGAAGTTCATAATAAATGGAGTTATGAGAGGTGAGAATGATAACCCAAGGATTATAGTTCCAAAACATAAGTGTTGATCTATGAGTGTTAGAAACGTTTAAGGTTAGCAATAATGTATTGCTAAGTTAGCAGTAATTGATTATAATAGGTAATAATCGATTATCGAGGATGAATGTAATTACATGAACTTACATATTTAAATAAAGAAAGTAAGTGAAGAATGTGATAACCTAAAGAATATTTTTTGAGGATAGTAATGAAATTAAGATGAGAACATTAGTGAGAATATTGGTACGTAAAATAAGGATAGAGGCTTAGTTAATTCAGATAATACTTAATAAAGATGATGATGCTAGCAAGTAACGATGTGTTACTATTAGTGGTGTTGATAAAGACGGTAACAATGGGTTATCGTCAGATGTTGATTGTGATCATCGTTGATGGTCAAGGTTATTAATCATTGTGAATGATTACGATGAAGGATGGTTGGACATGTGATTGCATGTTTGTTCCACATTGCACGCAGCATTGCATAGAATATGGTTGATGGGTGGAAAGCAAACGATGAATCGCGATGGTGGAGGCCACGATAGGTGTTATCCCGGCCTTGAGGGTAGAGTTGGGTAAGGAGGTTCCTTATGGCATGGACTTGCAACCCGTGGCTGGAGCGTCCTATTGACAACCTGACTATCCTGACGAGCCACTATACGTTTTCAGGATTAGTGAGAGTATCCATGGAGGTCATCAGGTATGGTGATTTATCCAACGTTGGTTTAACGGATATGTACTCGTAGTCGTCTTTCCAGAGTTAAAGTTGATGGCTCCACATGTGCATGGAGTAGTGACGTTGCATAGCATTGCACGCATTCTTTAACATGATATATTATGTTTGTATGATTGTGTGTTGTATGCTCATCTTATTAACTACTCTGTTACCGTTTATATTCATATGTATACGACTTCTCACTCCCTACTTTTGTTGTTCTATGCATGTACCTTGTTTATGCAGAGGAGGGTGAGCCAGCTGCTGAGGAGTGATCTCGAGGAGATCGGTTGCTCGTAGTTAGGTTCGAGGAGATCGGTTGCTCGTAGTTAGGTTGCTAACTTGCTATTTTATTTTCCGTTTCATCCAATGTATTATCGGTGTATTGTATACCAACTCTGATATGTGACATCGGGTTTCGGGTTTAGTTTATTTCCACAGTTGTTAAGTTTTAAATGTTTTAAAACTTGTTTGGTTTATATGATTAATTGTTTTGGATAATGTGATACTTACTACTCTCTAAACAAGTTTTTATGTTAACACATTTTTAATTTAAAGACTTGTATGATCTTTTGTATAAATTATCATGAACAGGGTAGTAGGTGTCACATTTAGTGGTATCAGAGCCGATCTGTCCTACATGCCGGGGTATGTGTCTGTTTTTTCTCTTCTGTGTACTCTTATATGATTATCTATACCAAGTATGGATGATGATATAGGATTATAGGACTTAGTTTTCACTTATTTTTGACTTCTTGTATCAAGTGGTTCGCGTTGGACGTTGCCGGAAGCTATGGAAGGTAGTAATGATCGCTTAATTGGTGACGCTCTGGACTTACTAGCTAATGTTATGGAGCTGAATCAGAACCGCCATGAGGTAGCATTTGTTAATCTTAAGGATCCGAGATTTCTTTCTGCCAACCAAGTGAAGGCTTCTATGAGAGAAGAAGCCTAATTATACATGATTCTGACTTCCCTGGAAGTAGAGAGCAAATCTAAGGTTAAGGATGTGCAAATTGTGAGAGAGTTTCCTGAGGTTTTTCCCGAGGATGTTTATAGTCTACCGCTTGAGAGAGATGTTTAGTTTACCATAGACTTAGTGCTAGGCACAGGGCCTATCTCTATAGCACCTTATAGGATGTCCCCTCTAGAGCTAGCAGAGTTGAAGAAACAGTTAGAGGAGTTGCTTCAGAAGCAGTTTGTTAAGCCTAGTGTGTCCCCATGGGGAGTGCCGGTGTTGTTGGTGAAAAAGAAGGATGGTAGCATGAGGTTGTGTGTCGATTATCGGCAACTCAACAAGGTGACAGTTAAGAATAGGTACCCTCTTTCTAGGATAAATGACCTTATGGATCAACTGATAGGAGCCTGCGTATTTTTTAAGATAGATTTGAGATCAGGTTACCATTAGATCCGGGTCAAGTCTGAGGACATTCCAAAAACTGCGTTCAGGACGCGTTATGGCCACTACGAGTACCTAGTTATGCCTTTTGGTGTGACTAATGCCCCTGCTGTGTTCATGGACTACATCAACGAGATCTTTCACCTGTACTTGGATAGATTCGTAGTTGTCTTCATAGATGATATCTTAGTATACTCTAAGACTAAGGAAGAACATGAGGAGCACTTGAGGATAGTCTTGCTGACCCTTAAGGAAAAACAGTTGTATGGTAAGTTGTCCAAGTGTGAGTTTTGGTTAGAGAAGGTGAGTTTCTTAGGACACATCATCTCTAAAGGAGGGATAGCCGTAGACCCAGCTAAGGTAGAAACCGTGCTCCATTGAGAAGCACCTAAGTCAGTGACCGAGATTAGGAGTTTCTTGGGTTTAGCCGGATACTATAGGAGGTTTATAAAAGGGTTCTCTAAGATATCTTTACCTTTGACCCGCCTTACTAAGAAAGGACAAATCTTTATTTGGGAATCTAAGTGTGAGGCAAGCTTTCAGGAGTTAAAGGATAGGTTGACATCTGCACCAGTGTTAGTTTTACCTGACCCTAGTAAACCTCTTGTAGTATACTGTGATGCTTCAAAGCAAGGTTTAGGTGGTGTCTTGATGCAGGATGGCCAGGTAGTAGCTTATGCTTCTAGGCAGTTGAAGATCCATGAGAAAAACTACCCTGCCCATGACTTGGAATTAGGAGCCGTAGTGTTTGCCTTAAAGATCTGGAGGCACTATCTTTATGGAGCTAGGTTTGAGGTTTTTAGTGATCATAAGAGTTTGAAATATCTATTTGATCAGAAAGAGTTGAATATGAGGCAACGTAGGTGGATGGAGTTTCTCAAGGATTATGACTTTGAGCTGAATTATCACCCAGGAAAAGCCAATGTCGTGGCTGATGCCTTGAGTAGGAAGACCTCGCATGTGTCAGCTTTGATGGTTAGAGAGATGGACTTGATCGAGGAGTTTAAAGACTTGAGCTTAGCTTAGGAAGTTACCCCTAAAAGTATTAGGCTTGGAACGCTGAAGATGACTATCAGTTTGATGGACCAGATTCGAGAAGGACAGAAAATAGATGTATACCTTTTAGATCAGAGAGAGTCGATTGCTCAGGGTAGAAACCTTAGTTTTAAGGAAGGGACTGATGGAATATTGAGGTTCCAAGATAGAGTTTGCGTACTTGATATTCCAGAGCTTAGGAAGTTGATTCTCGAGGAAGGGCATAGAAGTGGTTTGAGTGTTCACCCGGGAGCCACAAAGATGTATCAAGATCTGAAACGCATGTTTTGGTGGCCTAGGATGAAGAAGGATGTGGCTGAGTTCGTTTATGCTTGCTTAGTATGTCAGAAGGCTAAGATAGAACATCAGAAACCTTCGAGTAAGATGCAGCCTTTGAGTATCCCTGAGTGGAAGTGGGATAGTATCTCTGTGGATTTTGTGTCTGGACTCCCTAGGACTCCATCTGGTTGTGACGCCATATGGGTTGTTGTGGACAGGTTGACTAAATCAGCCTATTTCATTCCTATGAACATGGAATATCCATTAGAGAAGCTGACTAGTTTGTATATGAAGGAGATAGTTGGATTGCATGGTGTACCCTCTAGCATAGTATCAGATAGAGATCCTAGATTTAGCTCTAGGTTTTGGAATAGTTTGCATGAGGCTTTAGGGACCAAGCTTAGACTGAGTTCAGCTTACCACCCACAAACCGACGGTCAATCTGAGAGAACCATCCAATCCTTAGAGGACATGTTGAGAGCTCGTGTTTTAGAGCAGTCTGGTAGTTGGGATAAGTTCTTACCCCTTATAGAGTTCACCTACAACAATAGTTTCCATTCCAGTATTGGGATGGCACCCTATGAAGCTTTGTATGGGAGGAAATGCAGGACACCCTTGTGTTGGAATGAGCCTAGTGAGAATGTTGTGTTAGGACCTGAGGCAATGCAGGAGACTACAAAAAAAGTGAGAATGATACAAGAAAAGATGAGAGTGGCACAGAGTAGGCAAAAGAGTTACCATGATAAGAGAAGGAAAGCTCTCGAATTCCAGGAAGGGGACCATGTATTCTTGCTAGTTACTCCTACAACTGGGGTTGGTAGAGTGATGAAAGCAAGGAAACTTACCCCAAGATTCATTGGTCCTCACCAAATTCTAAAAAGAGTCGGTGAAGTTGCCTACCAAATAGCCTTACCCCTGTTTTTGTCAAACCTCCATAATGCCTTCCACATGTCTCAACTCAGAAATTACATTCATGACCTAAGCCATGTGATAACACCCGATATGATTCCGTTAAAGGAGAACTTGACTTTTGAGGCACTACCACTTCGGGTTAAGGATCAAAGGATTAAACAGCTGAGAGGAAAGGAGATTTCATTGGTCAAGGTTGTTTGGGGTGTAGCTATAGAAGAAAGTGCTACTTGGGAGTTGGAAAGCAAGATGAAGGAGTCATATCCGCATCTGTTTGCTCAAGGTTAGTAGAAATTTTGAGGACGAAATTTTTATAAGAGGGGTGGAGTTGTAACATCCCAATTTTTGTTTATACGTGCATCGATGTGTTAATGTATGTTTATATGTGGATTTATGTCCTCAGTTCCATGTTGAATGTTTAAGCATATGTTATGAGTAGTTTAGCCTTTAGAAAAGGGTCAAGAAACCTGTTTTACGGTTTTGGACATATCTTGAGTTCTAAATGTCCGATTGAGGCGATTTTGGATGCGTTGGAAAGCTTAGAGAATTATCTACAAGTCAGACTAGTCATAATCGAGTATTATTATTGATTATGAGTGTCAGAACAGGCATAATCGATTATGGGTATTCGAGAATGCTGACTGTCGAGTCAGAACAGTCATAATCGATTACCATAATCGATTATGACTGCTTTTTTCTACAGAAACGGGTTTTCAATCCTTATTTCGGCACATGTCGTCTTAAATCCTTTTATAACTCTTTGAGCACGAAATAAACCCTATTTTGGCAGCCTCTAAACCTCTGAAAACATCCTTTCTCAATCTCTTAGGGTTCTCTCTTAATCCCTTTGAGATTCATCAAGAACGTAAGCCGTTTTACCCGTTTTCGTTGGAAATCACCGCAGCTGATATGGAGTCTTTATACAGCCGTTCTTCCTTGTTCTTGTTAACCTTAATAGGTTAGGATTGAGGTAAATATGTGTACCAATGTCCCTTGTTCAATTCTCTTTGGGTTTTCTTGATTTGGGAACTGATTATGAACGTTTTTGGGTTCCATTTGGCACCATCATGCAGCAAGTGTATTGAACAAAGGACAAGGCAAATCTTCCTCTCCATTGTTCTAGTTTGAGTCTTTTAGTTTGTGATCAAGGTAAGATAACCAACCCTAAAGTTCATCCTTTTTCCTTTAATTTCTATTGGATAAGGAATTGAATCTATTCCTTTCGTTATGTTGTATTGTGATCAAGCGCTTGAGCCCTGAGACAGAACCAAGAACGAATCTCGCACTCTCTTCTTCCTCGGATTTCATTTTGTCATACCAGGTATGGGGGAGAAGGTCAATATGAATATAGGTGTAGGGATAGCATAAGATGAAGGGTTAACCCAACACCCTAATTGTATGTTGATATATGACATATGACTTTTGAACGTTATCTATGTATTCATGTATGTCTACGGGTGTTGTTAAATGACTATATGTGATATTCTTGATTCTTATGATTACTGGATGTGAGTTGTTATTGTTATGGCATAATTATATGCATTGATTTATGTTTCATGTTGATGATGATGAATTATGATGGGTGGCTACGTTAATTAAGCCTTGATAGTTGATGTTAAATTAATCCTAAGCTATAGACCCAGTTATAGGTCCATGGAAGTTCATAATAAATGGAGTTATGAGAGGTGAGAATGATAACCCAAGGATTATAGTTCCAAAACATAAGTGTTGATCTATGAGTGTTAGAAACGTTTAAGGTTAGCAATAATGTATTGCTAAGTTAGCAGTAATTGATTATAATAGGTAATAATCGATTATCGAGGATGAATGTAATATTTAAATAAAGAAAGTAAGTGAAGAATGTGATAACCTAAAGAATATTTTTTGAGGATAGTAATGAAATTAAGATGAGAACATTAGTGAGAATATTGGTACGTAAAATAAGGATAGAGGCTTAGTTAATTCAGATAATACTTAATAAAGATGATGATGCTAGCAAGTAACGATGTGTTACTATTAGTGGTGTTGATAAAGACGGTAACAATGGGTTATCGTCAGATGTTGATTGTGATCATCGTTGATGGTCAAGGTTATTAATCATTGTGAATGATTACGATGAAGGATGGTTGGACATGTGATTGCATGTTTGGTCGACATTGCACGCATCATTGCATAGAAGATGGTTGATGGGTGGAAAGTAAACGATGAATCGCGATGGTGGAGGCCACAATGGGTGTTATCCCGGCCTTGAGGATAGAGTTGGGTAAGGAGGTTCTTTATGGCATGGACTTGCAACCCGTGGCCGGAGCGTCCTATTGACAACCTGACGAGCCACTGTACGTTTTCACGATTAGTGAGAGTATCCGTGGAGGTCATCAGGTATGGTGATTTGTCCAATGTTGGTTTAACCAATATGTACTCCTAGTCGTCTTTCCAGAATTAGAGTTGATGGATCCACATGTGCATGGAGTAGTGACATTGCATAGCATTGCACGCATTCTTTAACATGACATATTATGTTTGTATGATTGTGTGTTGTATGCTCATCTTATTAACTACTCTGTTACCGTTTATATTCATATGTACACGACTTTTGTAACACCCCCTCCTGGGTGTTACGTACTTGAACTCAAATGCGGAAAATATCAAGAAAATAAATCGCTGGTTGCTTTCGGAAAATAATTTAATTATTTAGCTACGTTCGAAAACGCGGTTTCTAAAAATTTTCTGCGTACATAGGCAAAACAACTCAAGACGAAGAAATTACTTCATATCACACGCTAATAATTAAGGTGCATAAAACATAAACATAACATAGGTTCTGGTCTAATATATATCCTATTACAGACTTAAGAACATAAATTCAGCATACATGCAGTCGAATATATAAAAATGCTTCAAAAATAAAAAAATCCTAAGCTGGTCGGCTAAAAATAGCCATTGGGATACAACCCAAAGTCAACTTCTTCAACAGGCTCCGTCATCTGAGTCCTCACGTGCCTGCGGGAACCTATGAACAACATCTGTACATGTGTTCCAAAATCACAACAGGGTGTCCAACATGTATAGGCAAAGGTGAGATACTCATATAAAGTTTATCCCGATAGCCGCATAGGCGACAAGCAGCGTAAAACATCCACAGATAAATACAGTTATAAAAACAGTTATTTATACAACACAATATAATACCTCAAACACCATCATGAGTTATAATAATGCATGAGACTTCAATATCATCTTTCTATTTCATGTACTCCAGAGATTCCTACTACCCTTCATCGAGCGATAGGCCGCAGTAACACCCGTAACACAATTGTCCTCATGAGTCGGCCTCTCAATTTAGGTCCGAACTCCAATTGTTCCAGGGTACCAAGTCAAACCATATCCTGAATACTCAAGTCCCTGATCGAGTTCATTCGTGTTTGGCAGCCGATTTACCACGATATGGGGTTGTTACGCCACCGGCCACTTATGGGATCTCGAACACAGATGCCCCTATAGACCTAGTGGTCTTAACTGGTGGAATTCTCAACTGCTTGAGTTGTAGCTCGGTTCCAAATGGGACGTCGGTCGGTTCATGCATGTATACAGAAAGTTTTCTGTTTTTCTTTCTCGTTCATTCTTTAAATTGTCGAGACATAAAGTCCATGACTCGTTTCAAAAAGACATTAGGTCCACTCAAATAAAAAAAAAAAATAGGACACGAAGTCCGAGTGCTCAATCCACAAGATACTAGCCCAACGTCTAGGTCACTAGGTTTGGGTTTATCTCAAAAGATCCATCATTTTTCCTTTTGGTCAAACTTCTCAAAACAACTTTGTAAAACAAAACTCAATTTCGTTTTCTTGAAACAAAACATTTCTTTATCAAAGAGAACATTTTTCCGGGAAAAACACTTTCTTGGAAACAAAAACCATTTTCTAAGGTTCCACGCCTTTTTAAAACGCTTTTCTGAAACAAAACACGCTTTGCACGACTTTCCACAAAATCACTTTTTACTTTTCAAAAGAACAACTTTTCAAAAAGGAAACATAACTTCCTTGAAAAAGCAACACGTTTTCCAAAAACCACTTTTGGATTTCAAAACTCGTTATTCAAAACTTTGATTTCGGATTTCGAGTCTTTTAATAATTATCGAGACAAAGCCAGTCCTATTCTCATGAAGGATATAAATATATATAGGCGTCAATAGTTCAATATCACAATAAGATATCATCCAAGGCATCAATAGTTTAATATCACAATAAGATATCATCCAAGGCATCAATGCCACAAATCATCAATGAGTACTCAAATATGCTTCATTAAGTAAACAACTTCATAACTCATTCAAACTTAACTCCAAATCACCTATCGAAGCCATCACATAACATATATCAAACAAGCACTATGAAGCTACCAAACTTAAAATGAACTACCTCCCTTTACCTCTCTAGGATGCTCAACCAAAACTCGAACGATTCTAGGTTCCGGCTCCGGTTTCGTCCGCGTCGCCTAAGACAATCAAACACAATACAATTCAAACAACAAATCAACATCAAGATATAACATCAAAACATAAATTTTCTTCCCCTTAGAGGTATAGGGTTCGGCCATGAAAAGATAAAAAGGCTAGGGATCTCATTTGGTTCCAAACTTTTGGATGGTTGGTTCATGAACTTAGTTAACACCACTACTAGTCCTATGACTCAAAAATGTGGAACAAAACTCAAGGTTTTGACACATGATGGTCTCGGCCATTTTGGGCAAAAGAGGTTAGAAATTGATTTGGTTTTCCATCACTTGGATTCAAAGACAATAGGAAAGCTAAGGATGGAATCAAGAGTTAGAAATCAAAAATTTGATCAAAAACACTATTCATCATCCCTTTCTAGGTTTCGGCCATATTGGGGATTAAGAGCTAGGATGAGAATTGAATCATGAGCTCTTGGATTTAGGTAGAGAATGATGAAGTGAGTTCAAAGAAATTGGTTTCCCATTAAAAGGATTTTTCTACAACTTCCTATGAATTTTCAAAGATTTGGATCACAAAATGGGTTTTCATGAAAATGGATTTTGATCATGAGATTGAGAGAGATTCAAGAATCTAGGAGATCATAGAAGTGATATTACCTAAGAATGAATGAAGATTGATCAAAGATTCAAGGTTTTTCTTCAAAGATTTCTCAAGTATTCAATGGTGGTTTTCAAGGAGGAAGAAGATGAAGTTCTTGGCTCTTCAAGGGGGGCTTGGCTACGTGAATGAGGGCTGGAGAAGGGGCTGTCCAGCCTTCTAATAAGTCATTTAAGGGCAAAATAGTCATTTTGCTTCAAAGGTGAAATGGTAAAAGGTGAAAAAGGTTAAGTTAGGGGTATTTTGGTAATTTCGCGTCCCGATATTCCCGATCGTCATGACGACTTTGGCATGCTCTCTCAAGTGATCTAGCATGATGTGGTATCAAGATTATCCATTGGCGGGTCTCGTTGACTCCCTTTACGACTCCAAACGCCTCCCGGTTCGATTATACGGTCGAATATAATATATTATTTTTATTTTTCTCACGTCAGGACGGATTTTTTCGAAAATGTATGAAACGTGATTCTAAGACTAACTGTCTTGTTCACGGGTCAAAATTAGGTCTTGATAGCAGTAAAACACGACTGTCAATGAAAAACGCAGACTGGGCTCCATCTGAGTTTTCAATCCAAAAATTGACCTTAGCTTCATACGATATCGTTGAGCATGACTATGGTCTCGGAATATTTTATTACCCTCTCTAGGCCCTTCAATAAAATACAAACATATAAATAGTGATTAATTAGTTCTAGAGAGCTTTGAAAAATCGGGGTGTTACATTACTACCCCTCTAAAAAAAATTTCGTCCTCGAAATTTCGCCACTCAAAATTGGACAGGATCCTCTTGATCCCTAGGTCCCACATCTCATCCACCACACCATACTTTAACAGAACGCCTATCACTCCTTGTCTATCCTGTTGACATGATGTTCGTAGTTAGAGTAGTACACTTACTCCCAACTAATCCTTCAAAGATCGAAACGTCTTCTTGCTCGTCCACTTGAGTTGAGGGCAATCAGTTGAACTTGGTCGCTACTCGGTTCTCAAAGGTTAAGGAAGAAATCTTCCGATAGAAGAAATTTTCTTGGTCTTACTCTCATAGGAAAGTATATAGAAGGATTTTATCTCTCAGAACGAGTACAGGAATATCCAATATGTAAGGTTCGTGAGTGTAAAAATGCATAGCTAATACATGTTTACAACCATGACTCTAATAAAGTCCCTTCTTTCATAAGAACTCTCCAACAAATCAGGGAATCAAAGTATAAACAGTCTGGCAAGAATCTCAGACTAGATCACAGTTACCAACAGTAAAAGTGATTCGGCTAAGTTTCATCAAGAAACTTTCAGTATCAGGAATTTGTCTGTGCTACAACTCAAGGAATAGTCACAACAAATCTTTCGATAGAATGACATGAAAATGTCCAGGCCAAAGGTTACTTTTAAACCAATCCACTCAAATGTCTAATACACTGAGGGTTACGCAGGAGTGTGAGTACAAAGGCTCGTCCAGAATCATTTTCCTCATCTCCGGGTTGCTCGGTACACAAACTCGTCCATTGCATCTCAAGATGCCATCAGTTCCCAAGCTGAACTCTGTAGCTTTTTCTTGTCCTATTAACTACTTTTTTTCTTGGAGATACTCGTCAGTTGCTTGCTATTCACGGATCGTCTCCATCAATCCGCTAGATACCTTGATCATTCCCAAGCTAATCTTCTCGTTGTTCACTTCCACAGCTAGATTGAGATCATGAAACTATTCTATCAATTCTGGCTCTTTAACCATCATTGCAGAGATATGCAGGGTCTTCTGACTCAGAGCGTCTGCAACGAGATTTGCTTTCCCAAGTTGGTACAACAAAGTGAAGTCGTATTCCATAAGAAATACCATCCAACGTCTCTGCTTCATGTTAAGTTCCTTTTGATCGAACAGGTACTTCAAACTTTTGTGTTCACTGAAGACATCGAACTTTGATCCATACAAGTAATGTCTCCAGATCTTTAGTTCAAAAACCACAGCAGCTAACTCAAGGTCGAGCGTCGGGTAATTCCTCTCATGAATCTTTAAATGGCGCGAAGCATACGCTACAACCTTTCGATGTTGCATAAGTACACATCCTCCTTGATGCGAAGCATCACAGTACACTTCACACGGTTCGTCTGGTTTAGGTAATACTAACACTGGTGAGGTTGTCAAATGTTCCTTCATCGTCTGAAAACTTTCCTCACATTTGTCAGTCCACGTAAACAGTTGGTCCTTCCTCGTCAGTTGGGTCAACGGCGCAACAATCTTCGAAAATCCTTCAATGAATCTTCTGCAATAAACAGCCAGTCCAGCAAAACTGTGGATTTTTGTCACAGTCTTGGGTCTCTCCCATAGATGTACTGCTTCTACTTTTGTAGGATCGACGACAATTCCTTCCTTCGTAATCACGTATCCCAAAAATTTGACTTCATCCAGCCAAAATTCGTACTTGGGTAGCTTTGCGTACAGCTTCTCCTTGTGAAGGATTTTTAAAACTTGTCGTAGATGTTCCTCATGCTCCTCGGGACTTTTCGAGTAGATGAGAATATCGTCAATAAACACGACAATGAACTGATCCAAAAACGAACAAAAAATCCGCTTCATGTAGTCCATGAAGATAGCAGGCACGTTTGTCACTCCGAAAGGCATCACGAGGTACTCATAGTGACCATAACGAGTCCTGAATGCAATCTTGGGTACGACCTCGTTCTTTACTCTGATCCAGTGATAACCGGATCTCAGATCAATCTTTGAAAAGACAGCGGCTCCCTGAAGTTGATCCATCAAATCATCTATGCGGGGTAGAGGATACTTGTTCTTGATCGTTATCTTGCGGAGTTGACGGTAATCCACACAGAATCTTGAACTCCCATCCTTCTTTTTCACCAACAACACTGGTCCTCCCCACGAGGACACACTTGGCCTCACAAACCGCTTCTACATCAGATTCTCTAGTTGAGTCTTCAGCTCGGCTAACTCCATAGGTGACATCCTATAAGGAGCTATAGTAATCGGACCGGATCCTGGAACTAAGTCGATCGCAAAATCGATGTCTCTCACAGGTGGCAAACCCGGTACGTCCTCTGTAAAAACTTCTGGAAAATCTTTCACAACCGGCACATCGCTCAAGACAACGTCCCGTCTCGATTTCTAAACAGGATAGAAGCATGTACCCCTAAGCTCCTTCTTTCAAAGAAGCTCTTACTCAGTTGGCAAGTAAAAATCCAGAAATCTCAGGGTCAGGAAAAACTAAGGTTCTATGTGCACAGTCTAAAAGGATATGGTTGGAAGATAACCAATCCATGCCTAGGATCACATCCAATTGAGTCAAAGGCAAACATATTAAGTCAACAAGAAAGTTCCTATCATGGAAAATATTAGGACAGTTCAAACATACTGTATTAACAGTAACAGGCTTAGTAGTTGGAGTGTTGACAATCAAATCATTGACAATCAAATCAAAAGATAGCAAGAAACAGGCAAGTCTAATTGTCTCACACAATTCAAAGAAATGAATGAATATGTCGCACCCGAATCAAATAGTACAGTTAGCAGATTACCAGATATGATGCAACTACCTTGTATGAGATCATCAGATTTGGAAGCTTCAGCGCCACTCATGGTATAAACCCTTCCCCTCGCTGCTGGTCTAGCAGCCCGCATGTTGTTGACAGTCGGCTTGGTTTTTGGTTTAGGGCATTTCCTCGCGAAATGTCCTATCTTCCCGCATTGGAAACATAGAACTCCTTTCAACTCACAGTTGTTAGCTTGATGTCTGTGTTTCCCACATTTGAAACATCTTCGAATTTGGCCTTGGTTCTGGTCGTTTCCACTGCCTCCACTGTAAGTAGAAGCGACAGGACGATAAGGTTGCTGTTTCTGACCATTCCCTTGAGGTCGGGAATACGGCTTTTTCTGGGATTGCTTCCCTTTTTGGTTCTGGTACTGGTTCGGGTTCCTTGACTTAGATGGCCCTACTGCGGTACTCTTGTTCTCCCTTCCTCGTCCAAAGGTACAGATCTCCAGTGGTAACACCGACTCCTTGATCTCGAAGCGCAGACCTCCTTCAAATCTCTCGCATTTCTAGTCCCCATGAAACTGCGGCGGATCATGACGCTGAAAATTGACTAACCCTCTGGCACCAAAAGCAAGATCAACTCTTTGTTGGTTCTGTTGATTCTATTGAGCCATCATAGCTGTCTGTTAAGCAACAGCAGCCGCTATATCAGCCATGGCCTGGATAGCACGGTTGATGTTGTTGTCATCAGCATTGTTGTCAGCAGTGCCGCGACCTCCACCACGATGACCTCTAAGATTCATGTTTCCCTACAAGGCAGACCAATCATATCCTAATAAGGAAACATAAATTCATGCGTTAAGTGCTAGTGTGTCAAGTAACAGTGTGTCTAAAACTAGTGTGTCAACACACATTGCTTCAACAGAGAAAAAATTCAAACAAGGTTCACACAGAGATCACACAACACAAACACAACAGACCTATTCCCCAAGAATTCCCGAAAGACTCGACCAGCTCTGATACCACTAATGTAACACCCCCTCCCGGGTGCTACGTACTCGAACTCAAATGCGGAAAATATCAAGAAAATAAATCACTGGTTGCTTTCGGAAAATAATTTAATTATTTAGCTACGTTCGAAAACGCGGTTTCTAAAAATTTTCTGCATACATAGGCAAAACAACTCAAGACGAAAAAAATAACTTCATATCACACGCTAATAATTAAGGTGCATAAAACATAAACATAACATAGGTTCTGGTCTAATATATATCCTATTACAGACTTAAGAACATAAATTCAGCATACATGCAGTAAAATATATAAAACTGCTTCAAAAATAAAAAACTCCTAAGCTGGTCGGCTAAAAGTAGCCATTGGGATACAACCCAAAGTCAACTTCTTCAATAGGCTCCGTCATCTAAGTCCTCATGTGCCCGCGGGGACATATGAACAACATCTGTACATGTGTTCCAAAAACACAATAGGGTGTCCAACATGTATAGGCAAAGGTGAGATACTCATATAAAGTTTATCCCTCTAGCCGCATAGGCGACAAACAGCATAAAACATCCACAGATAAATACAATTATAAGAACAGTTATTTATACAACACAATATAATATCTCAAACACCATCATGAGTTATAATAATGCATGAGACTTCAATATCATCTTTCTAATTCATGTACTCCGGAGATTCCTACTACCCTTGATCGAGCGATAGGCCGCGGTAATACCCGTAACACAATTGTCCTCATGAGTCGGCCTCTCAATTTAGGTCCGAACTCCAATTGTTCCAGGGTACCCTGTCAAACCATATCCTGAATACTCCAGTCCCTGATCGAGTTCATTGGTGTTTGGCAGCCGATTTACCACGGCACGGGGTTGCTACGCCACCGGCCACTTGTGCAATCTCGAACACATAATGCCCCTATAGACCTAGTGGTTTTAACTGGTGGAATTCTCAACTGCTTAAGTTGTAGCTCGGATCCAAATGGCACGTCGGCCAGTTCATGCATGTACACATAAAGTTTACTGTTTTTCTTTTTCGTTCATTCTTTCAATTGTCGCGACGTAAAGTCCATGACTCGTTTCAAAACGACATTAGGTCCACTCAAATAAAAATAAAAACAGGACACGAGATCCGAGTGCTCAATCCACAAAACACTAGCCCGACGTCTCGGTCACTAGGTTTGGGTTCATCTCAAAAGATCCATCATTTTTCCTTTTGGTCAAACTTCTCAAAACAACTTTGGAAAACAAAACTCAATTTCGTTTTCTTGAAATAAAACATTTCTTTATCAAAGAGAACATTTTTCCGGGAAAAACACTTTCTTGGAAACAAAAACCGTTTTCTAAGGTTTCACGCCTTTTTAAAACGCTTTTCTGAAACAAAACATGTTTTACACGACTTTCCACAAAACCACTTTTTACTTTTCAAAAGAACAACTTTTCAAAAAGGAAACATAACTTCCTTGAAAAAGCAATACGTCTTCCAAAACCACTTTTGGATTTCAAAACGCGTTATTCAAAACTTTGATTTCGGATTTCAAGTCTTTTAATAATTATCGAGACATAGCCACTCCTATGCTCATTCAATGATGGTTTTCAAGGAGGAAGAAGATGAAGTTCTTAGCTCTTCAAGGGGGGCAGGGCTGCGTGAATGGGGGATAGAGAAGGGGCTGTCCAGCCTTCTAATAAGTCACTTAAGGGCAAAATAGTCATTTTGCTTCAAGGGTAAAATGGTAAAGGTGAAAAAGGTTAAGTTAGGGGTATTTTGGTAATTTTGCGTCCCGATATTCCCGATCGTCATGACGAATCTGGCATGCTCTCTCAAGTGATCTAGCACGATGTGGTATCAAGATTATCCGTTGGCCGGTCTCGTTGACTCCCTTTACGACTTCAAACGCCTCCCAGTTCGATTATACAGTCGAATATAATATATTATTTTTATTTTTCGGACGTCAGAACGGATTTTTTCGAAAATGTATGAAATGTGATTCTAAGACTAATTGTCTTGTTCACGGGTCAAAATTAGGTCTTGATAGCAGTAAAACACTACTGTCAATGAAAAACGCAGACCGAGCTCCGTCTGAGTTTTCGACCCAAAAATTGACCTTAGCTTCATACAATATCGTTGAGCATGACTATTGTCTCGGAATATTTTATTACCCTCTCTAGGCCCTTCAATAAAATACAAACATATAAATACTGATTAATTAGTTCTAGAGTGCTTTGAAAAATCGAGGTGTTACAACTTCTCACTCCCTACTTTTGTTGTTCTATGCATGTACCTTGTTTATGCAGAGGTGGGTGAGCCAGCTATTGAGGAGTGATCCCGAGGAGATCGCTTGCGCCTATTTAGGTTGCTAGTTTGCTAGTTTATTTTTCGTTTCATCCGATGTGTTATCGATGTATTGTATACCAGCTCTGATATGTGACATCGGGTTTCAGGTTTAGTTTATTTCCGTAGTTGTTGAGTTTTAAAACTTATTTGGTTTATAAGGTTAATTGTTTTAGATAATGTGATACTTGCTACTCTCTAAACAATTTTTTATTTTAACATGTTTTTAATTGAAAGACTTGTATGATCTTTTGTATAAATTATCATGAACAGGGTAGTGGGTGTCACAGTTTGCTAGCCTTGGATGCTCAAATCATGTGGGACAGATTCAAGGAAGTTTTCTTGGAGAAGTACTTTCCGCATAGTGTTCGCATTCAGAAGAAAACAGAGTTCCTGCGGCTCCATCAGGGCGACATGTCTATTGCTGAATATGTTGCTAAGTTTGAAAGCTTGGCAAGGTTCTCTCTGTACTTGAGGGACAATCCTTTGGATGACTGGCAAGCGATCAAATTTGAGCAAGGTTTGAAGCCAGAGATGCAACACTTTATTGGGATCTTGGAGATTCGGGACTACCGTACCTTGGTAAACAAGTGTAGGGTAGCTGAGCAGAAGATGCAAGCTTTAGAGATGGAGAAGCCAAAAGAGAAGTGTTCTTTTGAAGGCAAGAAATTCCATAGCAAAGGGGGTAATTTTATGAAGAGCCTGCGACCAGTGCCTACCATCTCGAAAGGTATGTAGGTCCAAGGAGCTCAAGCAGATAAGGGAGCAGGATGTTTTAGATGTGGATGGCACCATGGGGATCGCATATGTCCCGCGGCACAAGTCTCCTGCAACAAATGTGGAAAGGTGGGACACTTTGCTAGAGTCTGCAAGGGAGGAAGACAATCTCAGACTAGACCCCAGATCCAAGGAACAGTTTTCACCATCCAAGGAGAAGAAGTGAAGGAGTCTGACGGTTTGATCCAAGATATGGGTTTTATTAAATATAGAGAAGTTATGATATTGTTTGATTCAAGAGCAACTCATTCTTTCATATCTCTTAGTTGTGTTAAAAATTAAGAGTTGCCTATTTCTAAGCTACCTTTTAATTTGTGTGTTTCTACTCCTGCCAAAGATAATTTGGTAATTTCTATTGCCTGTTTGAAATGTTCTTCGATATACCAAGATTTGTCTTATGATATTGATTTGATATGCTTACCTATGTCGGGTCTAGATGTCATACTTGGCATGGATTGGTTGTCACATAATAGTGCTGTTATCAATTGTTCTTCTCGAACCATTTCTTTTCTTCCACAAGCAATGTCTGTTGACCCTTCTGTGTCGGATTGCTTTCTGTAATGTTGTATCTTGCCACAAGAACTTAGTTGAGGGGTGAGGATACATGCTTCTCTTTTCTGCTAAGATAGAGGCTGAAAGTGATATAGCGGCATTGCCTGTAGTATGCGAGTTTTTAGATGTGTTTCCTAAAGAGGTCTCTAGTTTACCACCGAGTACGGAGGTCGAGTTTAACATAGGTCTTATGCCTGGTAGTGGGCCTGTTTCAGTAGCACCCTGTAGAATGGCACCTCTAGAGTTCAGTGAGCTTAAGAAACAGTTAGAGGAGTTGTTAGATAAGGAATTCATTAGGCTGAGTGTGTCACCTTGGGGAGCGTCGGTTCTTTTGGTGAAAAAGAAAGATGGGAGTATGAGGTTGTGCGTTAACTATAGGCAGCTAAACAAAGTGACCATAAAGAATAAGTACCCTTTACCTAGGATAGAAGACCTGCTAGATCAGTTGAGGTGAGCGGCAGTGTTTTCCAAAATAGATTTAAGATCGGGGTACCATCAGATTAGAGTGAGGAGTGAGGACATCTCTAAGACAGCCTTTAGAACAAGGTATGGGTACTATGAGTACATAGTGATGCCTTTCGGAGTGACGAACGGTCTAACCATTTTCATGGACGACATGAATCGGATCTTTGGACCCTTCTTAGATAAGTTTGTGGTGGTGTTCATAGATGATATCCTGATATACTCTAGAACACCTATGGAGCATAAGGATCATCTGAGGGTGGTGTTACAAATCTTAAGGGATGAGCGTTTGTACGCTAAGCCAGAGAAGTGTGAGATTTGGTTAGATGAGGTGAAGTTTCTGTACACACCATTTTTAAGAGTGGTGCAGCAGTTATTCTTCTAAAGTGGATGCAGTGCTAGAGTGGGAACCACCTAAGACGGTAACTGAAGTAAAGAGTTTTT